>JAUIMM010000006.1:2797500-3997500 GCA_031769625.1 Taudactylus pleione | reverse complement strand
ATTAGCCACTGCAATTGCATATGCAGCTTGGCATTTCAGAAGAACACCCAAGGCTGTGACAGGTCAGACATGCTGCAAGGGTATGATGGCCGCCGATGGGCTTTGATGTTACCAATGTTTACGTAGGTATGCCTAGTCACTCGCAGGTAAGAAGGCAGGAGTGGGTGTCTTTATACTAAGGTTATTTTTGCTAACATTAGCATATTTTCGCAGCTGCGTTAAGAGCAAAAATGCAGTTGCGATCGCATTAGCGTCTGTCTCTGAATCAGGCCCAGAGTCAAGTATCTGCTGTATCTTATCTGGGAGAAGTAAGTTACATTCTCCACTCATCAGAAGTGGAGAGATAATATCTGTATTTTCTAGTGTCCATATCGTAACAGACATTATTTTTCAAAAGTTAGTAAAAGCACTGCAACTTGAGAACTGTATCCATTTCAGTATTAAAGGTCCCCACCAGTGCCTCAGTTTACTTCAAATTTTGCCTGGGCTGCTGACATTCAAGGGACCTATTAAAAGTAATATGTACTAGTGTCCTGGACTGCTAGGATAGGGGACACATCTCATCTGGATGCCAGTGTGATAAAGCAATAGTTTGATGACAACTACCAGTGCAACTGCATAGTTAATGTTAGGCCTGTAGTATTCTCCCCATTGCTAAGTTAGTGCTAAGTGTATATATATATATATATATATATATATATATAGCTTTATTTGTGTGAAGAGATGTATCTATACATTCAGATTTGTTCTGCTAAGGAGATTGCATTGTGATAGATAACCTATCTCTGAAGTGTCATTCTCCTAAAAATGTAATATTTTATTGTTTAATATTTATTACTGTGAAAAGCTTCTGTCATATTGCATCTAAAACATTGTTGAGAATACAGAAATATTTAGGAGTTAATTATAGAAAGTAAGTAAATCTTTATGCCTTTCCCTGGTTTTGCTTTCATTTTGTCTGGTGGTGGGAGTCCTTGTCTTGCTGTTGAGGTGTGGAGAAGAAGAATAACTGTTACACTGCTAAAGGTTGGTGTCAGAGCAAAAAGCTGATTCCTCATATCCTGCCTCAACCAGGTAATATCGGGCTTGTGTCATCCATAATAACTGTAACAACTATAAATATATATATATAGGAACCAACAGTTATCTCTCATTGGACACAGTCTGGAGCCCCACCCCACCTTCTCCCACAGCTTTTAAGCCTAGGGGCCCACACAATGGTTAATCTGGCCCCGACATTCTCACAAAAACAGCATGGTTAGTGTGCACAAACATACTCACTTAGTAAATACATATATAAGGGCTTATTCAGAGTTACATGCAAGTCCATTTTGCGGAAGGATCTTGCAACTGTGTATGATTCAGAGTCACACAAATTTCAGCCGCACCACCATTTCCAGCTGATTCGGTATAACTGGGAGGCAAGTGGGCATTTGCAAATAGGAAAATTGTCCTGATGGCATGTCAGGGACATGTAGAAGGAATTCCCGGCTATTCGGAGGTGAGCATATCCAGAGATCCATGTGATTTCAGACAGATCTCTTTGCACCAACGATAGGGCTGGTGCAAAAGCATTCTGGTATTGATTACATCAACTTTCACGAAATACAAGGGACGCGCAGCCACATTGATAATGTCAACTCTGAATAGAGGAGAGCCACATTTATTTCCAAACACGCAATGTGGCCGTATGTGTAGCCAACTTATGTGCAACTCTGATACAGCCCCATAGTTTGATTGCACTGGTATATGCACCTCCTTACAGTTGGATAGGCGAGACAAAGAAGGAAAAGGGCATTCATACCCAGACAGAGTACATATATGCCTTTCAGTAGCTGCGGGTGACTGAAGATTGGTGCAAATGTACACTGATGATAATGACGATAGGCACAGGTAATAGTGAACTGCTTCTGATTGGCTGATTGCAGATTCCCCTCTGAAGCTGATTTGTACTTTCTTTATTAATCGTGCATATGCTATATGATTTTGTTGAGTCTTTCAAATAAAATTTTTTACTACTTTTGGTTGTTTTACAAATATTAATAAACTTTTCTTGTGGTTATAGCAATTTATTAGTTTGTGGTATTACCTACCCCTGGACAGTGTTTTTTTAAATTAATTCTATTTTTGGATATGGGAAAAATGCATGAACTCACCAGTTCATATGGAGAATTCATGCCAAAATATTTGGGAGCTAAGTGTATTTTCAATCCAAATAATTCCTTTGATGTGTATATTTTGATGTTATTAAACTGTTATTTGAGATATGTTAGGAAAGAATGGGACATTTTAGAACTGCATGAAATATGTGATTACATTAGGGAAAATCTGTGTATTTAGTCTAAGGGGAATGCCTCAGTATAATTTAGGAAAGGTGAAAGGATTCGTCAATGTTTTGTCACTATTTGAACCTTCGGAATTGCAACCATCAGATTATAATTTCTATTTATTTCTTTGTTTTGTTTTATATTTCGAGATATTATTGTCCTGCAAGATATTTTCATTTCTTTATTTTAATACCACTTTTAGATAAAAAATATTGATTGGGCTTGATTCAGAGATGGACGGATTTGAAAAGTCACACACAAGTGGCTGGGAAATCCGTCCATCTCAGATGCAAATGCAGAAGGACATGTCAGACACCTCCTTGCTGTATTTATGATCCCAGCAATGCGACCAACATCGCAGGCTGAGATCACCATTGCAACCATCACGAACAATGGTCACGATGGTTGCTCCTTTAATCAGGCTGTGGGAGAGCTAAAGCTTCACGCAGCTTTATCTGGTGCTGGTAACTTAAGAGACCAGGAATATGCATCCACCGACACAAACCGTGGCCCCGCCCTTACCGGAAAACGGGAACGGTGACCAGGCATGCCCCCACTCTACCCCCACATTGCAACAGCATGTCAATCATGCTGTGGCTTGGGGGGGGTCTACGAGCGAGAATGCAGGACCCATTCCGTACATGCACAGTACGGGTCCTGCGCAGGCACAGTTCCCTCAACATCGGAGGTGTATAATAATCATCGGATTAATGTACATCTCTGAATCAGACCCATTTTCTTTAAATGTGCTGCTTTTAGCACTTTTTCAAAGCACAATTAAACCTGTCCTGACATAATTGCATATAATAAATATATATTAAAAAATACTGTGCAATTTGCTAAAATATAACTGTAGAATGTAATGACAGGTTACAGAAAATAGGTATATAGCTAAGGTGTCTCTTATCTGGAAACTTATTACTCAGAAAGTTCAAGAAAACAAACCCAAAGAAAAGGAAATTATTTCTGCTTTCTATACAGTCAGTGTGAGGAACCCTATGATCAGCACTGCTAAGCAGTCCATTAGAGTATTCCAGAGCATGGTGACTGTGGACGTGCTCTCAGGTCATAGCACACTGGGGCAATATCCCTTCTTGCCCACCCCTAGAACCGCCACTGCCTGGCGTGTATCACTGACAACCTGGCTATTCTTTCACATCTCTGGCCTGGTGGACAGCAAACAAAACAGACTGGGTGTAGTGCACTTTCTATTGCTGCCCAATGCAAGTACAACACAATGCAGATGATACAGTACAATGAAATGCATATGATACACACAGTAGAATACAGTGCAGGTGATACAGCACAATGAAATTCAGATTATACAAATAGTACAATACAGGGAAGGTGATACAGAACAGGCAGGTGGTTATACTCTACAGGGTCTAGTGCAGGGGCTGGCTGGCAACTTTTAGCCTGGGGGGCAAATGCATGCAGACAGCCCTGGCAGAGGAGTAGCGTGTAGTCAGGGTGCCCGAAAGAACATGCGTGCTACGGCGCCCCCCCTCAGGAGAGGACACCCTTATGCAGGCCTCGAGTAGTGCCCTCAGTAGTGATCCCCCCTTGTGCCACCAGTAGTAAGCCCCTTATATAGTGCCCCCAGTAGTGGTAACCCTTATGCAGTGCCCCTTAAATAGTGGCCCCAGTTGTAGTCTTCCCCCTATGCAGTACCCCCACTATTCCCCTTTTATATAGAGCCCCTAGCAGTGGTCCCTCGATGCAGTGCCCCCAGTGGTAATCCCCTCCCCCCTATGTAGTGCCCCTAGTAGTAGTCCCCTCCCCCCTATGCAATGCCCCTAGTAGTAGTCCCCTTGTAGTGCCCCTAGTAGTAGTCCCCCCCAGTAGTAGTACCCCCCTTGTAGTGTCCCCAGTAGTAGTCCCCCCTTGTAGTGCCCCCAGTAGTAGCAGTCCCCCCCTTGTAGTGCCCCCAGTAGTAGTAGTCCCCCCCTTGTAGTGCCCCCAGTAGTAGTAGTCCCCTCCCTTGTAGCGCCCCCAGTAGTAGTAGTCCCCCCCTTTGTAGTGCCCCCAGTAGTGGTCTCCTCCTTATAGTCCCAGACCCCCCGCAGTAGACACACATAATATAAAAAAAAAAAAAAACTTACCTGACACCCGCTCCTGCTCCCGCGATCAGCTCCTCCATCTGCCGCTTTGCATTATGGGAGTGACGCGTCATGGGAGTGACGCATCACTCCCATTACCCACTGCGGGAGCCGGAAGATGTCCGGCTCTGGCAGTGGGAGCAGCAGCCGATGAGAGTCTGTCAGACTCTCATTGGCTGCTGATCACAACAAACACACAGCTGCCGGAGCCGGCGGCTGTGTGTTTGTCACTTGTGTAGCGCTGACCGAACTCCGTCCGGTCAGCGCTACACACGCGGTGCAGTGCCCCCCGGCCCAGCCCGCCACTGGTCTAGTGCCCTTCCAAGCCTCGGGCCTATTACCCACATTACACATTGCCAAAGGTGGTGCATTCCTACAAGGCCTAATGCCCTTTATGCCACAGCCTAATGCCACTTAACAATATAATTCTATAGGACTAGTGTTCCTATATATATATATATACTGGGACCAGTGCTCTTATGCTGCGGCTTATGCGAAGCCCCTGAAGAAAAGCAATTAGGATTTGGTTGAAACGGTCCTTGAGGCGGGCTGCTGCTGCTGCTGACTATTGTACGATGTATTTTTCATATGTGATCTTCACAATAAATCTACTAAACGTGAGTGCTGGATCTTTGTTGATATTTTATTTTCCCAAAAAAAGTGAGTGCATATAGTTTATTTTGTATGACACAGGCACCGCATCTTTAAGGAACTTTTTTCAGGAGTGCTGTCTTATCTCAAAGTGTTTATATATATTATATATATATATATATATTTCACAAAATCAATATTTTCTGTGCTATGTGTTTATTTGAATATTTATTCAACTAGCCTAGTTTTACTATGTATGTTGCCAGGTTGAGTGCTACTCTTGGAATTCACTTCTGTGCAAAAATAACTAGTTTGTCTTCTTTTTATGTGTATGTTTAAGCTTATATAAACATCCTAACATTTGCTCTGGTAGTTTACAGCGAACTGCTCTTTTGCTGATGACGTCTGTATTCAGTGGTTTCACTCTCTAGTGCCAGGCTATCTTTGCCAGCTGAAATGTACAAATGCCACATGATCTAGCTGCATGGTACCGTCTCTGGCTTTACCACCACTATACACTACGTCTATCTGGAAACGTGTAGACTTGGTATATCTCCCAAGACCTACCCTTTGGTTTTAGATAAACAATGTAACCCTGGTTAAGGGTTAAAATAAGTACTGTACTCATAAATGATTGTAATATTTATAAATGTACAATTTGTGAGGTAAAGTATATATATATATATATATATATATGTATATACTGTATATATGTATTTAATTGTATTCATGTACATGGCCCTTCTATAATTTATGTATACAGGTATATCTATTTTGTGTATTTAAATGAAAGTTTATATGATACCTCTTTCTTTGATGAGGATGTGTCTCAATGTATGGGATACACACACACTAGACGAAGGGGCGGAGTGATATGCTTGAAAGTGGTTGGGTTCCTGTCAGGGAAAGAAGGGCAGGGACAGAGAGATGTATAAAAGGAGCTGCCGGCAGACTGAGAGTTAGTCTGCTGATCCCTCCCTTAAGTGCCCACCCCATTGCATCCTGAGTGGCAGCTTAGCAATGGAGTCTGCCGGGCGCAGGGATTGGAGCTGGAGAGGGAGCTTGAGGGCTTGGCGGCCGGGTCCGGCTCTCATAGGCCCTGGGGCGGAGGAGTCGCCTGCGGCTGCCCAGGAGCAAGCGACTGGAGAGTGTGGCATTCAGTGAGCGGGCGGCTCCTGATCAGCTGTCAGCAGCCAGGGAGCTGTAAGTGTCTGCAGCAGTAGTGGCCAGCAGCGGTGGTGGGAGTCAGACATTATCGGTGTCTGCTGTAGGAAGGAGGCAGAGCTGCTGTCAGATAGGCCAGCACACACAGTCATCCCTAATAATTCAGGCAGGTAATCAGTAGGACACAGTCGGGGAACAGAACAGCCATCCAAGAAGGTGGCTGCAGTGAGTAGTACAGCTGCACCGCTCCACAGACGTTTGTCAGCGAGGAGAGTATTACAGCTTACACTGACAGTTAGATTCAGTGAAGGCAGAGGCAACGGATCAGTGCAGGCTCTGTGTAACCAGAAGGTGGTGGGCACTAAAAGCTGCTGAGAGAAATAAGCCCCGTGACATGCAGTTTTGAGCAGAGCTACCTCGGAGAAGCCAGCTGGGGTGAGGTGACAGGCGGGTAGCTGAAGGGGCTCAGAACAGCAGCGGTCAGCAGAATCTTATATTCAGCAGCAGGGCCTGCCAGCAGATGTGAGTAACATATTACGCTGAACATACATGCAGTGTCATCCTGTAATAGGGCAGACTATTCCTATACATCATTCCTTGAAGAAGGCTTCACAGAAGCTGAAATGCGTTGGAGGACACCTTACATTTTATTTGCATATAGAAGGAATTGGCTACTATATCCACACGGAACTCTATTCAATGCAGCCGCAATCACGTGACCAGACCCGGAAGTCGAAGTCAGAAGCAGCCTTCGAGGAGAACACCAGCCAGCAAGGAGAAGGAACGGTGAAGCTGACGGATCCAAGGAGGTAAGTGCATCTCACACTCGAGGGGATTGCGGCGTCTGGTGCAAGCCACAACCGCATACCCCCGCCATAGTCCTTGACCCCCACTGCCAGGCGGGAGAGGACGTCCGTCCGGTCAGTCGGGCGCACGGCCGATATCCACCAGCGGTGACAGGCACCGGCCTGAGAGCCCAGCCTCCTGTCAGCTTCTCTACTGCACTCCTACTCCAGGAAGAACAACCATCACCATTACTATCGACCCATAACAACACCACATGAGTATGATTAGCGGGACGCCACCATCATTCATTTAAGACTGGTAGTAGCTAATTCCAGTGACTGTAAGTACTTGTAATATATTTTTTTCCAATTATTTTTTCTTAATATTTTTCTAATTTTTTTTATTTTATTATAATTTTTCAAAACAATTCTTTCCCATCAATTCTATTTACTAATAAATGTGCATTATTTTCATCCATTTTACATGTGGTCATAATTTGAGTACAGTGACACGTGAATTGGAATTGGTTTTGTGAAACACACTATGGGCTCTATTTATTAACATTATTTTTACTAAAATAAAGTGAAAAAGGGTGTTTTCACACCCTTTTCACATTATTTTAGTTTCACCTGTATTTATTACAGGGCAATTGGAGTAGAATTAGTAAAATTCTACTCCAACCCCCAGTATCACTTATTTTTAGTAAAGCAGATCGCATTTCCCATAATTGTAATTGGAAATGTGATCTGTGTGCAAGTTACTAAAAATAAATTGTAAAAAAATACCGGGGGAAGCCCTGTGATAATAACGCCACCTGGAGGTGGCGTTATCCAGGGTCTCCCCCGGTTACCGGGCTCCCACTCTGCTCTAACGGGGAGAGCAGAGGCGGGAGCCGGTACCAGTAATCAGCTATGTGGTCTAAATAGACCGCAAGCTGATTGCTGTAAAAAAAAGGAAAAAAAAAATTAAACATTTTTTTTCTTCACTTACCTGAATCCAGGGACCGGTGATCGGGCCTCCGGTGATGGCTCCTCTCCAGTCAGCTGGTCTCCCACAGTGCACTGGGGCCCGGTCATCAGGTAATCGGGCCCCAGTGCAGTATGGGAGATCACCTGATCGGGAAGCCCGGAGAAGACCACCGGAGGCCAGGAGGATGCAGGTAAGTGTAATGAAGGGAGGAGGGGTCGCGGGGGGGAGGGGGGGTCGCGGGGGTCCGCGATCGCGGGGGGCGGGGCTTAGCGTCGGTGGGGGGGTAGTAGCGGTGGTCGGTCGGCGCATGCGCGGGCTCTTAGTCGCGGTATTTTTTCCGAAAATACCGCGACTAGAGTGCGGATGGGATCCGCAGGGACAGAGCTTTATCGCAAGCTCTGTCCCTGCAAGGGATTTATAGTAAATCCCTGTGATATTACCTGAATTCGCAATGCGAATTCACTCGGTAATATCACACTACAATCCACATTCAATATGCGGATTGTAGTAAATAGAGCCCTATATGTTTATTTATTCTTCATATGCATAGCAGATATCAATATTACCAAAGGGCTATCATCATACAGCCTTCTGCTGAGCGCAGTGTATAACTTAAGATTTTTTGTGCATTGTTGCTGGTAGAGTCAACTACCATACACAGCAGCTCGCAGATTGCATAACCATCTAGATTTAGTGCGCAGATACTCTTTACTATTTTCCGATTTGTATTCCTATACCTACTTCACAGAAGCAAACAGGAAGAAGTGACCTATAAAAGGAATCAGAACCTGGAAAAGCTAGGGCTGTTTAGCTTTCCATCACCAAGCTCTATTACTTATAGCGAAGCGGAGAGAGTTTGGGGGAGTGTGGTGTTAGACCCTCACTGTGAAGCAAAATATACTTTATTTACTGAAACAAAAGTAACTAGTTAACAGACACTTTCAGTAACCATAGTTGGTAAGAAAGTACTGTATCCGGTAACAGTTACAGAGAACTTCTAACATCCTCTCTAAATTGAAGGATGGTCCCAAAATACTGTGAGTATAAGGAACATTCTACAAATTGCAAATGCATCACTTTTGTCTGATGTTTGGACTCTCTAATTAAACAGGGAACTTTACTTGTGTACTATTGTATGACATGTGAGTTTACATTTATCTAAGTCAGTGGTCGTGGAACATGGGTTACCCCACATGGGGTAAAAATGAAAATCCTGCAGTAATGGACGGACAGCCGGGAATGCATATTAATCATCTATAATGAATGATTCATATGCATGCCCGGCTGTGCCGCATGGAGTCTCTAAGCCGGACGCCCGCTGAGATGTTATTACCAGCGGGCGCCTGGCTCCTTCCCTGTAGCGCCGCATTAGCTGGAGGCTGGAGTTCTCTTCTGAACTCCAGCTTCCGGCTCTCTCCATTCACACTATGGGAGAGACATCATGACGTCTCTCCCATAGTTCCGAGGAGCAGCTGGGCGGACAGTACGGCGGCGGATGCAGGAGCGGGGATTAAGGTGGTTTTTTTTTTTCGTACAAGTGGCACTACAGGGGCATTATATGGGGGCACTACTACAGGGGCACTATATGGGGGCATTACTACAGTGGTGTTATGTTCTGGGTTGTTTGTGGACCCGGGGTGGTAGCAGGAGCGAACACAGAAGCGGGTTTGAATAAAAAAATAGGTTTTTTAATAAGTGCTTGAGTAGACATAAACTATAGCAGTAATTAAAAGTCCAGGAATATATAAATGTGCACAAGAGTTCTGTAGTGGGAGTAATGGGTTAATGTCCAAGTAGAAACAATTAGAGCTGTCCAGGTGTGCAGGTAGTGAGACTTAAAATAATCAGCCAGGTATGCAGGTAGTGAAGCAGGAAAATAATAGCCAGGTATGCAGGTAGTGAACTAAGGCAATGAGCAGGATGTCAGCAGGCCCAGGCACTCAGGTATGGGCAAGGGTGATGGAGGAAGCAGGGTAGTCCAGCGGAAGCTAGGAGCTGACAGGCAGACCGCAAATTCACAGGAACAGGGTAAGCACAGAGAACTCCCTCTCAGCTAGGCTGAGATACACGTTGCACTGGCAAAGAAGGAAGGCACTGACCCTTCCTAAATACCCCATGCCGTGCTGTTACTGGCCGGAGGGAACATGTGACTCACCAGGATTGGCCAGCCGCATCACATGGCCAGAAGGCAAGATGGCGGCGCCCATGCCAAACGGAACAGAGACGCCGCCAGGCCTCACCAGCGCAGAGTGACAACAAGGCCGCACAACAATGCCCACAGCCAAAGCCCCCCGCCAGACACCAGCTCCGCCACCAGACAGCCGGCGCCACAATGACCTCACAGGTAACACCAGTCTAGCGCCATGCTGAAATACCCTGGCCGTGACAGTACCCCCCCCCCCCTTTTGGGGTGGCCTCAGGATACTCACCAGGCTTCTCTGGATGAGCAGAATGGAATCTCCTGATGAGCGTGGGAGCGTGGACATCATGAGCATCGGTCCAGCAACGTTCCTCTGGACCGTAACCTTTCCAGTCCAGCAAATATTGTAGATGACCTCTGCGCAGATGAGAGTCCAAGACCTGGGCGACTTCAAACTCAACTCCTCTCTCCGTCTAGACTCGAGGAGAAGCAGGTAGAGCATTATGGAACTTATTCGGGACTAGGGGCTTTAATAAGGAAACATGGAAGGAATTAGGACTTTTTAGGTATGGGGTAACTGTAAACGGTAGGCCACTGGATTAATGACTTCTGTTATGGTGAAGGGACCGATGAAGCGGGGTGCAAATTTCATAGATGGAACTCTTAGACGAAGGTTCCGAGTAGACAACCAGACCTGGTTTCCTACTTGCATGCGTGGAACTATTCTATGCTTCTTATCGGCCTGGGTCTTATAACGAGAGGATGCCTTCAACAAATCAGACCGCACTTGAGTCCAGATGGCAGCAAAATTCCGCACCATGTCCTCCACGGCCAGAACATCAAAAACAGGCAGGCTTCGGAATTCGGGAACACGAGGATGAAGGCCATAAACCACCTGAAATGGCATTTGGTTAGTTGAGGAGTGGTAGGAAGCATTGTGTGCAAACTCGGCCCATGGCAGCAAGACAGCCCAATTGTTCTGGGAAGCTGACATAAAAATTCTTAAGAAAGTCTCTAGATCTTGATTAACTCTCTCGGTAGAGCCGTTGCTTTTGCGGATGGTAGGCCGTGGAAAAGTCTAACTTCACTTGAAGAACAGAACACAAAGCCCTCCAAAATTTTGCAGTAAACTGCACACCACGGTCAGAGACAATTTCAGCAGGAAGGCCATGTAGACGAAATATGTTTTGGATAAACAACTGTGCCAGGTCAGGAGCAGAAGGTAACTTCTTCAACGGTATATAGTGGACCATCTTAGAGAATCGGTCTATTACAACCCAGATAGTGTTAAAGCCTTGAGAGACTGACAGGTCTGTGATGAAATCCATGGAGAGATGCATCCACGGACGTGAAGGAATAGGTAGCAGAAGCAATTCCCCAGCTGGAGCTTGTCGTGATGATTTATGCTGGGCACAGGAGGAGCAGGAAGAGATGAACTCCATTATATCTGCCTTCATAAAAGGCCACCAATAATGTCTTTTCAGGAACTCCAAGGTCTTCTGAGTGCCTGAGTGCCCTGCGAATGTGCCCAAGTGAGAAGCCGCTTCCTTAATTCCGGGGCCACAAATGATTTTCCCGTAGGAGGCTGAAGCTGTAATGCGGCGAAGACTCTTGATTCCAAGACAGGGGTATTGCTTTGATTTTCAGATTGATCATCACAGAGGAGAGATCTCGATAGGGCATCAGCCTTCTGATTAAGTGCTCCAGACCGGAAGGTCAGGGTGAACTGAAACCTGGCAAAGAATATTGCCCAGCGGGCTAAACGAGGACTCACACATTGAAGGTTTTTGAGAAATAGGAGATTTCTATGGTCCGTAAATACAGTAAATGGGAACTTAGCACCTTCTAGTAAATATCTCCATTCCTTCATCGCCAACTTAACAGCTAGTAGCTCTTGCTCACCTATGGCGTAGTTCCTTTTGGCAGGTGAAATTTTTTTAGAAAAGAACCCACAAGGATGGACTCGGTTGTCCTCATAATGTTGAGACAAGACTGCTCCCACAGCTTCAGATGATGCATCTACTTCCAACAAAAAAGGCCTGTCCAGATCTGGTTGTCGAAGAACTGGTGCTGTGATAAAGGCTTGTTTTAGAAGATGAAAGGCAGACTCTGCCTCAGGTGACCATTGGGAAGGATTAGCACCTTTGCGGGTCAAGGCTGTGATGGGAGCCAGCAATGTAGAAAATCCCTTGATGAAGCATCTATAATAATTGGCGAAGCCCAACAATCTCTGGATGGCTTTCAGTGTCTGAGGTCGGGTCCAATCCAGAATTGCTTGTACCTTCTTGGGGTCCATTTCCAAACTGGAGCCAGAAATAACATAGCCGAGAAAAGGTACACTGGGCACACCGAAGACGCACTTCTCCAGTTTGCAGTAAAGGTGGTTTTCTCTCAAACGGGTCAAAACTTCTTTAACATGTTCTTGATGTTTAGCCACGGAGGGTGAAAAAATCAGTATGTCATCCAGATAGACAACAACCGAAACATATAACAGATCCCGGAAAATCTCATTAATGAAACTCTGAAAGACAGCAGGGGCGTTGCACAATCCAAAAGGCATTACTAAATATTCAAAATGTCCATCTCTGGTATTAAAAGCGGTCTTCCATTCATCGCCAGCTCGGATACGAATGAGGTTGTAAGCCCCTCTCAGATCTAATTTAGAAAAATTGACAGAGCCCTTGACCCTATCAAACAACTCAGTAATCAGGGGAAGAGGGTATTGATTCTTCACAGTAATGTCATTAAGGCCTCGATAATTGATACATGGTCTTAAACCACCACCCTTCTTGCCAACGAAGAAGAACCCAGCTCCGGCAGGTGAAGTAGAGGGGCGAATGAACCCCTTTGTCAGGTTGTCCCAGATGTACTCGGTCATGGCTTGAGTCTCAGGCAAGTACAGCGGATAGGTACGACCATGAGGTGGTGTCTTATCAGGTATCAATTCAATTGGACAGTCCCATTCCCTATGAGGAGGTAAGGTATTTGCTTGCTGTTCCGAGAACACGTCGGCAAACATCTGATATTCCTTGGGAATGGCGGAAGAAATTAATGGAACTGTCTTTCTTACAGGTCGAATTCTTGGAAGACAGGATTTCTGACAGTCCATACCCCATGACAGAATCTGCATAGAACTCCAATCAATCTTGGGATTATGTTGACGCAACCAGGGTAGACCAAGAACAATTTCTTGAGAGGCCTCTGATATCACCAGAAATTTTAAGGACTCAGAATAAAGTGCCCCAATACGGACCAATACTGGTTGAGTCTCCTTGGTGACTATCCCATTAGTTAGAGGGCATCCGTCTATAGAGGTCAGAGAGATGGCATGGTTGAGAGGCGAACAGGGAATCTGAAATTTATCTATGAAACTAGACGTTATGACATTTCCGGCTGCTCCCGAATCAAGTAGAGCAGTAGCAAAGACAGGTTTGGGTTTAAGATCCAACGCTAGGGTAATCATGAAATCTTTAATTTTTGGAGATGGGCTCATAACTCCTAACTTGATGTCTCCAGGGTCAGTTAGGATTTGGCATTTCCCGGTTTACGGAAGCAGGAGATCAGCAGGTGACCGGACTCTCCACAGTACAGACAGAGGTTCTTTTGCATTCTTCTCTGACGTTCTTCTTTGGAGAGGTGTGTATGATTCACCTGCATAGGCTCCTCTTCAATAGGGGAAGGAATGGGATGGGTAGGAATGGAGGGGGCAAATGACCTTTGCCTATCAGTTCTGTGTTTTTCAGCCTGACATTCCCTAAAGCGTAGGTCAACTTTGATACACAACGAAATCATGTTGTTCAGATTAGTAGGAAGCTCTCGAGTGACTAGATCATCCTTTAGTTGGTCTGAAAACCCATGCCAGAAGGCCAAGGTGAGGGCTTCCTCATTCCATTTGAGCTCTGATGCTAAAATTTGAAATTGCACGGCATATTGACTGACAGGACGGACCCCTTGTCTCAGTGTCATGATGTTTGATGATGCTGATACAGTACGCCCAGGTTCATCGAAAATCCTCCTGAAAGATGACACAAAGCCTGTGTAATTATCCAGCAGCGGAACTGAGCGCTCCCAGAGTGGGGAAACCCATTCTAAGGCCTGGCCGGATAACAGAGAGACTATATAAGCCACTTTGGTTCTTGCAGTTAGAAAGTTGTCAGGCTGCAGGGTAAAATGTATGTCACACTGATTTAGGAATCCTCGGCAGAGTTTAGGGTTGCCGTCAAATTTACTTGGTAGAGGAAGATGTAAGCGAGGAGATGATCTGCCTCCTGTATTCCCAGACGCTGATGCGGATGTAGATGTTGGTACTACAAGGGTAGAAAAGGAAGTTTGTAAATTATCCTGTCGCTTGGACATCTCTTTCAGAAATTGAGCCTTCTGATGCTGCATGTTTTCCAGATTTTCTAAACGACCACAAATGCTCCGGAACAAATCCACTCCTGACTCCTGATCCATGGGGCCAGTGCAAATGATGTTCTGGGTTGTTTGTGGACCCGGGGTGGTAGCAGGAGCAGACACAGAAGCGGGTTTGAATAAAAAACTAGGTTTTTTAATAAGTGCTTGAGTAGACATAAACTATAGCAGTAAATAAAAGTCCAGGAATATATAAATGTGCACAAGAGTTCTGTGGTGAGAGTAATGGGTTAATGTCCAAGTAGAAACAATTAGAGCTGTCCAGGTGAGACTGAAAATAATCAGCCATGTATACAGGTAGTGAAGCAGGAAAATAATAGCCAGGTATGCAGTTAGTGAACTAAGGCAATGAGCAGGATGTCAGCAGGCCCAGGCACTCAGGTATGGGCAAGGGTGATGGAGGAAGCAGGCTAGTCCAGCGGAAGCTAGGAGCTGACAGGCAGACTGGCAGACAGGCAATTCACAGGAACAGGGTAAGCACAGAGAAATCCCTCTCAGCTAGGCTGAGATACACATTGCACTGGCAAAGAAGGAAGGCACTGACCCTTCCTAAATACCCCATGCCGTGCTGTTACTGGCCAGAGGGAACATGTGACTCACCAGGATTGGCCAGCCGCATCACATGGCCAGAAGGCAAGATGGCGGCGCCCATGCCAAACGGAACGGAGACGCCCCCGACAGACACCAGCTCCGCCACCAGACAGCCCGCGCCACAATGACCTCACAGGTAACACCCGCCTAGCGCCATGCTGAAATACCCTGGCCATGACAAGGGGCATTATATGGGGGCACTACTACAGGGGCACTATATGGGGGCACTACTACAGGGGCATTATATGGGGCACTATCTCAGGGGCATTACATGGGGGCACTACAACAGGGGCATTAGTATGGGGGCACTACTACAGGGGCTCTATATGGGGGCACTACTATAGGGGCAGTAAATGGGGGCAATACTACAGGGCATAACTATGGGGGCACTACTATATGATTTCCTTCCTTTCAAATCAAGGGGGTAACGTTGACGTATCTAAATATATTTTGGGGTAAAAGATAAAAAAGTTCCCTGATCTAAGTTAACGGACCGTATATATGTTTTTATATGATATGCTTAATTTGTTCAGTTAACATATAAACACCATATGTACAATGTTTGGAATGATAATGTTGAATTTGTGTTAACATATTAATTTACAACCATCTTACTAAAGTATAAGAACTTTTCAAACTGTATCTTGTGTGTCAGTTTCCTGGAGGAGCAGTGGAGGAAAGAAGCTCAGTACATAATTGTTCTGGTAAAATGTATATTCATTGTGTGAACCAATGTTGCATTACACACCTATAATTCAACACTGAAATGAGGGATTTCCCAAGTAGGCCCATACTACTTACTTATACTTGGGTGGAGGCACTGCTTTAAAAAGGAGTTACACCACTTAACAAGAGGTTAAAGGTAGGAAAATATGAGACAGTAATGGTGTGTACACACTATACAGATATATCTGCAGATGATGGTCGTTCATACACACTGAACGGCCATCATCTGTGTCTGCCTGCAGGTTCTGGAGGGCAAGGGGCGTGTCGTGGACATGTCTTGGCAGACGGGGGGCGTGTCCCGACCCCCTCCCCGCGGCTGCCGCTGTGTGCGTACTGGCGGTCTGCAGACCGCCCGTACACACTTGCCGATAGACAGATTTGTCTGCAGACATATCTGTCCATCAGCGGTGCAGTACAGCTAATGTGATATGTCGGTGAACGCCGACGTTCACTGACATATCGCGGGTACACACTGGCCGACGACCAGCAGATATATTGGCCGATCAATTGATGGGCCAATGTATCTGTCAGTGTGTACCCAGCTTAAGGGGGTTAGTAACCTAGTGACCCTTTACAGAGGTAAAAGGGGGGTTACAATTACACTATTATAACAATGATTAAAAATATGGGTTTAAATAACTGCTCACATTGTGGTAGTACAACTTGTTATTTCCTAAGATGTCTAACAATTACAGGAGCAAATAATTGCAAAGAGAATAAAGTTAAGTCTAGGATTATCTAACACTTTTAATCTGGTCTTTGTATTTTTAAGTGTATTTATTGTGTCCACAGCAATTATTCATATGAAATCCAAATAACTTGCCTTTTCTTTGTCAACTTTTGGGAAACTTTGATCACATTCCCCTTTGAGTCTGTGCTCAGTAATGTAATAACCATAACCAGATGATGTTTAGACTTGTTTATCTGTCTTTCGTTGTGTTATGTATGTTTTATTCTGTGCAGTGTGCATCCTTTTACTAAATACTGTATAATCCTACTCAGCACAGCCTATTGAGCTCATTGAAGCAATGAAGCTATGATGTTATATAATTGAATACATTCAACATTTTGTAGTTTTTCTGTGACATGTGCCTAAATGATTAATAATGACGATTGGCAGGTCTATAAATTGTACTATCAAAGTAGAACCAGAAGAGGCAAATTGTGACGTGGGCATGGAGATTTTATTGAAATTGAAGTTTTAATTTAACCCTAGAAATGATGCTACAGTAATTGAAAGTGGGGTACCAACGCATCGCAGGAATTTAAGCTGTATTTATTTCTGTATATACCCTGGTGAGGATCAAGGAGGAGTGCCACTTGTGCATCCACTATTTAATTGTACTCCTATCAGGCTATGTCATACTGTTGCATACTGTGCAGCTGAATTCTGTTTACATTATCTATAATAATTGGTCCTAAGGATACTGTACATTAATCCCTGTAATACAGTACAACACTTTTACTTCCAATATACAAATAAATAAAAACCCATTTTCTGATAATTTTAACATTTTCACCTACTTTTGTAGAACTTAAGCATCTGGGCTATTCATTATAAAGGTAAAGCAGGTAATATCACTGATATCTCCTGCTTACCTTCAGCCCGATCTGTCCTGCTGTACCCAAACACTAGTATGGGGACTTAAATTCATCAAGCTCTGAAAATATAATATTTCAGAGAATGACTGCTTGAGCATTCACTATCTTCAGATGGCTTTTGCTCCCGCACCTTTCGGTTCCCTCTACCCCTGTCCGGCTTCCTCTGCTGGACGCTGGGGCCTTGTGCACCTAAGTGAAGACCAGTTCACGCAGGCACACTAGCACTGCCATTAAACACAATATAAAGCATGGAGTCTATGAAAACATTGAGTACACTTTTTGAATAAAGACATTTCACTTCTAGTAGGTGATTAAGCTAAATATTCATAATTCTAGAATACCACTTTGTATAAGTTAAATTAAGAATAAAATCATATAATCTAACTGGCAAAAAATTTCAAATTAAAATTGACAAATACACAATTAGTCTTACTTTAATAAAATACATTAATTTCCTTTTTGTTACAATAAAATGTTTGTACTGTGGACACCTACCCTCCTCTCTCTGACCTGTTAAACAACTATTCACAAAAATGTGTAGTTCAATGACGAGGAGTTTTACCCTCTTAGAGCCATATTCAATTCCTTTCGCACCCGCGATACTTTTTCGCATGCCGGCCTTTTTGCCGACATCGCCAGTTTTGCATGCAAAAAAGTATCGTGCACGGTCCAGCTGTTCACCGTATTCAATGCCAAAGGAAGCGCAAACGCGTCCTGGCGAAGCTCTAACAGGCGAAAAGTGTTGGCAGAATTGGGGAAATCAGCCTGACAGTCCCCAAAAGATGCACTATCATTGGGGATCAATCTAGATGTCCCCGATTAGCCCTACTGAAGCTATTTGGGGTACTTAAGTGCTGTCAATTGCTCCAAAATAGCATCTTTGCACAAGTGGTGAAGAATAGCATTAAGCTGTTTTTTTGGTGAAAATAAGTAGTCCTGTTAAATTTGGGCTACTTGAAAATGGGTGCAAGCATAGTTAGGTCAAGTTTTAAGTGCCGCAAAAAAGCACCTCCCCCATATTTGCCGACCCTCCAAAAGTCTGTTTTGCTAGTTTTTGCGTTTGTACTTTTTCGCCCCCATTTTCAAAGTGCTTTTTTGGGGTGTTCCTCTTTTTTTTTGCATTTTTTTGATGCAGTTATCTTTTGGGGGGCTGCCCAAAGGGTGCAGAGTGGTTTCCGCACCTTTGCACTCCAAAACCGCAATTGTGCACTTTTATCTGCCGGGTATTGATAGGAGAAACTTTTTCGCCTATTACGTAGCATTGATTTTCCACGTACACGAAAAGTCTTTGCAATTGAATACCGCAAAAAGTTTCCGCCTGGTGAAAAGCCGCAATCGGCGATACTTTTTCACCGATCACGGCTTTTCGCACCTAATTGAATACGGCCCTTAGTCTGTATCAAAGAGGCCAAGAAGTATGAGGTCTGCGATGATGGGTTGCCTGGCATATGCTGTATCCAATATATATTTATCCATTTCATATTATATATATATATATTTATCCATTATTTTAAAGCCCCTTTACTATTCGTACCACCATAAAAGTTGATCATGAGTATTTCTCTATTATTCCTTCCTTTATTCTAATTTTGTTCCCTGAAAAACAGAGCAGTATTAATTCAGACACACCCTGTCCTTTCCAGTGCTAAAATACTAAGGTTGGTGCCAGGTATGAGAGAACAGTGTGGATACAAAGAGGAGATAAAAGGAATAGGTGTTAATAAAATGTCATCCTGCTGATTCTCAGATATTTGACGTATAGACTGTGCTTAGAATGATTATAGAAAATGTCTGGGAAAGCTCTTTTGCAGTTCACAAAATGTGAATGTAATATTACATAGGATGTCAATTTACCAGTTATTTATATAACCACATTCAATACAGCAACTGAATTTGCCACAGAAGACACAGCTTCAATAAATGTACTACTAATGCTGCCAAAGTAAACAAGGCCGTCTTTAATTTGCCATATGCAGTGAGAGAATAACATTCCTCATCAGTCTGAAACTCACAGAAACCCTTTCATTAAACCACTGCTGCATTTCATACCATTATCTTCTTGTTCAAAGTGTACAATAAAAGGGACAGTATAATCAGACGGCCCCATCTATTTACTGTAGTACTGTATGCATTTGGTGTTTTAATAAAGCCGTTTTCCCATGTATACTAAATTCATATGTAGCTAGAGACCACACCTAAGCTTTCAGACTAGGATGAGGGTGAATTAGTCTTTTATGTGATATATGGAGTGAGCTAGCTTTGCTGTTGCCAACTTCAGTGCAACGTGGGTCTAAAATGACCAGAAAGTGCTAGAGTGATGAATGCTGCCTAGATGTTGGGCATACTTCAGGTTTTCCAAACAACATTCTTGAACAGATTATAGGCCAATCTAGCAGGCAAATTTGGCCAATTAAAATAGTCAATGAAATGGTTCAAAGTGTTTTCACTGGCAAAAACACATAAAAAAAACAAGACACTCCTAAAAAAAACAATCTTCTTTGGAGTTTTTCAAGCTTGTTTTGATTTTGTAATGTTATAAAAAAAAAGAATATAGTCAGTTAAAATCATATCTAATATTTTATTTAACAAAATATTCAGGTTTAAATAGAAATAAAATGGACAAAATGTAAAGTTGTTTTTATATGAAGCATTACGGTAAAATAACCAACTTTATTTAGTTTTGGGAGAAAAATTAAATTTGAGTATTGTCAACCCCCTCTAACACATACAGCAAAAGTTTCAGAGTAACTAGATTATTGGATGATGTCCTTAGCAGGATGACGTCATAGCTAGACAGATATAAAATCCAGTAAGTCTACTGCTAGTGTATAAGAATAATTTACAAAGAAATCGAATGCAACAATTATAAATCAATGATGTAACAAGTATGTACAGTATATAAACTGCCTTCATAGCACTAAGCCTGAAATTATTACTATTATTAGTTTATTTATAAAGCTCCACAAGTGTTCCATAGGATAAAACTGACATGAAACAGGAGTACAGAATTGAAGTTATTTATTTAGAACAACTTCATAAACTATGAATACTGTTTTATATATAATGTATCTGTAAATATTTGAATAGTATTAAATTTAGAAAGCTCAATTGACTAAATAGAACGAATGAACAGAACCTACTGATGGCGAACCAAAGCACAAGCAAACAGTTCTAACCCAAGGTTGTTTTCAGTCACCAACATCTATAATACAGGAAGCTCTTATCACTCACCCCTGTGCAACACGGGTGACAAACAGTGTCTATTCCTCCAAAAATCAGACTAGTACCAGACCCCCCATTGCGGGTGGTATGTGCAATCTTCTTACTGATGAAATCGCCATGAAAAAACACCCACATATTGGTTACCACTTGCTTTTCTTTATCGCCTCAGCCAGGTTTGGTACAAACCAAAGCCCATCTATCAAACTCCATTTCAACACAAGAAGCCCCCCAAATCTCATCTATCCCAACCAGCAAAAATGGAATCAACAACCTAAATATCTGCTCCAAACAGAGGCCAGTGCCCTAATCAGAAACATGTACCCATCACACTGATACAAGTGAGTGGAAACATAGCACAACAGGGGATCACACACCACAAAATGGCCTCCCAATGAATTGACCTAACAAGCCTCATTTAATTGAGGGCCTGTAGTAGGACCCCACCAAGACATCCTGGGAATGATATTAGACCAAACCACATGAGTACCCGAACAAGTATCTAACAACTTGCTAAAATCCTCCTGCATACCCAACATCAGATTCTCAGACATGTGGGAACTGAGGTCATTATCCCCCCAAGTGGGGTGACTAAAACAAACAGCAGATGAAGTCAGCAAGTACCACCCAATAAGGGCCCTAATGCCTAATCACCAAATCTGCAAAGCCCCAGGAAGAAAAAGGTATCCTTAGCCAAGCAGTAGGGCCGCCATCAGTGGGGGACTGCCAGGACTTGAGTCCTGGGCCCTGACAGAGAGGGGGCCCCATCTGCCTGCAATCCTGCTGCCCACTTTCGGGTCTTAGCACCGGTGCCATGCATTAAAGTTTTTCTTTTTGGAGCCGGCACGCATGACATCATGACGTGAAAGAGAGGAGCTGCGTCACATGAAGAAACAAGAAGAAGGTAAGTGTGGGGTCTGGCTGTGACTCGGTCTGGAGACAAGCGTCAGACAAAGCAGAGCTAGGCTGGAGAGAAAGAAGGGGGGCTCCTTGGAAGATAGAAAGGGGGCTTTCTGGGGAGACAGAAGTGGGGCTGGCTTGGGAGACAGAACAAGGGCTAAATGGGGACACAGAAGGGGGGCCTGCTGGGGAAACAGATGGGAGACTGGCTGGAGAGACAAAAGGGGCCTGGCTTCTGAGACAGAAGGGGGGTTGCCTGTGGAGACAGAAGAGGGGTTGGCTGGGAAGATAGTAGGGGGGCGACTGGGGAAACAAAAAGGAGTTGCCTCAACTGGAGAGACACTGCAGAGCTGGAGTTACAGAAACACAGGGGAGCTGCCTATTTTGTCAGTACCAGGCACCAGATTTTTTGATGGCTGCTCTGCCAAGTGGTGTTGAATCACCCAGTACACAAAGGAATGACCTACTACCAAACGCAAAAGGAATCAAAACCAGGACCTGCAGGGGCAAAGAACAGTAAAAACATGGTGAGAAAATCAAAACAAATAGGTGGGATAGAATGGAAGAACAAACAAACTTTACAACAAACACATATAAACCAATAAGCCTAGCCAGGAAAGGGGAAAATTGGTGACCCTCCAAAAGCTGAAAAAAAATTAAAAAAACAGCCTATACTATTAACAAAAAAAAAAGAAAATGCAGGTGTACACTCTAAGCACTAAAAATTCTGATGATCAAAATATGTATAACAAACTCCAACAATTAACATTGCAAAGATGTTTGTCCACCTAAAATGTCACGATGAACCTCATAAGGTGGGTCTCTAACATCCCTAATACTGACATATTAAGTAAATTTATCTAAGATTTACCTTTAATAGAGCTTATTTAAATGTGTGTACTGCAATGTAAAGGACCATACCAACTAAAATCATCTGGGGCTGGTGGGAGGAGTGCTAGCCCAAGAGAAGGGGTCTCATCTTGAAATGTACCTTAAATACACACATACACAGACGAAAAAGAGGGGAGCTTTTCCGCACATCCTAATCTTCAACATGATCAGAGTTGCTACCATACTGAAACCTATAGTTCTAATACAGAAAAAAAGGAAAATGCAGGTGCACTCTCTAAGCAATAAGATTTCTGATGATCAAAATATTTAAATTCCAACAATTAACATGTTTTTTTAAGCAAGGATATTAGTACATGTTTGGCCACCTACCACGTCACAGTGAACCTTTGGTTCTGCAGTCAGTCCAGAACTCAGATTTAAAAACCGCTTCGAATTGTATGTGAACAGGTCCAAAATAGCTGTTAAATTAATTCTCTATAGATTGATAAGGAATTCAAAGCCAAACCAAAACCGAATCCGAACCAAAAAACGAAAGGGCGGGTTTGCCAAAACCAAACCACGATGATGAATTAGAACCAAAACCAAAACATGGGGGTCCGCACACATCTCTAACTATTTATACTTGTTGACTTTCATGAGCCAGGTGGCAGGTGCAATTACTGTGACACAGCTTTTGCACTCTAGGAGTTTCTGGATGGTGTGACACTGCTTTTGCACTCCCCTATGCTTTACAAAGCTGAGATTCCCAGCAATGCAAAGTGGGGAGCGGGGCAGCAATGACAATATTCAGTGCGAATTGCATCTTCAAGCCAACTAAAAAGTTGGTGCTAGCAGACAGCAGTGAACAGGATGCAGAAGACTTGCCTACTCTTCCGGGAGTCTGTGAGAGCCACCCAATATTCTGGAGTTTCCTGGATGATCTGAGAGCGGACAAAAGACAAATCTGTTGAGTTAGTTAACGTCATTAAATTAATGTTCAGAATTGCAAGTTTACAAAACACATGACCTGATTAGATTAGAGACCGATGTGGACAATGCAAAAGTGACTGCAGAAAAATCTATACCTCTAAGATCATCTCAACCCGGAGAATGCATTGCAAATTGCCAGAACTTTTCAAGCTTTAAAAACCAATATGAAAGTGCTGGAGGGCGCAGAATAAGTACAAATACATGCTGGTGTAGAACGCATATAGACATATGCCCTGCAGAAGGAAGACAAATATAAAAGTACAAAGTTATGAAAGAACGTTATGATAATGAAATACATTCAGATTTATCACTACAACCGATCTACCCAAACCAAGCTCCTAAATCATCTGTCCGTAGATCAAGATTTTCCAAATTACTCCAGGACTGTTGTTATTTGTTGGTTAATATTGGGTGCAAGAAGTGGTATCCGGTCATTAGCTCTACAGTAAAAAGGTAGCCAATGTTTAGGTCGACAGGGTCTGAAGGTCGACACACTAAATGTCGACTGGTAAGAAGGTCGACATGTACAGTAGTTTGACATGGTTGTTAAGTCGACACACAAATGGTTGACACATAAATGGTTGACACAATTTTTTTGTTGTTGGTTAGGGTAAGGCATTTACCAGAGGGTTAGGGCTAGGCACTTACCCCTATGGTTAGGGTTAGGCACCAGGAGGGAGGGTTAGGCACTAGAAGGGACGGTTAGTGTCAGGCACCTACCCCGACAATTAGGGTTAGGCACCAGGAGAGAGGGTTAGGGTTAGGCACCAAGGGGATGGCTAGGGTTAGGGTGAAGATTAGGGCTAGAAAAAAAAACTTGTGTCAACCATTTCTGTGTTGACCATTTGTGTCGACCTAATAACCCTGTCGAAATTCTGTACCTGCCGACCTTCTTACCAGTCGACATTTAGTGTGTCGACCTTCAGACCCTGTCGACCTTCAGACCCTGTCGCCCTATTGCCTGTCTAATTTGTATTGTCTTCCTAAACATTGTCTACTTTTTTATTGTAGACCTAATGATCCACACACCATGAAGTTCAGTGGGAATATTAGAAACAGTGGCCTAAAAATAACATTTTGGCTTGTGTTTTGCTTGTGTTAAATCATGGGCATTATGTATAGATGAGGCCACATACATCTATTCTCCATGCGCCACAAGTCGGGATGACACATAATGCGTGACCACTGTGCGATTCAGTAGCACAAGTGTATTTTCATGTGACTTTTTCACTTATATGTTTTATTTGCAAAGCGATGCAAATAGTAAGCGCAAGCACCTTCTGCTGATTGAAATGATGTGCGCCATGCTTATATTCTGTGTGTGACTGCGGTTATATCTGCATGCGAAATGCTACGTTACATTGTCAGCGACTGTGACACTGTAACGTAGCCTCTCACATGCAGATATAACCGCAGTCACACACAGAATATAGGCATGCCTGGCATGCCACATATCATCTTAATCAGCAGAAGCCTGTTGCGCGTCTTACACATTATAAGGGAAAAAGTTGCATGAAAAAAAGCTCATCGCTGCCAAGTCGCGTCACGGAATGCCGCAACTAGAAGGGCTGTTTAATGTGCATGGAGGCTAGATGTATGTGCACACATCTGTACTCTGTACAGAGTCACTGATTTCTAAACCAAGTATATTTTCAACACATATTTGTTTGCTAAATGTGAAAGGGAGGCTTCAATTGAAACTTGTACTCTTTTGTTCCATTAATACTCTTGTATTCCTTTCCACACATCTGTGTACCTGCTATTGCAGCCGTGACTGCATCTTCTGCCTCAGCGCGAATGGGTCTTTATGCTAAAACAGCAGCCGATGGGATTTATACAGAGATGCCCGTCAGTGGTGCTAATATGCATCTGTGCACCATAGGCAACATCTGCTGCACCATTGAATGCATCAATAGAAATCACTCCAGCCCAGTAGGTGCAATTTCTCTGTCTGAACATTGCCGCCAGGTTCAGTGCAACTGTGTCTTAAAATGCAGTTACTGACCGCGACACGCTCGCATCTTGCCAGCCACCCCCCTTTTACTACCCAGAAATGGCCATTGAGATTGATGCTTTCGGAGGCTTTTGGCGGTAACCATAGGACACATGCGCAGTGCGACACGGACACATGCGCTGACTGAAAACAATTTTTGCTTCCGTGTGGCATCAACATAGCGTGTACCTCTGAATCCGGCACTGTGTGTACAAATCTTCCGACTGACTAAGCAGAAACAAATTCTTACATCACAGTTCATATGGAATTTAGGTTGAATGCAGGTTTTAGGCAATTGCAACACTGGGCCTGATTCAGACCCGCTCACGAGCGCTGAGCACTCACAAGCGGGTCGATGTTGCCCAAGTGCGCATGCGCACGACGGAGGCGGTTTCGTTGTGCGCATGCGCGAGACCCGAATAACGATGGCCAAGCCGTTATGGGTCTCGCACCAAAGGGAGCGTGCTGTCGATGGTGATTGACAGCACGCCCCCTTTGGTGGGCGTGCCGGGGCGTGGCTGCCCATGGGGACGCCTACCGTCTGGGGCTGGCCCCACTGACATCACTAGTAATGTCAGCGGGAGTGCTTTTGGCTCTGATAAAGCCAAAAGCACTCCAGGGCTTGCAGCAACGAGACGCAGGGTCTCATCGCAAGCCCGATGGTCGCGATGGTCTTGACCATCGCGACCATCATTTTGGCCGCTCCAAAAAGGAGAAGGGACGGCCCTGATTCAGAGCGAGCGCTCTGTCAGAGCGTCCGGCTCTGAATCATGGCCACTGTTCCAAAGAAAAATGCTCTCTATGGTCTTCAATCCTCATTTGGAAAATGTATCTTGACAATTGCTGGTGAAAAGTCCTCGACTTTTCAGCTGGTGCACTTTCTGCCTACATTGCTGGTTTTGGGTCCGGAAAAGTATCGCGTGCTTGGCCGCTTTTCTCCCTATTCAATTCCAAGGGATGCGAAAATGGGACCAGGCGAAACTCAAACAGGCGAAAAGTGCT
Organism: Taudactylus pleione; assembly: GCA_031769625.1. NCBI lineage: Eukaryota > Metazoa > Chordata > Amphibia > Anura > Myobatrachidae > Taudactylus > Taudactylus pleione. The sequence continues at coordinate 3,971,157 of JAUIMM010000006.1, read as the reverse complement.
GTCAGTTTTGGAGAAATCAGCCTGACACCCCCCAAAAGATGCACTGACATGTGGGATCAGTATGGATATCCCCGAATAGCTTCTGATTAGCGTATTTGCATATGGGGTGAAGAATAGCATTTAGCAATATTTTTTCATCAAAATAACTAGTCTCAGCTAATTTGGGGTACCTGAGAATGGGGGCTAGCATAATTAAAAGTTGCTAAAGTGAAGTTTTAAAAATCATGGAAAATCCACCTGCCGCAAACACCTGCAAAGAAGAAAACACCTGGGGCATACTTGGGGACCTCCCTTTAGTGTATTTCGCTAGTTTTAAGTTTTCCCCCAGCTTTGCACTTTAGGCGAAAAGTCATTGCAATTGAATTGGGCGGAAAGTTTCCGACAGGCGAAATTACGTCATTGGCGAAAACTTTTAACCAAGAACGGCTTTTTGCCTGCAATTGAGTATGGTCCAATGTGTTATTTTGCCAATTTGTTTTAAATATAAAATTCCTTTCATTTCACGATTAGCCGAATGATTGAACATCTGTAGGATATTAAACTATTTAACTACTATACCACTGCCAATTTCACATCAATCTCTGGGACTGATTCAGAGCCGGACGCTATTTGCGCTCGCTCGTTCAGAAAAAGGGACTGGCTATTTAAATGAACCGTTCGCTCTTTGCGGTCTGTTCATGCCTCTATGTCTGAACGAGCGAACAAAACATGCGAACTTAATTTTGAAAAAAACGCCCCCTGGCCGCTCGCATCATACGTAATGTCCGCTATTTATTAGATTAATCGAGTACATCGAAAGGCGTCTGAACTGCTCGCTATTCTTGTGGTTGGTTTTTCCTACCACAATCATGCGGACAGTTCTGACTATAAACAACCAAGTGACGTGGTCAATGACGCTGCTTTGTTAATTATGCACACCCTTAAAACGCCCGTTTTGACCTTTAAGCACGCCTGCGTTCGGATCTCCACTCCCCGTTTTCAAGCACCTTCCCCTGTTACCACCCACAAACGCCTCATTCTGTCACTCAAAATAGCAGGCATTCGCTATTTAGCGAGCACACGATTTTCAGCCGCACTGACTGGTTCGCGCATGCGTATTAAAATCCGTACGCATGCGCAGTTGTGCGAACATCGGTAGGAACGAACGAGCGCCCGCTTACGAGCGGCTCTGAATCAGGCCCTCTGACAATAGTAGACCTAATACTACTGCAAGGCTGTGGCCCCAACAATGCCGCAATATCAGCATCAAAACATTGCATCTCAGCCCACAACTTCCTCATAGCACAATTTGTAGGAACTTCTGGAGTCACACATGTTCAAAACAGTAGAGCATAAACCTCTCCTGAGCATGTTCTATGGGTTATAGTTAGAGAAGTGCGGTTCTGTTCTCCAGAAATCTGAATCCACCCGAACTTCGTGAATCTGGGTAAATCCGAGTCGCGTTTCTGATCTCCTGAGGAGATCCGGGTAAATCCGAGTCGCGGTTATGATTTTTTTTGCGGTTCAGATTTAGGATTTTAAATCTGAATTTCGGTTTTGAAGTGCATAAATTACATGAATTTTAGCTGTTTTTATAAACTTTTGATAATTTAAATTTTTTTTTTTTTAGATCCAGATCCAAAACCAAAACTAAAACACGGGGGTAAGAGCACATCTCTAGTTATAGTGATGCTGCGTTCTGTTCCTGATCCCAGGTCACCAGACAAATATACTGGGTGCAGGGGGCAGAGTGCGACGCAGCGGAAGCCTGACAGAGCTGGAAATCCCGATCGTGGATAGGTAAGTATCCACTAACCTAACCTAACCCCCCTAACCCTAACCCTCCTTAGGGGTGCCTAACCCTAACTTCCCCCCCAAGTGCCTAACCCTAATCCCCCCTCTAAGTGCCTAAACCTAACCACCCCCTTCCCCGCTACCTAAACATAAGTCCCCCGGGGGGGTGCCTAACCCTAAGTCCCCCCCGGGGGTGCCTAACCCTAACCCTCCCTCCCCCTAGCCTAACCCTAACGCTCCCAGGGGGGTGCCTAACCCTAAGTCCCCCCCGGGAGCCCTAAACCTAACCCTCCCCCCCCACGGCTGTCCGCTCGCGGCGCCCGGCATCACTACGATCGTGATGCTGGGCGCTGGTCTCCCGGCATCGGGGAAATGCGGCGTCTACATCTAGACGCCCGGGATTTCACCCTTGCCGGGATAAGACAGTCGGGAAGCCGGCTGCCAGTATATAGGCAGTCGGCTTCACGATTGCTTCCCGTGCAGGGGCGTATCTATAATGGGTGCAGGCCCCTGGGTCCAGGGGGGCCCACACCACACACCTTGCACCTATATTTTTAATACTTACCTCTCTGGAGACCCACGTTGGCGCTAACAACTCTGTAAAAATTGCATGGAAATGGCAGCCGCGGTCATTTTCCTGGCGTTTTGCACATGCGCAGTAGGGAAATTGCCAGGATGATTTATGCCGCCCCACTTTCCCGGTGACCTGTGCATGCACTGTAGACTCTGGGCACAGACTAGTGCCCAGAGTCAACTGCTACGGCGCTGCGCTCAGTGCGCTGCCGGCCGCAAGAGAGAGAAGAGGTGGCTCCGGCCGGAGACTGCACTCAGGCCCCCTCCTCTCTTAATACGCCCCTGACTGGGTGGTATAGTTATAGCATTTTAATATCAATAGGTTGAAATTACAACTCAAACTGTAGTTTTTTGAACGTTTTGATGCAGCTTGTTGAACATTTTGATGCACTAGTTTGATTATTCTATTAAGTACTGTAGTTTAGTGAAAATAGAATTCTGTGGTTTTAATATTATCCCATTATAAACCACAGGAAGCTTAGTCATCTCTGCTCACAACAGATATGAACTGTAAAGTTTAGAAGTGGATAGGAGTAATGTCTAAACAATAAGGGTTTATCTAAATTACATCACTAGTGATGAATGTTACAGGTTAGTTAAAAATAGCTGTTGCTGTCCGTTTCACTGAGAAGGAATTCAAACCAGTTATGGAATGACATACCTAGGCAACACATGCTCATATAAACTGCTGGGTCATTTTGTGTTTGGACTATCTTTGTCTTAAGAATGGAAACAGACTGAGATAATTTCTAAACCTATTCTAGTATAACCTTGTTAGGGATTCTAATGAGCATCTCCTAGGTATGATGTCATGCTACATGCTAACAAACTACTGACAAACTGCTTATTACCAAGGATGCATTTGTAGTAAATAACAAATGTTTGTGTTGAGTTTCAATGTTTCAAGTGTATCATTAAGTGCACAAAACCATATAACATTGCTGACAAATTACAGGAAAATAAATGAAGGCTTGGGGGTAAATTTACTAAGATTCGAGATAGGTCGTGCGGACCATCTCGGGTGATTTATTAATTTTTTTCCTGCTTGCAAATTTACTACAGGCAAAAGTCGGGTGAGTTACACAGAGATTTCTCTCACCTCACTCGTAAAACATGGGCGAGATAGCAATCTCCAATTAAATCACCATCGGGCCAAATCGGAAGTACTTTTCACCTAAAACATACATCTCTAGAATTGGAATGACAAGCTCGAGTGAGATAGGAACAAACTCCCTGTCAAAATCACTTTTCAATCTCTCAACCCCTGAGCTGCGAGATGGTCAGAAACATACACAAATCATGGTGATTTGTGTATGTTTCTTCCTGTAAATGGTTAAAAACAGGTTAATGTGTTTCAAAAAGTGACGTAGGTCCCCCCAAAAGACTAAACAGCCCCGGACTTGTCAGCCAGTCCTGGTTCTTAAAATTACAGGGAACAAAATGTGTAGGGTTCCACAGTAATATAAGAACCAGCCCCAGGCAGCAGGACCAGACCTGGTTTAAATATAGGGAGAAAAAATTGCGTGAGGTTACCCCTATATTTAAAACCAGCTCTGGACCCTTTCTAGTGGGGGACTGATGCCACAGCCAGGGGTGCCCTTTCACCAGGCCCCCCAGCCACAGCATCAGTCCTGACCGTTACTCAGCCCAGGCCAGGGATCCCTGGGGACTACTCCAATAAAGTGATCCCCCTCTCCAGGGCACCCCTGGCCTAGGCTGATAGCCCGGGCCTATCCCTGCCACCCCTGGGTGGTGGGTGGCGGGTTGATAGTGTATGTGTAGTGTTAAAAATAAAATGATCAACATTGTCTTTTCAGTAGTACTTCAGGTCTCAGAAAGCCTCCCCCACATGCTGGTACTTGGAGAACCACAAGTACCAGCATGCGGGGCATTAAGGGGCCACTGGTATGTGTAGTTTACCTATACAGAAATGTGTAAAAAACACAAGACACACACCGTGAAAATAAAGATTTATTACATCCATACACACTCACACATACTCACCTGCTGTCAGATGTTCAAGTCCCCTTCTCAACATAAAGTATCCTATGGAAGTACCTGAAAAAAAGATCCAATACTCACCTTTTGCCCCACGATGTTCTCCGCAGAAATCCAATAAGGGCCATGGACACACTGTAACAACACACTTCAGCATGGGAGCAGGTGAGTATGTGTGAGTGTGTAGGGATGTAATAAATCTTTATTTTCATGGTGTGTGTGTCTTGTGTTTTTTATACATTTCTTTACAGGTGAACTACAGGTACCAGCGGGCCCTTAATGCCCCACATGCTGGTACTTGTGGTTCTCCAAGTACCAGCATGCGGGGGAGGCTTGCTGGGACCAGGTATAGCCCTGGGCTATCAGCCTAGGCCAGGGGTGCCCTGGAGAGGGGGACCCCTTTATTGGAGGGGTGCCAAACTCCCCAGGGATCCCTGGCCTGGGCTGTCCAGTGGTCAGGACTGATGCTGCGGCTGGGGGTCCCGGTGAAAGGCTGTGCACCCCTGGCTGTAGCATCAGTCCCCCGATAGAAAGGGTCCGGAGCTGGTTTTAAATATAGTGGGACAGCCCCAGGACAGCTGTCACTGACGAAACCCTCTTTTGGAATCCTATGAGGGCTATCAGTAATACGGGGAATCATAAATGATAGAGCTGACGTCAAGGAGTGCCAGGTGGCTGTGTAAGTGCTGCTCACAAGACATAAATATATTGCATATACCGGAGTTATTTGGATATTTGGATTTACAGTTTTCATTTCAAAGTGACTGCTTTATTTCGGAGCGACAATCACTATCACATTAACATCGGAACTTTCACTTGTTGCTTATCTACACAGGAACACTGCTACTAAAGCTAAAAAGGATAATGCTTCTATTCCCTCACTAAAGGGTATGTGTTTGCAAACATTATATACATTGTATCAGTGTGTTTATGCTACAATTGACAGAATACATTGTTGCAATATACCGAACTCAGGAGCTCATTCAGAGCCGCTCGCAAGCACCCGATGCAGCTCCACTGCGCATGCGCCGCGTCCGGCGTGCGCGAGCCCTGCTGAGCAACGGAAGGTCAGTCACTACGGGGCTCGCAAAAAGACGGGGTGGCTGTCGATGGTGAGTGACAGCTCACCCCATTTTGTGGGCCGTTTGTAGGGAGGGCAAACTGACATCACTACTGATGTCAGTAGTGGACTTCCTGCTCTGTTAGAGCAGGAAGTCCACTCGGCCTTGCGGCAGCCTAAACCCTACAGCAGGGTTTCGTCGCAAGGCCGATGGTCGCGATTATCGCGATGGTCTCCTGGCCGCTCACACAAGCTGTGGGTGGTCTCCCACAGCTTTGCGAGCGGCCGGAGAAAAAAAATAAAATAAAATTAAAAAGCCCACAGACCCAGCGAGCTGCCAGCGGCTGCAAGCGGGTGTGAATCAGGGCCTCCGTGCAATGTTTATCTGAATTTATTCAATATTCAGAGACTTTTTATATATAAGTTTTCTCTGTTACATTATACAGAGTGTATCTATACAAGTTTTCTGCACTATATTGATTTTGCACATTTGATATTATTGCGACCTTAAATAAATGTTTTAATTAAACCACTGTTTTAACTGATTCATCAACTAAATCCAGGACAAGTGCTTCACATTTTCCTTTTTCTTGTATATGTTATTTGTGAGGAGCAGACCCCATTGTGTTAGCAGCTACCTGACTTAGTGGTCTGTGAAGTCTATACAGAGCGCACCATAATTTATTCTGTTCTTGTTTGGTGTATAAATAGAACTGGCTAAGAGCCAGTCAGATATGTAATGGAAAAAAATAGATAGAAACAAAGCTGATAATTCTGGAAGACCCAAACCGCAATCTTTAGTGTAGTTTAGCTACGCCAATTTTAGGTTTCCTATGATTCCACAGAAATTTGGAAAATATCTTGTGCAATGTGGACAAAAATTGATCTAGTTAGAGCAACAGGTAACATTTGCATTGTATATGAAATTGTAGGGAAGAAGATGATGATTTTCAATTCTGCAACTCTACTTAATAATGATAAGGGTAGGTAAGAGTCCTCAGAATGGAATTTAACAGGGGAGAGAAATGAACTGAATAGAGCATTTCTAAAGTGGATGGAATATTGGCCCTGATTCAGAGCCGGACGCAAGTCGCTGCTTGTTCGCTCCGAGCGATGTTTGCCAAACTGCACATGCGTACGGATCGTAATACGCATGCGCGAACCACTCAGTGCGGCCGAAATTCATGTGCTCACAAAATAGCGAATGCCTGATAATTTGAGTGACTGAAAGAGGCGTATGTGGGTGGTAACAGGGGAAGGTGCTTGAAAACGGGGAGTGGAGATCCGATCGCAGGCGTGCTTAAAGGTCAAAACGGGCGTTTTATGGGTGTGTATAATTAAAACAGCAGCGTCATTGACCACGTCACTGGGTTATTTTATAGTCAGAACTGCTCGCAAGATTGTGGTAGCAAAAACCAACCACAAGAATAGCGAGCAGCTCATACCCTGGTCGATGTACTCGATTAATCTAATAAATAGCGGACATGACGTTGGATGCGAGCGGCCAGGGGGCGTATTTTTTCAAAAAACGAACGCAAGTTTTGTTCGCTCGTTCAGACATAGAGGCGTGAACAGACCGCAAACAGCGAACGGTTCATTTGAATAGCCACCCCTTTTTTTAGAACGAACGACCGCAAATAGCGAGTGGCTCTGAATGAGGGCCATTGATCCCTAAATATTTAAGTATGGAAATGGAGAGAGGGTGGGTAAGGAAAGGAAGTGTCCAGAGGAACCAGGAAGAGTTAAGTATTCTGACTTGGCTACATAGACATAGTATCCTGCAAATGAGCCAAACTGTAGATTAGTATTAAGCACAATGGGGACTGAGGTAGTTGGGTCAGAGACAAATAACAACAAGTAACACGCTGCTTATGCGTCCTATTCACATAAGATAAGACTCACTGTAAGGGAAAAAGTCGCATGAAAAGACAATCAACACTACTGAGTCACAGGGCCCCCACGCGTTATGTGTAACATGACTTATAACACATGCATAGATGCATGTGGACACATTTGTATATATATATATATATAATATATATATATACTTGCAATAGTCAGGCACTCCTTTGAAGATGGACAAACAACTACCTGGGTGCTCCTGCTTTACAATACAAACTGTCCTCGTGGTAGTACTCCGTAAGAAGAGCAACACCATGCAGGTCACTCCAGGACTTTCCAAATAGCAGTTTAATAGAATCGATGTTTCGAGACCACACAGAGGGCTTTATTCAGAGGCAGCCGTACGGTCTACGACCGCATGGCCGCCTCGATGTTTGTCCAGTGCGCGTGCGCACGAGGGAGCCGGCTCCTTCGTGCGAATGCGTGAGACCCGCTACGACCAACAGCGCCGGTCGTAGCGGGTCTCTTTCCAAAGGGGGCGAGCTGTCGATGTTGATTGACAGCTCGCCCTGTTTGGAAGGCGGGCCGGGGGGGTGGCAGCCCAAATGGAGGCGTCCCCTTGGGAACGCCTGCCGTTTGGGGGAGGCCCCACTGACATAACTAGTGATGTCAGTGGAGAGCTTCCGGCTCTGACAGAGCCAGAAGCTCTACGGGGCTTACAACAAGTGAGACCCTACCCTAGGGTCTCGTCGTAAGCCCCGATGGTCGCGATGGTCTGTGACCATCGCGACCATCACCCTAGCGGTCGTTAGAGCTGTGGGTGTAAACCCACAGCGTAACGACCGAAACAGAGGCGGCCGGTCAGGATGCAAGCGGCCGCCCAGTTTCTGAGCGACCGCTTGCATCCTCCGACCGCCTCTGAATGAGGGCCAGAGTCTCTTTGTCAAGATGCAAAACAAAAACAAAATACTTGCTTACCTTATATACCTAATGCAGTGGCCTAAGCTTCCGCCGGAGGTAAGAGCGGTGTGCACGCTGGTCCGGAGTAGCACTCCAGATAACGTCAACGCACAAGGAGAATGGTTACAATGGTAACACCAAGCTCCGTCTCCCCCTCCGGTAGATAGCTAGAAAAAAGATTAAAAACATTGTAGTCAAGTAACTATATCCACTCGCCATGTATATATTGATACTTATATACATGTATGCATGTACATGCACGCATGTATATACAAATACAGAAGGGTCAATCCGATATATCACTCCTCCTTCTGATCAACAATTTGTGTATAAAGTGCAACAATATTACCAAAAACGTTTATATCACCTAACTACTGAAATCGATGGTTAATACACTAATGAAAGACTACAAAACAGCTACCATTGCTTATAGAACAAAAAAACTCAATGGATTGTGATGTTATCTACATTTAGGGAAAACTCCTACAGTATACAATATAACTATACTACCACACAACCTATAGAGAGTTCCAATTAATTTTTTTGTTAAGTCCATATGGTTGCAAAGTATCTAAACGCAATATCCACCTAGCTTCCAATTTTAGTAAGTCCCGTGCTCTATCACCCCCTCTAATTTTTGGGGGGACGTGGTCTCTAATCATGTACCTTAGGGATGCCAACGGATGCTGATGTAATTTAAAATGTTTCACCACTGGCTGTTCTATTGTTTTACTAGCTAGCGCTTGTCTTATCGCAGATCGATGTAGAGCCATCCGTTCCTTAAAAGCACGTGTGGTCATCCCCACGTAATACTTGCCACACAGGCATACAATAAAGTATATTACAAATTGAGATGAACAATTGAGGACATGTCTGATATAAAAAGTCCTATTAGAATGTGGGTGTTTGAATTCTGATCCAGTTTTCAAAAAACCACAGGTGGTACATGATGGACACTTGTAACAACCAGGTTTTTTGACTTGTCCAAAAGGGCCTATATTTGGTATGCGACTCGTGACGTCTGATTTAACTAAAATGTCCCTTAAATTTTGTCCCCTTCTGTAGCTAGTTAGTGGCCTGGTGTTTTTGAAGGAGGGAAGATCCTGGTCACTAGGAATAATAGGCCATGTCGATCTCAAAGCTCTAGGAATAACAGGACTCGCTGTCGAATATTGTGTAGACCACATAAAAATATTTTGCTCTTTACTATTCCTAGTGTCCTTGGTGTTTTCAAGTAACAAAGATCTTTCCATATTCAAAATTAAATTTTTCATAGTTTTCTTATGCTGTAACCTATTTCCTCTATTTCTGAACTTGTCCACCACAATGTCCAGGGCTTTAGGTAGATCCTCCTTGTTACTTGTAATCCTAGCCACTCTATGCATCTGGGACATCAGGAGACCTTTAATTAAAGCCTTGGGATGATGGCTGTTGGCTTTGAGCAATGTATTTCGATCTGTCTCTTTATAGTGTACTGCCGTAGACAGTTGTCCCTCAAATGAGATTAATTTTTACATCCAAAAAATCTACATTGTCATTGCTGCACTTGTACGTAAATTTAATTGGAGTATTAAGTGCATTGATGGATGACACCATTGCTTTAAACTGATCGGCACTCCCGTTCCAAAGTACAAATAGGTCATCAATATATCTGGTATACCATAAGATATACCTATTATAGTGAGGGACCTTTAGAATATATTCATTTTCAAAATTAAACATGTAGGTATTGGCATACACCAGGGCCACATGGGACCCCATTGCACAGCCGGCCAATTGTAAATAATAGGCACCGTCAAAAAATTAAATAATTCCTAGTAAGTGTGAGACGTAATAATGGTATTTTCTGCCAGGGCCTGACCAATGGTCACGTTGGCCGCAGCATTTTGCTCCAGGGCCTCAGCCACCCGTAGCAGACTGGCGTCCATCCTCTGCAGAATCTCCGTATGGAAATCCGATTTGAAATTGAGTTCTGTGAGGAGGCCCACTGCCTGCGAGGGGGCACGCCCTGGACTGGCTTCTGCAGGGTCCTCAGCCGGATGTACTGGTTCCTCCCCTGCAGAGCCAGCAGAAATTCTGCGGCCAAGGCTTCCCTCTGGAGCAGACTCATCCGCCTGTGTCTCTGTTTGAAAAATGAGAAAAGAGTCACAATTGTAAAGCGCAACGGAATATGCTGCGCTATATAAGAAACTGTTAATAAAATAAATAAATAAATTAGAATCTACATATTGGCACAATAGCATTTCAGAGTTGGTGACATCACAATACTTACCTGGGCCAACATGAGGAGCCGCAAAGTCTGGCATGTCCGTATCCATGTTGGACATGCCAAACACCTCCACAGGCTGCACACACCCCTGTGCCAGCTCTTCTAAATCGGTCAACTCCAATGACACAGGGGTGGGACCCCCACCTGTCCCCCTTGCATGCCTAGCCCTGTCCGCGAGTTTTTGCTTTAGGCGATATTTGAAGTCGCCCCATCTGTGGGGAAAAATGGAAGCCATTATCCTTTGGTTTAAAATGGGGTTTGTTTTTAGGGGGGGCAAGGGTTTACTTACCGCTGTTTGACATCCCGGGCTAGACGGACATAATCACCCACCGTATTGACAGCAACGGCTACCTCTTCCCACATTCTCCACTTCTGGCTTAGACTCATATTCCTGTCTGCCTGTGGCAGGATGTCCACACACTTCTGGATCAAAACCTCCATCTCCTTTCTTGTGAAATGTGGCTGCCTTTTTTTTTTGGCCGCTTTGGCCGGAATACTGGGCCCAGCAGCCTCTTCCATGTCATCCTCCTCACCTATTTGTGTAAAATTACAGAATTCACAAAATCACAACTTGCCTCATCTTATGGTTCAAATTAATCGTTGATAGAAAATGCATGAAAGACTTACCGCCTGACTCTTGGGCATTTTTTCCCTGGTCTGTCGCCATGTCTGCGGTCCAAACAAGAAATACACCAGAATTTGAATGTGTTTTCGTGACGTATTTATACATGCGTCCTTATTTTGCGGCCGCATCATTGATTGTGCGGCCCTATGATCCCTCCTTAATTTGTGCGGGAAACGAAACACTATTTATGGCTTGGTGTGTCTCAAGTCGAGGTGGCGTTTTTGGATTGTTGGAGGTTATCTTGGCTGGAGTGTATTGATTGTGTAGAAAGGAGTTGGAGGTTGTTGAATCGTTTGTTGGTTAGATTTGCGTTTTTTTTCCCGTTATCTTTGTTGGTTTATATTTTTGGGACCTCGTTTGTTGATTTGGTAAGTTTTGTGAAGTCTAACTTTTGTTCAATTGTTGTTTCATTGTGTTTCGTATATTTTGTAATTTTTGGATACCTAATTTATTCTATTTTAGATTTTGTTTTTTTTCGACCCCAAAGACCTTTTGATTTTGCATCTTAGATATTTGCTCTTGGTAAGTCCATTTTTTATCTTGTATTAGCGAACTAATTAGCGCATTTTTAGTAGTTACTCTTGGGACTTGTATTAGCGAACTAATTAGCGCATTTTTAGTAGTTACTCTTGGGACTTGTATTAGCGAACTAATTAGCGCATTTTTAGTAGTTACTCTTGGGACTTGTATTAGCGAACTAATTAGCGCATTTTTAGTAGTTACTCTTGGGACTTGTATTAGCGAACTAATTAGCACATTTTAAACAGCTTAATAATCATTCTAACTTTTTGATGGTTTAGCTTTCGCATTTTTAAGCCAACATTTCGACCCGTTTTGATGTACTGTGTGAAATGTGTCAAGTAATTTTGTTGTTTATTTTCAGTTTGGACGTATCATGACAATACCCCGGCATGTAAGCAGCAATGGATGCTATCATCAAGCTAAGTTGTTTTAATATAGTTTTGGGGTGGGTCAAAAGCCTTACTTTAAAATTTAGGATTTTCAGGTTGATCTGGGGAGGATTGTTCTGGCCATGCTCCCGGAAGCCGACCAACCTCAATCTCATCCCAGGCGTAGGCATCGTAGGCATGCAAGGCCCCAGATATTTCGAACACGTGTCACCCTTTTTGGAATGCCCGATGATGAGGTTTTAAGACGCTACCGTCTACCTCCCAAAATCATCATAGACACTCTCTCATTAATAGAAAGTGATCTTGAGCGGCAAATTGACAGTCCAACAGCAATACCACCACTGACGCAATTTATGGCGGTGTTACATTTCTGTGCCTCAGGATCGTTTCAAACAACGGTTGGAATAGTGGCGGGCATCTCCCAATCCTCCTTTTCCCGGATCCTGAGGGCAGTGATGGAGGCACTTTTCAAGCACCTCCATCATTTTATTCAAATGCCTTTGGATATGGGTGCCCTTAGTGTGGCCAAGGCCAATTTTTACCAAATAGCTGGCTTCCCACACATCATAGGGGTTGTGGATGGTACTCACATACCACTTCAGCCTCCAGCACGGCTGGAGGCAATATTTAGAAACAGGAAACACTATCACTCCCTGAATGTAATGGTGGTATGTGATGCCTCCCTCCAGATCCTGTCCCTGAATGCTAAGTTACCAGGAAGTGCACATGACTCCTTCGTCATCCGGCAATCAGGGATATGGCAGAAATTAACCAACCTACAAGCTGGTGATGCGTGGCTTCTGGGTAAGTGGAGACCTTTAGTACATAACAATGTTAAGCTTGATACACAGTGTTCCTGATGTTGTCTCTTATTTTTCACAGGAGACAGTGGATACCCTTGCATGTCCTGGCTGCTCACTCCTTATTTGGCTCCCACACCAGGCCCACAAAGTGAGTATAATTCCGCACTTACAGCCACCAGGCAAGTGGTGGAGCGCTGTATCGGCCTTTTAAAAGGCCGATTCAGATGCCTCCACCGCTCTGGTGGCGAGCTCATGTATTTGCCGGATATGGTGTCGAAAATTGTGGTCCTGTGTGGGATATTTCACAACATCGCCATAAGGAGTGGTGTCCCAATGCAGCCAGAGGATGCCTTACCTGAGGATGGCCCCCCTGAGGTTGGTCGGAGGTCAGTATGTGGGGGGGCCATACGCGATGATGTGGTGGCCAGATTTTTTAGGTAAGTTTGACCCAAACTACAGTGTTTATACCTAATGTGTTTGTGTTTGTTTGCGAACATCTAATTTATTTTTATTTTTTCACCATCTTCTGTTTGTTCACATAATCTTTGCCACTCCAACGCTCACTACTTCCTGCTACCCTTACCAAACCTGGATCTGGTGATTTTGGCCATATATTCTGGAACCCATATCGCAACGCCATGTTTGTGGAATCATGTTGGCATGGTCCTTCGTCAACCAGTTCTTGATTGTTTTTTTAAATTAAATATTTTATTTGTATGTGTTGGATTTGAGATTATCAGTGTTTTTTGGTTTTGGGACTGACCACTTTGATTTCTCATTTAAGTTGTGAATAAATGTTTGGAGAGTGAAATGGTCTTCCTTTTTTTGGACGTTAACAGCAAGTGTAACCAGGTTAACACACCTTACAATTGACTAAGGGGTAATCCAGTACTGACACCAGTTGATGTAAACTGAAATATGTTTGCAGGTTCCCAACCCACACCAAAAGGAAGCCTGTCCAAACCTTTGGATTTTGAAGATTGGCCTAAGCAGCTTGCACACCAACTAGGAACCTGTAAACTGGCGAAATATCTAATTGACACTACACCCAAAAAGGGAAATGACATTGTTACTGTTATGTGTTTCTTGTGGCTGTTTAACATACAAATACAAAATACAATCTAACTTTTAAAAAATGGAAATCCGTGCAGGAACAGTCTACTTATGTCAGGGAAAACTATTTGTGTTTTCGAAAAAAAGAATGAGCCAGAACGTATATTCGAACTACAAAATTTATTTACAAAACGAATCAAAAAAAAAAAAACTACTGGCGAAGGATGCCAGACAGCCGGTCAAGGGCCACAAGAAGGCCAATTACATGTTGCCGCATCTGGCCAACACAATCCTCCACCTCTTGACGACGCCTCTGTTCCTCTGTGGGTGAGAAAAGTGTGTGGATTAATAAAACAATAGGGAATCCACATTAAAAAAACAAAAACACAACGAAATCACTCCTAAACCGAAAAAACAAAAAACAAAACAAAAAGGGGGTGCTGGCAAAAATACAAGGCCTATGTACAAATTCACACAGGTGTGATATGTGTATGTTGAAATCAGCAGGAAGAGGTAAAGGCAAACTGCTAAATCAACAAAAGTAAACCAAACAAGCACGAATAAAGGCACGACACATGATTACATACAAACAGTTTGTGGTTAAAAAAAATGAGAAAGAAAAACATACCGGGAGCCAAAACGGGAGCTCCGGAAGTCCATCCATGTTCCTCCTCGGAGGAGCCTTCATTCCCCAAAGAACGGGGAGGGGTAATGATGGACTCCGGGGAGGGGGTAATTGGAAGAGGGGTGGGTGGAGGAGAGGGGGAAGTGGGACGGAGGGGAAGGAGGCCCGACAGTTCCGGGAGAGGGTCTGGGAAGGCTGGGGAGGAGTGGGGTATAGGGGAAATATTTGGGGTGGAGTGTTGGCTGGGGGTTGGGGATAGTGGCCGGGAACGCCGTCTGGCCGCACGGTGACGGCGTAGTCTTGGCTGTCCTCCTAAAATATGTAATACAAATTGAGGTTAGTTTCTGGGCAAATCCGGGGACCAAATTTAAAAAAAAAAACCAGCAACAAAAAACATGCAAAAAGGAGTAGAATGAAAAAAACAGAAATAGAGGGAAAACATGCACACGCAGATATGAGGACAAATAATCAATAGGACAGACAGGAAAACATGCACACGCAGATATGAGGACAAATAATTAATAGGACAGACAGGAAAACATGCACACGCAGATATGAGGACAAATAATTAATAGGACAGACAGGAAAACATGCACACGCAGATATGAGGACAAATAATTAATAGGACAGACAGGAAAACATGCACACGCAGATATGAGGACAAATAATTAATAGGACAGACAGGAAAACATGCACACGCAGATATGAGGACAAATAATTAATAGGACAGACAGGAAAACATGCACACGCAGATATGAGGACAAATAATTAATAGGACAGACAGGAAAACATGCACACGCAGATATGAGGACAAATAATTAATAGGACAGACAGGAAAACATGCACACGCAGTTTGCCCCACAAACACAAACATGAAAACCACAATACATAACACTTACTTTCCAGGATCTGCATGCGAAAGCATGCCAGCAAGCGGGGCGTTCGCCATTGCAGGTCTGACCACCTGCGCTCAAGCTGCCCGATGTTGCGGCGTGAACCCATCGACCGCAGGCGGGACCGTGCCTCCGCATACGCGGAGCGCTTCTGCCGGTTGGTGATGGGTGGAGGCTGGCTGGTGATCCGCCTATCCATCACCTCCGTAAGCACCAGCAGCTCGCGCCTGGTGAATGCGGAGGCTCTCATGATGGCAATGGAGTTTTTCATACAAAACATTTTTGATAAAGTGTGGCCCAAATTTCTGATTGGCTAATGTATTTTGGAAATTAACAGGAGCAATTTTATTGGTTAGTGTATGAGTCATGTGTTCAACAGGGCCAGAAATCTCTGGAGAGTTATGATAGGCTTGATGCAGTGACATGCGTTTGCAAATTTAAATAAAGAAATTAACCCAGGAAAATATGCGGGGATCCACAGCAATAGAACAATTGTTTAATTGTGGTTCACATGTTTTTTGAACAATAAAAGCGAATGTTCCATCCGTACGTATTCTGCGGGTAAACACAAACACGGACAAGAGTAAAGTTTCTTGCATTGTGTTGAAAAAAAAAAAAAAATGAGCTAATTGATACATTGATTGGCATGATACGATTGAGGGAGGTAGGCAGAATAAAGGAGCAGGTAATCGACATCTGACAAGGCCACTTCCGGTTTCACTTGTGCGTGCGTTCCCTTCAAGCCATTTCCGGGATGTACGCTCGCTATTTCGCATGCTCGTTAGTTAGAGGAGGGGTCGCCTGAGTTTAGGGAGGAATTTTAGATGCGAACGAAAATACGAGCGAGCCATTGAATTTAAATAATTTTGTACGTACGCCTGACGTACGTGCGCCCGCTTGCGAGTGGGTCTGAATGAGGGCCAATGTTTTTAATCTTTTTTCTAGCTATCTGCCGGTGGGGTACACAGAGCTTGGTGTTACCATGGTAACCAGTCTCCTTGTGCGTTGACGTCATCTGGAGTGCGACTCCGGACCAGCGTGCACCCCGCTCTTACCTCCGGCAGAAGCTTAGACCACTGCATTAGGTATATAAGGTAAGCAAGTATTTTGTATTGTTCTTATATTTGTTTTGTATCTTGACAAAGAGACTCTGTGTGGTCTCGAAATGTCCATTCTATTAAACTGCTATTTGGAAAGTCCTGGAGTGACCTGCATGGTGTTGCACTTCTTACGGAGTACTACCACAAGGACAGTTTGTATTATAAAGCAGGAGCTCCCAGGTAGTTGTTTGGCCATCTTCAAAGGAGTGCCTGACTATTGCAAGTATATACATAGGAGCGTGCTATAACACTTCCATAGTGTTGGAGCACCCATAAGGATTATTTCTCATCTTACTTATATATATTTATCTATTGAATAACATAAGCACTATATGGAACCAAATATGGAGTCAAGTAGAACAGTATCCATTCAAAGTGGAAGTACAGTCATTGAGGGATTAAAATTACCTATCGGGGATACGCTTAGCTTCACGGAATTGGAAGCTACCAATATCTTATTTTCAAGAGATTTAATAGAAGATAATCCAGAGGATAATATTGAAGATTTATATCACCAACTGCTTAAATTAAAAAAACGTGAAGTGGATTATTTGCTGCATGGAACATCACTGTCTGAATATTATAGACAGAAACTCATCCCTCGTGGATTCAGAGTGAGGAATATGCCGGCTATAGGCAGGAACAACATGGAGTTCTGCAGGCGCTGGTGCGCGATCCTCAATAAATGCAGTTTCGACTTAATCCTTTTAGTCATTGAAGAGGCAAGTAGGGAATTACTAAAAGTTAGGGATAAAATAGAATCATTCAAAGTAACACATAACCCCATATTGCAGGATCCTGAATATACATCTTGGTGGTCTAAATTAAAAACTCAGTGTGATACGTATAAAAAAGAACTTACTGTTTTCAAAAAATCAAAGCTTACAACTGTCACTCAAGACTATAAGGAACATCGTGTTTACCGGTGGTTAACCGGGACTGATACAAGAACACGATTTAATAGAGCACCGAGTAGAACTCCGTGGAGACAAAGAAGAGAGAGAACAAATACAGATCAGACAACTTCCAATAGTGACAGCGATTTCATGATTGTTGAATCAGATGATGTTTCCAACACCAAAAGGATCCCTTTAGCGGTAAGAACCCGAGGCCGTGGACAAGTACAATCAAATCCACCAGAAGGGGCGGCCAAACCGATTGAATCTTTAAAAGCAATTCCCAAAAGGAAGAAATAATATTTAATTTATCTTCTAGAAATCTTACATCTGACGAAAAATGAGTATCAAATAAGGGTTTAACATACGTACCCACAAAAAAACACGATGACTTCGACTGGCAAAAGGACATTCATCAATTAGGTAGCAAAATGTGTCTTCGCAAATTTTTTCAAAAACAAGACAATGAATCAAGAGAAATGAAAACCTTGGACATCTTTCATAGAAAATATAATCCATCTACTTTTGACCCTACCTCGAACAACTCCGCTATCAAGACTTTCACTAAATTGATAATTCAGTAACCAAATACAATAGGGCACCCGATCGTACTTTTTCTAATTTAAATAAAAGTGAATATCAGGCATTGAAAAATGTTAGGGACGATAGGAGCATAATAATACACCCCGCAGATAAAGGCGGGGGTATAGTGCTACAAGATTTATCACAATACAAAGAGGAGATATATAAACAGTTGTCAAATACCGATACATATCTCAAACTATCGGGAGATCCAACAGTTCGTTTCCAAAGTGAATTGGTAACAATATTAAAAGATGCTGCAGATTCGAATATGATTAATCTCCAGACTTTGACAGCTCTTATTCAGAAAACTCCAGTGGTACCGGCACTATACACAGTCCCTAAGGTGCATAAGGATGCAGTGAATCCCCCTGGCAGATCTATCATCTCGGCCAGGGGGTCACTGTACCAGCCTATTTCTGAGTTCTTGCATATACTCCTCCAACCACATATTACTAAACAATCTACTTATTTGAAGGACATAAATTCCTTTTTGAAGAAATTAGGAGAATTCTCCAATTTGGAAGGACAAGTATATTTATGCACGATGGACGTGTGTAGTTTATACACGTCCATTCCTCATGACCAAGGCATAGCAGCAATGACACAATTTTTAAATGAACTTACTGAACCCTTGGGATTGGATGTGAATTTATTTTTACAATTATTATGTCTCACACTTACTAGGAATTATTTCATTTTTGACGGTGCCTATTATTTACAATTGGCCGGCTGCGCAATGGGTCCCATGTGGCCCCGGCGTATGCCAATACCTACATGTTTAATTTCGAAAATTAATATATTCTAAATGTCCCTCACTATAATAGATATATCTTATGGTATACCAGATATATTGATGACCTATTTGTACTTTGGAACGGGAGTGCCGATCAGTTCAAAGCAATGGTGTTATCCATCAATGCACTTAATACTCCAATTAAATTTACGTACAAGTGCAGCAATGACAATGTAGATTTATTGGATGTAAAAATTAATCTCATTGAGGGACAACTGTCTACGGCAGTACACTATAAAGAGACAGATCGAAATACATTGCTCGAAGCCAACAGCCATCATCCCAAGGCTTTAATTAAAGGTCTCCTGATGTCCCAGATGCATAGAGTGGCTAGGATTACAAGTAACAAGGAGGATCTACCTAAAACCCTGGACATTGTGGTGGACAAGTTCAGAAAAAGAGAATATAGGTTACAGCATTTGAAATCTATGAAAATTAAAATTTTGAATATGGAAAGATATCTGTTACTTGAAAACACCAAGGACACTAGGAATAGTAGAGAGCAAAATATTTTTATGTGGTCTACACAATATTCGACAGCGAGTCCAGTTATTCCTAAAGCTTTGAGAGCGACATGGCCTATTATTGCTAGTGACCAGGATCTTCCCTGCTTCAAAAACACCAGGCCACTAACTAGCTACAGAAGGGGACAAAATTTAAGGGACATTTTGGTTAAAGCAGACGTCACGCATCGCATAAAAAACATAGACCCTTTTGGACAAGTCAAAAAGCGTGGTTGTTACAAGTGTCCATCATGTACCACCTGTGGTTTTTTGAAAGCTGGATCGGAATTCAAACACCCACATTCTAATAGGACTTTTTATATCAGACATGCCCTCAATTGTTCGTCTCAATTTGTAATATACTTTATTGCATGCCCGTGTGGCATGTATTACGTGGGCATGACCACACGTGCTTTTAAGGAACGGATGGCTCTACATCAATCCGTGATAATACAAGTGCTAGCTCGTAAAACAATAGAACAGCCAGTGGCAAAACATTTTAAATTACATTATCAACCATTGGCATCCCTAAGGTACATGATTATAGACCATGCCCCCCAAAAATTAGAGGGGGTGATAGAGCACGGGACTTACTAAAATTGGAAACTAGGTGGATATTGCATTTGAATACTTTGCAACCATATGGACTTAAAGAAAAAAATAATTGGAACTCTCTGTAGGTTGTGTGGTAGTATAATTATATTGTATACAGTAGGAGTTTTCCCTAAATGTGGATAACATCACAATCCATTGAGTTTTTTTGTTCTATAAGCAACGGTAGCTGTTTTGCAGTCTTTCATTAGTGTATTAACCATCCATTTCAGTAGTTAGGTGATATAAAAAATGTTGGTAATATTGTTGCACTTTATACACGAATTGTTGATTAGAAGGAGGAGTGATATATCGGATTGACCCTTCTGTATTTGTATATACATGCGTGCATGTACATGCATACATGTATATAAGTATCAATATATACATGGGGAGTGGATATAGTTGCTTGACTATAATGTTTTTAATCTTTTTTCTAGCTATCTGCCGGTGGGGTAGACAGAGCTTGGTGTTACCATGGTAACCAGTCTCCTTGTGCGTTGACGTCATCTGGAGTGCGACTCCAGACCAGCGTGCACGCCGCTCTTACCTCCGTCAGAAGCTTAGACCACTGCATTAGGTATATAAGGTAAGCAAGTATTTTGTATTGTTCTTATATTTGTTTTGTATCTTGACAAAGAGACTCTGTGTGGTCTCGAAACGTCAAATCTATTAAACTGCTATTTGGAAAGTCCTGGAGTGACCTGCATGGTGTTGCACTTCTTACGGAGTACTACCACAAGGACAGTTTATATATCTAAATAAACTGGGGATCCCGGGGGGGACTTAGGGTTAGGCACCCCCCCGAGGGACTTAGGTTTAGATGGTGGGGAAGGGAGGCTTAGGTTTAGGCACTTAGAGGGGGGATTTGGTTTAGGCACTGGGGGGAAGGTTAGGGTTAGGCACCCTAAAGGAGGGTTAGGGGGGGAGGTTAGGTTAGTATATACTTACCTGGGGATGATCTGGATTTTTACCCATGTCAGGCAGCCGCTGTCGGGATTTAATTCACACCGATTCCGATCCATGTGGGTTCTAATGAAGTCACAACCATGTGACCCAGTTAATGTTAGGCTGCAGGTGGCAGACAGTTAGGGTTAGGCTGCAGGGGGGATGGTTAGAGTTAGGCTGCAAGAGGGGACGGTTAGGGTTAGACTGTGGGAGGGGAGAGTTAGGGTTAGGCTGTGGCTGGGGGACAGTTAGGGATAGGCTGTGGGAGGATTATGGTTAGGGGAGGGGCTAGGGGAGGGCTAGGGTCTTTTTACCTAAGTTTGATTTCACCAGAAGTTCCTGGTTGACGCACTTCCGGGTCCTGCATTCCACCACTGCCAGCCAACAGCCAGCCTGCATTCCAGGGTATCTCAGAGACACTTACGGATACCGCAGCCATACCCTGCAAGGCACAGTGGAGTGCACATCATGCAGAACTGTCAGACAAGGCACAATCCGAGGATACCTGGAAAAAGCAGATTAAAAGTGAAAAAAATGTAAAATAAAAGTTGTAAGAAGAGGGGGACAACAACAACAGGGGAAATGCCAAATGTAAAGACAATGTAAACATTTAATGTACAGGCACCATAACGATTATGAAACATAATAACACATTAATACATACATAATAAATCTTTATAATGAAGTGTTCCAGTTAATGTTATCATTATGGCCATTTGGATGAGCAATTTAAAGATTCACTTGGTTTCCTTATTTAAAAGGATTTTTTTGCTATATACAGTATATAGTGTCAGTCATTTGTGTATGAGGGGAGAGTCAATGAGATTTAAACATTACTGTGCTGTGTTACTCTGAGTGAGCTGCCAAGAAGTTCTCTCTTCCTGTTAATACAAAATAGTAATTGCACAAAAAAGAAATTTCTTCGTTAGTGTTTAAAAAACCATTTTATAATTATTAAATTACCATTTTATGTTTTCAAGAGTGTGTGTTTTACTGTGCTTAGTTGGTGTGTGTAGACTTGTAGATGTGTCCCTTACAGCTGCATCCCAAAAAAATAAAAGGCATTATAAACAAGGCATTATTTTTGCTGATGTTTAAAAAAAATGTTTAAAGGTTATTATTAAAATTGCATTTTTCAAGAGAGTGTGTGTCCTTAAGGCAGCATATATTACTGTGCTTAATGGGCATGTGTAGAGTAGACGTGTCCTTGACAGCTTCACCCCAAAAACACATAAGTTGAACAAGACTTTGCTGGTGGTAAAAAAAAAAAAAAACATTTCAAGGCTTTTGTTATAATTCAATTGTGGAAACAAAATATTTCAACAAAAATCTCCCGTCTTATAATAAAAAAACTGCATGGTAAAGGTACATTTTCCTATCTCATTGTATGTTCACTTGGAGTGGTGGCAGTTAAGGTCAACTACAATAGCTTTACTCATGTCCGGGTGTAAAAAATAAAATTATTCATGGATCAGTCAATAGAAGAACAACCCAGTATTAGTCCTGGCAGTGACAGCACTTCTTTAACATCTACTAAAGAAGGTCAAGGGAAAAGAAGGTTAAAGAAAAAGCACCAAAAACAGTATTTCACAATCTTAAAGAAAACATCACCTCTAACTATAAAGGGAAAAGTTACTGCCGAAAAGTGTAAAGTTGCCAACATTTCGTACACCACACACAGTGACAAAGAAGGCTCAGATCATGACCTTTCTTTGCGAGTAGTAGCCCTGCTGCTACTGTTTTATGTAGAGATGTGCGGGTCCGGATTTCTGAAATCCGAACATGCCCGAATTTAGGGGTTCAAAGTACAATCGGGTCAAGGTTCGGATTCAGTTTTGTGACCCAGTTCGAACCGAGATCTGTTGTTGGTTCTGAACTCGGATTTCAAATCCGAACTTGGGCTTCAGATTCGAACATTTTAGCTATTTTTGTCGATTTTTATGGATTTTTTATAAGAATCAAAAACCAACACCAAATCACTTGAGGGTAGTTTTGCAAAACCAAAACATGAAGATGAATCCAGATCCAAAGCCAAAACTAAAACATGGGGGCCAAACACAGTCAGGGGTATTCTCTATTCTAGATGTGTCACCTTTTAAACAGGCAAATCCATGCACAAAAAGAACACTAAAGCTGGAGAACAAACTGTGTGTTCGCAAACTTCACAGATCCCTGAGGAAAGTCTAAGGGGGTCCACTAGTGCAGTGTGCAAGTCTGACATTTCTTACACTGTGATCCAAGAGAAACCTTTTTCCAGCATTTCTGAACCTTCTTTAAATGTGAGGATGAGTAGTAGTAAAAGTAATGAGTATAACATAGAAATTGAGGACGCTACTGTGCAACTGGACGAGGGGGATATTTGTGTATTTGACACTGAGGATGTTGATGATGATGAATGTGTTGGACAAGAAGAAGTTGATAAAATTTAGAAGAATTAAGTTGTTTGTGTCAAAGTAAGTCAGCCACCAGTGGCTGCAGTTCTTGCCTGTGAGAAGAAGAAAGACATTGTCATTCCAGGCCGTAAGACCAAAAAATCCACAGAAGGGGACCAAGAAGACTAGGGGGTAAATTTACTGACATGGGAGTTTTTAGAAGTGGAGATGTTGCCTATGGCAACCAATTAGATTCTACTCAACATTTAACTAGCACCTTCTAGAAGATAATAGCTTGAATCTGATTGGTTGCTGTGGGCAACATCTCCACTTCTAAACACTCTCACTTTAGTAAGTGTACCCCTAGTAGTTTTAAACAACAATTAAGTGTGAAACAAACATTTGCAAGAGGGACCAAGGATGACAGCTGTCATCCTGTACACAATTAGTTGGAAGTTTAGTAAAATAAACTAGGTGCTCTAATTCTTGAAGATACAATTGTAAAGTGCAAAATGCTATAATTACCTGAATGATCAGGTTGTGAACAAATGGTATGTAGATTTACCAAAAAAGCAATTAAATACCTTATTTACTTGAATAATCAGGATTTGTGCAATAATACCTAATTTACCTGAATAATCAGGATAAATGTGAGGGAAGAGTAAATTAGTTATAGCTACCTTTTTTATACAAGAAAACATCTGTGCAATTAAATAAACAATGTTTGCACATATACATAATATAAATCTAAAATGCAATTTGAATTTAGGCGTGTGGGGGGTGTAAATCTCAGCCATCTGCCAAGATGGTAGTTTGATGGGTGTGCAGATGGAAATATAGCAGGTCGGTCCTGGACACTTAATCAAGTGGTTCCCCTGATCTATAGTACGGCATCCGTGCGATGCGTTTCAGATTAAGAAATCCTTTTTCAAGTACAGGTGCCTTCTGTGTGAGAGTCCTTTCTGTTTATACCTGGCCAGCAACTTAACTGGCCAGGTGTAACTGGCCTGGATCCACGCACATCTCTAAAAAATTATCAGTTAATCTACTGCAATGCCAGCTGTGACATGTTCAGTGGCTACAATTGCAGATAATGTACAAATGGGTAAAAATTACCAAGGCATTCTGTAAAAAGGCTCTTCATGTGTGATCATGAACCAAGGGAAAAAAAAATACATGCTATGAAATGTAGTCAAAAGGTTGGCAGTAACATTGTCGACACCACAATGTCAACAGTTATGATGTCAGCATTGTTAAAATGTCAACAGGAAACTGGTCAACATTCTCAGAATATTGACAGGTGAATTGTAAACATTAGGGTCAGGCAGGGCCGCATTAAGGCTTGTGGGGGCCCCGGGGCAACTAAGTCGTGGCCCCCCCCAAGCCACACGGCACCTGTGCCTACTAATCCCCCAAACCCTATTCCCGCAGCCACACAACTATGTCCCGCACCCCCCTCCAGCCCAGTATAGACATCTGAACATGCTGTAGAACTATTTTATATAGTTACAAAATGCTAGTGTGCAGTTTTGTATATCATATAGAAGACAGCTGACTAAATGTGACATGGTCCTGCTGCCCTTTCGCATCCACCCTTCTATAAACACTTCTGCCACTACTTCAGCCAAAAGCTAAATGATAAGAACAATCATGTCTGCAGAAATACTCCTGTGGCTGCAGGCACACTGATAATTTAATCTGAGGTTTTGCCCTAATGTATCCAAGGTACACTGTTTCAGATGTGCCTTGTACACAGATGCAGCGGCTAGTGGACTAGGTCATGTGTGCTATCAGGGGTGTTTCTAGAGAGGAGGGGGCCCATGTGCAGTCTCCAACATGGGCCCCCTCCTCTCCGCCCGGTGGCCGGCAGCGCACTGAACTGTGCGCGGCCAGTGCCGGAGTTATAGACTCTGGGCACTAGGTCACACGGGAAAATGTACTGTGCATGCGCAAACGATGGGAAATGGCCACCGCGGCCATTTTCCAGTCGTTTTACAGCACCGGACCCCCGCGCCAGCGTGGGACTCTGGAGAGGTAAGTAATACTATTTGTGCAGGGTGTGCAGTGCAGGGCCCCCCTGCACCCAGGGGCCTGTGTTCCCCCCACACCCTGCACCCATTATAGATACGCCCCTGTGTGCTATAATGTAATGGGTAATTCATCTGCAATATAATTTATGCACTGGAATCATCTGACCTGGTCACTGGTATCTGTACAGTATCTGTATAATGGGGACAGTGTGGTGGGATTTACAATACAGCAGGTTTTGGGGTCTCTGCAGTGGGGTCTACACTCAGTGGTCTAGTGTATGTACAATGAGCAAATGGTTTTGTACAATGAGCTCTTGGCAGTGGCCAGAGGGATCTGTGTAGTAGCCCATGTAGGGTGTAAGCAAATACATTTGTGCTGTAATAGTGTTTGCAGTGAGGACAGTGACCAAGCCACTTTGCTAATCATGCTATAAGCAGTCCGGCCCCCCCCTCCAGCCCCATACGGAGCCTTTCTTACCTGATGTGTCCCGGCCGGCAGAGCTGCTCCTCAGCATCACGAACATGTGTCACATGATGCTGATGAGGGGATTTGGGATCTGCACTGAGTCTGTGCTGTATGCAGCAGCACTGACAGTGCTGCTGCATGTAGTAGTACAGCAACGGCTTCTGAGCCTTGCCCCCATCCTGGAACAGGTGCCGCTGGATACCTGTTTTCAGCAGGGTCACATCTACCCAGTGTGGGGGCCCCAGGATGACCGCCCCTGTCGCCCCCTACCCTTAATCCGACCCTGGGGTCAGGCTGCGGGCAAGGCACCCAGCAGCCAGAAGCAGAAGCCCTGGGATGACGACAGTGCTGCCTACAGCGCCTTGCACTCCATGCAGCTGTCCTAGTTATGGCACTGGCATATGTACACCTCATAGGCTGCATATATGTTGTGTCTAGTATAGGGTAGGTGCCAGTACACACTGATGATGATGGCTAGTAACACCATGTGCTTGTGCCACCCATGAAGAGTTGTACAAATCTTAAGTAATATATGCCAATTTTACTTCCGACTCAGTACTGACCCTTACATTTCTTATTGGGAAAACAATTTTGCCACTAATTGAGTAGCACCAAGCCATAGCGTGATCTCGGCTGTAATGGGCAAGTTAAATATAAGGAAAATGACAGCCTTTTTTCTCCAAATCCTTATGTATGGAGTCGTAACAGTCCATTAGATTCATCCCTAACATCAGATCCTGTACCCGAAGATGACTAATGACCTTGTCAGTTTCACATTTCCTTAGCTTTACTCACAGTTCCACCAGTGACCTCTATAATCTCTAGTCTCTTGTAGAATCATATAAATGTTTTTACATCTAAGTCAGGACTTCTCATACCCAAAACATTTTACCTCTATAACTACTGTACATACATCTACTGTTCTCATGGCATTTCCAATAGTTATGATATACAGTATAAACAATGTGAACAGAGAATGACTGTGATCACTTTGTAATGTACATTAACCAGATGTGGAGCCATTACTATATGATGTAATGTGACTGAATACAGTGAATACTGAGTTCTTTGTATTCAGTTATAAACCAAATTATCTAGTTCATGACAACACTGCTGCATTCAATCTGTGGAACACTTGTGGAGGAAGTCACACTCTAGAGTAGGTTTCCTGAATTAAAAATTTTGTCGGATATATATGTGCATGGACTCCCGTGTTTTGTTTTTGTCAAAACCACCCTCAAGTGTTTTGGGTCGCATTCGGTTTTGGTTTTGGACTGGACCTGTTTACATGCAATCCAAAACAGAGATTTGGTTTTTAAATCTGAGTTCCAAATTTACATCAGACCCGAGTCCGGACTAAGTTTTCCTCAGAACCCCAAAAGTAATCCAAGCCAGGACTCGATTCAATCCGGAACCCCAGGTTCCTTATCCAAGCCCTTCGCACACACTCCTCTTTCCAGCTCCTATGTCTGTCACATACCCCTCTTCCCCAGCCCCTGTGTATGTCACACACCACTTTTCCCCAGCCCGTGTATTTCACACACCACTCTTCCCCAGCCCCTGTGTACCCCCCTCTTCCCCAGCCTCTGTGTCACCCCCCTTCTTCCCAGCTGTCTGTCACACACCCCTCTTCCCCAGCCCCTGTGTCTGTCACCCCTCTTCCTTAGCCCGTGTAATACAATCCTCTTCCCCAGCCCCTGTGACACACGTCTCTTCCCCAGCCCGTGTCACACACACCCCTCTTCCCCAGCCCGTGTCAAACACCCCTCTTCCCCAGCACCTGCATCACACACCCCTCTTCCCCAGCATATGCATCACACACCCCTGTTCCCCAGCCCCTGTGTCACACACCCCTGTTCCCCAGCCCCTGTGTCACACACCCCTCTTCCCCATCCCCTGTGTCACACACCCCTCTTCCCCAGCCCGTGTCACACACCCCTCTTCCCCAGACCCTGCGTCACACACCCCTCTTTCCCAGCTCCTGTGTCACACACCTCTCTTCCCCAGACCCTGTGTCACACACCCTTCTTCTCCAGTCCATCACACAGCCACAGCCCCTGTCACATGTCCCCCTCTTACCCAGCCCTTGGCACATGTCCTACTCTTCCCCAGTCACATGTTCCCCTCTTCCCCAGCCCCTGGCACATGCCCTCCTCTTCCCCAGCCCCTGTCACATGTCCCCCTGTTCGACAGCCCATTACATGTCCCCCTTTTCCCCAGCTTGTTACATGTCCCCCTCTTCCTCAGCCTGACACATCTCCCCCTCTTGCCCAGCCCCTGTCACATATCCCCCTCTTCCCCAGCCTCTGCAACATCTCCCCCCTCTTCCCCAGAACCTGCGTCACACAACCCTCTTCCCCAGACCCTGTGCCACACACCCCTCTTCCCCAGACCATGCGTAACACACCCCTCTTCCCCAGCCCCTGCGTCACACAACCCTCTTCCCCAGCCCCTGCGTCACACACACCTCTTCGCCAGCCCCTGCATCACACACCCCTCTTCCACAGACCCTGCGTCACACAACCCTCTTCCATAGACCCTGCATCACACAACCCTCTTCCCTAGACCCTGTGTCACACACCCCTCTTCCCCAGACCCTGTGTCACACAACCCTCTTCCCCAGACTCTGCGTCACACTCACCTCTTCCCCAGCCCCTGTGTCACACAACCCTCTTCCACAGCCCCTGTGTCACCCACCCCTCTTCCCCAGACCCCGTGTCACACACCCCTCTTCCACAGACCCTGTGTCACACACCCCTCTACCCCAGACCCTGTATCACACACCCCTCTTCCCCAGCCCCTGTCACACATCCCTCCTCCCAGCTCCTGTGTCACACACGCATCTACGCCAGCCCCTGTGTCACACACCCCTCTTCCCAGCCCCTGTGTCAAACACCCCTCTTCCCCAGCCCGTGTCACACACCCCTCTTCCGCAGACCCTGCATCACACACCCCTCTTCACCAGACCCTGTGTCACACACCCCTCTTCCCCAGACCATGTCACACACCCTTCTTCTCCAGTCCGTCACACAGCCCCAGCCCCTGTCACATGTCCCCCTCTTCGCCAGCTCCTGGCACTTGTACACCTCTTACCCAGCCCCTGGCACATGTCCTCCTCTTCCCAAGCCCCCGGCACATGTCCTCCTTTTCCCCAGCCCCTGTCACATGTCCCCCTATTCCACAGCCCGTTACAAGTCCCCCTTTTACCCAGCTTGTTACATGTCCCCCTCTTCCTCAGCCTGACACATCTCCCCCTTCCCCAGCCCCTGTCACATGTCCCCCTCTTCCCCAGCCTCTGCAACATCTCCCCCCTCTTCAACAAACCCTTTGTCACACAACCCTCTTCCCCAGACCCTGTGCCATACACCCCTCTTCCCCAGACCATGTGTAACACACCCCTCTTCCCCAGACCATGTGTAACACACCCCTCTTCCTCAGACCATGTGTAACACACCCCTCTTCCCCAGCCCCTGTGTCACACAACCCTCCTCCCCAGACCCTGCGTCACACACACCTCTTCCCCAGCCCCTGCATCACACACCCCTCTTCCCTTGACCCTGTGTCACACACCCCTCTTCCCCAGACCGTGTCACACAACCCTCTCCCCGAGACCCTGCATCACACAACCCTCTTCCCCAGACCCTGCATCACACACACCTCTTCCCCAGCCCCTGCATCACACACCCCTCTTCCACAGCCCCTGTGTCACACACCCCTCTTCCCCAGACCCTGTGTCACACACCCCTCTTCCCCAGCCCCTGTGTCACACACCCATCTAACCCAGCCCCTGTGTCACACACCCCTCTTCCTAGCCCCTGTGTCAAATACCCCTCTTCCCCAGCCCCTATGTCACACACCCCTCTTCCCCAGACCCTGCATCACACACCCCTCTTCCCCAGACCCTGTGTCACACACCCTTCTTCTCCAGTCCGTCACACAGCCCCAGCCCCTGTCACATGTCCCCCTCGCCAGCTCCTGGCACTTGTCCCCCTCTTCCCCAGCCCCTGTCACATGTCCCCCTTTTCCCCAACCTCTGTCACATCTCCCCCCTCTTCCCCAGCTCCTGTTTATGACACTCCTTGTATCTGTAGCTCCCCACTACCCGACCCGTGACTCTCTAGCCCAGCCCGGCCTCTATGAACACTTACCTGCTGTGCTTGCCTGAAGTTTTCTGTCTTCTCTGGCGGCTCTCACATCCAGCGGCTCCTCAGCTTGTTTCAGTGGTGCGACGTCATGACGTCACGCACGCTGCCCCGGTTTTGCCTCCATGTGTTTGCTGGAGCTCGGGACTAGTCGGGAGTTATATACCCGCAATCGCCATGCCAGGTGCCCTGGGTAGCTGTCTGCAAAGGCAAAGCCACCTTACCCAGGTGTCCCTCTGCACCTTTCACCAGCTGTCCCTCTGTAGTTTCCCCAGCTGTCCCTTTGTACCTTCTACAGCTGTTCCTCTGCCCCACTGTCATTTGAGCCTTTGCCCACTTTTCAATCTGTGCCTCTGTCCCTCTCCACATCCACACCTTCTTCCCATGGCAAGTTGCTGCCAATCAAGTGATGTGACTGAACAGATACACAATCATGTTCAATGTCACAACTAAGGATGTCAGGTATGCACAATTATTTTGAATAAAGCCTTTTTTAATCTTTAAATATTTTTTATTTTATTCTTTATTTTGTAAAATGTACTTTTCATCATTTTTTTTTATTTAAATCTGTGTATGTGATATGTATACATAATATGTATCTGTGTAGGTCAATTAGCAAGGTTTGATGACTTGTGGTAAGGTTAATATCTGGCTAAAGCGCAACCCCTAAGGACTAGGATACTTTGGGCTCTATTTATTAACATTATTTTTACTAAAATAAAGTGAAAAAGGGTGTTTTCACACCCTTTTCACATTATTTTAGTTTCACCTGTAGTTATTACAGGGCAATTGGAGTAGAATTAGTAAAATTCTACTCCAACCCCCAGTATCACTTATTTTTAGTAAAGCAGATCGCATTTCCCATAATTGTAATGGGAAATGTGATCCGACCATAGTTACTAAAAATAAATTGTAAAAAAATACCGGGGGAAGCCCTGTGATAATAACACCACCTGGAGGTGGCGTTATCCAGGGTCTCCCCCGGTTTCCGGGCTCCCACTCTGCTCTAACAGGGAGAGCAGAGACGGGAGCCGGTACCAGTAATCAGCTGTGTGGTCTAAGCAGACCGCAAGCTGATTGCTGTAAAAAAAAAGAAAAAAAAAAATGAAACATTTTTTTTTTACTTACCTGACTCCAGGGACCGGTGATCGGGCCTCCATAGAAGTCTCCCCTCCGGTCAGCTGGTCTCCCACAGTGCACTGGGGCCCGGTCATCAGGTGATCGGGCCCCAGTGCAGTATGGGAGATCACCTGATCGGGAAGCCCGGAGAAGATCACCGGAGGCCAGGAGGATGCAAGTAAGTGTAATGAAGGGAGGGGTGGTCGCGGGGGGGGGGAGGGGTGGTCATGGGGGGAGGGGCTTAGCACCGGGGGCAGGGCTTAGCGTCGGTGGGGGGGTAGTAGCGGTGGTCGGTCGGCGCATGCGCGGGCTCTTAGTCACGGTATTTTTCCCGAAAATACCGTGACTAGAGTGCGGATGGGATCCGCAGGGACAGAGCTTTATCGCAAGCTCTGTCCCTGCAAGGGATTTATAGTAAATCCCTGTGATATTGCCTGAATTCGCAATGCGAATTCACTCGGTAATATCACACTACAATCCGCATTCAATATGCGTATTGTAGTAAATAGAGCCCAATGTGATTATGATGTGAGTAGCCTCAGCTGCAGCACACGATATTGTCATTAGACTAAAGGTGGCACAGATAATTATTATTAAACGAATGCTGCGATTGATTATTATTATTAGACTTAAGGTAGCACAGATAAAATGTATTAGACTAAATTGGGCATAGTGGTGTCTGAGAATGCATAATATTATGCTGTTTAATTTTTGGGACGGTAATGCCCCTCCCATGACCACAACTACCCATTGGTTGGTCACACACCTTCAGAGGACCCCTGCCTCTGCATTTCCTTGGTGGGTCCTTAATGTCCCAGTCCAAACCTGGGTGTGTCACATTGTGTGCGGCCAGTATGGGGTGGTGGGAGAGGTGCACAGTGCACACAGTGACATTGGTGTGAGTGGTGGGTGAAGGAGCTGCTGCCACCAGTCTGTATAGTGCTGCTGGTCACATGAGCCTCTCCCGCGAAAGGGCCACTATGCAAAGCAATACAACTAGAACACCTCAAATGAAAAAAAAAATGCTGTTAGAAACAATTTAATAGTGGGTGAAGCCGCAGGCAACAGCTAGTAGTAATAATAATAATATAATTAATATTTAAAGTAATACATTTATCTAAAGCAAAGTTGTAAGAGATACCAGTTTTATTTGAGTCTAATGCTATGACTAAGAGTCAGGATTACTTGCCAAATGGAACAATGATAATAGTGACACAGTACACTGACGCTCTGTGGGTTACAGATCACACAGAAGGCAAGTAATAGAGAAGGTAAATGATACTGTTTATTTAATTATTTATTACTCTGTGGCTCCACATTCTGAGGAAAGGATTAATCTCCTGTAACCAGGGTGGAACCACACCCTTATCTTAATTAAGACCAGTTAAGGTATAAAAACCTCGTAAATTGAGTTAGTCAGTGGTAATGTGAGGGAGAGGTTGCACCTTCAGAAGCTCTCTCTATGCTGGACAATGTGAACCATGACTGCTGTGAATGCTCTGCTCGTTTGAACTGCTGTCTCATATAAGCTGATTTATTGTTCCTAAACTGTGTTCGCCTTGTGAAAGAAGCAATTACACTGGCTATGCCTTTTCAACTCTGGAATAAAAAGCTTATTTGTTTGCAACACCTCAGTCTCTCATTGGTCATCTGAACTTACCCACTACATTGTGGTTTCAGAAGAGGGATAAAGTAGGTCCTGTTTTACTCCCCAAAATGCAAGCCTCAGATGATGTGGAGGCCTTTCTTACCACTTTTGAAAGGATTGCTACCTTGCAAGCATGGCCCAAAGATTCCTGGGCCATACAGATTGCCCCTCTGATAATGGGGGAGGCCCAAGCTGCATACGCTGCCCTCTCCTTGGAAGATGCAAAAGTATATGACCGAGTGAAGGCTGCCTTTGGTTTGGCCTTGATCCAGAAGCATTCAAGCGGAAATTCAGGTCTGTGTCCTATGATCCTGATGGAAGGCCACGCCTCCTGCCCCAGAAACTGGTCGACCTCGCAGTTAAATGGCTACAGCCATACCTAAATAATTCCACCTGGCTGGTGGAGTTGGTCACTCTGGAACAGTTTGTTGCTCTTCTCCCTGGGTCCAGCTGCATCGAGTTGAGAATTTGGATTCCACTGTCCGGCTAGTGGAAAATGCCTTGCTGCGCAGGATGATATGGAAAACCTTTCTTCTATAATTATGCCAGAGTCTCTCCATCTTTCTCCACAGCGGGCATGGTCTCAGGATAAGGTGCCCCCATGTATGGATTTGGATAGGCACTAGTACCCCTCACAAGCGATGGCTTTGGTGAAATTGAGGCCCACAGCTTTGCCCTTCTCTTAACGTAAAGAGGGTTTTCAGACCAGAAGTCGTTCTAAGGGGAAGGTGATGGCCGCCCGTTTTCCAGTAGTTGGAGTTTCAGAGTGGAGGACTTCCCCAAATAACTCCAGCTCAAGTGTGTTCCTCATGTGGCCAAGGTGGCCATCAAGATTTGGTCTGTCCACAGATGGATTGCTCTTTTTGCAGCTATAGAGACCTGCCCTCTTCCACCTAGAATACAGGAACATGAGCAAGTCAATAATAGACTGGTCGAGGGCTTGGTGGACTCTGGATTTGCTACTACGCTGATACAAAGGGATTTGTTGTCCACAGAGTTGTTGTTGGCTCACCAACTAGTCCGAATCTGTTGTGTGCATGGAGATGTTTGAGCCTGTCCTGTTGCCATGGTCCCTTTGATTATCAAGGGAAAGACTGCCAAACTACATGTGGATGTGTGTCCTTGGTTACCAGCCCCTATGCTAATAGGTCATGACTGGCCTCATTTCCAGGGCTCTTGTTCTGCCAGAGGAACAGGTGTCTGCAGCATCCCTTGGAGAGACATTTCCCTTCTTCCTGGATTTATTTCTGTCTCGGGTAAAGGCTCCCAAATCTTAGAAACAAAGTAGAAAGGATCACAGAGACTGGCTTGCTCGTGATGTTTTGTTGGGCAAAAAGGTCTCTTCCCATAATGCTACTGCCCACAATGTGCCTGTAAATGCTGATGTTTCTGTTCATGTCAATGTATCTGATAATTCTGATGAACCAGTCGTTACTAATGTGCCTATATATGCTGATGTCCATGGTAATGCTGAGAGGTCTAGGAACACTGATGTGTCTAAAAGCCTGCCTAATCCTCATAGCTTGGGGAATAATGCTGAGGTTCAATTAAGTAGTATTAATGAAGAGGTCTTAACACTTCCCCTTGCGCCTCAACCTGATAATAGAAAGGCCCAACGGAAAGATCCTGCTTTAAAAAGTGCCTTTTAACAGGTTCTTTCAGTGGATGGTGTCCTCTTGTCACATGTAAACAGTAAAATTTCCCCATTTTGTTTTGCTTAAAGAGGTTTTATATCGACTAGACAAGCACAAACAAACGGGGGAGGTGATACGTCAGTTGGTGGTCCCGGGCCCTTTCAGAAAGCAGGTTCTAGTGTTAGCCCATGCAGTTCCTTGGAGTGGTCATTTGGGATGGGATAAGATGATGGCGTGAATAACCTCCCGGTTCTATTGGCCAGGTGTCTATGCTGCGGTCTCACGGGTCTGTTCTGCTTGTTCAGAATGTCAAAAGACAACAGTAAACCAACCATCTCCTGGCCCGCTGATCCCTCTCCCAATTGTAGGGGTGCCATTTGAAAAAATAGGGGTTGTTTTAGTGGGTCTATTTGAACAACCATTTAAGGCTATAAATTAATTTTAGTTGTGGTTGACTATGACTATGTTAGCCGGAGGCATTTCCCTTTAGGGTTGCTACAGCCAAACAGGTAGTGACTACGTTATTAGAGCTGTTTTCCAGGGTTGGATTACCTAAAGAAATTCTTGCCAACCAAGGGACAAACTTTATGTCTAAGTTAATGCAGGGGGTGTTAAAGTTGTTAAAAATTAAATCTGTCAGAACATCAGTATATCATCCCCAAACGGATTGCTTAGTTGAAAGATTCAACTATACACTAAAGTCTATATTAAAGAAGTTTTTAGAGACAGAAAAAAAGATGGGATGAGTTTCTACCCTATATGTTATTTGCAATCAGAGAAGTGAACCAGGCTTCTACTGGATTTGCCCCTTTTCAGCTTTTTTATGGGAGGAAGCCACGGGGTGTTCTTGAACCTTCTGTGGGAAGCATGGGAAGAACAACCAATAGAGGGCAAAAGCATTCTTCAATATGTTGTGCAGATGCATAAACGCAGAGACCTACTAGGACAATTGGCACGGGAAAATTTGGTAAATGCACAAGATGCTCAAAAACTTCTCTATAACCCGAACTCGAGTTTTTTCACTTGGGGATAAAGTCCTTTTGTTACCTACTACATTACTAGCAAAGAGGCAAGGGCCAATTGAAGTAATTAGAAAGGTTGTCGCAGTAAATTATGAAGTCTCTCAACTTGACTCTCATAGAGGTAGGCAGATTTATCATGTTAACCTGTTGAAACCATGGAAGGATCAAGAGGTGTTTTTTGTAGACCCTGGTAATGGCCTAAGTTAACTTGGTCCACAGATTCCTATCAGTCCTATCAGTCCTTTCTCCACCCTTTGAACCTTTGAATTCACACAAGCTGAATTAATCTTGTTAATGAATTCTCAGATGTTTTTTCTGATAAACCAGGGAGGACCAATTTAGTCTTACATGACGTAGTAGTTCAACAAACATCCTATAGGCTTCCAAGGGAAAAACAAGAGCAGGTAATCAAAGAAATACAAGAAATGTTGAAGTTAGAGGTAATTGAGGAGTCATCTAGTGACTGATGTAGCCCCATTGTCTTGGTCCCGCACCAGATGGTTCTACAAGATTCTGCACAGACTTCTGCAAAGTTATAGCAGTGTCCAAATTTGATGACTACCCAATGCCAAGGGTCGATGACCTGTTTGATAGGTTAGGTTCGGACAGATATATTTCTACTAGGGGTGTGCACCGGCCACTTTTCGTGTTTTGGTTTTGGATCTGGATATTTCTTCGTGTTTTGGATCTGGATTGGTTTTGCCAAAACCACCCTTCCGTGTTTTGGGTTCTGGGTTTTGTGTTTTGGATCTGTATTTTTTTTTAAAAAGAATAAAAACAGCTAAAATCACAGAATGTGTTGGTTTTTCTGCTCCTATGCTATTATGAACCTCAATAACATTGATTTCCACTCATTTCCAGTCTATTCTGAACACCTCACACCTCACAATAGTGTTTTTATGTCCAAAAGGCTATGCTAAGCGACACGAGTGGGCGGCACAAACACGTGGCCCATCTAGGAGTGGCACTGCAGTGGCAGACAGGATGGCAGTTTGAAAAACAAGGCCCCAAACAGTACATAATGCAAAGAAAAAAAAGAGGTGCAAGATGGAATTGTCCTTGGGCCCTTCCACCCACCCTTATGTTGTATAAACAGGACATGCACACTTTAACAAACCAATCATTTCAGCGCCAGGGTCTGCCACATGACTATGGCTGAAATGATTGGTTTGTTTGGGCCCCCACAAAACAAGCTGGCAATTAATCTGTCCCTGCACAAACTGGCTCTACGGAGGCAAGATGTCGTCCTCATCCTCCTCATCCACCGATTCCTATCCCTCTTCAGTGTTGTGTACATCCTCATCCTCACAGACTATTAACTCGTCCCCACTGGAATCCACCACCACAGGTCCCTCTGTACGTTCTGGAGGCTGGTCTCCCTGGAAGAGTTGGTAATTCATTTTTATGAACATCATCTTCTCCACATTTTGTGGAAGCAGCCTCCTACGCCTTTCGCTGACAAGGTTCCCGGCTGCACTAAACACTCTTTCAGAGTACACACTGGAGGGGGGGCAACTCAGGTAAAATAGAGCCAGTTTGTACAGGGGCCTCCAAATTGCCTCTTTTTCCTGCCAGTACAGGTACGGACTGTCTGACATGCCTACTTGGATGCTGTCACCGATGTAATCCTCCACCATTCTGTCAATGGTGACAGTATCATATGCAGTGACAGTAGACATGTCAGAAATTGTTGCCAGGTCCTTCAGTCCGGACCAGATGTCCAAACTTGGTCCTGCCTGCCCTGCATCACCGCCAGCGGGTTGCTTAGGATACCTAAGTTTTTTCCTGGCAGCCCCAGTTGCGGGAGAAAATGAAGAAGGAGCTGTTGACGTGTCACGTTCTGCTTCAGCTGACAGTGTTTTCACCAGCAAGTCTTTGCACCTCTGCAGGCTTGTGTCGGCTGGAAAGAGAGACACCACATAGGCTTTAAACCTAGGATTGAGCACGGTGGCCAAAATGTAGTGGTCTGATTTCAACAGATTGACCACCCTGGAATCCTGGCAAAGCGAATGAAGGGCTTCATCCACAAGTCCCACATGCCGAGCGGAATAGCTCCATCTTAGCTCCTCCTTCATTTTCTCCAGCTGCTTCTGCAAAAGCCTGATGAGGGGAATGACCTGACTCAAGCTGGCAGTGTCTGAACTGACTTCACGTGTGGCAAGTTCGAAGGGTTGGAGAACCTTGCACAGCACGAAAATCATTCTCCACTGCGCTTGAGTCAGGTGCATACCCCCTACTTTGCCTATGTCATAGGTGGATGTATAGGCTTGAATGGCCTTTTGCTGCTCCTCCATCCTCTGAAGCATATAGAGGGTTGAGTTCCACCGCGTCACAACCTCTTGCTTCAGGTGATGGCGGGGCAGGTTCAAGAGTGTTCGCTGGCGCTCCAGTCTTCGGCACGCAGTGACTGAATGGCGAAAGTGGGCAGAAATTTTTCGGGCCACCCAAAGCGTCTCCTGCACACCCCTGTCGCTTTTCAGAAAATTCTGCACCACCAAGTTTATTGTGTGAGCAAAACATGGGACGTGCTGGAATTTGCCCAGATGTAATGCCCGCACAATATTGGTGGCGTTGTCAGATATCACAAATCCCCAGGAGAGTTTAAGTGGGGTAAGCCACTGGGCGATGATTTCCTTCAGTTTCTCTAAAAGGTTGTCAGCAGTGTGCCTCTTACTGAAACTGGTGATACACAGCGTAGCCTGCCTTGGAACGAGCTGGCGTTTCTGAGATGCTGTTACTGGTGACGCTGCTGTTGTTGCTGCGTAAGGTGATACATCTTCCCAGTGGGCTGTCTCAGTCATATGGTCCTTAGTCTGCCCTGTTCCTTTTGTCCACATGTCCGTGGTTAAGTGGACATTGGGTACAACGGCATTTTTCAGGACACTGAGGACACTTTTTCTGACGTTTCTGTACAGTCTCGGTATTGCCTGCCTAGTGAAGTGGAATCTAGACGGGATTTGGAACCGGGGACACACTACCTCCATCAATTGTCTAAATCCCACTGCACTAATGGCGGATACCGGACGCACGTCTAACACCAACATAGCAGTCAAGGCCTCAGTTATACGTTTTGCTTCAGGATGACTGCTGTCGTACTTCATCCTCCTCGTTAAGGACTGTTGGAGGGTCAATTGTTTAGTAAAAGAAGTAGTGGTGTTTCTACTTCCTCTCTGGGATGATGAACGACTCCCAGCAGCAGCAACAGCAGCAGCGGCAGCAGGAGGCGTAGCATTGCAGGATCCTCCCGAGGAATCCCGGATAGGAGAGTCAGTCATGCCAGAGACATGGCCTGCAGGACTACTTCCGATCCTGACTAAGGAGGAAATTGACGAGGAGGGAGTTGACGGTGTGGTTTGCAGGCGCTTGGATACAACAGGACAAAGGGATTTAGGTGTCCCTGGACTGCTTACGGTCTTAGCCAAAGTTTCTGAACTTGACAGTAACTTTTTATGAACGCGCTGCAGGTGACGTATAAGGGAGGATGTTCCTAGGTGGTTAACGTCCCTACCCCTACTTATTTCACCTTTACATATGGCAAGACAGTTGTTGTCCGGATTTGGATAGAAATATTGCCAGACCAAGGAGGTGGAATGTTTGGTCTTCTGCCCAGGCATGACCGTGATGGGCTTTTTCATCCCACGGACAACTGCCTCCCCCAGAGCCTGATTTAAACAAACCACATCACCATCAGAATCCTCCTTGCCAACTTCCTCCTCAGCGCCAGCTACACCAGTATCCTCATCCTTTTGTACTTCAACAGTGACATCTTCAATTTGCATATCAGCAAGTGGACTGTGGGTGCTCCTTTCAGCACTTGAAGGGGGCGTGCAAATGGTGGAAAGAGCCACCTCTTCCCGTCCAGTGCTGGGAAGGTCAGGCATCGCAACCGCCACCACACTTGGACTCTCCTTGGGGATTTGTGATATCTTCTTAGAACGCACAGTTCTTCGCTGTGCTTTTGCCAGCTTAACTCATTTGATTTTTTTAGCGGGAGGAAGGCTTCCATCATCATGTGAAGCTGAACCACTAGTCATGAACATAGGGAAAGACCTTAGCCGTTCCTTGCCACTCCGTGTCATAAATGGCATATTGGCAAGTTTACGTTTCTCTTCAGATGATTTAAATGTTTTTTTTAAGGTCATTTTCCTGAACTTTGTCATTTGGGATTGTATGTGCCCTCTACTATGACATTGAGCATCGGCCTTGGCAGACAACGTTGATGGCATGTTATTGTCTATGTCATGACTAGTGGCAGCAGCTTCAGCACTAGGAGGAAGTGATTCTTGATCTTTCCCTATTTTATTTTTATCAGAGAAAGTTTGGTCCTCCATTTATGTTATATTGATTTGATATATATACGTGCGGCTAAGGCGCACACAAACACAGAAAATATTTTTTTATTTTTGCTGGAGAGTAGTGCACTTTGTGGGTTACACCACCCTTTTATGAAATGAGCCAGCTGGCTCTTTACTTATGGGACACAGGCGCACGCTTGGCGCTGCTCTTTTGTTGATGCACATGCAGCCACAGTGCACACAATTCACAAACACAGAAAATATTTTTTTATTTGTTTGGAGTGTACTTTGGGGGTTACAGCACCCTTTAACGGACAAGCCAGCTGGCACTTTAATTATGACACAGGCGCACGCTTGGCGCTGCTCCTTTGTTGATGCACGTGCAGCCACAGTGCACACAATTCACAAACACAGAAAATATTTTTTTATTTTGTTTGGAGTGTACTTTGGGGGTTACAGCACCCTTTAATGGACAAGCCAGCCGGCCCTTTACTAATGGGACACAGGCGCACGCTTGGCGCTGCTTTGTTGATGCACGTGTGGCTACAGTGCACACAATTCACAAACACAGAAAATAAATATTTTTTTTGTTTGGAGTGTACTTTGGGGGTTACAGCACCCTTTAACGAACAAGCCAGCTGGCCCTTTACTAATGGGACAAAGGCGCACGCTTGGAGCTGTTCCTTTTTTGATGAAAGTGCAGCCACAGTGCACACAATTCACAAACACAGAAAATATTTTTTTATTTTGTTTGGAGTGTACTTTGCGGGTTACAGCACCCTTTAACGGACAAGCCAGCCGGCCCTTTACTAATGGGACACAGGCGCACGCTTGGCGCTGCTCCTTTGTTGATGCACGTGCAGCCACAGTGCACACAATTCACAAACACAGAAAATATTTTTTATTTTGTTTGGAGTGCACT
The DNA here is from genome assembly GCA_031769625.1 of Taudactylus pleione. Classification (NCBI taxonomy): domain Eukaryota; kingdom Metazoa; phylum Chordata; class Amphibia; order Anura; family Myobatrachidae; genus Taudactylus; species Taudactylus pleione. Next base: position 3,930,706 of record JAUIMM010000006.1, on the reverse strand, counting down.
TTGGGGGTTACAGCACCCTTTAATGGACAAGCCAGCCGGCCCTTTACTAATGGGACACAGGCGCACGCTTGGCGCTGCTCCTTTGTTGATGCACGTGCAGCCACAGTGCACACAATTCACAAACACAGAAAATATTTTTTTATTTTGTTTGGAGTGTACTTTGCGGGTTACAGCACCCTTTAACGGACAAGCCAGCCGGCCCTTTACTAATGGGACACAGGCGCACGCTTGGCGCTGCTCCTTTGTTGATGCACGTGCAGCCACAGTGCACACAATTCACAAACACAGAAAATATTTTTTATTTTGTTTGGAGTGCACTTTGGGGGTTACAGCACCCTTTAATGGACAAGCCAGCCGGCCCTTTACTAATGGGACACAGGCGCACGCTTGGCGCTGCTCCTTTGTTGATGCACGTGCAGCCACAGTGCACACAATTCACAAACACAGAAAATATTTTTTTATTTTGTTTGGAGTGTACTTTGCGGGTTACAGCACCCTTTAACGGACAAGCCAGCCGGCCCTTTACTAATGGGACACAGGCGCACGCTTGGCGCTGCTCCTTTGTTGATGCACGTGCAGCCACAGTGCACACAATTCACAAACACAGAAAATATTTTTTATTTTGTTTGGAGTGTACTTTGGGGGTTACAGCACCCTTTAACGGACAAGCCAGCCGGCCCTTTACTAATGGGACACAGGCGCATGCTTGGCGCTGCTCCTTTGTTGATGCACGTGTGGCTACAGTGCACACAATTCACAAACACAGAAAATATATTTATTTTTTGCACTTGGGGGGAGCACCCTAGATGGACAGAGCACCCCCTGGACAACACTACAGTACCCCTTTAGGACTGGGACACTGCACAGGACTTTGGAGTGGACACAGCCCCTATGGACAACTGACTGCACAACACAGTCCAGCCAGCCCCTATGGACTTTGGAGGAGTGGACACAGCCCCTATGGACAACAGCAGCACAGCGCAGCACAGCACAGCACAGCACAACACTACACTGCACTACACTACACTACACAGCCCAGCCAGCCCTAACTCCCACCCTCCCTCTTCACTGTCCACAGCCGAGTAAGAAAATGGCGCCGACGCGGGTACCTTATATAGGATCCAAAACCCGCGAGACCCGGAAGGCGGGATGATGACGTTTTGCCTCGATTTAAGATCCGAGTGAGGCGGGAAAAGTCGAGCCTGACTCAGATCGGCCTCAGATCAGGGGGGCTCAGGGGGGGTTCGGATTTCAGAAATCCGAACTCGCTCACCCCTAATTTCTACCCTTGATTTTATGCAGGGATATTGGCAAATTGAGCTGTCCGAGGAAGCTAGGAAGCAAACTGTTTTTTCTACTCCATTAGGCCTCTTTCAGTGTAAAACAATGCCTTTTGGCTTACATGGTGCCCCGGCCTCTTTTCAAAGGGTAATGTACCGGGTGCTTTGTACTTATCAGAATTATGCTGCAACATACTTAGACAATATTGTTATATATAGTCAGCATTGGAAGCCCCATGTTTATAGGCTTAGGGTTGTTCTTCAGTCTTTGAGAGAGGCAGGTTTAACTGCTAACTTGATGAAATGTGTTCTAGGTAAAAATGAAACCAAGTACTTAGGGTATGTGGTGGGCAGTGGGTGTCTTAAGCCCCTTGTGAGTAAGGTACAGGCACTAGCCAAGGCCCCAGTTCCGACTACCAAGAAAGAATTAAGGTCCGTCTTGGGTTTAGCAGGCTATTACAGGAGGTTTTTGCCTCAATTTTCTACCTTAGTGGCTCCCTTACAGATCCTTTGAAAAATTCTGCCACAAATAAACTTGAGTAGTCTAGGGACTGTCAGTCTGCGTTCAGCAAAATGAAACATCTTTTGTGTAAAGGCAGGGTTTTAAAGTCCCCATATTTTACCAAGCCTTTTGTCGTACAAACAGATGCCTCAGATGTGGGCTTGGGGGGCAGTTTCGTGTCAGGAGTTTGATGGCATTGAACACCCTATTCTATATCTTAGTAGAAAGTTGTTCCCATGAGAGACTAGGTATTCTGTAATAAAAAAAGAATGTCTCACTATAAAATGGGCTCTTGAGTCATTGAGATATTTTCTTTGTGGGGCCAGGTTTACTGTGGTTACTGATCATGCACCATTAAAATGGTTACAGTCCATGAAAAATACTAACGCAAGACTAACAAGGTGGTACCTGGCTCTCCAGCCTTTTTCCTTTGAAGTCCGGCACAGACCGGGACGTCTATATATGAATGATTTTTTGTCTCAAACTGGGCTGGAGAGTCGAGCTTCCGCCATGGGTGATTTAGGTTCGTCCTTTAACAGGGGAGGTATGTGTCAGAGTGGGTCTCTCCCACATTCTGAGGAAAGGGTTAACCTCCTGTAGCCAGGGAGGAACTAAAACCTTACCTTAATTAAGACCAGATAAGGTATAAGAACCTGGTAAGTTGAGGCCCTCATATATCAGCAATCAAATGTGGCAATTCTGCAATTTGCAATCGATTGTGTAAAAAAATCTGCAATGTATGGGCTTCACAGATTGCAGATTGCAACCAAAAAGTGATTGGAATTGTTAAATCAAATTGTCCAACATGTTGGATTTCACAGATCGATTGGGGCTGTAGATTGCTAGCGTATGGACATGCTCAGCAGATTTGCAGACCGTTTTTAGTAAAATTATGGGCCTTTCAAGATTGTCAGATCTGTGTTTGCTGCAATCGATCTGCAAATCACTGAAAAAGATCTGTAATGTATGGGCGCAGATTGCTAGATTGGGAAATCCTAAAATCGGACAATATATCTTCAAATTGTTCAATTGTGGTTTTCAGATTGCTGATGTATGGGCGCCTTCAGTAGTAATGTGAGGGAAAGGTTGCACCTTTAGCAGCTCTCTCTATGCTGGACAATCTGAACCATGACTGTTGTGAATACTCTGTTCATTTGAACTGCTGTCCCATGTAAGCTGATTTATTGTTCCTGAACGGTGTTTGCCTTATGTAAGAATCCATTACACTGGCTATGCCTTTTCAACACTGGAATAAAAAGCTTACTTGTTTGCAACACCTCAGTCTCCCATTGGTCATCTGAACTTACCCGCTACATACACATTATAACAATAACAGCGCATACAGTAACTTAATAACATGTAACCACTTTAACCATATGACTACATTTAAATACCATTACATATCAACATCTCTTGGGTGCCCTACATCCTCTAGCAGTCCTGCCTTATACTTAAAGTCAGTGTATAGCCGTTAATGCTTACCTGCTGTAGCAGGGAAAAGTCAGCTGAGTGAGAAGTCACTGAGCAGGATATCACAGAGAAAGATTCTTCTGAAAGTAATGTCACTTCTCTGGTGCAGCTGGGGTATGTGGAGCTCTGATTTGATCTTGCTGATGCTCGCTGCTTAAGGCCCCCATACATCAGCAATCTGAAAAACACAATTGAACAATTTGAAGATTTATTGCCCGATCTTAGGATTTCCCAATCGAGCAATCTGTGCCCATACATTACAGATCTTTTTCAGTGATTTGCAGATCGATTGCAGCAAACACAGATCTGGCAATCTTGAAAGGCTCCATCATTTTACTGGTAATGGTCTGCAAATCTGCTGATCATGTGCATAAACTAGCAATCTACAGCCCCAATCCATCTGTGACATCCAACATGTTGGACAATCTGATTAAACAATTCCAATCACTTTTTGGTTGCAATCTGCAATCTGTGAAGTCCATACATTGCAGATTTTTATGCACAATCGATTGCAAATTGCACGATTGCTGCAATCCATCTCTGATGTATGGGGGCCTTTAGTCTGTGATGACCTCTACTAGCATGATGGAGCTCGTCTGATGATCAACCTACTCCTGCTGGTAAACACTACTTCAGATGACCGTGGACTACTCCCAAATGAGTAACTGCATGTACAGGGTTAAGCAATGAGTTTTTGTGAGAATGCTGCTCCAATAAGTAATATCACAGTGAATTGTAGTACTCCTGATGTGTATTTTACAGCTCCACAGAGGGCCAAATAAAACAAGTGTTGCTGCTGCTCGGAGGGTTGACCAGAATATGATCCTAAATACATACATATATAAATATGTCACATGATGCATTCTGTAAGCAGGGCAGAGTGTCAGAGTGTTTAATGTAGACAGTGGACATCATAGGAGAAGCAAATATACTGTTTTTATTATTAGAAGAATGTGAATATTTAAAGGTGACTGACCTCAGAATAAAGATGATACTGAAATCAAAAACCAATAATTAATTTTATATATGACTACATTTTGAAGTGTGAAAGTGAAAATATAAACAGAGCCAGCATTGTGCATCCATCCAACTGAGTGAGAAAGAGGAGCAGGAGTAGAGTGGATGGTAAATAAAAGATCAGAGAACCATCATAGGACAGTGGACCTTAGGTTGAAAGATGTATTTTCTGATTAGAAGGTGGTGATTGAGCATTGCATTTAAAATTCAATAGACTCTATATTGGCTTATGTCAGCCTACATTCATACACAGGTTACTATTTAAAATAAAGACAATGAGACTTATTGCAGGGACAATTGTATTTTTGTTTGAAGTGGAAGAGTATGGTGGAGAAGAAAGAACAGCCCTACATAGAGTGCACCATTTGCTCCAAACAAGATAGTCTTAAAAATGGGACCATCTGCCAGTCCATAGCAAATACACAAGACCTAAATGGGGGCCAACTGCCAACCCAATGCAAAACACTGAAAGTAACCAACTCTCCTCCCAAAAGCACAAGAAGCCTACCTGATCTGGCGGTGTTCCTGATCCCAGTAGGGTAGAATCAGCCTAACCCGTGCATTGGCAGGGAGACCAACTGAAGAAATACAAAAAGACAGTCACTGCTACTGTTCTTTCCTGCACCAAAGCCAATACAAAACAAACCAAAAAAAGAGGAGAGTGGGAGCTGGACGTGCGAAGAAGTAAAAGACCTCCCAGACCTGGAAACACTAGGCCACACCCATAACATAAACCAAATGCCCCGATAGGCCCATTCACAAACATCCTATACTACATTATAACAACCCATTAACACTTTATCCCCTGCTGCTAATTGTATCCTGACAAATCCTATAGGTTTCATTTATACCAAGCATATTAATGCCTTCTATTTCTTTAAACTCTATGTCAGCTGATGTCAGAGTACCCCAAGACCTACAAAAAGACAGCCACTGGTACTGTTCTTTCCCACATTAAAAAATGACAACTAATAATACAGAAAAGTTGAGAGTGGGTTGGATACCAGAAGAAGCAAGAGACCTCCCATATGAAACACAAGGCCACACTCACAACACACGCCCATTCACATACTACATTAGGCCAAACCCACTAACAATTTTACCCCTGTTGCTAAATTTATGCTGACATATCCTAGAGGGTTAAATTACGACAGGCATATTAATTGCATCTTCTGTCTGATTTATTGACCTTATTGCATTGCAAAGATTATTGTTAGTACACTAGTACACAATGTACTAACTGTCTATAAATGTCTATACACGTCAGTGAGTACTGTATGTATTAAATCTAAAAGAATGAAGAAAAAACATCTAATCTATCCCAGAACAGGAGCAAAATAAACTTTTCCTAATTCATTGGTACTATATGCTAGGAAAATTACTATTTTATTCTTCATAGCATGCATTTCTCATAGCAAAGTTCTAAAATGTAAAAGAATAATTGACTTGTTTGTTTTGCACAGCTTTATCCAATAAATACATATATTAAGACCTTTGATGTAAGTTTTTTTTTTGCATATGATATGTAAAAACTGTATATGATGTGTCTAAAATATGGGTCAAAATAAATGCACAATTGTCTCTTGAATTCTGGATTTTGCAGAAAGATCTGTTTTTCTGGTCACAACAGACATGAAATACATTTGCCCACTTCAAGGTGGTTTGGGCATAATTGGCCTGTACCCAATTCTCAGAAACCTTTGCAGAATCTTTGATCTATTCAACTCAGCCCCTCTTTATGGAAGATATGGAAATGCCTGGATGAGTTTAACCACAGGCAAAAGGAAATAATAAGTTATACAGTACTTCACTTTTTGATTGATCAACAGAAAAGGCAGTTCAAGTAGTTATTTATTAACTGAAGTTTGTTGTTTTACACACATGCATGCAGTTTCTCTCTTGTACCATGAAAGGGAAATCTAATCCTGGCACGCAATGATGTGTAATATTCCCCAACTGTGTTCTGTAAACAGATAGTAGTAGCCTTTCATCCATGTTCCACAGCAGCTTCCGAACTACAGTACCTTGTTTCATTTCTTGTGTCCTTATAAGAAACAAAAATGCCCAAGATCAACATTTTAGCTTATAGTAAACTCTTTGAAACTAGCTGACCATCCACTATACAATTTTCTATCAGATATCTGTCCAATCTGGCTGGTTGGAATGAAAACCTGGTAATGTATGGGAGCAAATGACAGTTGATCATATGGTTTTAAACACTGAAAAAAGGACAAAAAAATTGGTCAAATTGGTTAAATTTTTGTGTTTTAACCAATTTGTCTGAACAACAATTTTTGGCTATTTTCCAGTGTTTGTGAGCAAATGGACGATTGTCATTTGCTCCCATACATTACCAGGTTTTCATTCCAACCAGCCAGATTGGACAGATAGAGGGAAATAAAGAGTCCCCAGGGTTGGTCCCTTATCTAGTGGGTCCCCTAGGCTGAAAATAAATAAATAACTAAATATACAGTATACATATGCACATACTATATATTGTATACACAAAGATATATATGCAAATATACATGACTTTTATAGGGCAATAGGGGAGGGGGCAGATTTAGAGGCTAACCACTGGCTCCATATTTTATCAAAAGATTTAGAAGAATGGTTAATAATGCTAGTCATATATTCCATACAATAAATATACCAAATGTGAGATAGAATAGACTGCATCGAAGGATAATCAAGCTGTTTCCAATATTTCTGTACATTATTAATGCATACATAATATTGTGAAAAGGCAATAGTTGGTGTTTTTATTGTCCCATATACTGTATACTGTGACAAGTAAGTATAGAATGGCTGAAAGAGTGTGCACACAATCAATAGGAATATAACTTGTAAGGAAAGAATGGGAATGCTAATACTGAGAAAATAAAAATCTCTTGTACTAATTTTAAACATGGCTATTACCTTACCACACATGTACTGCTTGTATGTGGGATGTTTTCAGGGCCAGCTTAAGTTTTGTGGGGTACTTAGGGCCTGATTCAGACCCGCTAGCAAGCGCATATCGCTCGCAAGCGGGTCGCTGGTGTGCCAATGCGCATGTGTGGCATGTGCACTGCACGTGCGCGAGCCCCAGAGCGAGCGCAGAAAGCACTTGCTACGGCGCTCACTTCCAAAAGGGGCGGCTGACGATGTTGATCGACAGCTCGCCCCGTTTGGAAGGCGGGGAGGGGGAGTGGCTGGGCAAACGTAGGCGTTCCTGCAGGAACGCCTGCCGTTTGTGGACGGCCCTACTGACATCACTCGTGATGTCAGTAGGTGCACTCCCTGCTCTATTAGAGCAGGAAGTCCACTGGGGCTACCGCAAGGGTACTGGGGCTACCGTAAGGGTCTCTTCGCAATCCCGATGGTCGAGATGGTCTTGACCATCGTGACCATCAACTGGCCACTCGCATAAGCTGTGGGTGGTAACCCACAGCTATGCGAGTGGCCAAGAGGCCGCAACTAAAAAAACAAGCGCCCGCCCTGATTCAGAGCGAGCGGTTGCTTTTTGCTTTTTTTCAGGGCCTTAGTGCAAGTTATTTTCTGGAAGTCCCTTCTGCTAAAACTTCATTGTCAAATGAAGCCTGTGCTAGTACAAGTTGCATAAACACTGCACTGGCTGGCTGCAGTTAATGCTGATGTGAACAGTGCATGTCCCATGGCAGATGTTTAAGCTTTAAAAGTTGCACATATAATTTTGCGATGAGCGGGTTCGGATTTATGAAATGCGAACCCCCCCGATCCGAGACAGCAACCGAGTCAGGTTCGGATTTTTTTCTCGCCTGATTCGGACCTGAAATCGAGGCAAAACATCATCATCCCGATGTCGGATCTCGTGTGTTTTGGATTCTATAAAAGGTCCCCACGTCGTCGCCATTTTTCACTCCGGCTGTGGACAGTGAAGAGGGAGGGTTGGAGTTGTGCTGCTGTTGTCCATAGGGCCTGTGTCCACTCCAAAGTCCATAGGGGCTGGCTGGGCTGTGTTGTGCTGCTGTCATAGGGGCTGGCTGGGCTGTGTTGTGCTGCTGTTGTCCATAGGAGCTGTGTCCACTCCAAAGTCCATAGGGGCTGGCTGGGCTGTGTTGTCCAGTGTCCCATAAAGGCTGTAGTCCTAAAGTGGTGCTGTAGTGTTGTCCAAGGGGTGCTCTGTCCATCAGGGGTGCTCCCACCAGCGCAAAAAAAAAATATTTTTTTTGTTTGTGTGAGCTGTAGCCGCACATGCATCAACAAAGTAGCAACGCCAAGCGTGCACCTGTGTCATAAATCAAGGGCCGGCTGGCTTTTCTGTTGAAGGGTGGTGTAACCCCAAAGTGCTCCAAAAAAGAAAAAATATTTTTTTTCCTGTGTTTGTGACTTGTGTGCGCATTAGCCACACGTGCATCAACAAAGTAGCAGTGCCAAGCGTGTGCCTGTGTCATAAGTCAAGGGCCGGCTGGCTCGTCTGTTGAAGGGTGGTGTAACCCCAAAGTGCTCCAAAAAATTAAAAAAATATTTTTTTGTGTGTGTTTGTGACTTGTGTGCGCATTAGCTTCACGTGCATCAACAAAGTAGCAGTGCCAAGCATGCGCCTGTGTCATAGGTCAAGGATCGGCTGGCTCGTATGTTGAAGGGTGGTGTAACCCCCAAAGTGCCTGAAAAAAAAAAAAATTCTGAGTCTGTGACTTGTGTGCACATTAGCCGCATGTGCATCAACAAAGTAGCAGCACCAAGCGTGTGCCTGTGTCAAAAGTAAAGGGCTGGCTGACTCGTATGTTGAAGGGTGGTGTAACCCCCAAAGTGCCGGAAAAAATTAAAAATAAATATTTTTCTGTGTTTGTGACTTGTGTGCAGTGTCCCATAAAGGCTGTAGTCCTAAAGGGGTGCTGTAGTGTTGTGTCCAGGGGGTGCTCTGTTCATCAGGGATGCTCCCCCCAAAGTGCAAAAAAAACCAATTATTTTTTTTCTGTTTGTGTGCGCTGTAGCCGCATGTGCATCAACTAAGTAGCAGTGCCAAGCGTGCACCTGTGTCATAAGTCATGGGCCAGCTGGCTTGTCTGTTGAAGGGTGGTGTAACCCGCAAAGTGCCTGAATAAAAAATACAATTTATTTTTTTCTGTGTTTGTGACTTGTGTGTGCTGTAGCCGCACATGCATCAACAAAGCACCAGCGCCAAGCGTGCACCTGTGTCATAAATCAAGGGCCGGCTGGCTCGTCTGTTGAAGGGTGGTGTAATCCCAAAGTGCTCCAAGATATAAAAAATATTTTTTGTGTGTGTTTGTGACTTGTGTGCGCATTAGCCACACGTGCATCAACAAAGTAGCAGCACCAAGCATGCACCTGTGTCATAAGTCAAGGGCCGGCTGGCTCGTCTGTTGAAGGGTGGTGTAATCCCAAAGTGCTCCAAAAAATAAAAAATATTTTTTTTCTGTGTTTGTGACTTGTGTTGCGCTGTAGCCTCACGTGCATCAACAAAGTAGCAGCGCCAAGCGTGCGCCTGTGTCATAAGTCAAGGGCCGGCTGGCTCGTCTGTTGAAGGGCGGTGTAACCCCAAAGAGCTCCAAAAAATATATATATAATTTTTTCTGTGTTTGTGACTTGTGTGCACATTAGCCGCACATGAATCAACAAAGTAGCAGCGCCAAGCGTGTGCCTGTGTCATAAATCAAGGGCTAGCTGGCTCGTCTGTTGAAGGGTGGTGTAACCCGCAAAGTGCCTGAATAAAATTTTTTTTTTTTCTGTGTTTGTGACTTGTGTGCGCTATAGCTGCATGTGCATCAACAAAGTAGCAGTGCCAAGCGTGCGCCTGTGTCATAAATCAAGGGCCGGCTGGCTCATCTGTTGAAGGGTAGTGTAAACCCCAAAGTGCCGGAAAAATAAATAAAAAAATCTTTTTTGGTGTTTGTGTACGCCTTAGTCGCATATGCATCAATATCATATAAATGGAGGACAAAAATTTGTCCGATAAAAATAAAATAGGGAAAGATCAAGAAGCACTTCCTCCTAGTGCTGAAGCTGCTGCCACTAGTCATGACATAGATGATGAAATGCCATCAACGTTGTCTGCCAAGGCCGATGCCCAATGTCATAGTAGAGGGCATATAAAATCCCAAATGGCAAAGTTCAGGAAAATGACCTTAAAAAATTAATTTAAATCATCTAAGGAGAGACGTAAACTTTCCAATATGCCATTTACGACACAGAGTGGCAAGGAATGGCTAAGGTCCTCCAATATGTTCATGACTAGTGGTTCAGCTTCACATGATGATGAAAGCCCTCCTCCCGCTACAAAAATCAAAGGAGTTAAGCTGGCAAAAGCACAGCAAAGAACTGTGCTTTCTAATTCTAAGAAGATATCACAAATCCCCATGGAGAGTCCAAGTGTGGCGACGGTTGCGATGCCTGCCCTTCCCAACACTGGATGGGAAGAGGTGGCTCCTTCCACCCATTTGCACACCCTCTGCAAGTGCTGGAAGGAGCACCCACAGTCCACTTGCTGATACTCAAATTGAAGATGTCGCTGTTAAAGTCCAACAGGATGAGGATATTGGAGTAACTGGCGCTGAGGATGAAGTTGACGGGGAGGATTCTGATGGTGAGGTGGTTTGTTTAAATCAGGCACCAGGGGAAACAGTTGTCCATGGAATGAAAAAGCCCATCATGGTCATACTTTGGCAGAAGACCAAACATTCCACCTCTTTGGTCTAGAAATATTTCTATCCAAATCCGGACAACAACTGTCTTGCCATCTGTACCATATGTAAAGGTGGAATAAGTAGGGATAGGGATGTTAACCACCTAGGAACATCCTCCCTTATACTGTATGTCACCTGCAGCGCGTTCATAAAAAGTTACTGTCAAGTTCAGAAACTTTGGCTAAGACCGCAAGCAGTCCAGGGACACCTAACTCCCTTTTTTGTGTTGTATCCAAGCGCCTGCAAACCACACCGTCAACTCCCTCTTCGTCAATTTCCTCCTCAGTCAGGATTGGAAGTAGTCCTGCAGGCCATGTCACTGGCATGACTGACTTTCCTATCTGGGATTCCTCGGGAAAATCCTGCATTACTACGCCAACTGCTGCTGCTGCTGGGAGTCATTCATCATCCCAGAGAGGAAGTAGGAACACCACTACTTCTTTTACTAAGCAATTGACCATCCAACAGTCCTTAGTGAGGAGGATGAAGTATGACAGCAGTGGGATTTAGACAATTGATGGAAGTAGTGTGTCCCCGGTACCAAATCCCATCTAGATTGAACTTCACTAGGCAGGCGATACCGAGAATGTACAGAGACATCAGAAAAAGTGTCCTCAGTGTCCTAAAAAATGCGATTGTACCCAATGTCCACTTAACCACGAACATGTGGACAAGTGGAACAGGGCAGACTAAGGACTATATGACTGTGACAGCCCACTGGGTAGATGTATGGCCTTATGCAGCAACAACAGCAGCGTCACCAGTAGCAGCATCTCAGAAACGCCAGCTCGTTCCAAGGCAGGCTACGCTGTGTATCACCGGTTTCAGTAAGAGGCACACCGCCGACAACCTCTTAGAGAAACTGAGGGAAATCATCGCCCAATGCCTTACCCCACTTAGACTCTCCTGGGGATTTGTGATATCTGACAATGCCACCAATATTGTGCGTGCATTACATCTGGGCAAATTCCAGCACGTCCCATGTTTTGCTCACACAATAAATTTGGTGGTGCAGAATTTTCTGAAAAATGACAGGAGCATGCAGGAGATGCTTTTGGTGGCTCAAAAATTTCTGGCCACTTTCATCATTCAGTGACTGCATGCTGAAGACTGGAACACCAGCAAACACTCTTGAACCTGCCCCGCCATCACCTGAAGTAAAAGGTTGTGACGCGGTGAAAATCAACCCTCTATATGCTTCAGAGGATGGAGGAGCACCAAAAGGCCATTCAAGCCTATACATCCACCTATGACATAGGCAAAGGAGGGGATATTCACCTGACTCAAGCGCAGTGGAGAATGATTTCTATGTCGTGCAAGGTTCTCCAGCCTTTCAAACTTGCCACACATAAAGTCAGTTCAGACACTGCCAGCTTGAGTCAGGTAATTTCCCTCATCAGGCTTTGCAGAAGCAGCTGGAGAAAGTGAAGGAGGAGCTAAGATGGAACAATTCTGTTCGGCATGTGGGACTTGTGGATGAAGCCCTTCATTCGCTTTGCCAGGATTCCAGGGTGGTCAATCTGTTGAAATCAGACCACTACATTTTGGCCACCGTGCTCGATCCTAGGTTTAAAGCCTATGTGGTGTCTCTCTTTCCGGCTGACACAAGCCTGCAGAGGTGCAAAGACCTGCTGGTGAAAACACTGTCAGCTCCTTCTTCATTTTCTCCCGCAACTGGGGCTGCCAGGAAACAACTTAGGTATCCTAAGCAACCCGCTGGTGGTGATGCAGGGCAGACAGGACCAAGTTTGGATATCTGGTCCGGACTGAAGGACCTGGCAACAATTTCTGACATGTCTACTGTCACTGCATATGATACTGTCACCATTAACAGAATGGTGGAGGATTACATCGGTGACAGCATCCAAGTAGGCATGTCAGACAGTCCGTACCTGTACTGGCAGGAAAAAGAGGCGATTTGGAGGCCCCTGTACAAACTGGCTCTATTTTACCTAAGTTTCCCCCCTCCAGTGTGTACTCCAAGAGTGTTTAATGCAGCTGGGAACCTTGTCAGCGAAAGGCGTAGGAGGTTGCTTCCACAAAATGTGGAGAAGATGATGTTCATCAAAATGAGTTATCAATTCTTCCAGGTAGACCAGCCTCCAGAAAGTACAGAGGGACCTGTGGTGGTGGATTCCAGCGGGGACAAATTAATGCTCTGTGAGGATGAGGATGTACACAACACTGAAGAGGGTGAGGAATCGGTGGATGAGGAGGATGAGGATGACATCTTGCCTCCGTAGAGCCAGTTTGTGCAGGGACAGATTAATTGCCAGCTTGTTTTGTGGGGGCCCAAACGAACCAATCATTTCAGCCACAGTTGTGTGGCAGACCCTGGCACTGAAATGATTGGTTTGTTAAAGTGTGCATGTCCTGTTTATACAACATAAGGGTGGGTGGGAGGGCCCAAGGACAATTCCATCTTGCACCTCTTTTTTTTCTTTGCATTATGTACTGTTTGGGGCCTAGTTTTTCAAACTGCCATCCTGTCTGCCACTGCATTGTCACACCTAGATGGGCCACGTGTTTGTGCCGCCCACTCGTGTCGCTTAGCAGTCATCCAGCTACCTCGGTGCAACCTTTTGGCCTAAAAACAATATTGTGAGGTGTTCAGAATAGACTGGAAATGAGTGGAAATTAATGTTATTGAGGTTAATAATAGCATAAGAACAGAAAAACCCACAAATTCTGTGATTTTAGCTGTTATTATGCTTTTTTCCAAAAAAATGCAGATACAAAACACAAAACCCAGAACCCAAAACACGGAAGGGTGGTTTTGGCAAAATCAATCCAGTTCCAAAACAAGAAGAAAGATTCAGATCCAAAGCCAAAACACAAAACACGAAAAGTGGCCGGTGCACACCCCTAATATAATTACAAAGAATCACCAACAATTAAAGCCACCATCGTGCAGTTCAGGGTTTCTCTAAAACCACAAAGTGGTTATTAATAAAAATAAGAACTAATGATTGAGCATCAGCTATCAAAAAAAGTATAAACATATATTACCTAGTTAACTGCCCACATACAACTAGGCCAGACCAGTGGGACTATTTACTATACAACATTGATAAACAAATAATTTCTAGTGAAATTTATTGCAGTAAAGAGTCTTACCACTTCACTAGCCAGTCCTGTATTAATATGTGTCACAAAATATTTATTATTATTATTTATATTATTATTATTATTATTATTATTATTATTATTGTTCTGCCTCTCACTAAGGGCCTGATTCACTATGAATTGCAACTGCTAATGCAATAGTGATTACGCACGCAGTCTGACTGCGATAGAATGCTAATTTATTGAGATCGCTATTCCGCCGCAGCACATCATAAGGACGTATACTTTACCTTACACACATCCGTAATTCAGGAATTGCTAACATCATCGCACGCAATGAGTACCCAAGCTGTGCAAGGCATTGCAGAGGATAATTTATGCACGCCCCTGTAACGGCATTTGTACACACTGGCATGCCTGTTGTTTGCCAACCCCCCCCCGTCACCTCCTACAAATGGTACTACCTGTCAATCACTCTGTGATTACAACAGGCACTAATGCGATACTCCAACATTAGGCACTCCAAACACAGGCGTGCCTAATTATGCCAACAGCGTTTTATGGGAGTGCATAATTAGCAAAGTAGTGTCATGGCACACGTGACATGGGTGGTTTGTACACTGACCTGATCGTAGTGCTTAAGAGAGGGTATGGTCAACCTTAAGCTCTACAACCAGTTCCGATGGTTACCGATGGTCTCAATTAATCCTTATATGGCCGGAGATGACGTGTAATGCGTACGAGAAGGGGCCTATATTTTGTCTTACGGCCGCATCCTCCCCTTGGTCGGCCAGCTAACGATCCGATCTTAAGGACGCAACTTGCGAGTGCATAATTTGCATATTCGGCCCCTTTTCCCTTACGACCATGCGGCTGCAATGACAGACTCTGAATGAGGTCCTCAGTACCCTGTCTTTTCCACCTGTCCCATGAATCCCTTTTCTGTGAGGCAGTGGGGCATCCCACTCAGATGACTCACAGGTTGGGTCCCTGAGCAGAGCTTTACCTTGGATAGTAGCAGGCACTGCAAATCCTAAGGGGTCGTACAAGCTATTTATAGCAGACAGGACACCTCTGTGAGTGAAAGGCTTTTCTTTACTGTTCACTTGGAAGATAAAGGAGTAAGATTTTAAGTCCCATAAGAGTCCAAGACTACGTTGAGCTGGTGGAGAATCAGTTCCTAAATCCAAATCCCTTAAGTCACTAGTATGATCTTGTGAAGGGAAGGCTTCCATCACTCTTTTGCTGTTGAAAGCTATTTTGTGAAGCCCGAGATTAGAACATGCAAGCATTTCCTGAGCCCTTTAGAGGAGGCTGATTACTGTCACATCTGTTGCCATAGATTTTAAACAGTCATCCACATAGAAATGTTTTTCTATGCGTTGTCTAACATCAGAACCATACTCTAGCTCACCCTCCTGAGCTAAACATCAGAGTCCGTAGATGGCAACCGCAGGGGAGGGGACTGTTACCAAAGATGTTTACCCTCATGCGGTACTCTACAATATGTTTAGAAGGGTCACTGCTTCTGTACCAAAGAAATCATAAGAATTTCCTGTCTTTTTCTCTAACTAGGAAGCAATGGAACATTTGTTGAATTTTGGCAATGAAGGCAATAGAGTCCTTTCGGAAATAGAGTCCTTATCATCAAAGGATTTTGATGTTAAGGTCTGGTCCTGTCAGGAGAGCATCTTTGAAGGAGATGTCTTCAACCTTGGTACTGGAATCAAACATAACTCTAACCTGACCTGGTTTCTTTGGGTGCTGCCTTTCCGGCTTCAGCGAAGCCTTCCAGGCACTGCCGGGACCCCGTGACATGCACATGCCCAGAAGGACCATTGCGCATGTGCATTACACTGGAGCCCGTCACTGGCAGCATAGGCTGCCAACAGCCCAGGGCAGGACCTCGCAAAGAATGAGTACTTCGTTGGACTTCGCGGGCCCTCACCAGAGGGGTAAGTATTGGTAACTACCAGTGGATTTTTCATTTATATCACAGTGATACTAAACAAAAACATTCAGCAGGTATTTGCCTTCATTGATAAATGGGGGCTTGAGTTACTAGGAATGCTCTACCAGGAAATATTGCTCCAAGGAAGTACCGTACTTTAGCTATTGTGATTTCTTTTTGCCTCATTAGTGAGGTCAATTTATATATTTCTAGCATCAGATATGGAGTGGCTGTTGGCAATGACTTATGTCTTATATGGGAAAGATTTCTGGACTGCACAACCTGACTGTATATATAATGGGAGGTGCTACCTAATGAGACTAATTGCAGGCACAGAAACAGACAAATCTCAGGTGCACAACTCCAAATTATTAATAATATATATATATATATAAATTAGGGGTGTGCACCGGCCACTTTTCGTGTTTTGTGTTTTGGTTTTGGATCTGGATCTTTCTTCGTGTTTTGGATCTGGATTGGTTTTGCCAAAACCACCCTTCCGTGTTTTGGGTTCTGGGTTTTGTGTTTTGGATATGTATTTTTTTGAAAAAAAGCATAAAAACAGCTAAAATCACAGAATTTGTAGGTTTTTCTGCTCCTATGCTATTATTAACCTCAATAACCTTAATTTCCACTCATTTCCAGTCTATTCTGAATACCTCACACCTCACAATAGTGTTTTTATGTCCAAAAGGTTGCACCGAGGTAGCTGGATGACTATGCTAAGCGACACGAGTGGGCGGCACAAACACGTGACCCATCTAGGCGTGAAACTGCAGTGGCAGACAGGATGGCATTGAAAAACTAGGCCCCAAACTGTACATAATGCAAAGAAAAAAAAGAGGTGCAAGATGGAATTGTCCTTGGGCCCTCCCACCCACCCTTATGTTGTATAAACAGGACATGCACACTTTAACAAACCAATCATTTCAGCGCCAGGGTCTGCCACACAACTGTGGCTGAAATGATTGGTTCGTTTGGGCCCCCACAAAACAAGCTGGCAATTAATCTGTCCCTGCACAAACTGGCTCTACGGAGGCAAGAAGTCGTCCTCATCCTCCTCATCCACAGATTCCTCACCCTCTTCAGTGTTATGTACATCCTCATCCTCACAGAGTATTAATTCGTCCCTGCTGGAACCACAGGTCCCTCTGTACGTTCTGGAGGCTGGTCTCCCTGGAAGAGTTGATCATTCATTTTATGAACATCATCTTCTCCACATTTTGTGGAAGCAACCTCCTACGCCTTTCGCTAACAAGGTTCCCGGCTGCACTAAACACTCTTTCGGAGTACACACTGGAGGGGGGGCAACTCAGGTAAAATAGAGCCAGTTTGTACAGGGACCTCCAAATTGCTTCTTTTTCCTGCCAGTACAGGTACGGACTGTCTGACATGCCTACTTGGATGCTGTCACCGATGTAATCCTTTAACAGACAGACGCACGCTTGTCGCTGCTGCTTTGAGGATTCAAGTGCGGCTACAGCCCACATAATTCACAAAGACAGAAAAAAAAAAAGAATATTTTTATTGTTTGTGGAGCACACTTTGAGGGTTACACCACCCTCTAACAGACAGACGCACGCTTGTCGCTGCTGCTTTGAGGATGCAAGTGCGGCTACAGCCCACACAATTCACAAAGACAGAAAAAAGAAGAAGAATATTTTTATTCTTTGTGTAGCACACTTTGAGGGTGTCACCACCCTTTAACAGACAGACGCACGCTTGTCGCTGCTGCTTTAAGGATGCAGGTGCGGCTACAGCCCACACATTTCACAAAGACCGAAAAAAAAAGAACAATATTTTAATTGTTTGTGTAGCACACTTTGAGGGTGTCACCACCCTTTAACAGACAGACGCACGCTTGTCGCTGCTGCTTTAAGGATGCAGGTGCGGCTACAGCCCACACAATTCACAAAGACAGAAAAAAGAAGAATATTTTTATTGTTTGTGTAGCACACTTTGAGGGTGTCACCACCCTTTAACAGACAGACGCACGCTTGTCGCTGCTGCTTTGAGGATGCAAGTGCGGCTACATCGCACACAAGTCACAAACACATAAAAAAAATAGTTTTTTATTTTTTGGAGCACTTTGAGAGTTACACCACCCTTTAACAGACAGACGCACGCTTGTCGCTGCTGCTTTAAGGATGCAGGTGCGGCTACAGCCCACACATTTCACAAAGACCGAAAAAAAAGAACAATATTTTAATTGTTTGTGTAGAACACTTTGAGGGTGTCACCACCCTTTAACAGACAGACGCACGCTTGTCGCTGCTGCTTTAAGGATGCAGGTGCGGCTACAGCCCACACAATTCACATAGACAGATAAAAGAAGAAGAATATTTTTATTGTTTGTGTAGCACACTTTGAGGGTGTCACCACCCTTTAACAGACAGATGCACGCTTGTCGCTGCTGCTTTAAGGATGCAGGTGCGGCTACAGCCCACACATTTCACAAAGACCGAAAAAAAAAGAACAATATTTTAATTGTTTGTGTAGCACACTTTGAGGGTGTCACCACCCTTTAACAGACAGACGCACGCTTGTCTCAGCTGCTTTAAGGATGCAGGTGCGGCTACAGCCCACACAATTCACAAAGACAGAAAAAAGAACAATATTTTAATTGTTTGTGTAGCACACTTTGAGGGTGTCACCACCCTTTAACAGACAGACGCACGCTTGTTGCTGCTGCTTTAAGGATGCAGGTGCGGCTACAGCCCACACAATTCACAAAGACAGAAAAAAGAATATTTTTATTGTTTGTGTAGCACACTTTGAGGGTGTCACCACCCTTTAACAGACAGACGCACGCTTGTTGCTGCTGCTTTGAGGATGCAAGTGCGGCTACATCGCACACAAGTCACAAACACATTAAAAAAATTGTTTTTTATTTTTTGGAGCACTTCGTGAGTTACACCACCCTTTAACAGACAGACGCACGCTTGTCGCTGCTGCTTTAAGGATGCAGGTGCGGCTACAGCCCACACAATTCACAAAGACAGAAAAAAGAAGAAGAATATTTTAATTGTTTGTGTAGCACACTTTGAGGGTGTCACCACCCTTTAACAGACAGACGCACGCTTGTCGCTGCTGCTTTGAGGATGCAAGTGTGGCTACATCGCACACAAGTCACAAACACATTAAAAAAAAATTTTTGATTTTTTTTGGAGCACTTTGAGAGTTACAACACCCTTTAACAGACAGACGCACGCTTGTCGCTGCTGCTTTGAGGATGCAAGTGCGGCTACAGCCCACACAATTCACAAAGACAGAAAAAAAAAGAACAATATTTTAATTGTTTGTGTAGCACACTTTGAGGGTGTCACCACCCTTTAACAGACAGACGCACGCTTGTCGCTGCTGCTTTAAGGATGCAGGTGCGGCTACAGCCCACACATTTCACAAAGACAGAAAAAAAAAGAACAATATTTTAATTGTTTGTGTAGCACACTTTGAGGGTGTTACCACCCTTTAACAGACAGACGCACGCTTGTCGCTGCTGCTTTGAGGATGCAAGTGCGGCTACATCGCACACAAGTCACAAACACATAAAAAAAATAGTTTTTTATTTTTTGGAGCACTTTGAGAGTTACACCACCCTTTAACAGACAGACGCACGCTTGCAGGTGGAATCTAGACGGGATTTGGAACCGAGGACACACTACCTCCATCAATTGTCTAAATCCCACTGCACTAATGTCGGATACCGGACGCACGTCTAACACCAACATAGCAGTCAAGGCCTCAGTTATACGTTTTGCTTCAGGATGACTGCTGTCGTACTTCATCCTCATCGCTAGGGACTGTTGGAGGGTCAATTGTTTAGTAAAAGTAGTGATGTTCCTACTTCCTCTCTGGGATGATGAACAACTCCCAGCAGCAGCAACAGCACTAGTAGGAAGTGGTTCTTGATCTTTCCCTATTTTATTTTTATCAGAGAAAGTTTGGTCCTCCATTTATGTTATATTGATATATATACGTGCGGCTAAAGCGCACACAAACACAGAAAATATTTTTTTATTTTTGCTGGAGAGTAGTGCACTTTGTGGGTTACACCACCCTTTAAGAAATGAGCCAGCCGGCTCTTTACTTATGGGACACAGGCGCACGCTTGGCGCTGCTCCTTTGTTGATGCACGTGCAGCCACAGTGCACACAAGTCACAAACACAGAAAATATATATTTTTTTGGTTTGGAGTGTACTTTGGGGGTTACAGAACCCTTTAACGGTCAAGCCTGCCGGCCCTTTACTTATGACACAGGCGCACGCTTGGCACTACTTTGTTGATGCACGTGCGGCTACTGCGCACACAATTCACAAACACAGAAAATAATTTTTTTTTTGGTTTGGACTGGAGTGTACTTTCGGGGGTTACAGCACCCTTTAACGGTCAAGCCAGCCGGCCCTTTACTTATGACACAGGCGCACACTTGGCACTACTTTGTTGATGCACGTGCGGCTACTGCGCACACAATTCACAAACACAGAAAATAATTTTTTTTCGGTTTGGACTGGAGTGTACTTTGGGGGTTACAGCACCCTTTAACGGTCAAGCCAGCCGGCCCTTTACTTATGACACAGGCGCACGCTTGGCACTACTTTGTTGATGCACGTGCGGCTACTGTGCACACAATTCACAAACACAGAAAATACATTTTTTTTTGGTTTGGACTGGAGTGTACTTTGGGGGTTACAGCACCCTTTAACGGTCAAGCCAGCTGGCCCTTTACTTATGACACAGGCGCCCGCTTGGCACTACTTTGTTGATGCACATGCGGCTACTGCGCACACAATTCACAAACACAGAAAATAATTTTTTTTTAGTTTGGACTGGAGTGTACTTTGGGGGTTACAGCACCCTTTAACGGTCAAGCCAGCCGGCCCTTTACTTATGACACAGGCGCACGCTTGGCACTACTTTGTTGATGCACGTGCGGCTACTGCGCACACAATTCACAAACACAGAAAATAATTTTTTTTTTGGTTTGGACTGGAGTGTACTTTCGGGGGTTACAGCACCCTTAACGGTCAAGCCAGCCGGCCCTTTACTTATGACACAGGCGCACGCTTGGCACTACTTTGTTGATGCACGTGCGGCTACTGCGCACACAATTCACAAACACAGAAAATATTTTTTTTTCGGTTTGGACTGGAGTGTACTTTGGGGGTTACAGCACCCTTTAACGGTCAAGCCAGCCGGCCCTTTACTTATGACACAGGCGCACGCTTGGCACTACTTTGTTGATGCACGTGCGGCTACTGCGCACACAATTCACAAACACAGAAAATAATTTTTTTTTTGGTTTGGACTGGAGTGTACTTTGGGGGTTACAGCACCCTTTAACGGTCAAGCCAGCTGGCCCTTTACTTATGACACAGGCGCACGCTTGGCACTACTTTGTTGATGCACATGCGGCTACTGCGCACACAATTCACAAACACAGAAAATAATTTTTTTTTTGGTTTGGACTGGAGTGTACTTTGGGGGTTACAGCACCCTTTAACGGTCAAGCCAGCCGGCCCTTTACTTATGACATAGGCGCACGCTTGGCACTACTTTGTTGATGCACGTGCGGCTACTGCGCACACAATTCACAAACACAGAAAATAATTTTTTTTTTGGTTTGGACTGGAGTGTACTTTCGGGGGTTACAGCACCCTTAATGGTCAAGCCAGCCGGCCCTTTACTTATGACACAGGCGCACGCTTGGCACTACTTTGTTGATGCACGTGCGGCTACTGCGCACACAATTCACAAACACAGAAAATAATTTTTTTTTTGGTTTGGACTGGAGTGTACTTTGGGGGTTACAGCACCCTTTAACGGTCAAGCCAGCCGGCCCTTTACTTATGACACAGGCGCACGCTTGGCACTACTTTGTTGATGCACGTGCGGCTACTGCGCACACAATTCACAAACACAGAAAATAATTTTTTTTTTGGTTTGGACTGGAGTGTACTTTCGGGGGTTACAGCACCCTTAACGGTCAAGCCAGCCGGCCCTTGACTTATGACAAAGGCGCACGCTTGGCACTACTTTGTTGATGCACGTGCGGCTACTGCGCACACAATTCACAAACACAGAAAATATTTTTTTTTCGGTTTGGACTGGAGTGTACTTTGGGGGTTACAGCACCCTTTAATGGTCAAGCCAGCCGGCCCTTTACTTATGACACAGGCGCACGCTTGGCACTACTTTGTTGATGCACGTGCGGCTACTGCGCACACAATTCACAAACACAGAAAATAAATTTTTTTTTGGTTTGGACTGGAGTGTACTTTGGGGGTTACAACACCCTTTAACGGTCAAGCCAGCTGGCCCTTTACTTATGACACAGGCGCACGCTTGGCACTACTTTGTTGATGCACATGCGGCTACTGCGCACACAATTCACAAACACAGAAAATAATTTTTTTTTTGGTTTGGACTGGAGTGTACTTTGGGGGTTACAGCACCCTTTAACGGTCAAGCCAGCCGGCCCTTTACTTATGACATAGGCGCACGCTTGGCACTACTTTGTTGATGCACGTGCGGCTACTGCGCACACAATTCACAAACACAGAAAATAATTTTTTTTTTGGTTTGGACTGGAGTGTACTTTCGGGGGTTACAGCACCCTTAACGGTCAAGCCAGCCGGCCCTTTACTTATGACACAGGCGCACGCTTGGCACTACTTTGTTGATGCACGTGCGGCTACTGCGCACACAATTCACAAACACAGAAAATAATTTTTTTTTTGGTTTGGACTAGAGTGTACTTTCGGGGGTTACAGCACCCTTAACGGTCAAGCCAGCCGGCCCTTTACTTATGACACAGGCGCACGCTTGGCACTACTTTGTTGATGCACGTGCGGCTACTGCGCACACAATTCACAAACACAGAAAATAATTTTTTTTTTGGTTTGGACTGGAGTGTACTTTCGGGGGTTACAGCACCCTTAACGGTCAAGCCAGCCGGCCCTTTACTTATGACACAGGCGCACGCTTGGCACTACTTTGTTGATGCACGTGCGGCTACTGTGCACACAATTCACAAACACAGAAAATTATTTTTTTTTGGTTTGGACTGGAGTGTACTTTCGGGGGTTACAGCACCCTTTAACGGTCAAGCCAGCCGGCCCTTTACTTATGACACAGGCGCACGCTTGGCACTACTTTGTTGATGCACGTGCGGCTACTGCGCACACAATTCACAAACACAGAAAATATATTATTTTTTTAGCACTTGGGGGGAGCACCCCTGATGGACAGAGCACCCCCTGGACAACACTACAGCACCTCTTTAGGACTGGGACACTGCACAGGACTTTGGAGTGGACACAGCCCCTATGGAGAACTGACTGCACAACACAGTCCAGCCAGCCCCTATGGACTTTGAAGTAGTGGACACAGCCCCTATTAACAACAGCAGCACAGCACAACACAGCCAGCCCCTATGGACTTTGAAGTAGTGGACAACAGCAGCACTACACTACACTACACTACACAGCCCTAACTCCCACCCTCCCTCTTCACTGTCCACAGCCGAGTGAGAAAATGGCGCCGACGTGGGTACCTTATATAGGATCCAAAACCCGCGAGACTCGGAAGGCGGGAAGATGACGTTTTGCCTTGATTTCAGAATCCGAGTCAGGCGGGAAAAGTCGAGCCTGACTCGGATCGGACTCGGATCGGGGGGGCTCGGGGGGGTTCGGATTTCAGAAATACGAACCCGCTCACCCCTAATATAAATGCAATAACATTTTGCAATCAATAGAGGTTTTTTGCATAATCATGGCCAAGGTTATGGGCCTACCCACCATATCCAGGTCACCTCTTTCGGGTAGGTCCCTAACATACTAGGGGTTCAAATCCAGAGCGCAGGACCTCCCAAAACTGGCCCAGCCAAGCTGCCCCAGGGCACCACCATAGTAAGAAAAGTGCAGTGTAAAGAAATAGTTAGGAGCAGCTGCAGCTGCATATAAAGACTTATGTCTGTCTGCAGGTGCTCCGTTTTTGGCTTTATGATGAATTTTTAGGTTTGCTCCAAACAATGTTTTGTTTTTGTTCCTCAGTTGACAACCTGTCAAAGCAAATAATATGTTTCAGCAGAAATGCAAGATAAAGTAAAGCAAATAATGTGGGGGGGAGGGGTCGATTTTAGCATACAACCTTGAAACTTGAAAATTTGTGATATGCCAGGAGATGTTTGTAATCCCCACTCTCAAAATTGCATGTTCTTTATTTCAGTGAATATTGTAGGTAACCATATGATGACATTGTGTTTATAAAATAAACTGCTTCGACCAATAATTGAGGACTTCTTTTGTGTAGTTAGTCAGTGTTGCTGTGGATTAAGGGCTCTATTTAGATAACATAAAAACATGAAAACCCTAATAAAATTGCAGTGAAGTTGATGATTACATTTAGGGTTATATTTATTAAAATGAGAGTTTTTAGAAGTGGAGATGTTGCCCATATCAACCAATCAAATTCGCCATCTGAGGATAGCGTTAGCTGTACCACAAGCTAAACAGAGCAGGGAAGTAGCATACTTCCCTGCTGTCTGCCCGGCACCTGGAGCTGACTCCGCCCCCTTTTCCCAGCATCCATTGCAGCAGGTCTGACCTGACCTGCTGCTCACGGACACCAGGGCATGCGCAGTGAGGAACAGGCATATCGGGCTCCTGATATGTCTGTCTTCACACTGCGAACAGGGATCGTGGAGGGGCCAGACACCACCCGAAGATGACCGACAGGTAAGTATATATAAAGGCTACTAAACATCACTATATATCGCATCGATGTGATGCGATATACAGTGATATCTTTAAGTAGCCACTTCATATTCTACATGAATAGACCCAATCATCTTCCAGAAGGTGCTAGTTAAATTTTAAGTAGAATCTGATTGTTTGCTATGGGCAATATCTCAATTTCTAAAAACTCTGTTATGCTATATATAGATAAACTTTTCCCAGCTCCAAACTTTGCTCCAAAAGCTAACACCATTTTTATATGGTTCTATGGAAGGATAAAGCAGAAAAACACACAATTCATTGTGCAGGCAGATAAAAAAATATTTATAAAAATAAATAGCATACCAAAACAAAAGATTATTAAGTGTACATTTGCCGCAGCCTTAGCTATGGGACTAAAGCGAACAGGGGGAGGTAAGCAGGGGCATGCCGTGAACATTAAGATGACCAGGAACAGAGGAGAGTAGGTGTCAGAAATTAAATGGGAGAAGGGCACAGGGGCCTGATTCAGAGCCGGACGCTCTAACCAGAGCGCTCGCTCTGAATCAGGGCCCTCCTCCCTCAACTTGGAGCGGCCTCATGGACACTCGCATATCTGTGGGTTACCACCCACAGCTATAGCGAGCGTCCATGATGATGGTCGCGATGGTCAAGACCATCGCGACCATCGGGCTTGCGACGAGACCATGTGGTAGGGTCTCGGTGACCGCAAGCCCTGGAGTAATTTTGGCTGTATCAGAGCCAAAATCACTCTCACTGACATCACTAGTGATGTCAGTGGGGCCGGACTCAGATGGTAGGCGTTCCCATGGGAACGCCTCCATAGGGCAGCCACGCCCCCGGCACACCCACCAAAGGGGGTGTGCTGTCACTCACCATCGACAGCACGCCCCCTTTGGTGCGAGACCCATAACGACGGCTTGGCCGTCGTTATTCGGGTCTCGCGCATGCGCACGACGGAGCTCCCTCCGTCGTGTGCATGCGCAAATCGGAACCATCGACCCGCTTGCGAGCGTCCTGCGCTCGCGAGCGGGTCTGAATGACCCCCACAGTGAGAAAGAGAAGGAAGGAGAGAAGAGGAGGAGAGCAGTCTGGGAAGGGTCAGCTGGAGAGCAAGTGAGAAGGGAATGGCTGGAAAGCGGGAGAGACAGGGTCAGTCGGAGAGTGGGCGAGATGGAGGCGTCATATAATATACATGTCTATATGTAATATACATGTCAACATATACAATATATATGTATGTATACACACATATATATATATATATATATATATATATGGGTGTATTTTGATTCTGCTAATTACACCTCCCAAAAATTCAAGGATTTCTTCTGTTTAAAATACTATTTTTATTCTGTTTTGTACCAACACAGTATTTCCATTGGGAAAGGGCATTATGTGAGGCCTGGGGTCATGTATATGATCAGTTTTAGCTGTGGAACAAATATAGGGTGCTTTGCATAGTTGACTGCACAGAAACACCCCAAAAATAAATAAACAGTGCACAAAACCCTCCAAAAATTTTTAATTGAAGCAAACAATTGTATTTGTGATTGAAATGATCTTGTGGGGCAGTTTCTGACTTGGTTAGTAAAGGATCCTCCTTTCCCTATATCCTACTGTATTCACATGCTAAAGTGTCAGCTACATCTTATTATGGATCATTGGCCTGATTCAGAGTTGTACACTAATTGAATCAATGCTGCATCTTTGTATGCAGCTGCAATGCAAAATTATGCTAATGCCGCAGGATGCAACTTGTGTAAATATGCGCCTCCAGCTGGCTTCCGTAATTCACTGCTGCATCCGAGTTTGCAGCCAACGTATCACTTGCTTGATCATCCCTATAGCTGTTCAATACTGTCCATCACTGAATCACGCCCACAGAGAGAAAATCAGAGGAAAGGCAGACACTAACATAAGCATAAAACTCAGGCCGGGATGTACTAAGGTTGCGGTGACCATTCCGCCAGTCACCGCAACCTTACTAATCGCATATGTACTAACATATACGATTAGTATCACAAAGGACAGCTCTTGCAATAAGGGCTGCCCTTTGCGAATCAGCTGACACCGGGTGACTGGGTCTCTGTAGGATCGCACCTCCTCCAAGCCCCGGGAGCTTCCTGCTGGTCACATGTACAGGAAGCCCTGGGCTTCGCCACCTCCTCCCTGCACCTGGAAGAAGATTAGGAGGAGGTGGAGGACCCAGGAGGAGCGTGGGCAGGCGACCATGGACAGCAGGTGAGTGGGGACTAGCGCTGGGCAACGGCGGGGCGGCGAGGCAGCGACGAGCCGTCGGGAGCAGGGTTCTAGTAAGAAGCCCATAGGCTTCTATAGGGTAATGCCAGGTTTTTCTGGAA
This sequence comes from Taudactylus pleione, assembly GCA_031769625.1. Lineage (NCBI taxonomy): Eukaryota > Metazoa > Chordata > Amphibia > Anura > Myobatrachidae > Taudactylus > Taudactylus pleione. The sequence continues at coordinate 3,903,650 of JAUIMM010000006.1, read as the reverse complement.
TTACCCTCCACACCGATAAAAGTGCGGCTGGGCCTTAGTACATATGGAAATGCAGTAAAAACCCCGAAAACGGGGTTTTTACCGCATTTTTCCTTTACTACATCCCGGCATCAGGCACTACTATGGCAAAAGACACTAAAACAGTCACAACAGCATATGACTCTGAATCACTCCCTTTATATGTTTGAACAAATGGAGAAAGAGCAACAAGTCACCAATAACTACATATCTCGCCTTTAGTTAGGAAGAGGGGGGCATTCTACCTTACTGCAGTACACTGGAGAATTCTATAATTTTATTTAAGCTACTAAAACCATTGAAAAATGTAAAAACAAAGTGAATTGAGACACTGCCGGAATGAGTCATGGCATACCCTTAATCAAACTAATGTAAAAGCAGCTAGAGAATCTGAAGGATCTGAAAACAGGTAATTCTGCTAAGTATGTTGACATTGAAGTTATGGATTCACATCAAAAGGACACAAGGGTTTGCAAGATCTTTAAAATGTTGACTAAATTTTGGCAACCATGCTTAATCCTAGCTTTAAGTCCTATCTCATGTCACTCTTCTCAAATTATTATAAGAGAAGCCAACAGATCCTTATGAGCAAGTTTTCAGATCAATTCACAAATACCATGACCCTTGCTTCAACTCCTGCTACTGCTACAGTCTGGAAAAAACATTGCATTTCACAGAATATAAAGATGACGAGTCAACACAGTGTAACAATGTGAACTTTTTCAATGACATCTGGTCAAGCTTAAAACAAATCCCCCAATTTCACAGTAACACCTTTACCACGTTTCAGTCCCATACAGTTTCTATTATAATGGCTGAGGATTACTTTAATGCTAATGCGCATCTCAGACAGTCCCTGAAAGGGAAAAAAGTAATTTGCAGCCCCTAGTATAAAATAACAATGCAGTACTTAGGCTGCACATTGTTCGGTGTGTATTTTGAGTGTTTCACACAGCCAAGAACATTGTGAGCAATTGATGTAGGAGACGGCGACTACCAAAATTTTTTGAAAAACTGGTGTTCTCTAAAATGAACTACAAAATTTTTGAGGAATACCAAGGCTGCCAATTACATTACTTTGTAACACTAGATTCTAGTGGGAATGAGCTAATATTGTAGGATGATGATGATGATGATGATGATGATGATGATGATGATGATAATCTTGTTGACATCAGTGATGAGAATGATGATTACTATAATGATGACTTATGTATGGAGCACAATTAATAGTAGCTTACAATATCCATCATGTTGACTGGAAGTATCAGTGCTGCTGTTAAGGTTCACAGATTCAATGTTGTTTGTATATTTAATACCTTGTTGTACTGATTTAAGGGAATAAAGGAGGAGATGTATCGAGCAGTGTAAAGAGTGGAGTATTTGCCCATTATAACCAATTAGCTTTGAGATAGCATTCATCAAGTACATTCTATAAAATGAGAATTAGAAGCTGATTGGTTGCTATGGGAAACTTCTCCACTGGTCCACCTCTCTACTCTTTACACTGCTTGATCTATCTCTCAGTATGCCCTCCAAAGAATTGTGCAGATTCCAAGGGTAAGTCACTTGCCAGCAATCTGTATTACTCTGATGAGCTATCTATCATGGGTGGTTCAAACCTCAGAGTGCACTGGAATGTAATCTGTCCTGATGTGGAAAAGCATTCCTAACTATAAAGCAGCCTGGTGGTATCGAAAGGCTAAGGATTGCAATGTGGCAGAGATAGGCAGGGGCATAGAGGGCCATGCTGCGCCCCGGGTGAAGGGAGAGTGACCTAATTGCGGGAGGCATGGCTACGCCCCCTTAGAATAAAAAAAAGCATTTTTCAGCGCGCTGGGAAGGGGGCGCTGTGAGCGTAAGGGATTTCTCAGTTAACACATTTCATTCTCTAAACTGAGAACTTTTTCAAGAATGTTTGTAATGGTTCTTCTGCTTCCTTTTCTGTTATGGTGATTAGAATTATTTACACATACTGTAGATGTTATATTCACTCTTTTTAACCTACAGTATGTAATCATGGTTAATTCTATATAGATATATTTGTGCTACTATGCAATTTTTTCATGCATATAAATAGATGCATTTCTTTATCAAACCCAACAGAAGCAAATAGAATATCATATAGAGATGCTAAAACTGTTTATGATTCCCTCTGTGAAGAACAAGCTCGAATGAATATCACTTATCGTAATAACAGATATTTTCGTTGGGGTAACCGCCCGGGTAAATTACTGGCACATTTGGTGAAAGCTGCAACTGCACTTAAACATATTTCATCTATTCAATTAGATTCGGGTTCAATGGGTTCCGCTCCAAACCAGATTAGTGAGGCTTTCCTCAAGTATTTTGAATCTTTCTATATGGAATCTCTTGACCATCCTACACAAGGTATGGAATTTTTATATAAGGCTGATCTTCCAACTCTGACGGAAGAAGACAGGAACATTTTAATGGCACCAGTTACCGATTTAGAACTTATGTCACTCATAAAAGGTTTGCCTACAGGTAAAACGCCAGGTCCAGATGGTCTGTCAGCGGCCTATTATAAGTTATTATCCCCACATCTTGTCCCTCAGCTTTCTGTTCTATTAACTCTATTTTACAAGGTAAACCAGCCCCAAAAGATTTTAATACTGTCCGGATCATCCTATTACCAAAGCAGGATAAGGACTCCACGCTAGTTACCTCGTATAGGCCGATTTCTCTTTTGAATCAGGATATGAAACTTTTTACAAACTTATTGTCAATAAGACTGCAGATGATACTGCCTAAAATTCTACACCCCGCTCACACCGGTTTTCTTAAAAACTGTCATTCAGTACATAATATAAGAACTCTCCTTGCAGCCATGATAAAAATTCACCAGACTTGGGGTAAAGATAGTATAGTAGTCAGCTGTGACACAGATAAAGCCTTTGACCGAGTGTCATGGGCACATTTAAATAGAATTTTTTCTTACCAGGGATTCGGTTCAGAATTTACCCATATTTTTAATACTCTATATCATATGCCAATAGCTTTTCTGCCTATAAACGCCCTAAATACAAGACCATTTAAATTATTTCGTGGTACTAGGCAGGGTTGCCCGCTATCCCCGCTTCTATTTAACTTGGCTTTGGATCCCCTTATTAGGATTTTTTTAAAAGAAACTAGACGGCGAGGCATTATGTTGGCGCAAACAGAAATAAAATGTTCTGCATTCGCGGATGATTTGTTGTTATATTTAGCCGACCCAAAATTAGCAATACCTTACATGCTAGATTTATTTGACGCTTTTGAATTATACCAAAACTGTGGCCCTACCCTTTTTTCCTGAGGCCAAGTTGGGTTGACGGGATTCTTTTCCATTTAAATGGGCTAATGAGGTGGGTATAACCTATTTGGGTATCAAAATTCCGACTCATCCTGCTAATCTATGTGACATCAATTATTCCCCTCTCCTGTCAAAGACCATTTCGGATTTTAATAAATGCTCACATCTTCCCTTATCATATTTGGGTAGATGTCACTTATATAAGATGATATGTTTCCCCAGATTTCTTTATGTTGCGCAGATGCTCCCAATAATTCCGCATAAAAGATTTTTGTCAGCTTTGAACAAAGCACTAACAAAATTTATGTGGGCAGGGAAACCCCAATAATTTCTTTATTTAAATTGCAGCAGAAAAAGTAGTTAGGAGGAGTTAATTTGCCTTGTTTTCGTAGGTATGCCCTTGCCGCAAATTACAGAGTGGCGCTGGATTGGATCGGGGGCTCTGACGTCTATATGCAGCGACTTATTGAACAATCTTTTACTCCTGATTGGAACCTGACTTCCTTATTACACACTCCACGACATCTCTCCCTATTTCACTTAAGGACAATATCTTGCTGTATTCTACGTGTGTGGCGTGGGGACTGACAAGATCTAGTCTAAAACTGCCCAAAACTAAATCTATTTTCCTGCCAGAACTCATCCATATTTAAAACATGGCGTGCTGCGGGACTATGTTATATTTATCAATTTTTGAATATTGAAGATTTAACTCCAATTACTAGATCGCAAATACAGGACAAGTTTCCCTCCCTTTCTATCCCATTATTTCCGTATTTACAAGCTGTCAGCTATGCGCAATCTTCCTTAGGAAATCATGATTTTAAGTTAGATCAGCTATGCTCTCTCGATAGGATACTGTATTATAAACCTAAAGACCCCCTCACCACTTCCACCATATATACATATTCCCGCCCTGAACTTGATTTGGAAACTGGCTCAGTAGGTTTGTTGAAGTGGAGGGAGGTATTCCCTGATCTTACCATGGCAAACATGCTGATAGCATATGTGAGACTCAATAAACTTTTAGTGTCAACGTCATATATGGAAATGCATATGAAGATATTGCACAGGGTATATTTCACCCCAAAACTAAAATTTGTTATAGGGGAAGCGCAGGACACAAACTGCTACAAATGTAAAACCCCTGATGCAGATATTATGCATTGTTTGTGGGCTTGTTCTCAAGTCCAATCATTTTGGAAATCTCTCCATACTTATATCAATACTATATTGAAAATAGAGTTTGCAATAACTAAAGAATGGGTTTTTTGGGGTATATATCCAGCATTTATGGAAGGTAGATTAACAAAAGGTAATCGTGTTATATTGATTAAATTGACAGCTGCCGCAAAAAAAACGATCCTGTCATACTGGATCTCGTCGGAACCTATCCCCGTACACTTAATTCACACCAAATTTTACTTTTTATTTTTTATGGACTGGACCGAAACCTCTCTACACAAAGAGAAAATGACAGAAAGGTTTTTTGATGTTTGGCTCCCATATGTCCTCACACTTTCTGATGTTATAAGGGATGCATTAAGAAAATGTTTCGGTTTAAAAACCTGGTATAATCGGGAAGTACTGTCCACTGGTGTGCCATTTTAATAGATTTAATAGTTGTAATTGGGTACTATTTGTTTGATTCTGTATTTGAAAGATACAAATAAAGATTCCTTTTTGTTAGTGTATCATGGTTTTAAAATATGATTTCTGCTATATCATATATGTTTGATTTACCTGACATTGCAATATTTATGTAATGTTTATGTATTGTATTGTTTTGTCAATCTGTCAATAAAAATTTGTTGAAGATAAATAGATGCATTTCTATAAATACAAGAAAACATAGACAATAATACTTAATTGTATTTTGTCTAAGAAAAGAGAAGCCTTCTTTGTATCACAAACTTCCTTCAGTCATGAGTTTTAATTTTGGACTAAAGTGCTTGAGAGTTGCTTTGTATCATAGTTTTTTCAGTGTGTATTAACATAATGATCTCCAGCAGAGAGATACATTTACACATAATCACACCTTTAATTATGTAATCTATACAATTTCCTATCTTTAATCAAATTGAAATACATGCACTGTAATGTACACATAATAAAGTTTAAACGCTACAGATAGTAGTAGCAGAGCAGTCCAAAATTCAAATAGGGGAGCCACATCAACTGCGAGTGAGTCCTGGCTGGCAATGTTTGGCAGTGTTTGGGGTGGCAGTTGGTGTGACTCCCCTATTTGAATTTTGAACTCTACCTCTGGAGCCGCCACTGTTAGTAACCTATTAATCTACAAATTTTTAAAACAGGGATGTCTGACTTTATTACAATTAGTGATTAGCAAAATCACTTGAATAAATTTGAGCAAATTGAGTTTCGCATTGGGACAGGTTGTTTCTTAGAACTTCCACATTTCAGCAATAAAATATTTCAGTTTCTCTTTCATTGCATCATTTTTCACTGTATTGGACAAATGAGAATTTTGCATCTGTATCATCTATTAATATAGCAGGGACCATGACAGTCTACTCATCATGCTGTGTGGTGTGATTGGGGTAGGCTCCATTGGGAGTACTTAAGCCATAACTCTAGTGGCAATATGTGGACCTTTATGTTACCATGGGTGGGATGTCTCAATCATTCCTGGATCCCTCTCCAGGAACTATGCAGTGGGAAGCCCATAGGCTTCTATTATGCAACACCAACTATAAATAGCATTGCCTATCAAGTACAAGCTCTAAAAACTTTAACTTTCCGGAGCTTTGTACATATTGGAAATGCTGTCAAAGCTCAGAAGATGACAATTTTTGAAGTCTTAACTGTATTTTAGCATTAGTACATTCCGCCCTAAATGCTGAATAAGGTGAATATTTCTCACCAAAGTTTTGATTGTTTCTATCATCTCTCTTTAGAGAAAATATATCTCAAAAGCATGAACCTGAAATCATGTATTTAACCGCACAAATAAATTATTTTAAGAAAGCAACTTGTCAATTGTTTCATAACAAATTGCCAACACATGAATACCCATAGGTATTGCTGCATGAGCAACACATTCATCAGGATTAGTAGGATAAAATACAAATGTTTCATGAATCATAGGAGTGCATACACAATAGATGCAGATATTTCATATCTCATTGTTGTTGCCTAGCAGTTCTTGTAAGTTGTAAAGAGCCTTCCCATAACATTCTAGCACCTAAAAAATAGTACAGTACTATGTGGGTGTTTGTATGAGATAAAGGTCCTATTATGAGTAGTGTATATACAGAAGCTGAAGCACTAAGTTTATAAACTTGGATAACTCCATCCAATGACTGTGGTTTCCTGTTTATAGTTTCTTATTTTGGAAGAAAGGGCTTTCTGCTGAACATGAAGGTAAAACTAGTTTCCAAAAATGTCCTTAGTTTCTTATCTCTTTTGCTATGTCAGCAAATACTAAATCTTACAACTGTGAAAGTGTAGATTATACTATGCAGACAACCATATGTCTCAGCATATATAACAACTGTATCCTTCAACTTTTTATTTTCATTTACTTATATGACCGTAAGGCTCTTAGGGGTCTATTTACTAAGCCTTAGAGCCGTATTCAATTTGAGTGGACCCAAGATACTTTTTCGCCTCCCAGGACTTTTCTCCTACTTCGCCTGTTTTGCAGGCGGAAAAGTATCGCGCGCTTGCCCACGTATCGCCGTATTCAATTTGAAAATAGGCAAAAACGGGACAGACGAAACTTAAAGAAGCAGAAATTTGGGGAAATCAGCCTGACACCCCCCAAAAGATGCTCTGACATGGGGGTTCCCTATGGTACCCCCCGATTTGGCTTGCTGAAGGTATTTGGTGTTTTTAAACGGGCTCAATAGCTGCTAAATAGCATTTTTGTATAAGTGGTGCAAAATAGTATTCAGGAGTTTTTTTGCAAAAAATAACTTATCCCAGCAACTTTGGGGTACTTGAAACTGGGTGTCAGCATATTTTAAAGTTGCTAAAGTTAAGTTTAAAAAAACATGAAAAATCCACCTTCCGCAAGCCCCTGCAATGAAAAAGCACTTGGGGCATACTTGGGGAGCCCCCAGAGTCACGTTCGCTAGTTTTTAACTTTGTCCCCCAACATTTTTTTTTTCACCCCCAAATTCAAAGTGATTTTTTGGGGTGTTCTTAAGTGTTTTTTTTTATTTTTGACACAGTTTACCTTTGGGGGACTGTCTGAAGGCTGCACGGGGTTTCCCGCAATGTTGCACCCCAAAGCCCCAATTCTGCACTTTTTTCCGCCTGCTATTCATAGGCGAAACTATTCCGCCTATTACATTGCATTGACTTTCCGCCTAGGCGAAAAGTCTTCCATATTGAATACGGAGGAAAGTCAAAACAGGCGAAAATGACGTCATCGGCGAAAAGTTTCCGCCAAAAACACGCAAAGACGGCTTTTAACTGTCATTTTTCAAACACAGCCTGTGGCATGGCAGTTAGGAGCTGATTGGCTGGTACCTTTTGAGCTATGCACCTTTGTGTCATCTCTAGAAGCCACTGTAGAATGCAGGTTCTGATGCTGATCTTGCTGACCTCTTATTTCCTGCCATCATTCGTTCTCTTCTACTGTTATCAATAAATGTTGATCTGTTTTAAAATGCCAATCATTTGTGTTGTGTTTTTATTGCTCAGGTTAAGGATTTTTGTTATTGTAATTTGTAACATCCTGTTTGCGATGATGTCACCAAGTTCGATTGAGGATTTCCACTCAGTTCCTGCAAAGATCAGCATGAAATTGACCAAAAACATGGTGCCATATTCCTAGCTTTTGCTGTGAAACGTCAGCGTAAGGCTTAGGAGAGATGGGTGTTAGGACTTAAAGTAGGTTATCACAACAATATGACCTTTCTCATGCAACTACTTTTTTAATACATGATACAGTATATATAGTTTAGTAATGTCAACAAGGTGTCTTGCTTCGATTGATCACTATATTTCTGTTACTGGCATACTGAATTGTAACTTATTTTCTACTGAATTTACCTAATTTACTGATAACGGGCAATCTCACAGTACAATAAGTAGAACTTTTATTTAAATATAACATTGTAGGCAGTGCATGCATATGCTTGAGATTTTTTTATACCTATGCACAGTCGGCAAGGGACAAATTCATGAGTCGATAAAAAACAAAATGTGTGCCTTTGCACCTGGATCAGGACTGTATAACCTTTGGCTCTCCGGGGGCTAGGAGACTAGCATAACCCCAGAATACCCTGCCATATATCAGCTATAAACAATCCAGCAAAGGGGCTTGAAAATTGAGAATTTCATTGGTCACTGGTGACGTTACCTAAGTGTGGACAGCTTTCTAAACAGGATGAAATACTAATAAATGAGGTAACTTGTGGTATAAGGTCTGGTCATAAATTTGTGTCTTCTTTTAACAATATAATGGGAGTCAGCTTTTAACGTGGAATAATAATAATGGGGTTGTCTAACCGGAGGCATCTCAGAACATCCACATGGTTTCTCAAACGTTCACATATGTTTTAAAGTTCCACAACAAGCAAATGTCTATTTAAAACCACTTTTACGAAGCAATGTTATCAGTACAAAACTCAGTGCACCTGTCATACAAGTCAGTAAAGTTCCAGGGAAACATCTGCAGCTTAATAGATCATGTTAAACAAAACAAACTGGAAAGGGAATCTCCCTATGTGTCCAGGTAAAAATAACTCTTTTCAAATAAACAGTGTCTGAAAAGAGAGGAACAGCATGAAGGCACAGTACCACACACATGGTAAAAGGAAATGTCTATAAATTATTTTTCTAGCTTTTCAGCAAAGAAACATTAAGATGAGAGACATAACACGTTAGGATGTCAATTGAATAATAATCTTCTTTTCATGCCAACATAAAAATAATATCATTTAAATGCTTAACTTGACAATATCTTACACTGAACGTATGGTTGGTACATAAACGGATACTTTATCATTTGAACATCATGCAAGTTTCTGTTGATAAGAAGCTAAATAAATTACGTGTTGTTTACTAATATGTTTGAGGACATGAAGGATGGACCTTGACCAGGCTTGGTGGACAAGCCAGTACTGCATTTTTAAGTACACACACACACACATATATATCTATATATCTATCTATCTATATATATATATATATATATATATATAAAACACTAGTGATATGTGCATTTTATGTGAGTTAATTTCCATTAGTCGATTTATTGACCTGCAATACAAAATGTATAGCAAAAGTTCTAGTTACTTTATGAGTGAAACACACAGTATTTACAGGTATGCTAGTTTATAATTAAATGCCATACTGTGGGGTCTATTTACTAAGCTGTGTTAGGATATAAGGGGGTCCATTTACTAAGCTGTGCTAGGAGATAAAGTAAATGGTGATAAGGTACCAGCCAATCAGCTCCTAACTGCCATTTTTAAAACACAGCCTGTGACATGAAAGAATAATTATTTATATATATTTTTTGTGATAAGCATAACATATATCTTGCCCTTTCTTTCCCATTGAATCACTAAGGGAACAAATATAATAGGATTACAAATACGACTTTATATGTAAATTGGTCTGATTAGGCCAAATCCTATTAGTTATCTTTTTGTGACTGTGGTCAAATATTTGCTCAGGAATACCACAGTGTATGTATTGTTTATGTCGTGTATGTGTAAAAATTTTTTTACACGTTTTTAGGTGCATATATAATAAAGTTATGTTTTATAAATATTTAGTAATGTTTAATAGACAAGCGTGCCCCCACAAAGGAGTTTCTCTTGCTGCCCTGCTGTACAGACAATATCAGATTATTTGTGTACTCTGTTATTACTCCTGGGGAGCACCACCAGCAGGCGATGGTAAAGGAGTTCTATTACCCTTTATAATATTCAACATGTTGGTTTTTCCTGAAATTGGGTAAGAATTTTTATCCTGTGCAGAGTCTCTCTTTGTTTGTCTACATATAACTCATATTTGCCTACTTGTGAAAGCAGCACCTATAAGCGCGGCGGTAAAGTGGGCATGTACTGCTATGTCAGAGAGGCGTGTCATATACTTGATTTACATCCAAATGTAAATGAGCCCCAAAGCAGTTAGTAAGATCTACGTGTTGATGAATACACACTGATACTTTTCAGTAAATACATGTAGTCATAGGGATGATTGTCCCTTATAACCAATGTACTTCATAATGGGGGTAAGGTGAAATCAGGGAGATTGGTAGACTCTTCAGGGAGACAGGGAGATTACTGCTCTTTCAGGGAGTCTCCCTGACAATCAGGGAGGGTTGGCAAGTATGATATAACTTCAAGAATCTGATTACAAACACACACTCTTCTTGAATCAGTCATGTCCGGCCATGCAACTGCTGTTTTTTCCTTGCATCTTTTTATATATCTTTAGAAAAATAAAACCAAAAACACATGCTACAATTGCCAGTCTCAAGGAACATGTGAGCAAACATTGCATGTAAACCCCACGTGGGACTAAATAAGAATGTGAAACAATTATCATTAGAGCACACTGTAGATCATTGGCTGTAATCCAATAAAAACACTTATAATGTGGAAAATGTCCACATGATGGGAGACTGTCAGACAATTTAAACATATAGGTAAGGAATTTCAGGTATTCATTGGAAACATTGTATTTTTTATTATTACAGATATAAACGATTTAAGGTAAATACAGTATTATTTAGTGTCACACTCGTTTCTCCTCCCGTAGGCAGATGGGAAATGGATTGGTCACTTACCCCCTTATCATACTGTCAATCAAGCTTCCAACTAACTAAGGGGCATATTTAAAAATGAGTGATATTCTTGGTATCACTCGTTACTGATCTAAAATGGTTCTCCAACCAATCAGTTCCTGATGAAGGAGGCACGAAACAGCTGTCTAGACTAATCGGGTCTTGAGCATGGCTCCCCGAGTCCTCTCTCTATTGGAGACTACATGCACGGGATCAGGGCCGGATTATAGGCCGGACGACAGGGGGGCCCCACACCCTGTCCCCTGCCACCACTACTACCATGACCGACGGAGTACAGCATTTAGCTGTCTCCGCTGCGGTCCTCTGTAAATGTAGCTGGGCAGTGCTCGCTGAGCACTTGGGCTCAGAGCGTGGCGCTGCTCCGGCCAGCGGGCAGACTGTGCAGTGGGGCTGTACGGCAATGCAGGCGTGACGTCAGAGGTCACGCTGGGCAGCCCCACGCCAGTCCACTGTCTTGTATGCACCTCCGCGGCCTTCTGCATCAGAAGCCCATGGAGGTGCATACAAGACAGGAGCTGCAGCCTCGGAAGAGCATATAACCCCTTCACTAGCCTCGGGTCTCTGGCTGCTGCTTTGTCAATTAATGTTTTTTTTTTTCTTTTTAAAGTGTGGTGCGGCTGGTGGGGGCACAGTGTGTGTGTGTAATATCAGTGATCCAAGTGTATATTAAATGTGTGTGTGTATATGTATGTGTATAATATATATACATTATACACATGTGTATATTATATATATATATATATACACTTGGATCACTGATAGGGGCCCCCACAATTTTGCTGCCCAGGGGCCCCCACAGACCTTAATCCGGCCCTGCACGGGATATCATGTGCTGAGTGTCACAAAAAATACTATGGCTTGTTTAAACCCTGATGGTATCTATTATTAAATGTATGAGAGTTTTCTAAATGGTGTGCTGTATTTTGTCCTTACTGTACTCTGAATACCTTATGTGATGTGTGCTTTCAAACTTGCTATATATATATAACGTTTCAGGCATAGACCCCATCATCAGGGATAAAGTAATACAAACATTACATCCACTTAAATACCCCACCACATTAAATAGTCAGCCCCATGTGGTGGGGTATTTAAGTGGATGTAATGTATGTATTACTTTATCCCTGATAACAGGCTCTATGCCTGAAACGTTGGAATAAAGGACACCTTGTTGTGATCATCAAGACGCTGAGTGCCACCATTATTGCTCTGGCCACGTAAGGGACCTCATCCCATGGAGGGCACCGGTGCAAACATTTACTTCTGAAAAGGTTGGGAGGAGTGCTGGGGATTGTTGGATTCTCTCTCTCTCATATATATGTTTTCTTTGTATCCTTGATAAAAGGGCTGTATATGCCCTGAAACGTTGGATTAAACGTATTTCATGTAAGACCTCCAGTGCCGCCTGTCTCTTTTGCTATATATATTTTTATATATATATTAATATATATATATATATATACAGCGGGTAAAATAATTATTGAACACATCAACATTTCTCTCAGTAAATATATTTGTAATTGTAATTGGGATATTGTAATGAAATTTTCACCAAATGTCAGCAACAACCCATGTAATCCACATATGCAAAGAAATCAAACCATAGATGTCCACAAAATGTTATGTGTAATAATGTGAAATTACACAGGAAAAAAGTATTGAACACCTGAAGAAAGGGAGGTGCAAAAAGGCATGGAAAGCCAAGACACCAGCTGAAATCTATCAGTAATTAGAAAGCAATCCTGCCCCTTGTCAGTGCAAATTCATTCCCAACTGATAGCCTATAAAAAGGTGTCTCATTACCAAGGTGTCACACAAGAAACATCTCATGATGAGTAAAAGCAAAGATCTTTCTCAAGACCTTCGCTTGTTGCAAAACATACTGATGGCATTAGCAAAAGAAGGATTTCTAAACTTCTGAATGTTCCAGTGAGCACTGTTGGGGCCATAATCCGGAAGTGTAAAGAACATCATTTCACCATAAACCGGCCACGACCAGGTGCTTCTCACAAGATTTCTGACAGAGGAGTGAAAATAATTATCAGAAGAGTTGTCCAAGAGCCAAGGACCACTTGTGGAGTGCTTCAGAAAGACCTGGAATTAGCAGGAACAATTGTACATTCCGTGCAGGTTGAGGAGATGGCGCAGGATTAGGATCAGCCATTACTCGGTTGGCTAAACTGAAAAGTTCAAACTTATAAACATTTACCTGCCTTACTCTCTGGCAGGTTTCCTTATGGATCTGTTCCTGGAACTTCTCTGGGGGAGAGACTCTCTGCTGTTATAATGCATGCTGGCTGCAGTATGGATCTCTCGACCCCACTAAGACACGAACTTGCACAAAAGATTTAGGGGTCTATTTACTAAGCTGGGTTAGGAGGTAAAGTGAATGGTGATAAGATACCAGTCAATCAGCTACTAACTGCCATTTTTCAAATACAGCCTGTGACATGGCAGTTAGGAGCTGATTGGCTGGTACCTTATCATCGTTCACTTTATCTCCTAACACAGCTTAGTAAATAGACTCCCTCAGTGATGGTCATGAGGATGTTGAAAATTATGAACATCCCGGAAGGCCTTGCACATCAAAAACAATTGAAAATGTGGAAAATAGTTAAAAAACTGTTCGAATTGACCGTAGACTCAGCATCCGAATGATAGCGGAAATTGTAAACATCGACAAAGAAACTATTAGGTAATGAAGTTAAAATGTACTTAGTATAATTAAACAGAAATGATAGCATCAGTCTCATTATTTAGTAGCCACACCTTGTAATGCATTTGCATACATATTAGGGGTGAGCGGGTTCGGATTTCTGAAATCCGAACCCCCCCGAGCCCCCCCGATCCGAGGCAGATCCGAGTCAGGCTCGACTTTTCCCGCCTGACTCGGATCTGAAATCGAGGCAAAACGTCATCATCCCGCCTTCCGAGTCTCGCGGGTTTTGGATCCTATATAAGGTACCTGCGTCTGCGCCATTTTCTCACTCGGCTGTGGACAGTGAAGAGGGAGGGTGGGAGTTAGGGCTGGCTGGGCTGTGTAGTGTAGTGTAGTGCAGAGTAGTGTTGTGCTGTGCTGTGCTGCGCTGTGCTGCTGTTGTCCACTACTTCAAAGTCCATAGGGGCTGGCTGTGTTGTGCTGTGCTGCTGTTGTTAATAGGGGCTGTGTCCACTACTTCAAAGTCCATAGGGGCTGGCTGGACTGTGTTGTGCAGTCAGTTCTCCATAGGGGCTGTGTCCACTCCAAAGTCCTGTGCAGTGTCCCAGTCCTAAAGGGGTGCTGTAGTGTTGTCCAGGGGGTGCTCTGTCCATCAGGGGTGCTCCCCCCAAGTGCTAAAAAAATAATATTTTTGTGTGTTTGTGAATTGTGTGCGCAGTAGCCGCACGTGCATCAACAAAGTAGTGCCAAGCGTGCGCCTGTGTCATAAGTAAAGGGCCGGCTGGCTTGACCGTTAAAGGGTGCTGTAACCCCCAAAGTACACTCCAGTCCAAACCAAAAAAAAATTATTTTCTGTGTTTGTGAATTGTGTGCACATTAGCCGCACGTTCATCAACAAAGTAGTGCCAAGCGTGCGCCTGTGTCATAAGCAAAGGGCCGGCTGGCTTGACCGTTAAAGGGTGCTGTAACCCCCAAAGTACACTCCAGTCCAAACCAAAAAAATATATATTTTCTGTGTTTGTGAATTGTGTGCGCAGTAGCCGCACGTGCATCAACAAAGTAGTGCCAAGTGTGCGCCTGTGTCATAAGTAAAGGGGCGGCTGGCTTGACCGTTAAAGGGTGATGTAACCCCCAAAGTACACTACAGTCCAAACCAAAAAAAAAATTATTTTCTGTGTTTGTAAATTGTGTGCGCAGTAGCCGCACGTGCATCAACAAAGTAGAGCCAAGCGTGCACCTGTGTCATAAGTAAAGGGCCGGCAGGCTTGACCGTTAAAGGGTGCTGTAACCCCCAAAGTACATTCCAAACCAAAAAAATATATATTTTCTGTGTTTGTGACTTGTGTGCACTGTGGCTGCACGTACATCAACAAATTAGCAGCGCCAAGCGTGCGCCTGTGTCCCATAAGTAAAGAGCCGGCTGGCTCATTTCTTAAAGGGTGGTGTAACCCACAAAGTGCACTACTCTCCAGCAAAAATAAAAAATATTTTCTGTGTTTGTGTGCGCTTTAGCCGCACGTATATATTTCAATATAACATAAATGGAGGACCAAACTTTCTCCGATAAAAATAAAATAGGGAAAGATCAAGAACCACTTCCTCCTAGTGCTATTGCTGCTGCTGGGAGTTGTTCATCATCCCAGAGAGGAAGTAGGAACATCACTACTTTTACTAAACAATTGACCCTCCAACAGTCCCTAGCGATGAGGATGAAGTACGACAGCAGTCATCCTGAAGCAAAACGTATAACTGAGGCCTTGACTGCTATGTTGGTGTTAGACGTGCGTCCGGTATCCGCCATTAGTGCAGTGGGATATAGACAATTCATGGAGGTAGTGTGTCCCCAGTTCCAAATCCCGTCTAGATTCCACCTGCATCCTCAAAGCAGCAGCGACAAGCGTGCGTCTGTCTGTTAAAGGGTGGTGACACCCTCAAAGTGTGCTACACAAACAATAAAAATATTGTTCTTTTTTTTTCGGTCTTTGTGAAATGTGTGGGCTGTAGCCGCACCTGCATCTTTAAAGCAGCAGCGACAAGCGTGCATCTGTCTGTTAAAGGGTGGTGACACCCTCAAAGTGTGCTACACAAACAATTAAAATATTGTTCTTTTTTTTCTGTCTTTTTGAAATGTGTGGGCTGTAGCCGCACTTGCATCCTTAAAGCAGCAGCGACAAGCGTGCGTCTGTCTGTTAAAGGGTGGTGACACCCTCAAAGTGTGCTACACAAACAATAAAAATATTGTTCTTTTTTTTTCTGTCTTTGTGAATTGTGTGGGCTGTAGCCGCACTTGCATCCTCAAAGCAGCAGCGACAAGCGTGCGTCTGTCTGTTAAAGGGTGGTGACACCCTCAAAGTGTGCTACACAAACAATAAAAATATTGTTCTTTTTTTTTCTGTCTTTGTGAATTGTGTGGGCTGTAGCCACACTTGCATCCTCAAAGCAGCAGCGACAAGCGTACGTCTGTCTGTTAAAGGGTTGTGTAACTCTCAAAGTGCTCCAACAAATAAAAAACTATTTTTTAATGTGTTTGTGACTTGTGTGCGATGTAGCCGCACGTGCATCAACATAGTAGCAGCGCCAAGCGTGCGCCTGTGTCATAAGTCAAGGGCTGGTTTGGACATCTGGTCCAGACTGAAGGACGTGCCAACAATTTCTGACAAGTCTACTGTCACTGCATATGATACTGTCCTCAAAGCAGCAGCGACAAGCGTGCGTCTGTCTGTTAAAGGGTGGTGACACCCTCAAAGTGTGCTACACAAACAATAAAAATATTGTTCTTTTTTTTTCTGTCTTTGTGAATTGTGTGGGCTGTAGCCGCACTTGCATCCTCAAAGCAGCAGCGACAAGCATGCGTCTGTCTGTTAAAGGGTTGTGTAACTCTCAAAGTGCTCCAAAAAATAAAAAAACAATTTTTTAATGTGTTTGTTACTTGTGTGCGATGTAGCCGCACTTGCATCCTCAAAGCAGCAGCGACAAGCGTGCGTCTGTCTGTTAAAGGGTGGTGACACCCTCAAAGTGTGCTACACAAACAATAAAAATATTCTTCTTCTTTTTTCTGTCTTTGTGAATTGTGTGGGCTGTAGCCGCACTTGCAACCTCAAAGCAGCAGCGACAAGCGTGCGTCTGTCTGTTAAAGGGTGGTGACACCCTCAAAGTGTGCTACACAAACAATAAAAATATTGTTCTTTTTTTTTCGGTCTTTGTGAAATGTGTGGGCTGTAGCCGCACCTGCATCCTTAAAGCAGCAGCGACAAGCGTACATCTGTCTGTTAAAGGGTGGTGACACCCTCAAAGTGTGCTCCACAAACAATAAAAATATTGTTCTTTTTTTTTCGGTCTTTGTGAAATGTGTGGGCTGTAGCCACACCTGCATCCTTAAAGCAGCAGCGACAAGCGTGCATCTGTCTGTTAAAGGGTGGTGACACCCTCAAAGTGTGCTACACAAACAATAAAAATATTCTTCTTTTTTTTTCTGTCTTTGTGAATTGTGTGGGCTGTAGCCGCACTTGCATCCTCAAAGCAGCAGCGACAAGCGTGCGTCTGTCTGTTAAAGGATTACATCGGTGACAGCATCCAAGTAGGCATGTCAGACAGTCCGTACCTGTACTGGCAGGAAAAAGAAGCAATTTGGAGGTCCCTGTACAAACTGGCTCTATTTTACCTGAGTTGCCCCCCCTCCAGTGTGTACTCCGAAAGAGTGTTTAGTGCAGCCGGGAACCTTGTCAGCGAAAGGCGTAGGAGGTTGCTTCCACAAAATGTGGAGAAGACGATGTTCATAAAATGAATTATCAACTCTTCCAGGGAGACCAGCCTCCAGAACGTACAGAGGGACCTGTGGTTCCAGCGGGGACGAATTAATACTCTGTGAGGATGAGGATGTACACACTGAAGAGGGTGAGGAATCGGTGGATGAGGAGGATGAGGATGACATCTTGCCTCCGTAGAGCCAGTTTGTGTAGGGACAGATTAATTGCCAGCTTGTTTTGTGGGGGCCCAAACGAACCAATCATTTCAGCCACAGTTGTGTGGCAGACCCTGGCGCTGAAATGATTGGTTTGTTAAAGTGTGCATGTCCTGTTTATACAACATAAGGGTGGGTGGGAGGGCCCAAGGACAATTCCATCTTGCACCTCTTTTTTTTCTTTGCATTATGTACAGTTTGGGGCCTAGTTTTTCAAACTGCCATCCTGTCTGCCACTGCAGTTTCACGCCTAGATGGGTCACGTGTTTGTGCCGCCCACTCGTGTCGCTTAGCATAGTCATCCAGCTACCTCGGTGCAACCTTTTGGACATAAAAACACTATTGTGAGGTGTGAGGTGTTCAGAATAGACTGGAAATGAGTGGAAATTAAGGTTAATGAGATTAATAATAGCATAGGAGCAGAAAAACCTACAAATTCTGTGATTTTAGCTGTTTTTATGCTTTTTTTCAAAAAAATACAGATCCAAAACACAAAACCCAGAACCCAAAACACGGAAGGGTGGTTTTGGCAAAACCAATCCAGATCCAAAACACGAAGAAAGATCCAGATCCAAAACCAAAACACAAAACACGAAAAGTGGCCGGTGCACACCCCTAATACATATACATTCCAACATGACCCATGCCAGGAGGGACAAAATGCTCTTTTCCTGGATTTCCCTCTTAATTTATGATAGCTGTCACTTGTGTTAAGTTAGTTAATTGATAAAAAAAGGTGTTTCTTTCCACACAGGTAATGGCAATCCTAAATTAAGAGGGAAGTCCAGGAACAGAGCATTTTGTCCCTCATGGAATGGATCATGTTGGGAGGTATGCATGCATATCTAGCTCAGTTGCAAATACATGAACAAGCCCTACAGTTGCTCACCCATTCCCTTCCCCATTTCCAGTTTGTGTTGTGGATTTCTCTTTCCCTGCAAGCCAGCAATAGTTAGACTAAATATGAAATTATTCACAGTTGGAAAACAATATTTTATTCTCCTGAGTAAGTGTTATTTTTGGACACCTGTACCTTTATTCGGTTAGCCCCAAATCATTCTCTTCATAAATATTATGCTTTATTTCCAGGAAGCTCAATCTAAATTAAGTAAAAACAACCACATGAAACATTAGCCAAGGCTGGTCTTTTGCCTGGAACCATGTCAGCTTACAACTCAGAGCTTACATTTCAGCAGGAACGGTGAACAATCTGGCAGCTTGCACCAATCAATGGGAGGTGAAAGGCATTTTCGTTTTCAACAGGTTTGGTATTGTAGTGTTAGTTTCCTCCACATATGACTGATAATTACGTATATTTGATTAGTTTAATCATATTCTCACTATACTTTCAGGCTATTGCTGGGACACTGCCAAACTCTAGTACATATAGGAAGCTGATATTATTATATATCCAAACTGCATCCAGTCTACAACAGGAATGCAAACCGTATACACAGCAAGCATCGCCAAGTTTCCTATTTTTTCAGTAAAAACTTACAGCGAGCCAATTCTACAGTAAATATTTAAAATAAATATTAGGGTATGGGTTTCTAAGCCCTTCCCACCACTACACCCTATATTTACCATGCATATTTTCCTGTTCATCTCTGATTTCTAAACCATCATTTTCTACATCATAATGATATACAATGTCTTTTTTCATATTTTCACTAATGCTTTTATAGAAGGCAAATACTAAGTATCCTTCTTAACGTCTTGCAAGTACATTGTGGTGATGATGCATATTTGTCTTCAAAATAGGCGTAAATTACTCTAGAAAAAGCACATGTAGAAATGACATATTCCACTTCTTATGTAGAGCTGTACACACCTATTGAGTTGTCCAGCTCCACGTTGGCAGCATTTCCATCTGGTTTATGACAAATCATGATTATCGGTGTATACATATGTTTCTGTAGGTCTGCATGAGCCCTATTTACAGGGAATGGCCATGGCCTTAATGTACTTGGACTAAGTCAGACTGCTGTTTTTCTTCACCATTCTGCCTGTCCAGTCTTAAGGAATTGCAAGTACAAAATCCCTGCAGATTTGATGCATACAGTATGCCTTTTTGTGTGCATGCGCAATGCAAGTTTGCACAATTTATGTACGTAAAGCAGTGTAGACTCAACCAAGCATCAGGCCTTTTGTCTTTTTTTATATAGGATTGTGTTGTTGTTGTTGTTGTTGTTATAATTGGGATGTAGTCAGCATCCCGGCGTGCGGGATGCTGACGGTCTGAATTCTGGCGCCAAAATACCAACAGGTCAGGATCCCGACACCAGTATCACGACCGCCGTCATCCCGAAGGTAAGTATCGGGGTGTTAGGGAGAGGAGAGGATTAGGTAGCAGGGTTAGGCATTAGGGGGAGGTTAGGTTTAGGCACTAGGGGGTAGGATAGGTTTAGGCACCGGGGAGGGGGTGTTAGGTTTATAGTGCAGGGAGGGGGAGGTTAGGTTTAGGCACTAGGGTGGGTGGTTAGGGTAGGGCACTGGAGGGATGGGTTAGGGTTAGGGTAGGGGTTAGAAAAATACTTATGTTACTTCTTATGGGTGTCAGGATTCTGGCTGTCAGGATTCTGCTGTCGGTATTCTGACCAGCGGGGTCCCAACAGCCCGGATTTCATACCCAACCTGTTATAATTATTACTACCACTTTTTAATACTGTTGTAAATAATAGCAACAACTGAAAGCAAAGTATACATTTTTGGCCAACACAGGATATGGTACTGTGTTGGACGAATACAGTATTAAATGTAATTTCTGCTAAAATACAAAACCACATGTGAAAATAGAGTATTTATTCCCATATGCTGAGAGATATGCCTTGCAAGACCTGTACATGCAACTTTTACAAGTAGCATGTGTGCAAGGATTATTTCCGGCATACATCATATGTACCCATGGCCTTAACCATTTGTTTTGTTTGCTAAATATGCCTGTGCTATTAGGGAACTTTTTAAAGTTTTATTGAAACCTAATACAATAGGTACAACTCTCCATCTCAAGTACAAGAAAAAACAAAATTGGTAAAACACACAAACAATAACATAATATATACACAAACAATGAAGAAGCACCTATAAGGACCTATAAGTACCAGAAATTAATTTGCAGTCAGCCAGCAGTCAGGCATTGCTGATGACTTACTTACTGTCCAGGAACCTCCAAATTTTTGGGTAGCCCCACAGGCTCCAAGAACAGAAGGTGGTCCTCTCATATCTGGTCGACTTCCTAGTTGAAGCAAGCAGGATGGTGAGAATACCAGGAATTATGTGCCCCTTCTTCATAGATGCTCGATTTAGGGCATTCTGCTATGATGGGTTGGGGCCTAATAACGTGATTTGTCTGGCAACACCTCAATCAGCTGCCACCTGTATCTTCATTCTTAAAATAAGTAAGTATGCATCATAATGAGTGTGTTTTGCACTTGCCCTTGGGCAGCCAAAAATGATATGGCTTTGACAGGTGTACATGTATCTGTGTGCCAGTCTCAGAACACAATTATGCAACCACACTCTTTCAGGACTGGACAGGGGCCTATCAATAATGGGTGCAGGGTGTGCAGGAATCAGCAGGAATATGACACTGTGCAATGGCTCCTTCCTATGATAAAGTACCTATCAGACTGAGCCTATGTTAGTATACTCCTTCATTACCGTCCTGCCTTTTCAGGAGCAAACTGGCACAAGTGTCAGCGGAATTTGTTCCAATTCCTACCCCAACCACATCACACCACACAACAGAATGTACTGACTGTCATCATTCTAGCCTGATCCATTGATTTTAATCCAAGAAATGTGACTTTACAAGTACAGTGCGGGATGGCAGTCCGTGGCAAAGCATAGCATTAGCAGGAGTTGGATCTTTGCACCTCTTTGAAACACTTTATTCAAGTGAAATTATGCTGCAGATTCACTAATCTCTAAATGTAGGAGTTCATTTCTAGTCACTACATTTGGACAAACCTTTAATATAAATACATAATGTAAGCAAAAGTAGCTCAGCTACAGCCAACTTCTTACTATCATCAGGTTACAAATCTTTATAGCACTTTTCCTAAATCTATTTAGAGTTTACAGTAAACATTTGCCACCCACTGGAGGTAGAGGAAATCTGAAAACAAGCCATTAAAGTGGTTATTATTTTGGCAACTCAGCTAGAGGCATCTAGTAAATAACATTTTCTTCTAGTAAAGACCCACTGATCTCCAGAATTGCCATGTGCATCCAATAGAAAAATGCATCAAAAGTATTAAAATAACTATAGACAGAAAAATTTGGAAGGAAACATTAAAGCTGGTGTTTGCAGAGGCCAAGCTGGGGGCATCATCTCACAGTTGAAGAATGTTTTACATCAAAGATATTCCCAAAAATGGCACACACCCTTTCATGCTTTGGAAGCAGGGGGTTTAATCACCACTGCAAATTAAACCACAGTCATGCTTTCACTTCCCTTTCTGTGCATTTACAGACTTCAAAGTCAACGTCCGCTGGCTCTGATACCCATCATGCACCTGCCCAAGAAGCAGGCCAGACAGGGAATGCTTTCTGGAACATTTTATTTTCCATCCTATCCTTTGAAAAATTGTAGCCTTTGAGGTTAAATACCCAGGCACAAAGCTGCTGGTAGTAGTAGTAATAGCTTAGCCTGAATTTCCTAAAATGTTCTCTATTTACCTTTTCTGTAATTTGCAATAATTCTTCTTTTTTCTTTTTTTAAAGTTAGCAAATGTATTCAAAAATATGCTATCAATGTACGAAAAACCATGAACAGATGATTTTATTAAATGAAACAGATAGCTAATTACCAATAGAGAAATATTTCCTTACATTGGGGTGAGCAAAATAATTCAGGTTTTCAGGAAAACCTAACCCATACTGTACATGTCTACTCTTGCGGAAGTCGCAGGAGGCTCCTGATTTTTCAGGTAACCCCCTGCATCCCCGGTAGAGTAGGCATTTCTCCCACATTCTGCCCATTTCCTAGTGAAGTGGGCAGAATGGGGAGAATTTCTGCAGCGATCACGGGTCCCCATGTAGGGGGTGGGGCTTAATGATGAGATCCTTCAAGAATCACATCATTTAACTGTGTCCTCTATTTAAATTTGCGCCAATCACGTCAATTTATTGCAAAAGGGGGCAGGGCTTAATTATGCTAACCGTCAGGCCCCTTCTCCCGGGAAGAGAAAGTAAAAGTAGGCAAGTATGTCCTAACCGCTCATTTCTAATATACAGAGAAAGGAAAGCTGGAAAACAGATATAACCACAAAAGAAAACAGTGGCTGATCTCCAGACTAGAGTCCCGACATTTCAGTGCACCTTCAGTAAGAAAGCAGATTGATAGTAATGTGATACACTGTTTGTTAGAGCATTGTCATATTTCCTTACTTGCACAGACCTTTTATTACTTTTACTTTCTTGTACCCTTGTCCATTCATTCCTTTACTCACTATTCCTTAATTCCCATTAATTCTCCCTCCATCTCTCCTGACCCCTGGTGGGTCAACACATGTCTGCAACTGTACCTGCAAAGAAAGAATCTGAATTTAGATCTGGGTGGAGGCAGTGAAGACTTAAGCGTAATGGGCCCATACATCAGAAATTATTACAAAAAAACAATTAACAGATTCTATTGTTTAACCCTGATTTAACAAATCTAAAATCCACCAATATGCACCCTATATGTCCACATCACAATTCCCCAACCAGTAAAGTTTAAAAAGTAAGAATGATGTGGCTGTCCATGTGTATGTGTATCCATGTGTATGTCCATGTGTATCTTTTATCTGCCTGTCCTTGTATTGTTGGGATAGTACAATAAATAGTATAGTATTGGGGACTCCAACCTAATTCAAGAGCAAGGATCCTTTCCTCTAGCCTCAATACACCATGTGGCGCTAGATGCCTGGAGCAATGTGATATGACTAGGATGCGCCAGGAGACTGGGCCAATTAATTTGATGTGTGACACTTGTATATCTTTATGTGACTGAGTCATATTGCGATTAATGCATTTTTGGGCAAAAGAGACGCCCATCGCTTATAGAGTCGCATAGGACCTGGCCCGCCAAGAGGGGCTGTTTAGTGCAACTGCAGCAAAGATATATGAGGATACATCTGTAGGTAACCCTGTTTGACTCGGACTAGGGGCAGGATGTATTAATGGGGAAAATGCTGTAAACCTCCCCGAAAATGCAGTTTTCAGGGGTTTTACAGGGTTTCCCATATGTACATATGCTGCGTCCTGGTGAGTATCACCACCTTCAGGTGGCATTATCCAATAGAAGCCTTTGGGCTTCTTATTGGGACACTCCCCCTTGGGAGGGATCTGATCGGAACCCTCCCATTGCCCGCGTCCTTCTGCGCACTGTTAAACCCGGAAGTCCCTCCATCCGAAGCCATCACAAAAGAAAAGCTCTTATCAGGAGAGCTATATTCTAGGTACATACCATGGAAATGAACCGCGGTATGTACCCGAAGACAGTCAGGATGTACCACATCGTGGATGCGATGCTTAGCACATCCCGCACCCGGTCACAAACAATAACTGTATCATTCTGACTGGTGCTACATCAGGACTGCGATCATGCAGATCCCCAAGTCCTGATGTAGCTGATGCAGAGCCTAATATAATACTCATAATTGATATTATATCACTCTGCCCATCAAACCATAAATCTCTCTTGCTTGCCACTACCCATAGAAATAAAAGGGGCCACAGGTCCCCAAACACTCTATCACAAATGTGCAGTCTCTGTGACACCAACTACAGTAACACTCAGTTAGTTGGTCTCCTTTCTTCTAGCAATAAATAATAGTTTTAACATAATCGTAGTCATCTACTAGCTTTGTCAAAGACTGCGTTCTGGAGCATATATGAAAATAGACACAAGGAGCCAGTAATAGAAGATACACCCAGCGTCTAAGGAACAGATTAGATGAAGGTATACATCTGCAGCAGATGGAAAAGAGGTATTGCCAACCTCACTTCGAAATCAATTAGTAAAAAACCTGCGCTAGTGTATAACCATAAAGATACAAATATAACAGATTATTTACTCAAATGCAGTATGTTTGTTTAATATTTATCGTCTCATAAATTCATTAATATATGGAATAACACAATACAAATTAGATGCAAAAACGAATAATGAAAATAGTAATAAAATGTGCACCTACATACAGAAATCAATAAATATAAATACACTTTAAGATGACAATGTAACAGCAATTGATATCAATGTAGCCATTTGCAGTGTAGTAACATGGTCTACAAAAGGTCATGTAGCAGCCTTAAAGCAGGTAGCCCACATCTCTCATAATCATAGAGACAATCATAAAAAGAAATACAGTACCTCTGATATATATATATATATATATATATAAAAAAAAAATTATACATATATATATATATATATATATATGTATATATATAGTTCCAACTGTCAGTTTTTTCTGACACTCTCAATTAGGGCCACTCTTCTACTGTTCTCTATGGGGGATTTTTGGGAAGGCATAACTCAGGGTAGGGGGCGAATTTGGACTTGGGGTTTGTTTTATTAGGTAGCTATTGTTCCAGGGTAGGGCCTTTTGGGGTCCAGGTAATTTAGAAAGTTATAGGTTTTAAATGATTACCTTACGAATCCGCCATTATAAAGATAGGAAGTTTAAATTTCTTGCCTAGCCTTCAGCAGGTGTACTCACAATGGCTTCATTTGGGTGCACCACGATGGCCGTCCTCTGTGGACGATTTCCAGGGTAGGGCCTTTTGGGGTTCAGGTAATTTAGAAAGTTACAGGTTTTAAATGATTACCTTACGAATCCGCCATTATAAAGATAGGAAGTAAAATTTCTTGCCTAGCCTTCAGCAGGTGTACTCACAATGGCTTCATTTGGGTGCACCAAGATGGCCGTCCACTGTGGACGATAGCGGGTGCCGGGACCGGGGGAAGGAAGCTGGTGTTTGCTGTGACCGATGCCCGGGGGGGAGGTAGCGGACTTTAGCAGTGGCTGAGACCCAGGAAAGAAAGCAGTCAGCAGTGGCGACAGTGCAGCCGTTAGCGGCCTAGGCGGGATGGGCGGCAGGCAGTAGGACCCGCGGGAAGTAGCCAGCATCTGGGGGGGGAGGGGCGCATGCCATTTTTATTTAAACACAGAAGCACAGAAAGATCACACTGATCCCATTCCTGCTTCTGTGTTTGTTTATTTATAAACAAATGCAGGTATCACAGATCTGTCACATCCGAGCCTGCATCTGTCTGCTGCTACCTCCCCCGGGCCCAGCAGCCCGCACCACCGCCGCTAATGCCTGCTACAGTCCCCTGGTCCAGGCCGCAGCTAACGCCCACTACCCCCCCACCTCCGCAGGGTCCCGCCCACAGCTAACTAGCCAGCGATCTTTGTGCACCCAAGTGAAACCACAGTGAGTACACCTGCTGGAGGCTCCTACTGAGGCTGCGCAACAAGTTGAAACTTCCGTAAACTCCCTATGGTTGATATGTGCACTATACCTTACATACTTAACTCAACTAAAAACTTGCCTAAAATAAACACACGGACAACAGGAGTTGGATTTAAAATTAAAGGTCAAATTTATTTGCCATCAGATTATTAATAATTTATAAAATATTGAAATTTGGGTTATCAAATTAGATAATTAGATGTTGCCAATTGAAATTGATTGTGAGCTTAAAGTTAGTATTGTGGCAGACAACAAAGAACGGACACTCCAACAAAACACACGCAGACCAAACACATCACTCATTGGTGTTCAGCTCTCCAACAAAAAGCATGCCCGAACTGGCTGTGTCATTTCCCTGAAGGGATGTTTTTGGCCTATCATTGAAAAAGGAGAGCGCACCCATCTAATTTGTATAACTAAAAGTACACTACCGTTCTTTCCGCCAAAGTGAGGCAACTCAAGTCGCACCTTGCCACCAAACAAACTAAACCAACTCCACCATCAGCTTAACAAAGCCTCCACAAACATAAGTAAACCTGCTTCCAATAAATGGACCACACAGACCTAGACAAATGCATGTCTTTGAACCTGATTGCACTATGAACCACAACTCTGCCATCATTTCCACCCAAGTGCACGATCAACACCTTAGGCCAACCAAACATTCACACCGTAGACATCAGACACCCCTTTAATTATGGCCACAGCATTCCTATAAAACTCAACCACCTAACACCATTGACCGAAGCAAAAAGCTTAAGTCATGTGCAGCAGTCGACTTAGCGGCCCATAAATGAATAAATGGCCAATAGTACAGACTGGCCCATCATTGTACAATACTGTAAGAATTTAATATAGTTTATTTAAGAAAGGTATCGAAGAACCCACAATTCTCAAACCACACCATTCGCACCTGCAAACCGCAGACACGACAACATAAAACAACAAGAACGATGTTAGTGACAAAAAACACAAGCACGCTAACCAGGCTGGAGATAAAAACAAAACCTACTAGGATCTTTTCTACTTATATGGGGAAACTATTTGTTGCCTCCGTAGGAAAAAAAAAAAACCCTCCAGACGCCTGAAAGCAAGTAGCCTAAACCTTTGGTTAGCATGCTGAAAATGCGCTAGCAAGCATCTTGCCTTGACGCACATAATGACGGAATCCTCCGGATTTCCCCCTACCCAGAGCCTGAATCTTTGACGGTGAAAAACCGAAAGCGGCAGCAGACGTGGCAGCCCCAATTCGGAATAAATGAGTGCCAAATTCGTGCAAAGGGAGACGGAGAACTGCAATACACCGCTGCAACACCTGACCATAATGGTATTTACTGGAACCCCATCCTGATGCACCAACCACGCTCCCCTACACTCTGGATGCTGCCGCAAATAGGCATGCGCTAAAACACCGGGCAGATCCCGTTGTCCTGACACTTCTGCAAAACTAGCCAGCGACCCCGCCCAATCTGGTTAGTGTTAGAGCGACGCATCTTGCGCAACAGAGAATCCTCGCCGCCCAATATATCCCGACGAAGCAACGCAGACAAATGTTAATTTGAGCAAATGAACTTCAAACTGTGAGGAGAACACACATTTGACTGCCGTCGATAGATGTGTCAATAAATCATGATCTATTGGCCATCATTCTACCCAGCTAACGTTACACCTTTAAGCAACGCAACACCAATCTAGCAAGCAAACGTAGAATGAACCAGAGTGCAAAATTTCAGCCTCGCTGCAGTTCAGGTATAATGCCAGCCACTTTTACAAAGGTGCAATGTGAATAGGGGATGGGGACTTACTTAGGTCCCCACCGGCCGGCCGGCCGGCTAGACGGGGTGGTTTCAGAGGCCCTGCTGCAGTCCTTGGCTGCATGCTGCCCCTGCAATGGAGGCAAGCTTGCATCTATCTGCACAGATGGGATAGGAGTGGAGTGGATGGGGGGAAGAGACAAAGCGCTGTGGATGGGGACATATAGGTGTGGAGAGGGGGGGATCATTAAGTAGCACCGATGGGAAGGAGCCAAAGTGATGCAGATGGGTGGAAAACAGTGATGCGGATTGGGGGGACAAAGTGATGCAGATGCGTGGAAAACAGTGGTGTGGAAGCAGGGGAGACAGAGTGGCATGGTTTGGGAGAACAGAGCGACGTGGATGGAAGTACAGAGTGGCATGGATGCTGGAAGACAGAGCAGTGCAGATGGGTAAAAACAGATTGGTATGGATTATGGAATACAAACTAGTACAATGGGAGAACACACATCAGTAGAGATTGTGAAAGACAGATTGGTGCCGATGGGGGGGAAGACAGATTGCCACGGTTGAGGGGGGGCAGAGTGGTGCAAATGGAGGAAGAAAGAGTGGCACAGATGAGGGGAAGACAGAGTGGTGTGACTAGGGCAAAGGTGATGGTGCAGATGGAAGGAAACAGAGTGGAACGGATGCAGGAAGACAGGGCAGCGCTGATGAGGAAAGACAGATTGGTGCGGATGAGGGAATAAAGAGCTAGCACAGTTAGGAGACCACACAGCTGTAGGGATTGGGGGAGTTATAGCAGCATGGAGGTGAAGATAGTGTACATGCATAGTCAGAGTATGATAGTTTTAGAAATTAGGGAGCTGAATGTGTATTCTAAATGAGATGGATGTATGGAGTGAGAAGGATGTTGGAACCCAGTGGGATTGTTGTGGTGGGATTGTTGTGGTGAATGAATGGGAAGATTGTGAGCGCTGAGTGGGATGTGTGTGCCACATAACTGCTCAGACCTCAGTTGCATAGACTGCATGTGTGTATTCCAATGAGCACACAATTCTCTGAATTAGCAGCTACACCATTTTGTGAGTGCTGCATCTGCATTTAACCACAGGATGTGATGGCATACCATATCTGTATTGCACAAGGAAGACAGCCTTAATGATCAGAATTTCATTGCTTTTTTAAGTTTGAGTAGCAGAAATTCAGTAGGTTTTATGAAATTTCAGATCATGTCTTAATGGGACATGTGAAACCATAAGGTTTTTTGTCTATGGAATGAATATATATATATATATATATATATATATATATATATATATATATATATATATATATAAATATATATGTAGAAAAAAGAAGTAATGAGGGCACTCACCATTATTTAGCAAAATAAAGTCCTGTTTATTCACATACCACCAGTATCATATTAGCTGTAAAGACCGACGTTTCGGTCCCCATATGAGACCTTTGTCAAGGTGCATCCATAATAATATGTTATTCAAGCCATAAGGAAAGTGTAACAACAATCACCACAAAAGACAACATATATAACACACATAATGCTTACCAGGTGGAAGGCCAATCGATCACTGTGAGACTGCACACACTGCACTGACATGCACGCCCGCGTGGCCACGCCCACTAGCACAAACCAACTCCAAGCCTCATGTTGTAGAACCAATAATATGGCAACAAACTGTGACATCATCCAACAAGGTCACATGGGATAGGGCTGTACTAAACAGCATCTGCACACGTATATCAATGTAAGTTAAACCACAACAATAAGTTGCTAGGCAACAAAACGCGATGCGCAGTGTGGAACATCAATTCCCTGTCATCAATATTAAATTATCCATAGTAATGCCCCTCTGCTTGATCATGTAATAAGGACTCACATAATCAATATGGCGCTCCCTATAAATAAGCAAAATATAAGAACACATACATAATCATATAAAGACAAAAATTAAAAGATTTGTTATATATCAGCAATCCCTAAAAAATTATAGAAACACATTAAATAAGATTTGTTCGTTCAGGCCACGAGGTGATATTGTATCCAGTTTATATATACATTTTGCTTCACGCCGTTTAAGTGCCAATTCCCTGTCACCGTCTCTTGTTAGCGGAGGCTGCCAGTCAATGACCATACACCCTAAACTGGCCAGTGCATGTCCTTGTGCCAAGAAATGTTTTGCCACCGGTTTGTTGGTGGTTCCCATAGTTAATGCTTGTCGCACTGAGCTTCTATGGTTAGCCATCCATTCACGGAAGGATCTTGTCGTAAGACCAATATACACCAAGGAACAAGGACAAATAAGCATATAAATAACAAACTCACTGGTGCATGTGAGTCTGTGTTTAATTTTTATCGTCCTGCCAGTGGATGCTTAAATGAATTTCCAGTAATCATACTGTGACACGTGATGCAATTAATGCAACAAAAACAGCCTGTGCGCATATCTTTCGTATTGGACGGCTCATTCCATAATGTAGGCCTCATCAATAATTGTTTGAGACTTGCACCCTTTCGTAATGATAACAGGGGAGTCTTATCCTTAAATGGCAACGTGGTGTTAGTTTTTATAACTGGCCAATGTTTGTGAATTGCTTTCTGTACACTGGTGGTATGTGTGTCGTACAAACTAGAGAAAATTATACTATTCTTCAATTTCTCACAATTGGTATGTTTGTTAGACAACTGTCAAAATTTTTTCTTTGCTTTAGCCAGGCAGGATTTGACAATTGTATGTGAGTACCCTCATTGTAAGAACCGTAGTTCCATCTCATGCAACCGGAATTCAGTCACTTCCGCTTCACTGGTGTTCGGCAACACTTTCAAGAATTGCGAAATGGGAAGACTAGATTTTAAATGTTCCGGGTGACAACTTGTTGCCATCAATAGTGTATTACGATCCGTTGCTTTCCAAAACAGTGCTGTGGCAATTTTGGTGCCCAACCTGAAAACAGTCAGATCCAAAAAATCGACATGGTCATTGTGTGCCGTAAACGTAAACTTAATGGGGGTGGGCAAGTTGTTCAGTTCGCTCATTATAGTGACAACACCCTCATAGTCTCCAGACCAAATTCCAAACAGGTCATCAATAAACCGCTTAAAATATAAGATCTTATTACCATCCTTGGGGAGGATATATGTCTGCTCAAAAAAATGCATGTAAATTTTTGCATACATCAGGGCCACATTCGACCCCATTGCTGTCTCTGATGACTGCATAAAGAAACCATCTTTATATTGGAAGTAATTATATTCAAGAACACATCTAAGTAGTACCAATAAAAATTCTACTGGGGGCATCACGATATGTTTCCTTAATCAGTACAAGAGCCTTATGTACCGCCTCCACACCGTCATCATGCGGGATGACGATGTAAAGTGATCCAACATTGATGGTAACAAACATCATAGAGGGAGAGATCTCACCCACATTTTTCAATTTGCAAATGAAGTCACCTGTATCTTTGATATATGTGGGGATTTGATTGGCAAACACCTGAAGAAAGCCATTAAGATATTGAGCCAGTGGCTGTAAAATCGATCCCTGCGCCGAAATTATCAGACGTCCAGGTTTTGTGTACCTTGGGGAGTGTATACAAGATGGGACTTACTGGAAACTGTACTTTCAAACATTTGGCGAGTGTCTCATCCAACCATCGATGTAAGATCGCATCATCAATAACATCATTTACTTTCTTTTTCATTTCATTAGTAGGATTATATGTTAATCTCTTATAGGTGAGGTTATCAGATAATTGTCTACAAATTTCAGCATCACAGTCGACAAAATCTTGTAATACAATGGCTCCGCCTTTATCGGCGGGCCGTTTGACAAGGTCACGATTGTCTTGTAAATTTTTTAACACCTTGCATTCATCAATCGTTAAATTATCAAAATATTTTTTACAATTCGTTTTATGGTCAACATTTGTTAATCGTTGAAAGGCCCTTATACTTGAATTAGTGGAATTCAGATCAAATAACCTTGGTTGTCTAAGAATAGGTAATATGTCATTATAGGGGAGTTCCTGCTTATCACAGAAAAACTCTCGTAATCTGAGCTGTCTTCCCATTTATAATGATCAACCGGCCACTGAAAATCACTATGCTTTTGAAGTGGCACAAACGAAAGACCTTTATTTAACAACGAGGTTTCACTATCTGATAAGGGGTATGATGACAAATTAAATATAAGATCACTTATTTTTTCCGCCCTTTCTTTTTTAAGTCCACCTCTTCTCGGGTGGGGTCTGACTCCCTGCTTCATCCACTTACGGGCTGATGTTTGATCCCCCCTAAAAAAGATTGTTTAGGGGGCAGGCTATCTTGGGAGTCAGACTCAGATGCTGATTGGGATGAATAAAAGTCTGGTTTGTTAAACCTCCTGGAGCGTATAAATCTTAATGGTCTACACTGTTTAGATGTGTTAGAATCACCAATTAACCATCTATATACAGAATGCTGTTTATAGTCAGAATTAACAGTCTCAAGTTTACGTCATTTAAATGCAAGCAATTCGCTGTTATAATTATCAAGATTAGTCTGTAACCTGTCAAACCATTTTTCAGTCTTGTCATCAGATAGACATTTATAATAATTGTCAGAGAAAGTTTTAATCTCAGGTTTCAATATGGCTAGTTCACGCCCCACCTCCTCAATTACCAAGAGTAATAAATCCAAAGAGCATTTATTTAACACCCCACACCAACGGCTACAAAGACAGGGTTATTGTGGCCGATGGTGGAGGTGTTAGCAATACGGAATCTCCTAGGTATCCTTTTTGATCTAAAATACTCTGAAAGAAACTGCCCGTTTAGATTAAGATCAATTTCTCGTTTCCTTATAAGTAATTTGTGATAAATATCGACCGGGGTTTCAGCAGGTAACTCAGAGAATTCTATTTGACTAAAAATAACCTTGTTGTATGATGTCACAGTAGTTTGTTCCCATATTATTGGTTCTCCAACATGAGGATTGGAGTTGGTTTGTGCTAGTGGGCGTGGCCACGCGGGCGTGCGTGTCAGCACAGCGTGTGCAATCTTACAGTGATCGATTGGCTTTCTACCTGGCAAGCATTATGTGTGTTATATATGTTGTCTTGTGGTGATTGTTGTTACACTTTCCTTATGGCTTGAATAACATATTGTTATGGATGCACCTTGACAAAGGTCTCATATGAGACCGAAACGTCGGACTTTACAGCTATATGATACTGGTGGTATGTGAATAAACAGGACTTTATTTTGCTAAATAATGGTGAGTGCCCTCATTACTTCTTTTTTCTACATATATATATATATATATATATATATATATGTATATATATATGTATATATATATATATATATTCATTCCATAGACAAAAAACCTTATGGTTTCACATGTCCCATTAAGACATGATCTGAAGTTTCATTTATTTTGCTAAATAATGGTGAGTGTCCTCGCTACTTCTTTTTTCTACATATGTATGGACCCTGGATGCTCCATGTGGTCACATTGAGGTGCACCCCTTTGGGTTGACGTTGGCTGCAGTGAGTGCAGGCTATACTTGATTTATATATATATATATATATATATATATATAATGTATATATAATGTGTGTGTGTGTGTATATATATAAGACCCGTGAGTGCCTCTGTTATGTACTTTATCGATTAGGTTTTATGCCTCTGATGGCACCACGGCAAGTTTTTTCTAGTTGCTGTGGAGTGCCAGCTTTGTAGATTTTATATATATATATATATATATATATATATATATATATATATGGTCCTAGCAGGCGCCACTCTGAATAAAAAACACCCAGTACAGGCACAATGTGAAAAAAACGACGTGTTTTTTTATTCAGAGTGTCGCCTGCTAGGACCATATGTATGAGACCAGTGGATGGTCTTTTTGGAAGGCACCTGTAACTTATACTTGGATTGATGGGAGTGCCAACCTCTGGGACTTTATATATATATATATATATATATACCAAAGCGTGGCCAAACTTCCAAGACCAGAGATCTGGGGCTCTTGTTCCTTCCTGTTTTGCGAGGCGGGGGATCTCCTGGTGAACGGATCCCAGAAAGGAGGTATGACGCTGCAAATGGCCTGTTGCAGATGCCCACTACACGTCTATTCTAGATTTATTTAAGGTAAGATATGTTGTGTATTTGTTTTATGCTGTTACACATCCTGATGATGGATTAAAGATCCAAAATGTTGATGCATAGCAGGAGACTTGTCATGTGGTTTTTTCTATAAGACCAGAGAGTGCCTTACATTGTTGGAGAATATTTACATTAATTTGTAAAGAGCACCACGGCTATTGGAGTAACTGTTTGTATTGGAGTGCCTCACTTCTGGATTATATATATACTCTGGTAGCTGGTTGCCACATTTTGCTGCTCTTGATAAACTTTTAATGAAGTTTTTAAGAGGCCGGTCCCTCATTATCATCTGTGGAGTATAAGTAAGGTTCCAGTTTACAGTGATTCATACTCTGGTAGCTGACTGCCACATTTTGCTGCTCTTGGTCCACTTTTAAAGACGTTTTTAAGTTTGTCTGGCCCAACTGTGAGACACCACATCTGAGACCCCTATATATGTAGGTATCACCCATATAATTATACATTTGTTTCCTCAAGATATCGTGGGATTTGTAGGGCCTGCAGCCAATCCCGTTTGACTACAACATCTATTAGTGTAGCTATCATTTTTCCTGGATTTGTACCCTTGATGAAGTCTGTGAGAAGGACGAAATACCTAGGGTCGGGATGCCACATATAACATCCATGTAATGTTCAGTCTTGGAATCCAAAAATCAAAGGGATAATCGCTAGGCTATCTTTATACCTTCATGTTGGTGTTATCAATGACACCTCTTTTTACACATTTGATGTAAGCAATTCTCTTTTTATGCTAATTTTTAACATTTAATCAAGGATACAATTATTCTGATGTACTATTTGGCCATTGGCCACATTGTTGGGTCATTTCTTTGGTGAGAGGGTATGTTCACAGAACCTCATGGACATCTCACACATTGAATAAGAACCTTGGTGGCCATATCAGAAGAATTCTTCAATGCTAATATCTGTCAGCTGAAAGTTTTCAGTGGTATCTCCTTTGTGGATTTTTTACTGGAATTAAATTGTATAAAACATTCCATTTGTTAGCGCCCTCTAAGTATTGTGTCTGGATATCTTTATGGTTGTATCCTACTTACAGGGGACTCTCTTTGAGGTGCTGCTGAATTGATTGGTGCAACAAATAGGCCCCCCAGGTTGCTTTTAGCCTGCTCTTTGGGTCAGCCTGTGCTGAGAAGGGGTACTTTTTCCCCTGATGCCTCCTGATACTGTGAGAGGTACTTTTTCCCCTAATGCCTCATGATACTGCTTGCAACTGACAATTTGCAAATGAGCATGCACTAGCTCCAAAGACGTTTGGCTGTGTGTATGTGTCATCTCCCAGGGCACTAATTCTTATATGGACCTCTGGATTTCCCGATCAGATATTAGATCAAGCTGCACTCTCCTGGCTAAGCAAACTACATGCAGGGAGACACAGCTGTGCCTCCCTGCATGTGGTCCACTTAACTATTTCCTTTGAAGTAAAATATGGGCAGGACCAGCACTGCCTTTAAAGTAGGGGTGTGCACCGGCCACTTTTCGTGTTTTGTGTTTTGGTTTTGGATCTGGATCTTTCTTCGTGTTTTGGATCTGGATTGGTTTTGCCAAAACCACCCTTCGGTGTTTTGGGTTCTGGGTTTTGTGTTTTGGATCTGTATTTTTATTTAAAAAAGCATAAAAACAGCTAAAATCACAGAATGTGTTGATTTTTCAGCTCCTATGCTATTATTAACCTCAAAAACCTTAATTTCCACTCATTTCCAGTCTATTCTGAACACCTCACACCTCACAATAGTGTTTTTAAGTCCAAAAGGTTGCACCGAGGTAGATGGATGACTATGCTAAGCGACACGAGTGGGCGGCACAAACACGTGGCCCATCTAGTAGTGACACTGCAGTGGCAGACAGGATGGCAGTTTGAAAAACTAGGCCCCAAACAGTACATAATTCAAGAGAAAAAAAAGAGGTGCAAGATGGAATTGTCCTTGGGCCCTCCCACCCACCCTTATGTTGTATAAACAGGACATGCACACTTTAACAAACCAATCATTTCAGCGCCAGGGTCTGCCACACGACTGTGGCTGAAATGATTGATTCGTTTGGGCCCCCACAAAACAAGCTGGCAATTAATCTGTCCCTGCACAAACTGGCTCTACTGAGGCAAGATGTAGTCCTCATCCTCATCCACCGATTCCTCACCCTCTTCAGTGTTGTGTACATCCTCATCCTCACAGAGTATTAACTCGTCCCCGCTGGAATCCACCTCCACAGGTCCCTCTGTACGTTCTGGAGGCTGGTCTCCCTGGAAGAGCTGATAATTCATTTTTATGAACATCATCTTCTCCACATTTTGTGGAACCAACCTCCTACGCCTTTCGCTGACAAGGTTCCCGGCTGCACTAAACACTCTTTTGGAGTACACACTGGAGGGGGGGCAACTCAGGTAAAATAGAGCCAGTTTGTACAGGGGCCTCCAAATTGCCTCTCTTTCTTGTCAGTACAGGTACAGACTGTCTGACATGCCTACTTGGATGCTGTCACCGATGTAATCCTCCACCATTCTGTCAATGGTGACAGTATCATATGCAGTGACAGTAGACATGTCAGAAATTGTTGCCAGGTCCTTCAGTCCGGACCAGATGTCCAAACTTGGTCCTGCCTGCCCTGCATCACCGCCAGCGGGTTACTTAGGATACCTACGTTTTTTCCAGGCAGCCCCTGTTGCGGGAGAAATTGAAGGAGCTGTTGACGTGTCACGTTCCGCTTCAGCTGACAGTGTTTTCACCAGCAGGTCTTTGCACCTCTGCAGGCTTGTGTCGGCCGGAAAGAGAGACACCACATAGGCTTTAAACCTAGGATCGAGCACGGTGGCCAAAATGTAGTGGTCTGATTTCAACAGATTGACCACCCTGGAATCCTGGCAAAGCGAAAGAAGGGCTTCATCCACAAGTCCCACATGCTGAGCGGAATCGCTCTGTCTTAGCTCCTCCTTCACTTTCTCCAGCTGCTTCTGCAAAAGCCTGATGAGGGGAATGACCTGACTCAAGCTGGCAGTGTCTAAACTGACTTCACGTGTGGCAAGTTCGAGGGGCTGGAGAACCTTGCACAATACGGAAATCATTCTCCACTGTGCTTGAGTCAGGTGCATACCCCCTCCTTTGCCTATGTCATAGGTGGATGTATAGGCTTGAATGTCCTTTTGCTGCTCCTCCATCCTCTGAAGCATATAGAGGGTTGAGTTCCACCGCGTCACAACCTCTTGCTTCAGATGATGGCGGGGCAGGTTCAAGAGTGTTTGCTGGCGCTCCAGTCTTCGGCACGCAGTCGCTGAATGGCGAAAGTGGCCAGAAATTTTTCGGGCCACCCAAAGCGTCTCCTGCATGTCCCTGTCGCTTTTCAGAAAATTCTGCACCACCAAGTTTATTGTGTGAGCAAAACATGGGACGTGCTAGAATTTGCCCAGATGTAATGCTCGCACAATATTGGTGGCGTTGTCAGATATCACAAATCCCCAGGAGAGTCTAAGTGGGGTAAGCCACTGGGCGATGATTTCCCTCAGTTTCTCTAAGAGGTTGTCGGCGGTGTGCCTCTTACTGAAACCGGTGATACACAGCGTAGCCTGCCTTGGAACGAGCTGGCGTTTCTGAGATGCTGCTACTTTTGACGCTGCTGCTGTTGCTGCATAAGGTGATACATCTACCCAGTGGGCTGTCACAGTCATATAGTCCTTAGTCTGCCCTGTTCCACTTGTCCACATGTCAGTGGTTAAGTGGACATTGGGTACAACGGCATTTTTCAGGACACTGAGGACACTTTTGCTGACGTTTCTGTACAGTTTCAGTATCGCCTGCCTAGTGAAGTGGAATCTAGACGGGATTTGGAACCGGGGACACACTACCTCCATCAATTGTCTAAATCCCACTGCACTAATGGCGGATACCGGATGCACATCTAACACCAACATAGCAGTCAAGGCCTCAGTTATACGTTTTGCTTCAGGATGACTGCTGTCGTACTTAAAGGACTGTTGGAGGGTCAATTGTTTAGTAAAAGTAGTGGTGTTCCTACTTCCTCTCTGGGATGATGAACGACTCCCAGCAGCAGCAACAGCAGCAGCGGCAGCAGGAGGCGTAGCAATGCAGAATCCTCCGGAGGAATCCCGGATAGGAGAGTCAGTCATGCCAGAGACATGGCCTGCAGGACTACTTCCGATCCTGACTAAGGAGGAAATTGACGAGGAGGGAGTTGACGGTGTGGTTTGCAGGCGCTTGGATACATCAGGACAACGGGATTTAGGTGTCCCTGGACTGCTTACGGTCTTAGCCAAAGTTTCTGAACTTGACAGTAACTTATTATGAACGTGCTGTAGGTGCCGTATAAGGGAGGATGTTCCTAGGTGGTTAACGTCCCTACCCCTACTTATTCCACGTTTACATATGGTACATATGGCAAGACAGTTGTTGTCCGGATTTGGATAGAAATATTGCCAGACCAAAGAGGTGGAATGTTTGGTCTTCTGCCCAGGCATGACCGTGATGGGCTTTTTCATCCAACGGACAACAACTGTCTCCCCCGCAGCCTGATTTAAACAAACCACATCACCATCAGAATCCTCCTCGCCAACTTCCTCCTCAGCGCCAGCTACACCAGTATCCTCATCCTGTTGTACTTCAACAGTGACATCTTCAATTTGCATATCAGCAAGTGGACTGTGGGTGCTCCTTTCAGCACTTGCAGGGGGCGTGCAAATGGTGGAAAGAGCCACCTCTTCTCATCCAGTGCTGGGAAGGTCAGGCATCGCAACCACCACCACACTTGGACTCTCCTTGGGGATTTGTGATATCTTCTTAGAACGCACAGTTCTTTGCTGTGCTTTTGCCAGCTTAACTCGTTTGATTTTTTTAGCGGGAGGAGGGCTTCCATCGTCATGTGAAGCTGAATCACTAGTCATGAACATACTAGTCATACTAGTATGACACACACTAGTCATAGGGAAAGACCTTAGCCGTTCCTTGCCACTCCGTGTCATAAATGGCATATTGGCAAGTTTACATTTCTCTTCAGATGATTTAAATGTTTTTTTTAAGGTCATTTTCCTGAACTTTGTCATTTGGGATTGTATGTGGCTTCTACTATGACATTGGGCATCGGCCTTGGCAGACGACGTTGATGGCATGTTATCGTCTATGCCATGACTAGTGGGAGCAGCTTCAGCACTAGGAGGAAGTGGTTCTTGATCTTTCTCTATTTTATTTTCATCGGAGAAAGTTTGGTCCTCCATTTATGTTATATCGATTTGATATTTACATGCGGCTAAGGCGCACACAAACACAGAAAATATTTTTGTATTTTTGCTGGAGAGTAGTGCACTTTGTGGGTTACACCACCCTTTAAGAAATGAGCCAGCCGGCCCTTTACTTATGGGACACAGGCGCACGCTTGGCGCTGCTCCTTTGTTGATGCACGTGCGGCTACTGCGCACACAATTCACAAACACAGAAAATATTTTTTTATTTGGTTTGGAGTGTACTTTGGGGGTTACAGCACCCTTTAACGGTCAAGCCAGCCGGCCCTTTACTTATGACACAGGCGCACGCTTGGCTCTACTTTGTTGATGCACGTGCGGCTACTGTGCACACAATTCACAAACACAGAAAATATTTTTTTTGTTTGTTTGGACTGGAGTGTACTTTGGGGGTTACAGCACCCTTTAACGGTCAAGCCAGCCAGCCCTTTACTTATGAAATAGGCGCACGCTTGGCACTACTTTGTTGATGCACGTGCGGCTACTGCGCACACAATTGACAAACACAGAAAAAGTATTTTGTTATTTGGTTTGGAGTGTACTTTGGGGGTTACAGCACCCTTTAACGGTCAAGCCAGCCGGCCCTTTACTTATGACACAGGCGCACGCTTGGCACTACTTTGTTGATGCACGTGCGCCTACTGCGCACACAATTCACAAACACAGAAAATATTTTTTTATTTGGTTTGGAGTGTACTTTGGGGGTTACAGCACCCTTTAACGGTCAAGCCAGCCGGCCCTTTACTTATGACACAGGCGCACGCTTGGCACTACTTTGTTGATGCACGTGCGGCTACTGCGCACACAATTCACAAACACAGAAAATATTTTTTTATTTGTTTTGGACTGGAGTGTACTTTGGGGGTTACAGCACCCTTTAACGGTCAAGCCAGCCGGCCCTTTACTTATGACACAGGCGCACGTTTGGCACTACTTTGTTGATGCACGTGCGGCTACTGCGCACACAATTCACAAACACAGAAAATATTTTTTTATTTGGTTTGGACTGGAGTGTACTTTGGGGGTTACAGCACCCTTTAACGGTCAAGCCAGCCGGCCCTTTACTTATGACACAGGCGCACGCTTGGCACTACTTTGTTGATGCACGTGCGGCTACTGCGCACACAATTCACAAACACAGAAAATATTTTTTATTTTGTTTGGAGTGCACTTTGGGGGTTACAGCACCATTTAACGGACAAGCCAGCCGGCCCTTTACTTATGACACAGGCACACGCTTGGCACTACTTTGTTGATGCACGTGCGGCTACTGCGCACACAATTCACAAACACAGAAAAAATAATTTTTTTTTTAGCACTTAGGGGGAGCACCCCTGACGGACAGAGCACCCCCTGGACAACACTACAGCACCCCTTTAGGACTGGGACACTGCACAGGACTTTGGAGTGGACACAGCCCCTATGGACAACTGACTGCACAACACAGTCCAGCCAGCCCCTATGGACTTTGAAGTAGTGGACACAGCCCCTATTAGCAACAGCAGCACAGCACAACACAGCCAGCCCCTATGGACTTTGAAGTATTGGACACAGCCCCTATGGACAACAGCAGCACAGCGCAGCACAGCACAGCACAACACTACTCTGCACTCCACTACACTACACAGCCCAGCCAGCCCTAACTCCCACCCTCCCTCTTCACTGTCCACAGCCGAGTGAGAAAATGGCGCCGACGCGGGTACCTTATATAGGATCCAAAACCCGCGAGACTCGGAAGGCGGGATGATGACGTTTTGCCTCGATTTCAGAATCCGAGTCAGGCGGGAAAAGTCGAGCCTGACTCGGATCTGCCTCAGATCGGGGGGGCTCGGGGGGGTTCGGATTTCAGAAATCCGAACCCGCTCACCCCTACTTTAAAGTAACAATGATTAGGGATGCCTAAAACACTGAATAAGTGACATAAAGGCCTATTTTGTCAAGCCTTCAACCCCACTAATCGTGTGGAAATAGCATCCACATCATTATTACTACATAAAGTAACTTCACTGTTTATCAAGCCTATTACTATGTTAATGACATAATCAAAGCGAAGGTTATAGTATCAAATTGTTGCAATGCGATGGCTTGTTGTCATTGCATTGCATGATTTGATGTTGAAAGCCCAGAAACTATTCGATGCCGGGCTTCCGATAGCCACCCCTAATACTAGCAGACTTAGGGGTCTATTTACTAAGCAGTGTTAGGAGACAGAGTGAAAAGTGATAAGTAAGTGATAAGGTGCCAGCCAATCAGCTGCCAACTGTCATTTTTCAAACACAGCCTGTGAAATGACAGTTGGGAGCTGATTGGCTGGCACCTTATCACTTCCTTATCACTTTTCACTGTCTCCTAACACTGCTTAGTAAATAGAACCCTTATACTCTGCAGCAGGAAACTGCCATGTGCTTGTTTCCTGTCTATGAAGAGGAGGTGGAACGTCTTGTCTATGTTGGTTAGGGGAGGCATGGACAGAGAAGAGAGCAGGGGATATCCTTAATTTATGTGGTGTGTAATCTCTGCAGTACCTCTCAGATGCACTGGTTGCCACCAAACCTTCTCATCATCTCCTCATCCTAAATTTCCTCATTTTTTCTAGTCAAAATGAATTTGACTTTATTTTTTAAGGCAAATCTGGTGGTTGGCTCTTTATTTAAGGTATTTTGCATGTTTAAGGTTAGAGAAGGTAAGAGGGTTTGAGTACCAGGTTCACATTCAAAGACTTAGGGCCCGATTCAGAGATTTACGCAATGCCAATATTTACGCAGATTGAGCAATTGTTAGCCATTGCTTTCAAGCCATACTGAGCATGCACAGCAATAGGTTTGTTATTACACACACTCACACAGTGGATTCACTCGAAAAGTGAGTGGCAGATAGTCAGTGATTGGGGGAGGTAATGGGGGGGTGGCTAGGCAAATGCAGGCATGTCTATCCGTTTCAACACCATTTCATGGACATGCAAAAATTAGCCATTGTGATCTCCTTCGCAGCATGAGAGCTCTCAGCGTGTCAGGAGAGACAGTGTTTGAGACGTGTCAGACTTCACTCAGAAGCTTCGTTACTGCCCAATCTGCGTCAATTTTTTCAATGTTTATGCTGTTGCATGTCGTTGGACAAATATGAGAAGGCAGAAGTGGGCATCCCTATACTTGAGTAAACTTTGGAGATATTAGCATATTTTCGCTATTGCTATCTGTAAGAGTTGCAGTTGCGCTTGCATTAGCGTAAATCTCTGAATCAAACCCTTAGGCTGTTAGGGCATTTAGTGGACAATCAATTTGTTTCAATACCAAACTGCCCCAAAACAGGCGGATTTAGACCTCATGGGGCCCTAAGCAAGATACCGATTTGGGGCCCCCCTTCCTCAAACAATCCATAGCACTATTTTCATTCCTGATTTATTCCCTTACATTATTTGTAATTTTTCCTCCATATATTCAACTTTTTATAACTATAAGCATTGCTGACATCACAAACATTAAAAAGGAACATAAAACCACAGTGTAAATAAAAGACAAAATATTTTACTAAAACTTTGAACATCAGTGCTAGGTGTTTCGGCACCCAGCTCCGTCCCATGCTCCCCCTCCGCCCTTTCCATCACTACGCCCTACCCTTGAGCTTAAAATAATAACAGCAACTGGTGGGTGGAGCGCGGAGATCTTCTACAGCTGGACCCCGACGCCCCTCTGCGGCCGCACGCACGGATTGTGCCTGGAGCCTGCCCTGCCCCCCCCTCTGCTGCAAACAGTAACGGCACTAGCTGGCACCTCACCTCCCCTAGCCCCGCCCCTTTGCTGCAAACAGTAATGGCACCTCACCTCCCCTAGCCACCCCCCCACTTGCTGCAAACAGTAATGGCACTGTCAGGCACCTCACCTACCTAGCCCCACCCCCACTTTCTGCAAACAGTAATAGCACCTCATGTCCCCTAGCCCCCCTCCCCCTTGCTGCAAACAGTAATGGTACTATCAGGCACCTCAACTCCCCTAGTCCCCCCCCTGCTGCAAACAGTAATGGCACTGGCAGGCACCTCACCTCTCCTAGCCCCCCCTTCCCCTTTCTGCAAACAGTAATAGCACCTCACCTCCCTTAGACCCCTCCCCCCTTGCTGCAAACAGTAATGGCACTGGCAGGCACCTCACCTCTCCTAGCCCCCCTTCCCCTTTCTGCAAACAGTAATAGCACCTCACCTCCCTTAGACCCCTCCCCCCTTGCTGCAAACAGTAATGGCACTGGCAGGCACCTCACCTCTCCTAGCCCCCCTTCCCCTTTCTGCAAACAGTAATAGCACCTCACCTCCCTTAGACCCCAGCCCCCCTTGCTGCAAACAGTAATGGCACTGTCAGGCACCTCAACTACCCTAGCCCCCCCCTCTTGCTGCACCAGTAATGGCACTGTCAGGCACCTCACATCCCCTGGCCTCCTCCCTTGCTGAAAACAGTAGAAGCGCTGGCAGACACCTCACCTCCCCTAAGCAAATCCAGAGCCTGCACCCCCCCACCTCGCGGACACCCCTCCTGTGAACACACACCCCTTCGCCCCCACGTTTGTGACGGTGGATGTTGTTGGTGGTGAGCTTTATTGCACAAGACAGTAAAGGTTAGGCAGGAGTGTGGCAGGCAGTAAGCTCACCTTTTTTCAGCAGCGCGCCTCACTGTTTTCCTGTTCTCGGCTCCTCACTCCCTGTCTCTGTGCATGTCACGTGCACACAGTGACAGTGCAGGAGAGAAGGAGACGCGTGCTATCCAATGCGCGTAGAGAGTGACATTTACACCCTGCCTGCTGGAGCCTGGCAGCAATCAAAATGTCCTCTGCAGCTGCCCTGCTCCATAATACATCCCCGTCGACGGCCGTGGCGGACCCCCTGGGACCCGCCGGGCCCTAAGCGTGTGCCTTGATTGCCTAGTGGTAAATCCGCCTCTGCCCCAAAATAGTTTAATAAAATAACATTCCCTGTTCCTTGGGGAGGATGACCCCTAGGAACAGGGGATGTTATTTTAATAAATT
The DNA here is from genome assembly GCA_031769625.1 of Taudactylus pleione. NCBI lineage: Eukaryota > Metazoa > Chordata > Amphibia > Anura > Myobatrachidae > Taudactylus > Taudactylus pleione. The sequence continues at coordinate 3,859,233 of JAUIMM010000006.1, read as the reverse complement.
ATATTTCACACATTTTTGTTCAGCTTCAGCAATTGGACAGCATGTACGAGTCACATGGTCTTACATGTGCATGTCACAAATTTGTGAGATTTTCTCCTTAGCAGAACTTGTTTTGCTGTACCTGAATGCTCATGAATGGAGACTGCCAGGGCTGCACTCATAAACTCACTACTCATAATCATTTACTGCAGGGATATAATTTGTTTAGTTAGTAAACCTTGCAATACTATATGTAGGAGAGAGCTTTGATAAGCTCCAAGTTGCAATAGCTTATCAATATTGAAGTTAAGTAAGAAGAAAGCTCTGAAGTTGGGTACACACTAAACGATGTGTACAAGGATGATGTCATTTGCTGCAGGATCCGGCGGCCTTTGCCGGCATCGGCAAGTGCATACACACTTGCCGATGCCAATAGCGATGGAATGACGGTGGGGTCAATGCTGCATTCGACAGCATGGATGATATCGCCTGTGGTTCTGACAGGCGATGTCGCTGACGATGCGCTGGAGCAAGCATCATTAGCGTCATATGGGTACACACTGGCCGATGTGGTCGATCGGACGACATATCGTCTAGTGTGTACCCAGCTTAAGGCTTATTGGAATACAGGGCCTGAGTCAGTAGCCTACACAAGTGCGATTACTGATGGACATCGACCGATTGTTTATTATCATGCATGCTTATAAGCTGCACTGTGCATGCACAGCGATCACACTGCTACTACGGGCACACAGAGGAATCCATCACAAAGTGAGTGACAGGCTGTCAGAGTTTAGGGGTGGTGACAGTTCTATTTGAACGTCGTTTCCTGGGCGTGCATAAATTTGCCACTGCAATTGCATATGCAGCATGAGAGCTCACTGCGTGTGTGTAGACTTGCAGGTCAGTCCTTGTGAAAATGCTGTGTAACTGGCCAATGTGTGTCAATGGTACCGATGTTTACACAGAAGAATGACATTGGACGGATATGAGAAAGCAGTAGTGGGCGTCTTTATGCTTGGCAAGCATTAGCAAATTTTAACAACTGCGTTCTGTGCAAATTTGCAGTCGTGATCGCAATTTGGATCGGTAATGAATCAGGCCCAATGTACATATATTGTAGATATTATGTAACTCAACAACCAATTAGATATTACAGTAGCTTTAATTCTATAATTGTTGTAGTGAAAGTTACGCTATTAAAAGCTAACATCTGATTATTCACTAATGTGTCTAGGGCCTGATTCAGCAAGGAATGCAGCTGAGAATTCACACACACTCGGCCACAGCGAAAATATACTAATGCACTCACACTGCCGCTGCAGCACAAAATGCAGATGCCCAGCCCTACATACAGCCACCCCCTTACCTTTACTCACATCTGAAAAGTTAGCAAGATAGCGAAAACATCGGTAACATCGAGATCCATCAGACCTATACGCATAATAGTGGTTGACCAGACCTCACTCAGGATTTGGCTAACTTCCTGTGTGCAACTAGACCTCTGGCTGCGTATGGCACCGCAGAAGGTAAATTATGCACGCCCGTGTAACGGCATCTCAACACGCAGGTGTTCACCCGATCACCCCCCCGTCACCAACCTGCCACTCAATATCGGAAGTGCCTGCGTACACACTATCCCTTATTGTCCGCAGGTTTGCCTACCCTCCTGATTTGCTCGAGAGCCTCCAGAATATCGGGTGCCGTTCCCGCCCCCCCCGGAAAGGCAGGCAAGCCTCCCGGCTACCGCCTGACCCCCCGACTACAGCTAGAAACCCGCGATTCGTGCTAAATCGCGTCATCGTGGCTCCGCCCCCTGCTTCACAATGCCTTTATTTTCGGCATTGTGAATAGGAGGCGGGGCCACGGTGACGTGCAGGCATTCAGGAGGGAGCTGAATGTCGGCAACTATGCTTATCCGATCACAGTGACTAGTTCGTGCACGCGCAGTGCAATACATATGGAGTGCAAAACAATCGACCAGGTGTGTGCGAATTCGCTGCTGTGTTCCTTGCTGAATCACGCTCTTAGTACCTTTGAGCAGTATACATCTTGCTATTAAATAAATCACACAAGATGACTGCCTTTTCTATATCAGAAAACCCATTTCTTGATTCTAAAGTTGCTCAGCCGGATTACAAAAACACTATCTAATTAGTGGACAGAAGTATGCCATATGCAAGCTATTTAAAGAGATATACAGATGCAGAGGCTAATTTTGTGCAATTACCATATGTGAACATCCTTTGAGTACTTTGTACTATAATTTGGATCTGGTTTAGTTTAATTCTGCTTTTTTTTTTTCTGTATTTGAACCTGTATTGGTGAATACCACATTCAGAGGTATATGTACTGAAGTGAGAGTTTTTAGAAATGGAGAAGTTGCCCATAGCAACCAATCAAGCATGGGTGCCTAAATGTACTGATCCAACGGCAAGATTTGGAAACCCCTTTGGCCCTTGTGAAAAACTTGATCTACAAATCCAATATACTTAGCTGAATTGCTTAGTTTCATCTCCTCCTTCAGCTACTCTAGCTGCTTTTCCAGTAGTTTTATTAAGAATATGACTTCATACCTCCCTACATGACCCTCTCCAGGAGGCACAGAATGCTCTGGTCCTGGACTTCCCTGGTAAGAGGTGGGGCTGCAGCGCAGGTCAAAATTCAAATAGGGGAACCACACCAACTGTCATTTCACACACTGCCAAACATCACTGGCTGGGACTCACTGGCAGTTGGTGTGACTCCCCTATTTGGATTTTGGACTGTACTGCAGCCCCACCTCTGGAGCCTCCACCAATCATAAATTACCAGAGAAGTCCAGGAACAGAGCGCTGTGTCCCTCCTGGAGAGGGTCATGTTGGGAGGTATGTGACTTGGTTTCAGTAGCTTTCATAAAAACAAGAGTATTTTCCTGTGTGTTGCAGTAAAGATATCCATACACTAGACCAGGCCTGGCCAACTTGAGGCTCTTCAGCTGTTGTGAAACTACAAGTCCCAGCATGCCCTGCCACGATTTTGCTATTAGGAAATGTTAAAACTGTGACAGGGCATGCTGGGACTTGTAGTTTCACAACAGCTGGAGAGCCACAGGTTGGCCAGGCCTGCACTAGACCAACTGTCATTCAAACATCCAAGTAGTTGCTTGGAATGAAATTCTGGTAATGCAAATGACAATTAGTCAGGACAATCAATGACAATCAATCTTTATATTCATTGGTTATTGTTAAACATTGCCGCTTAGTGTGAATTTATTTACACTACCCTTCTTCATATTGGTTACTGCATAGCAGATTTAAGAGCACAGTGGTAAAACAAGGAACTGCACATTCAACACAAACTGTTAACTAACAGATTCACTATCTCATAGCAAACAGGCAAAGGCCTCGCTGCAGGCCCCCTATCCTCTCCCAATATAGATATGCCTATGCCAACAGGCTTGAGCAATGATCTCAGACCTCGCTATTGTTGTAAACAAACTTTAAAAAAAAATGTACCCTGTCCATTTTCACCTACTTTTCTTGAATTGCCCTGGTATTTTAGAATTCACCACTGCTACTAGCAGTGAGTTGGATACTTATACCCCTTTTACACCAAACAAATAACCCGGGTTATTGCCAGGTCGATCCGGGTTGAGGCTCTGTGTGAACGGCTCCCAAAAAAATAACCCTGGTCAATTTACCAGGCAATCTTACTCGGGTTGAGAGCAGGGTTGAAAACGGGTTGTTCCCGGGTCATGAGGCAGTGTAAACGGGTGCTACCCTGCTTATTTGATCTGGCTAGCTCTGAAAGATGCTGATTGGAGCTTCTGGGGCACCGGCAGATGATGTAATTTGTCAGTGCCCTGCATAGAGAGACTCACATGAAGCCATCGCTTGCCTGCCTAACCTCCTGCACCACAGCAGCCTGACCAGCAGCCACAAAAGCAGGCAGGCACACAGCCTGCCACAGCCAGAACTGCAGCCTGCCACAGCCAGACGAGCAGCCACAAACGCAGGCTGATACACAGCCTGCCACAGCCAGAACAGCAGCCTGTAACAATGCTGGAAACAGTCCCCACCCCTCTCTTTTGCTGCCTTTTGTGACCATCTTTGTCAGACCTTAAAGCAGACCATTTTTAATGACTTCTATAGAGAAAAGCAGGGATTACCCGGGTTCAGTGTAAACGGGGCAAACCCAGGAATAACCCGGGTCGAGTTGCAGTGTAAACGGGGTCTGAAGCCGAGTTCAACCCGGGATTGACCAGTGTTCAAATTCCAGGGTTGGACTCGGGATTTTAATGTAAAAGGGGTATAAATTAACGGGGCCATCCAGCCCCAGATAATGAATAGGCCCCTAAAATTCAATTATCCAATTTACTGTAAATCTCAGACATGGCACAGATGAGAGATTGGGGATCAGGCACCATATTTATCACTTTGTTTGCATTGTTGCCTTTTGTCTGCAGAAAGTGGACCTTAACAGGAAAAGGAGCAGACAGTCATGCCATTGAGGAATATAGGGCAGACTATCATAGGCCAAATACAGTAAGGACATGTGCAAACAGATGGAGATGGTCACAGAAATACATATACTGTATGTTTACCCAAGACATATAATTTTTCCAGGTGTAAGTAACTTCTAAAAGTAAATTTTTGGGTCAAGCTTATCAGTATCTATGATAGAACCTTATCATATTATTCTGTCTAGGTCATGTGTCTTTCCCATCCAAGCTTGTGGATTATCACAATAAATCTAGGCCAAAGTTTTTAAAAATACATAGCCTCTGGTTCAATATAAATGAATCAAACTGCTGAAACAAATGTAGATTTAAAATATATTTTAATAAATATTATTTTATAGGTGGTGTGTTTATTAACATTGGTATTTGCTATCTTCCACAGACCTTACATTTAAAAAGTACATGACATTCTCCCTAAGCTATATAAAAAACAATCTGCAGGGTGCTAATATTACACTGCACAACATTCCTCAAAGTACTGGTCTTACTTTTATTTAAAGAGGAGGAAAATATTTCCTGCCAGGCTCCATGGTAAAGGAGGGTGCATACTTTGGGATATCAACAGGCTGGCCAGCATAATCATGCTTCTCTGTATTGTGATCCAGCAGCCTGAAGACATACATTACAGAGATGCCACTGAAAAGTCACAAAAAAATAGAAGTTTGTTTTTTTAAGTCTCTGGTAAACTGATTACATTTCACCTGCTCATGGGAACATAAATTTGAATTAGTCGTCTGACAGCAATACACAATGCACTAGTGCCGGTACATGTGATATGCTAATCAGACAAGAATGCAACAAAGAGCAACAGTACGCAACTCGCACCAAGTTTTAAGTACCCGCAAGTCACTTCCCTCCAAACAGGCACGTTTGTGACTTTTTGCCAGCCACTCACAGTAGTGAGACGCTCACCACACGCCCTTACTGTACTTAGACCGTGTAGACAAACTCTTTGTTATACAATGCCATGCAGTATGGTGCACATTACCACGAAGAAAAGACATGCATCGGAAAAATATGCACATGCACCTAAATAAGCTCTGCGGTCAAAAATCCCACAAAATGGGTTTACTGTACAGTATGTTCAACTCTGAATGAGGAGATTTATGTAAGTACATACATAAATTGTTTTATAGTACAATATCACTCATGAGTACAAAAGTACTGTTGAACACATTTTCCAATTATATGGTAAACAGGCTTTTGATATAATCTATTTTAGGGCCCAGTCATATAACCTGTAATAAATTGAAAATCACAAATGTTAAATTGACACCATACAGTACAAAGGGTTTAAAAACAAATGACATGCCATATAATGTGAATGGAACTTCAGATGCTCCCTGTAAACTGCATGTGAATGAAAATGCAAATGGAAGACTAATAGAACTATACGCATGTCATAGTACATACACATCTATAGCACAACCCTACTCATCTGTAGCAACAGCAGCGATTATTATCATCATCTGCACTTACATCTACTGATGCAGGAAATATGTCTGAATTTGGCATACACAATGCATGTTTTTGTATCGTTACCGTCCAGTTATCACCCAAAACTTGCATTTACTGTAACGACTACAGAGAAGCGCTGAGATGCGTACAGCTCTGAATCTTGTGTACATTCTCAAAGATGCATATACCACCCGCCATTTATATGCAGTATGTGAAAAATCATTAGATACAGTAGCATTTGAAGTTGTCTGTGACTTTTTAAGAAAACCCTGACTATGAGATAAAATCTGCTTGTGAATATGTATGAACATAATGTACTCTCTTTCCACTTAACTGACTAATATTTTTTCTAAAAATGTCCCTAATATTGTCGTTTTTTTAAAATATTTTTTTAATCAAATTATATAAATAATATATAAGTAAATACAGTGCCGTAATAGGGCTTTAATGCACCCTTTGCTGGCCTCGCCCCCTTTGTGCATTATATAATGATGTCATGCATAGGGGCCAGCCAATGCCTGCCTGTAGCGTTCAAAGGATGCCACCGGTGGCACTGTCGTAGTGTTACTGGCTGCAGGGTGACGTTACTGACACCCTGCTAGCAGTGTTGGACTGGCCCACAGGGGTACCGGGGAAAATGCCGGATTGGCTCCACTGGCTGAGGGCCCCACCACTTGCTCTAATGTCAGGTTCAAGACTGTGCATACATTGTTAATCTATTATAGGGTCAGTTACTGTACATGGTCTCTAATGTCTGTACAAGCCTTTGTGGGGACTGGCCCTTACTACTGTGTGTGAGTATATATATTTGTATATACACACACACACTCATTCACAGTATTGCAGTAAAAGCAGTCACCGGCAGGGAATGAACAATCCTGAGGATGACCAATCTCTGCTACTGCTGTGCTGCCTGGGAGAGGGAGTGAGGTATGGCTGTGCTGCCGGCTCCAATGCTGCAGACTGTCACTGTCAGCACCGATCAGTCTGGGTGGTAGTGAGAGCTTGTAGAGCTCAGGCTGCAGGATGATTGCATTCCAGCAGCTGCCGACACCTTCTCTGTCAGAGAAAGCCCAGCCTGGCATGGTCACATCTCATGCGACCACATCAGGCAAGTGGTTAAAGTCGCCTGTGGCCATAGTGGAGAATGACATTTTGTGTCATTTGCCAATAATTAAGTAATAATGAACTACTTTTGTGATATAATTTGCATTAGTGACCTAATTTCTTGCATAGGCATAATTATTGTACCTATATTAGACAACAGTACATTAAACTGTTTTTGTTTTTTTAATTATAGCCTTTAATTGAATTTTTTATGGTTAGTCCATTAGTCCCCCCCCCCTTCTTTTCCTTCGCTCTAATTCCCCCGCAGACACAAATTTTGTTGGAGAAGAGTGATCTGTGCAGTGTCCTTTTCCGTCTGGAGCTATGACCCCCAGACTGCTGTACGCATGTCCTCCAACCCTAACCAAGGCCCCCATTTATTAATGAGTTTTATCACCAAAACTAGTGATACATTTCACTGTGTATGATAAATGGTGCTCCAGCCAATCAGCTCCTAGCTGTTATTGTTCTAACAGTTGACAATTGGGAGCTGATTGGCTGGAGCACCATTTATCATACACAGTGAAATTTATCTTTCATTTTGGTGATAAAACTCATTAGTAAATGGGGGCCCAAGTGTGCTACTGCACATGTATGGTTCTCCATGTGTCATCTCTCCTCCGTCCTCAGGTTACTCAGGATGGACAGTGTTTTCACACTGCTGGGGCCATTGAAGCTGAGTCAGTAGATGCAGACACTGACCTCAGCACGCCTTAAAAACGGGGTCACATCCACGTCGCCAAATGGCTGTTCCATGTGAATCATGCTGCGGCTTGGCTGTGTGCAATCTGGCGGAACGAGATCTGCACTGAGCAGTGCAGTATCTGCACATCAGCAGATCTTTTGACACAGACTTCCTGGCCTCAGCTACGGGGCTGCAAGTGCCAATATGAGTAACCTCAGGGTTACTTGTATGGGTGATGGTCTCGCAGATGATCCAATGCTACTTCTTAGGATGCAGCACTCGGATCTGTGAAGCCTGCGACATTAGCATTAGTTGTACGGTATTGCACAGCAGCTTCCCTGTATCCAGGGCTGTCAAGAGAAATCCTGGGCCCCGGTAAAGCAACTTCCAGTTTCCCCCCCCAGATGGTGTGTGGCCATGGCATTTTGGGGACATTGCACCCGTTAAGCAGCTTCATTGAAACCAGCGAGTGCCGGATCTTACATATATATGACACACACACACATGTTTATACACATAATATATATATTAGAGAAGAGCGGTTCTGATTCTGTGGAATCCGAACCGCTCCGAACATAGAGGATCCGAGTCCACCCACCTGACTCGAATGTGTTCCCCGCCTGACTCACTAGAGAATTGACATCAGGGCTCCCGGTTTCCGGTAACTCCCAGCCTGGCAGCGCCTGCAATTGGCGTCATCAGTGAGAGACCGTAACCATGGTTACCGCTAAACATAACGATCGTGCATACAAATCTCCAGAAAAGATATATTTACAAATAAGGTTATATAATAATCACCTGCATATCAAAGCGTTTATGTTAAGCATGCTATCAATAAACGGAGGGCCTGCATCAAATACAGTGCACTCACTCACTCCATTGAAATATCTTGTTAAATCCATATTGTGAGCATGGCATGTTCCATATTATAATAAAAATAACCATATTTGCAGAAAATCATTATATATTAGTACACTATGCCTTAATACAAAAATATGTATTTCCTATTAATGTCATTGAATAGATTCTATTAGCGTATACATATCACTAAATTGACAGTAGATATGACAAAATATATCAGACTATATCAACTTCCCTACGGATTACGTTCTACTCACAGAAAACAATGTAAGCCCAGAGTTTCATTCAAACCCTTAGGTGACATAGTGCCCAAACGGTGAATCCACCGTGTTTCACACTGCAATGGTTTCATAGATCTATCACCCCCTCTAATCAATTTGGGTATGTGATCTATGATGACATACTTCATAGTAGCTACACTGTGCCCCGCTTGTACGAAATGGCATGCCACCGGTTGGTCGCTACTACCTGTAGATAAAGCTGCACGTATGGCAGACCGGTGTAAGGCCATTCGTTCTCTAAGTGTCCTATCCGTCTTGCCTTCATATGCAAGACCACACGGGCACGTCAAGAGGTACACGATAAATTTAGTAGTGCATGTAACCCGGTGTCTGACACGTCAAACAATGCAGGCACTTAAAGCATCCATTCTTAGATCGCAAAAAATGACTGCTCTTATCTGCTTCAAGTCCTGTAATGTCTGTCCTAACGAGCCAATCCCTGATATTACGTCCCCTTTTGTAGCTTTATAGGATTCTGCTATTCTCCAGTTTTGAATCACTATCTGATTTTATAATGGGCCAATGATTTTTGGTTACTCTTTCCATGTCCCTGCTATACGTGTTATAATGCTTCACCCATGGCATTCTCATATCTTGAGTTCCATTATCTGGACTTACTTTTTTAACTTCCAAAAGCTGATCTCATGTTTTGGACATTGCTTTTGTCATGGCTGCTTCCAATATAGCAGAGTCATATCCACGTGCCAAAAATTTGCACTTCATATCTTCCATGTGCATTTTGGCCGTATTGTCATCACTACAAATTCTCCTTACCCTAATAAACTGGGAGTAAGGTAATCCCAATTTAGTCGATTTAGGGTGGAAACTATTGCAGTGTAAAATTGAATTCCTAGCAGTCGGTTTACTAAATAGGGCAGTTGTTATTATCCCATTCTGTATACTAATCTCCACGTCCAAATAGTTGACCTTTACCGCACTCGCACAGTGTGTAAACTTAACGGGACTATTAATTTGATTATGTGTTTCAATGGTATGAACCAATTCATCCATAGTTCCCCGCCAAATTAAGAAAATGTCGTCTATGTATCTGACGTAGAATAAAATTCTACCAGATTCATAGATTGTGACTATTACTGACAACACAACATATTTTACAAGGACTATCGCTGTGTCAGCACAGCGTTGATTTTAACTGGTGGATTGAACACTGTATCTGTGCATATAATGACTGAAGGAAAAGATGATAGCCTGGATAAGGCATTTGAAGCAATTAATATTGCAATTTTAATGCAAGGAAGTACACATATGTATTCAGATTCTGAAGCAGAATCAATCCTATTTAAAGATAAATTTAGTGATGACAATGCCACTAAATCACTACAGAACCTTTTTCGGGAATGGCTTAAACTCAAACAATGGGACATTGATTTTTACTACCACGGAGTGACCCTGAGTGACTATTATAAACAAAAACGCATACCCAGGGGCTTCAGAGTTAGGAACTGTCCCACTATAGGGAGATATAGGTTGGACTTCTGTAAGAAATGGATAGCAATTCTTTACAAGTGCAGCTATGATCTAATGCTGCTGGTTATAGAAGAAGCTACATGTGAATTAACAGTCACACGTGATAAAATTGAGGTGTTTGAAGAATCATAAAAACCTATGTTTGAAGCTGATACCAACAATGCCTGGTTGGATAAACTAAGTAAACAAATTTCAGTCTATAAACATGATTTAATTCAGTTTAAAAAACTGAAGATGGCAAAGGTAATGGCGGATTATGAGCATAATCGTGTTTACAACTGGATACATGGGGGACGCAATGAACCTCAACGCCCCTATAAGCCAGGAAATAGAAGACCCAGGGACAATTGGGAGATGTCCCCTTATAACTAATCTACCAGTGACTCAGACAGTGTACAACAGAAGGACAAACGTGATAGAATCCCTTTAGGAGTAAGCCATGGCAATCTGGTGCCAGATCGTGTAGAAAACACACTAGATGTGGACATCAATGGACGCGCACGAAGAAGAGTGAGACGACCACCGATAATCAAGAGGAAATAGTCTTTAACTTGTCATCTTATTTACTATCTGACTCTGAATTATCGGTATTAAGGCGAGGCTTGTCATTTGTACCTACCACTAGATTTGACGAATTAAAAATGGGACATTGAGAAGTACCAGTTTCAACATCAATTAAAGATACATTAATTTTTTCATGGACCTAAAGCACCTCTTCCATCCATTAAAAATCAAGCATCTGATATACCTATACAATTACGTAAAATCATGACTAGATCTCGTTTTGATCCTAGCTCTAATAATGCAGCTATTAAGACCTTTTTACGCATGTCTGACTATGATGTACAACAATGTGTGTCTAAAGCTGATAAATCAGCCAAACCCCACACCAACTTATCTGCAGGCTAATGGAAAGCACTTAAAAACTTGTTGGCTCATCCTGGAAATATCATTCGCCCTGCAGATAAGGGGGGAGCGGTGGTGATACAAAATCTGTCACAATATAAGGCTGAAATAGCTAGACAGCTATCTGACAACGTGCTATATAGAGAGTTGCAGGTTGACCCTACACACATGTTTAAACAGGCCTTAAGAAATAGCTTGACCCTGGCAGTTGACCAAGGGATAATATCAAAGGATCTCTGTGAAGCACTAATACCAGAGTACCCCATTACACCGATATTGTATACGGTACCTAAGATACACAAGAGCCTGGACAATCCCCCAGGCAGGCCGATTATTTCGGCTAGGGGGTCATTGTTCCAGGCTACTTCAGTGTATCTTGATGCCGTCTTACAACCTTGTGTGATGGGTCACCCTAGATTCTTACGAGACACCACTATGTTCTTAAACAAAATTAAAGATATGGGTAAAATTCCTGTAGACAGTATATTATGCAGTATAGATATTAGTAGTCTGTATAGTGTTATTCCAAATGATGATGGTTTGAGAGCGGTGTGTAAATTGATACTAGAAAGCCAACAATATTCTGGACCAGATGTGGAATTGATCCATGACTTATTGGAAATGATCCTCACACATAATTTTTTCATGTATGATGGCAAACTTTATTTGCAACTTGTTGGTTGTGCGATGGGGTCCAATGTGGCCCCATCATATGCCAACGCATACATGTTTATGGTAGAGAAAGACATTTTCTTTAAGGACGTCTATGTATCTGATAGAATTTTATTCTACGTCAGATACATAGACGACATTTTCTTAATTTGGCGGGGAACTATGGATGAATTGGTTAATACCATTGAAACACATAATCAAACCAATAGTCCCGTTAAGTTTACACACTGTGCGAGTGCGGTAAAGGTCAACTATTTGGACGTGGAGATTAGTATACAGAATGGGATAATAACAACTGCCCTATTTAGTAAACCGACTGATAGGAATTCAATTTTACAATGCAATGGTTTCCACCCTAAATCGACTAAATTGGGATTACCTTACTCCCAGTTTATTAGGGTAAGGAGAATTTGTAGTGATGACAATACGGCCAAAATGCACATGGAAGATATGAAGTGCAAATTTTTGGCACGTGGATATGACTCTGCTATATTGGAAGCAGCCATGACAAAAGCTATGTCCAAAACACGAGATCAGCTTTTGGAAGTTAAAAAAGTAAGTCCAGATAATGGGATTCAAGATATGAAAATGCCATGGGTGAAGCATTATAACACGTATAGCAGAGACATAGAAAGAGTAACCAAAAATCATTGGCCCATTATAAAATCAGATAGTGATTTAAAACTGGAGAATAGCAGAATCCTATTGAGCTACAAAAGGGGACGTAATATCAGGGATTGGCTCGTTAGGACAGACATTACAGGACTTGAAGCAGATAAGAGCAGTAATTTTTTGTGATCTAAGAATGGATGCTTTAAGTGCCTGCATTGTTTGACGTGTTGTTATCTTACTGCTACTGACAGTTTCTGTCGCCCTTTCAGTGGCAAAAATTTTTCTATCAGACACCGGGTTACATGCACTACTAAATTTATTGTGTACCTCTTGATGTGCCCGTGTGGTCTTGCCTATATAGGCAAGACGGATAGGACACTTAGAGAACGAATGGCCTTACACCGGTCTGCCATACGTGCAGCTTTATCTACAGGTAGTAGCGACCAACCGGTGACGCGCCATTTCGTACGAGCGGGGCACAGTGTAGCTACTATGAAGTATGTCATCATAGATCACATACCCAAATTGATTAGAGGGGGTGATAGATCTATGAAACCATTGCAGTGTGAAACACGGTGGATTCACCGTTTGGGCACTATGTCACCTAAGGGTTTGAATGAAACTCTGGGCTTACATTGTTTTCTGTGAGTAGAACGTAATCCGTAAGGAAGTTGATACAGTCTGATATATTTTGTCATATCTACTGTCAATTTAGTGATATGTATACGCTAATAGAATCTATTCAATGACATTAATAGGATGTACATTGTATTTAGGCATAGTGTACTAATATATAATGATTTTCTGCAAATATGGTTATTTTTATTATAATATGGAACATGCCATGCTCACAATATGGATTTAACAAGATATTTCAATGGAGTGAGTGAGTGCACTGTATTTGATGCAGGCCCTCCGTTTATTGATAGCATGCTTAACATAAACGCTTTGATATGCAGGTGATTATTATATAACCTTATTTGTAAATATCTCTTTTCTGGAGATTTGTATGCATGATCATTATGTTTAGCGGTAACCATGGTTATGGTCTCTCATTGATGACGCCAATTGCAGGCGCTGCCAGGTTGGGAGTTACCGGAAGCCGGGAGCAGCGTTACACATGGTGGGGTGTTGGAGGTATAAAGTAAGTGTTTTTATGTATTGTATGCTATTGTACCTTGAAAACAGAGGAATAAAGTACTCCGAAACTTTGGTTATTCCATACCTGCCTGTAAGTTCATTATTTGTGACCCGAGTGCCGCCGCCTACTCTGTATATTACTTAGGAACTCAGCTGAGACGCTAATCGGAGGGCAATGGGGATTTTGCAGCATATTGTTGGAGTGCCTATCCCATTGGACGTATATATATATATATATATATATATAATTTATATCTATAATATATATAATATACCTAATATATATATATATATATATATATATATATATATATATCTCACAGGGGCTCTGCACTCACCATAATAACTAATAATAATAATAAACATAATAAACAGTGGGGTATTAGTTCATGAATTGATCAATGCATTTAAGCTTGCAGCCCATCGTCATGGGACCCCACTTTACTGCAAGTCCCTACTCTATTGCTCAGAATTATAACATGGATATAGCCATCACATTAGTGTTAAACTCAGGGTATGCTATCAAGGTTTAAAGCTCACAGCAACTTTGCTTTTAAACGTGAGACAGTTACCAAGCACACTTGTTGCAAAACACCTAGGAAACCAGCTGACACAAGTTAATTAAACTAGTTAAAAGGGGTGCATATACTATCCGATGTGCTTAGTTAGTCTGTGACTTCAGTAGACCCAGGATGTATTGGTGATTTTTGGATTGCTGCACCTTGAGAATGGCCCTTGTCTGGACCGAAACGTCGGTATTTTGTAGCACCTATGAACTACTAATTTGATGCTCTGATTAAAAATAAGCTGATCTTCTATTTTTTGGTGAGTGCCCTCATTCCACGATCTTTTTTGTGTGTGGTATTTGTATATATATATATATATATATATATATATATATAAAAATATATATGTATAATACCTCCCAACATTTACAGTTGGCAAGGAGGGACAGCGACCAAAAAGAGGGTGTGGCTTAAGTAAATGGGGCGGAGCTTAGGAAACTGGGGCGGAGCCTCATGGCTTTCCCCCATTTTCGTCACTTTGGGAGTGTGCCCAGCACTCTACGAGATGCTGGGCAGCCCCCAGGCTCTCCCTACACAAGAGAATAGATGCTGTGCGCAAGCGCACGTCATCTGTTCTCCTCCTGCACACCCACTGCTCTGCTATGCAGGGCAGCGGTTTGTGCTCTCCCAACTTCCCCCCCACTGCGGGACACAGCAGCCCGCGGGCCGGACAGCAGGACAGTCCCGGAAAAGCGGGACAGTTGGGAGGTATGTGTATATGTATATATGTATATGTATGTGTATATATATATATATAAATATATATATATATAGGCAACTGAAAGTGTGCACTAAACTGTGTGCAATATACTTTTTTTGTAACAATTTCACAAAAGAACATTATCACCAAATTTTATGAATCCCAATAGGTAGCCGGCTGTATGTGATAGGGTGGGTCAGACGCCAGTTTGAACAGGCCAATACACACATGGCACAAGTACACATTGTGGCCCCAGCTTCCAGCAATGGGTACTTGTCCAAATGGCGTCATCACCACCCTATCCCATGCAGCAAGCATCTATTAGAATTCATAAAATTTGGTGATATTTACATCTCTGTATATTGGGGCGACTCATCCGCTGCATCCAGCAGAGCATTATACAAGGTTGTGCTGGTGTTTGGGGTGCTTGGTGGGGGAGTAATATCTAACTGGGCAGGGGGGGGGACGGACATACCTATTTGGGAAAATAGTATTGGATCTGCAATGTATGTAGAATTTGAGATATTTTTGCTCATACAGCTACTCAACAGGTCATATCCATATTTCTCAATGTGCTATTCACAGGAGCTGTGAAATCATCTATTGCATCTGGGGGTTTCTGCAGCAGCCGTTCTGCGTTTTGGAAAAATTGTCCTCATGTTCAGTAAGATTCTCCTTTATCCCTTGTTTTTTTTTTCTTTGGGGTTGTTGAGAAGATGAGGGTCCAGGTGGAAGTGGTATTCTCCAGCTCACTGTCACCACCGAGTAGACTGAGGTCCGGTGTGGATGCTAAATCAGGGTCTTGGGTGGGAGTCTATATAGGGAAAAAAGATATAAAAAATATTATAGTCATGTTTTAACCACTTTTTTACTATTTTTACAGTTTCCTAACACCGTGAAGGAGTAGACCAGCATCACGGAAGATTTTGAACAACGTTGGAATTTCCCTAACTGCGGAGGAGCCATTGACACACATCCGCATCAACCCACCTGCCAACACCGGATCATATTACTACAAATACAAAGGATTCTTCAGCATCATTCTCATGGCAGTGGTGAATGCCAACTACGAATTTCTGTTTGTGGATGTCGGCAAGAATGGCCCTGCTTCGGATGGTGGGTCCTTCAAAAAGACTGCTTTCTACCAGAGACTCGCCAACAAAACCCTCAACTTGCCCTCACTGGACCAGACAAAGCACGGCCTAAATTAAGTTTTCGTCGCAGACGAGGCTTTTGCATTACCTGAACATGTGATGAAGCCATTTGCACAGAGCGTTTGGAATAATGAGCAACCGCTTCCGCATTTTCCACACCACCATCAATCTACGTGTGGAGAAGATAGACTGGGTCGTGATGGCGTGCTGTGTGCTGCACAACTTTCTGCAAAGAAAATCTACTCAACGAGGACCAGTCCCAGCTAGACCAGAAGATGTAGGACCCCTGGAGGACATTGAACATCTGACATCTGTGTCTGCACCACCAACTACAACAACATCCACCGCACGTGCCAAAGAAGTGAGGGAGGAGTACATGACCTATTTTAATGGACCAGGTGCTGTACCATGGCAGGAGGATCGTCTGTGAACTACTGACTAAATTGGACATTTGGGATTTAACAACAAAAACATTAAGGATTTTGGTTTAAACTGTGTCACTACTTACCAATACTTCTGCAACCTCCTCTTCTCCCTCACGCTCAGCCGTCAAGACGATAGATTCCCTTTGAGGCACTTGTTCACTGATGAATGACATCATACGGTAGTACCACAGCACAGGATTATATAATTCATCTTTGCCCGCTAATGATTTTTTGGAGTCATCCACCTTCTTTTTTTCTTTGATGTACACTGTCCTGAGATTTTGAATCTTTTGCCGTACAGTTTTCAGGTCTGCATCAGATATGTATTTTTTCGTATACACCAAAGGTTCCTTTAGTGCGGCCAACTTGTGCGACTTGTTGTGGTACTTCCGAGAACTGATCTTCCACAAACACTCTTCGAGTGCAGGATTTCAATGAATCCTGTAACTAATTCACATTCAGAATCCATGGATATTATCTATGAAGAGGAAAAAAAAGGACATTTAAGGATTTGTGCATATAGTTTTGTTAAATGTAATGTAATTATAGTTCACATTTTTAATGTTTTAATATTTTCTTTTTTACAGGTTTTAAAACTGTAATGTTGTTATAGTTCACATTTTTAATATTAATATTTTCTTTTTTACAGGTTTTTAAAGGTTTGTTATAGTATTCTAATCGTGTTTTCTTTTACAGGAATGTCATGTGTTCATTGCTTGGTAATATAATGTTTTTCTTTGTTTGACAGCATGGGTCTTCCACCTTTGGGCCTGTCGCTGTTGTAGAACTACAGATCCCAGGATGCCCTAAAAACAGTTTTAACATGCTGTTATTTCCCAAAGGTGGGTGGCAGGTCATCCTGGGATCTGTAGTTCCACAGCAGCTGGAGGCCGAAAGGTAGAAAATAATGCTTTAAATAATGTGTGTTTTTAAATGTAATGTATGGTGATTATTTTGTAAAATATGTGTTTTTTTTATTTATTTTTTTGTTATATTACTTAAAATGTATTTTTATTTTATCTGTATTGAATTGATTTTTAAACATGTTTATTATTAATATAATATGTTATTTCAATATGAATAATCTTCCTGGAATGTATTTGTTTATCTTGATTAAATATGTTTGTCTATTAATTTAAAAAAAAATTGATTTGTTTTCTAATTAATTATTAGGTGGCCCCATGACGTGGTTAGGTAAGAGGGCACACATTGGTGGGCAGTGGGAGCTTAAATGCTTTACCCAGCCACCGCCCGCCTAATTCCAACGGGCGGTGGCTGGGTCATGCATTTATTACCTGGGGGCACACATTGGTGGGAAGTGGGAGCTTAAATGCATGACCCAGCCACTGCCCGCCTCAATACGGTGGGCGGTGGCTGGGTCATGCATTTATTACCTGGGGGCACACATTGGTGGGCAGTGGGAGTGTAATGCATGACCCAGCCATCACCCGCCTCATTCCAGCGGCCGGTGGCTGGGTCATGCATTTATTACCAGGGGGCACACATTGGTGGGCAGTGGGAGCTTAAATGCATGACCCAGCCACCGCCCACCTCATTCCAGCGGGCGGTGGCTGGGTCATGCATTTATTACCTGGGGGCACACATTGGTGGGCAGTGGGGAGCACATATTGGTGGTCAGTGTGGTTGTATTTAACCTGTGCCAATACTCACCAAAAATAGTCCAAAACAAGAATCCAGTGTGCAGGCTCCTCAATGTGCGACTGTCTTGCTCCATACACGATGCTGCACAAGATGGCAAAGGGGCGTGTCCAGTCTCCTGTCAGTCAAATTCCGTGTTGTGCGATTAATCGTACGATTCATCCTGAGGGAAAAAAACCTTCACGGTTGGCTTCCATTGTGTTCATGGTTGGCTAATCTGCCCTACAGCATGGCAGATCAGAGGATGCGATGTACGACGAGCGGGGATGCGCATCGGCATCATGCTCGTGAGTATAAACTCACGATTTGTACTTTTTTTACCCGATTCGTCGTCACGATTCGTCGAAATCGATCTAATTGGATGAAAAATCAGTATGTGTGTGGGCACCTTTACACAGGTGCGTAACTAGGTATTTGAAGGCCCCATAGCAAAAGTTTGTAAGGGCCCCTATGTACCACCCAATGGTGAAAAATGTATATAACACAGGAAACTTTGACAGGGAAGATTGGCTCCCATCAGCTCTGGCCCCATAGCAGCTGCACCCCTTGCACCCATGGATGCTGCAACTTTTGCAAGCTGAAGCTTGTTGGTGTTTTTAGCCACATAATTTAAAGTGCTACTGATATTAAAACACATCTGGCTTTGCATTTAATATTAGTGCTGATTTACATTTTGGGGTCAAACAAGCCAAGAAGCGATGCCTTGCAAAAGCCGCCACTCTGCAAATATACTCCCTGAGTAGTCTAAAGTATATCATATGAAAAAAATCCAAGTAAAGTACAATACAAGCTTTTTCAAGCTTTTCTTTTGAATAATAGTGCTTTTTTGGGCTCATAACATAATAGCACAGTGCTGCCATGATTGATAGATATATTCAACGCCCAGTCAGAAGACATTGTAAGGTTCATTTACTAACCACAAAATGGGTGTACAAGCTGCTCGTTGCTTGTTGTGCCATGGCTGGAAAATATAAGAATGGGATTTCCAATCACTCTTAAAGCACCACCTTCATTAAGTGCAGTAAGTCTCTCCTCAATTACTCATCAGTTAGTCAATTTTGTCTTTTATAACCCATGAGAGTGTGATTAAAACTCTTTATTTCATGTCACATTTTTATATCAAAAGTATAGAGGGATGGTAAAACTCTGAAAACGATGATGTATACATATCAAGTCCATATCAATGACCATTTGGTATTCTAGAATTAATGAAACATAACACACATGTGAATACACTCCCTTTACAAGGAGCAGGATGTATGCAATGATTGTATGTGTATAGTCCACTTTAAAATGATCTGCTACCTACACACAGGAAGACAGCCATTTTGTAGCCCAAACACTTGCATACTTGCCTGCTTTTCTTACATCAGATTACGTGGAAAGATAGGAAAAGAGGCAGTGAGTGGGGCTTGATCTTTATAATGCAATTTGCAATCTCATCAAGTCCACCCCTTCAGTAATTGCAGATTTACTGAGGTGGCCAAGGCTCAATATTGCAATTTGCAAAATGTCCCAGGCTACTTTGCAGCATGTATATATTCTCTGGGAGAATTGTTAATATCTCAGGTTCAAGGGGTCTCCTGGACTTTCTCAGACAGAAGGCAACTATGATATACAGTGTAGTATAGAAAGGGCATTCTATTGTAGTATTACTATTACCCAAGTATAAATTGTTAGATACTGACACACTGTTTATATATGTGTCCCCATGAGCAATTTAATATAGTATTACCATGTTATATACTGTAGGTATGAGAAAGTGCTGCACTTTCTGTAGTGTCTCATATAGTTAGTAACCTAATTACACATGGACTGGGCTACTGTTAGACTGATTCCTTTCTGAGCCAGACAACAAAACACTGTTTAGAGAATCCAGTATTCCAGTTTAATACTGTTGGCAGTGAATGTAAGGGTCTCATCTTCCTCACAAGATGCCATTTGGATATCTGCAGAGAGCAGTGTAATTCAAATAAACTCCAACTGCCCTTGCCCCAGTTTCAGGACAGACTCAATTATTGCTGCATAGCGCATAATACACCCACTGTGTCTGGGACCGGCACAGAGGACGAGCAGAAGGAAGCCCCCTGCACGGGCACAGCGCGCATTCAAGCCATACTTACCGACTTTGCAGGATCTGGTGACGTTGTCTGCTGCTGAATGGCGGGACCCCTCCGAAACATGGGGCCCGGTACATCTATCCCCCTTGTCCCCCACATCGCCGGGCCTGCTGCCAGTGCCTGTATGCAGTGCAGCTGCAGCCATGGGGAAACAGCATCGATGTCCTTTTTAATCAGGCATCGGTTACAAGCCAATCGGAACTCGCGGACCAGCAGCCAATCAGCATCGGCTGCTGGTCCACGAGTTCCTATTGGCTCGTGTCAAGCGTCTGATTAAAAAGGAGTGGACATCGACGCTGTTTATCAAGAGCTGCCACAGCTGGTTGTCCGGCACCAGAAAAGTAAATAAAAAACAATGCTGGCAGGGTGCAGGGGGTTGCTTGCTGGGCCGGCGGGCCCCCTAAGCCGCCGGGCCCCATAGCAAGTGCACCCCTTGCACCCTCCATAGTTACGCCACTGCCTTTGCACTACCCAATCCACGGGACTGCCCGTCACCCCCTAGGATTGCCGCCCGCAGAGTTTTAATAAAGGCGCATTTCTAAAAATAAATTGAAGATTGAACAAAAAAAAAAAACTACAGCACAGCGGACGGCCCGGGCTCCCTGACATGGCCGGGCCCGGGTAATCAGTACCCGCTCCCCCACCCGCTCTCGGCACCCCTGCCTGAATCTGTACCGTACAAATCGTAATTAGGCCCTTAGTTCCTTTTGCAGTCAAGTTGAAACTCTGAATTGGACACAATGGGCCTGATTCAGACCCACTCGCGAGCGGCTGTCCGCTCGCAAGTGGGTCGATGGTCTGCACTGAGCATGCGCACGACAGCGGGAGCTCCGTCGTGCGCATGCGCCAGACGCGACGAGTGAAGGAAAGTCCTTCGCTCGTTGTGTGTGATCAAAGGGGGCGTGCTGTCGATGTTGATTGACAGCACGCCCCCTTTGGTGGGCGTGCCGGGGGTGTGCCTCCCTGACGGGGGCGTTCCCAAGGGAACGCCTACCGTCAGAAGCCGGCCCACTGACATCACTAGTGATTTCAGTGGGAGTGATTTTGGCTCTGATAGAGCCAAAATCACTCCGGGCCTTGCGGTTGAAAACCTCAACCGCAGGCTCCGGCTCGCAGTTTTGATGGTCGCGATGGTCACGACCATCACGGCCATCAAACTGCACGCTCGTATAGGCTGTGGGTGGTGACCCACAGCTATACGAGCGTCCAGGAGGATGCTCCAGAATTATGGAGGGCGGCCCTCATTCAGAGCGTGCGGCTCTGAATGAGGGCCAATGTGTGTATAGTAGGTGTTCCAAGTAGGTGAAAAGCTCGAATTATTTTGTTGTGTTTCTATCCCCACCTATTAACCCCCCAAAATGTATCTGTAAATGCAGTATGCTCTCTTCTAAAACTGTTAAAATAGCATGTCTCATAAAATGCAGTTATTGCTTATTGCACAATCATGAATGCATCTACTGTAGCCCACATTCAGCAAAGAACCACTCCATTCCTCCCCTTCGAAGACCAAAACGTTTGCCACCCCCACCCCCCCAGATTCTGCCATCACAAGACACAGATTCATGGCTTTCCCATATAGATATTTGTGTAAAAGCAGGAGAATGACATCACACAAAACAAGTTGTGCTGCTTATACTTTTTTTGTAGCTTCAAAAATGAATTTTGTTTTTTCAAATAGACATATTACTCTATTTTATATTTTTGCTGCAGCCTTCATCCATATAGAGATAGAAACAGAGCCTGTAAAATGCCAATCGGTTGAGGATTTTTGGTTTAGCTTGGCAATAACATCTTCATTATTAAATTAACAGTTCACACTGTCTCATCACACCTCACTGCTCATCCCGCAGCTCACTTTCCCCACAGCTCACACTGCCCCTTCACACTAAACTGCTCATCACACCCTGCAGTAAGGATGGACATCGGAAGCCGATGCTTAGCAACCATCGATGTTTCTGATTTGATTTAAGTACTTTTTCCATCGAATACCGGAAATTCGATGGTTGCCTGTGAGTGATGGGTAGTTAGCATTTGTGGGAGGTAACAGGGGTTGGCTATGTAAATGCCAGCGTGTCGGGACCATTTAAACGTTTCTTCATGGGTGTACATATATTGGCCATTGCAATCTCCTTCGAAGCATGAGAGCTTTCAGTGTGTTAGGAGAGACGCAGTGTTTGAGACAGGTCAGATTTCACTGAGAAGCTTCTTGGCTGCCCAATCTTCATCGATGTTCACACTGATGCATGTCGTCGGACAGATATTAGAAGCAGTGGGCATCCCTATGCTCGGGTAAGCTTTGGAGACATTAGCATATTTTCGCAATTGTGAAGAGATTGCAGTTGTGATTGCATTAGCGTAAATCTCAGAATCATGCCCTATGTCTCTTCCTTTCAATAAAGTTGCAAACTAATATGATCCCTCTCCAAAGTAGGTTTCTTTGACTATTACAGGCTTTGAGTACTGAGATGGAGTGTGGGGATTGAGTTCTGAGATTAGGACTGTCCCAGAAATGGACATTGGGCCTGATTTATAGATGGATGGATGTAGAACATCGGGCACAAGTGAGTTTAAGACACAATGAGCATGTGTCCCGATGGTTACCACCGGGGGAGACAGATTGGAATTACAAAGAGATGTATAGAACTCTGCTAGGCATTCCTGGGTGGTGACGGGGGTAACTAGCATCACCGGCATGCTGACAGACTCGTCGGGGGAGTGCCAGTGTCAGGAACTGCGTAGAAAGATGAAGTTCCACTGATACCAGCAAAATTATATTAAACATTCTGAGCAACCATAGAGTTGTTGAGAAGTCTGATGGTGTGGTCGATGTCCGGCCGATGGGGCAAGTTCTTGAGTACCATGCTAGCTTAGAGCCGCAGCTGGTTTGCATCTCAGTAGACAGCCCATTGGCTGTGGCATTAGCATATATTATAAGTAGCAGTTACTATCCATCCACATCTGAATCACTCCCAGCATTCTGAAATTAGGAAAATTTACACTCAAAGTGAAATCTAATGCATTAGGGAATACCCCCTCAGATAGGAGCTGGTTTTACCCTGTCCCCTCCCCCTGTCTTTACACTCAATGGAAACTGAAATATTCTAAGCCCTGCAGTCCCTGCAGACATGGGGCTGCCTTGTAAAATTCAAATGCTGCCAATAGGGATGGAACACTAGAATCATCAATAGGATATAATTTTATTAGAGTTCTATGAGTTCATGTAAGTGCTGTGTTATAATGTACTGGGGGTACTGTAATATAGCATAATCTGAACTGAAAATCTGAAATCTGAAGGACACTGTAATGTGCCATAATATAAACTGGAAGGCACTTTAATGTTACATAATATGAACTTGGGGACTGCAAATTTACATTATATGAACGGGGCATAATATGAATTGTAGAGTTTGTTATATGACACACAATGTCACGTCTAAGTTGCTGTGCATCGCACAGCACGTGCCTCAAGGTACTTCACCATAACCGTACGCAGAAATTTGTTATTTGCAGTGCGATTGACAGGTAGGGAGCGCTTGGAGGAGGTAACGGGGAGTGGCATCAAAGAACGTAGGTATGTCACAACCATTTGGGAGGTGTCACACCCTGCGCCTCCAAATCCATATGCCAGAAATATGGCTTCAATGTCTTAGTTCCCATAGCCATTCTGTGGGACCATAGGCTCACTCTGTACTGAGATTATGGAATGATCCAGGACCAATGCTGAGTCTCTGTATGCAGATGCTTGGCTTTGCATAGCTGCCAGTGGGTGACTCAATACATCTCCTGGCGCTTGCTTTGGGAAAATGTTTATGCATCCTTACTTTGTGTTTATGGATAACTTATTATACTAATTTGTCTACTTCTGTCTATCAAAAATGTATGTTATATGTGTTTTTGTATATGTGCACATTTATTAAGATCTCATTCTCATTATGGCATTATCGTTGTGAATGTGAGCAACACAATAAGAGATTGTTTTGCAGGGTTTACTTCGAGAGGCTCTTGCATGGCTGAATTGGTGCCAGAAGAGAATACTGGCAACTACAGTATATTTGTATTTCCAGTAAGCAATTCTCCAGCAATGTTCCCTCCAACAACTCTATGACTGAATTCTCTACACACTGTCTGCTTTCCGGAAAACAAAAGGAAAGGTTCTTGTGTGATCCAGCACCTTTGAAACTGACCAGCCAGCATGAGAAAGGATGTTGGTGATATCAATGACTTCTGGGTGTTAGAAAACTTGATATTAGTGGATTAGTTTGCTGTAGAGACATTTTGCCTTTGTTATCAAAGGAAATACAACCAATGGAACAAGGGCTAGTTCTCACCATTGTCTGTTGTCTGTAATTAAATAATAAACGGCTGTGTTTGGGGATTGCAGCAATTGTAATTGTCCTAGGGCAATATTGGTGTCATATATACTAGACTGGCGTCGGTTATAGGGCAGACTAACGTTTTTTAATCAAACAAAAGTTGTATGTTTCAGGCGTCTGAGGTTTGCAGTGTTTCATTGTGTTCTTTTTTCTTCTGTATTGAATGATAACAGTAAAAGCAGTAAAATGTTGAAAGATATCAGAATAGGTCCACTGTTATTGCAAAATATCAGCTCAACAAAAGAGTTGTGTTTGTGTATGGAAGTTATAATTCTGAATTAGTTTAGTTTATGACTGAGGTATGAATGTCTCTCCACAAAATCTAGACTAGGGGGCTCACTGCTCTTATAATGGTGGGAGGGGATGTAGTCAAAATTTGAATGCTAATTGCAACGTAACTGTTTGAACAAGGCATGCTGACATGTATAGTTCTACAGCAGCTTACACTAATTGCCGCAACCAAAATTGCTGCCTGTCACAGTACTGCTACCGTGAGGACCTGCTCAAACTGTGCCAGGGCATGTTCCACAGCAGCATACGTTATTGCCCATCATAGTAGTGGTAAATAAATGTCAAGACCAGAAGCACTAATCCCCTGCATAGTTATGCCAAATCAATTACAATCAAAGCACGTATACTGCCTATATTTAGACTGTAGGTTATGTGCAGTAACCTATATTGTCAATGTCGACAGACATTTTGACTGATATAATAGATAACTGAGGCATCCCTCAGTGTTACTAAGGGAAGAAAGAAGTTCTAAATTCAGACTCCTAAATAATCAAGATAAGTAATGTGAATAGATGGAATTAACAAAGCCTGTGCAATACTTACCGACTTTGCAGGGCAGCTTTCCGAGAGCATCCAGAGAGGACCTGCTTCTTTCATCTTCTGGGGACGGGGCCAGACAATAGCCGACATTAGGCCCTGCTCCCTTTACAGGAAACCACTGTGATTTGTGGGTCCGCGAGGATGGTGCGCGGCTAAATGACGTGATTCACGCCATTTAGCCACACCACCTCCATACGGACCCGCAAACTTCTCGGAAAATCTCCCCATCCTGCCCACTTCCCTAGGAAGTGGGCGGGATGTGAGAGATTTGCCTACTCTTTCGGGGGTGCGAAAAATCGTGAGCCTCCCACGACTCCTGGGAGAGTAGGCAAGTATGGCCTGTGAACTTACCTAACTGATCTGCTTTCTCCCATTTGCATAGTGCATTGGATGAAAGAGTACAGTCCTCAGGTAGTAGCACAGTGAATTCACAAAAATGGCTGCTTCTACTGTCAGTGCTTTCCCACTAGTATACCCCCAGATGATATAGCAGTGGAGGGCAGTGTAACAGTGGAGCAACTGATGAGGAGGCATTGGAAATAAAAAGAAGATAGTGCCTGATTGAAGTTTTCCCAAAATGATAGTGGTTCATGGTGTAGGGGGTCAATGTCAACATCATTACTGTTAATATTGTGGTGTCAGCATTATGATTGTCGATATTGTGAATGTCCACCTTAAGACAGGCATATTGGGAATATATATTAAAAAATGTGTCATGCCCTGTTCATTTTTATTTCTTATCACCAGGGCCGGTGCAAGGTTTCCAGGTGCCCTAGGCAAAGCATCGCCCTGCAGCTGCTGCCATTCCAGTATCCTATTCCTAGCCCCTCACACACACACTTGACTTTTTAAATATTACTAAATATGTTAACAAAAATGCACATTCACATGCGTGATCTGCATTTGCTGGCCTGGTTCACACATGCGCAGTGGTATTTAAATATGAACTGGGACTTTCAGTTCCATTTTTCAGCCAAAGATTTAACAACATGTTTATAAAAGAGAAAAAAATTGTATAATCTTCTCTTTGTCATTTAAAAGAAAACTACACTACAGTATATAAATAAATGAAGCAACCCCTTCTGTCTCCTTCCTAACTGCATTTAGATGTGTCCTCCGTCATTGTTGCTGCAGTCATCTTACACAGCCCTTCTAGTCGTGTCTAGCCGCGTGTGAGTTTACTCTTGCCGGGCGTCTTTTTTCTCCACAAATGCGCCCCAATTAAATTATATGCAGCATGCGTATGTTCTGTGTGTGACTGCTGCTGTATCTGTATACTAGTAATGCTACATTACTGTGTAAAATGAATCAGCATTGTCTGCTTGTGCATCTTATTTGCATCACATTATATATAAAAAACGATTAAGATGTATCTGCAGGGAAAAAAACATCTGGTGGCAGCTGAGTCACAATTGAGCCAGCGGCTCTTATGCACCCTGTGTAACGCGACTCATAACGCACGGAGGATAGATGAGGAAGGACATGTATGTAATTTAAAGGAGATTATAATATTATCAAAGTTTTGGATTTTTATCACCCAAAGGGGTCTATTTACTAAGCAATGTTAGGAGACAGAGTTAAAAGTGATAAGGTGCCAGCCAATCAGCTCCTAACTGCCATCTCACAGGCTGTGTTTGAAAAATGACAGTTGGGAGCTGATTGGCTGGCACCTTATCACTTTTCACTGTGTCTCATAACACTGCTTAGTAAATAAACCCCAAAATCTTTTCAGGCTTGTTTCACAAAAAAAAGTCCAATGGTATATGAGCAATTTTCAGTTTCATGGTGATACTGGCTGAGAACAGTAAATAGCAACTTACTGCATTGATGGACAATCCTGGGCTCTTTGGTGCATGTGCAACTCAGTCTTGGACTTTCAGGTGCAGATACAATGGAAACATAATAAGATAAAAAGAGGGCATGGCCTAGCCTTCAAGGTGGGAGGATGCATCTTGGCAGAGCTCCTGCTGCCAGACTACAAAAATCAGAGGTTTACAAGGGGTCAGGGGTCTGGAGCCTGTTTAACCCTCTGCTCATCCTGTGGAGAGTGTCGGGAGTGCGGGTCAGTCGTCTTCCAGGTCTATTTGTTGCAGTTAACTGGGGCTCACCTGAGGGACACACAGATGTGCCTCTCAATATGGCGTTCACATGAGCTCTTTTTTTACTTTCTCTCATCACTCTTTTATGACCTGACATTTTATGCTGACTGTGGCTCTGTTGTCCTGTCTGCAGCTGTGTTTTGTGTTTAAAGACTTGTACTGACTGAGCTGCTCCCACGGATCCCAAAAACAGAAAACTCTCAAGTCAGTATCACCTGTGAGTTTCTTTAAAGCATCTAGGGGGCCTTGGGCACCTTGAGATTAAGCCCGCAAAGTGCCCATACAAAGGACCCTTCTCCAGCTGCTGGGTCATCTCCTGCTACCTCCTCCACTATCTCTATTTGTGAGTGAAGATGACCATGAAACAACTTTTGGCATCCTTAAAGGCAGAATTTCAGGCAATACTTAAAGGCGGACCACCTTGAGACCAAGACGGGAGAAGTGGTGCGGTGACAGCTGCTCCAAAAAGCAGCTGGCCCCTCAGTATCGCAGCTACAGAAGTAGCTTACTTACTTACCTCCTCCCCGTCATCCCGTCGAGGTCACGCATGGGCACAGCCACCGGGGAGGTAGTGAGGAGGCGGCGGAGGGATTTGCTCAGATCCCTCTTCACATCCCGGAACTCCTTCCCTAAGGAGCGGGGATCTGAGAACAAGCACCGTCTGAAGATGGAGCTTGCTCTCAAAAGAAAACTTTCTGTTTTCGGAGTTTGCTGAATATCAGGGGTCCTTTTCAGACCCCTGATGGTGAATGGCCCTGTAACTAAAATATGCGGAAACTGGTTACTGCATGGTTACTGGGCCATTTATCGGTTGATGAATAGGCCCCTATGTTACTGATGTCTTCCAGAAGTTTGCTTCAACCAGTCACATATCCACCTTCTGCACAGATTGCATATATCACCTTCACAGAGCTAAGAATGGCCCCCATGGGGTACCTTAGAGACAATCTCATGTGGATGCATTACTTCCACGTCAAGAAAGCTATTCTTTGGGCTGCTGTACCATTTGAGAATTCCACGCAGGCCAGTGATATACAGGTGTTTGAAGACATTTCTCCTGCATTGTTGGCCAAGCGACAATCTTATCAGCAGGTTACAGGAGCTTTGCGGAAGGCGAATATCCTGCACAGATGGGGTTTCCAACTAAATTGAATGTATCGCACAACAGGGCCAAGGTCTTTGTTTCTTCTCCAGACGACGGCTTTAAATTACTTGATAACTGGAATATTGCTGGTGTCTCTCTGTGAGGTCATGCTGGCCTTAGTCTTCAACAGGATTTGACCATGGTGAGGCCGAATGGATGACAGTTTTTGTTTTCTGTTTCCTCCTTATACCAGCATCACATATGCTACCTAAAGATGTGCGCTGGGCCACTTTTGCTGGTTTGGTTCTAAATCATCGTCCGGTTTTGGTTTTGAGTTTTTTTTTTAAATTTGACAAAAAAAACAAAGATCACATAATTTGGGCATTTTAAATTTTTTTGTTCCTAGAGTATTATTAACCTCAGTAACATTAACTTTCAAGCTGCATACACACACAACGATTTAGTTAATGAACGATTTTAGTAAACGATTTTTTCCCTTGAAAAAATTAACTAAAATCGTTTACTAAAGTAGTTCATTTACTAAATGTAATGAACGATTTTTTAGAACTACAAACGATTTTTGCATATTAACTTACTGAAAATCGTTCAGTTGACAAGTCTGACTGAACTACAAACTACAACTACAAACTACAAACTTGAACGCGCATGAACGATAATCGTTCATCGTTTGACTCAGAGAGTGAACGATTTTTACAAACGATTATCGTTAAACGATATCGTTTAACGATAATTGATCAAAAAATCGTTGTGTGTGTATGCACCTTTAGTCATTTCCACTCAATTCTGACCACCTCACGGCACACAATATTGTCCACCAATATAAGCCAAAGGCTGCCTGGCTAAACTAAGAAACAGAGCAGCAGCACAAATACAGACATGGCCAGCTTTAGTGTTGCCAATGGCACAGCAACTTGAGCCTCGCATAGCGCGAGACGCACGTCCGTGATCTGTTACGCACACTGCGTATGCACCAACGCCTCCATAGAAATTAATGGTACGATTCCAGTATGCACCATAGCGTATCATAGCATATGGAGACGCGGGGATTCGTATGTCGCGATGCGTGCACACATTTGTGGCGCGATCAGCGACAATGTAACTGGGCACATCTGTACATGGCAGTTATTTCTGTTTAAAAGTGTTTTGCAAATTAGTAATGTGCTCAATCAGCCTTTTTGTTGAGCAGTTCCCCAAAATCTTTTCAACCATAAAAAAAGAATTCCGTACCTTCTGGTTGGATACAGTGCGGGTCGCATACAGTGCAGGATACAGTGTGAGTTGGATACAGACTCGGATCGGATACAGTGCAGTATTAAGTGTGGGTGGGATACTGGACCTCATTCAGAGTCGGTCGAAGCGGCCGCACGGTCGTACGCCACCGATGTTCGCTATACTGCGCATGCGTAAAGTTCGCAATGCGCGTGCGCAAACTAGCCGCTACGATCAGAAATTTCACTCTCCTTGAACACAGCCAGGTCGGTAGTTTGAGTGACAGATGGAGGCGTTTGTGGGTGGTAACAGGGGAAGGTGCTTGAAAACGGGGGAGTGGAGATCCGAACGCAGGCGTGCCTCATTATGCGAACGGCGTTTTATGGGAGTGCATACGGATTATGGGAGTGCATAATTAACAAAGTAGCGTCATGTGACATGGGAGGTTTTTACACTGACATGATCGTAGAGCTTAAGAGAGGGTATGGTCAAGCTTAAGCTCTACGACCAGTTCCGATGGGTCCCGATGGTCTCGATTAATCCTTATATGCCCGGAGATGACGTACAAAGCGTACGAGAAGGAGGCGTATTTTTTTGTCTTCCGACCGCATCCTCCCCTTGGACGGCCAACTACTGATCCGAACTTAGGGACGCAACTTGCGAGGGAATCATTTGAATATCCGGCCCCTTTTTCCGTACGCCCATGCGGCCGCTTCGACCGACTCTGAATGAGGTCCACAGTGTGGGTAGAATACAGTGCTTTATACAGTGTGGGTGGGATACAGTGCAGGTCAGCTAGTGCACTGCTGAATGCAGATTCCCGATGTTTGGGAATCTGCGCAGGCGCCAGATCCGTTCTGCGCATGTGCAGAACGGGTCTGCAAGCCTGCACATAAACTGGCAGCAGACTGTCAGTGATTGACAGTATGCTGCCATTTGGGGGCAGGGATGGGGCGGCAATGCCCTCCATTTCCTGAAACAGAGGCGTGTCGCCGCCATTGCGGGGGATGGAAGAAACCAGGATCACTGTCGGCTGACGGAGATTTCCTGGCCTCTTCCTCTAAACTGCGGCTGCCGGCTGCCCTGTATTCAGATTATCCGATGCTGCATTGGACAACGCAGCTTGGATAAGCAATGCACATTAGGCGTAATGCCTCCTGCTCCATTACCATATTTGCAAGGATCGCAATTGCAAAGCTGCAGGCCTATAGTGCAGTATACAGTGTGGGTTGGATACAGTACAGGTCGGATACAGCGCGAGATGGATAGAGCGCGGGTCGCATACAGTCCTGATCGCATACAGTGCATGATAATGTGTGGGCTGGATACAGTGTGGGTCGGATACAGTGTGGATCAGATACAGCATGGGTCAGATACAGCGCGGGTTGGATACATCACAGTCGGATAGCGTGCGGGTCAAATACAGTGCAGGTTGCATACAGTGCTGGATTCAGTGTGGGTTGGATACAGTGTGGGTTGAATACAGTGCAGGTTGAATACACCAATGGTGCACTTACTGTGACAGAGGGTACCAGCATTGTCCCCACTGCGGGGGTGTTGGTGGTGTCGGCGGTGTCTTCAGTGCGGGAGTGCTGTACAGTGTACAGTGTACACTGGGCCCGATTCAGACCCGCTCGCGAGTGCTGAGCGCTCGCAAGCGGGTCGATGGTGGCCCAGTGCGCATGCGCACGACCAGTGGCGGGCTGGGCCGGGGGGCAGGGTGCCATGTGCCCCCTGGGCCACAGCGTCATGCGTATGTGTAGCGCTGACCGGACGGAGTTCGGTCAGCGCTACACAGCACAAACACACAGCCGCCGGAGCCGGCAGCTGTGTGTTTGCTGTAATCAGCAGCCGCTGAGAGTCTGTCAGACTCTCATCGGCTGCCGCTGCTCCCACTGCGGGAGCCATCTTCCGGCTCCCGCAGTGGGTAATGGGAGAGCCGTCGTCATGACAACGTCTCTCCCATAATGCAAAGCGGCCAGGTGAGCCGGTGGAAGCGCCGGGACCAGGAGCGGGAGTTTCAGGTAAGTGTTTTTTTTTTTTTATTAAGTCTCTCTCTCTCTCTCTAGTGGGGGGGCTACTGGGGGCACTACCAGGGGGGGGCTACTGGGGGCACTACCAGGGAGGGGATTACTATGGGGGCACTACCAGGGGGGGATTACTATGGGGGCACTACCGGGGGTGGATTTCTATGGTGGCACTACCAGGGGGGGTTACTACTGGGGGCACTACCAGGGGGTGGATTACTACTGGGGGCACTACAAGGGGGGGGACTACTACTACAGGGGGCACTACAAGGGGGGCACTACTACTACTGGGGGCACTACAAGGGGGGGACTACTATACTACTGGGGGCACTACAAGGGGGGGACTACTACTACTGGGGGCACTACAAGGGGGGCTACTACTGGGGGCACTACAAGGGGAGGGGACTACTACTAGGGGCACTACATAGGGGGAGGGGACTACCACTGGGGGCACTGCGAGGGACCACTGCTGGGGGCTCTATATAAAGGGCAATACTGGGGGTACTGCATAGGGGGGAGACTACAACTGGAGCCACTATTTAAGGGACATTGCATAAGGGTTACCACTATTGAGGGCACTGCATGGGGGGGGTGGACTGCTACAGGGGGCACTGCATAGGGGGTACCACTATTGGGGGCACTATATAAGGTGCTTACTACTGGGGGCACAAGGGACACTGAACAAGGGGGACCACTACTGGGGGCACAAGGGGCACTGCATAGGGGGGGATCACTACTGGGGGCACTACTGGAGGCCTGCATAAGGGTGTTATCTCCTGTGGCACAAGGGGGCACTGCATATGGGCACTACGACAGGGGGCTGCCCCTAATCTTTATTTTTACCTTACATTAATCCCATATGGACCTGCCTCCTCCCTGAAACACTTGAGGGGGGGCGGCGCCGTAGCACGCACGTTCTTCGGGCACCCTGGCTACACGCTACTCCTCTGCCAGGGCCGCCTGCATTTATTTGCCACCCAGGCTAAAAGTTGCCAGCCAGCCCCTGCGCAAACCGTCGCTCCGGGTCTCGTACCAAAGGGGGCGTGCTGTCGATGTTGAGTGACAGCACGCCCCCTTTGGTGGGTGTGGCTGCCCAGACAGAGGCGTTCCCATGGGAACGCCTACCGTCTGGGGCCGGCCCCACTGACATCACAAGTGATGGCAGTGGGAGTGCTTTTGGCTCTGTTTGAGCTGAAAGCACTCTAGGGCTTGCGGCAACGAGACCCTACCACAAGGGTCTAGTCGCAAGCCCGATGGTCGCGATTGTCTTGACCATCGTGACCATCTTCCTGGCCGCTCGCTATAGCTGTGGGTGGTCACCCACAGCTATACGAGCGGCCAGGAGGCCGCTCTAAAAATCAAGAAGGACTGCCCTGATTCAGAGCGAGCTTTCTGTCAGAGTGTCCTGCTCTGAATCAGGGCCACTGTACAGTGCTTCACCTCCGCAGCAGATTGATGGCGGTCTTGCCATCGGATCTGCTGGTGTATAGCGGTTGAAATCTGACAGGCAATATTGTGGGATATCAAATGACAGTCATAACCAATGCATAGTAAATGCTGTTTTTTAGACTGCAGTCCGACGTTTATACCCATCGTTGAACGTCGGTTTTGAAATAGACTCAAAACTGATGATTAGTAAATTTACCCCCTAATCTTATTTTGTAGACATGGCTAATTTGAAACCTAATTTGCGATATACTAACTGGAGGGATTATGGGCAGTCTCAATAAGGCAACTAACATCTAATAGTTTTATTCTCCCCATACAGACTTATAAAAATCTTCAACACTGGCATTGTTTACAAAGCCTTCAGTCTAGCCAACGTATGATACTGGCTACTTCACAGACTATTGTAAGGAGATTTACTTCCTCTTGTTATTAGGGGGATATTTCTTGATTGTACAACTTATTCTTAATGTCAAGTTAACAAGTTAAATTCCTGGACCAATTGAAGTTGGAATCTGACCTTTCCCAGTCCTTCTGTGAGGATGATTACAGGTCTATTTTCTATACTTATTTTCATGTCTAAGTGCATCTCTCATGCTGAAATGTTTTTCAGACTATTGCATAGATTGTATTTGACTCCAGACAGACATAAAATGTGACCTTCCCTTTTACATTTCGTTGGTGGAACTGGAGACAAGTAGGCGATTACTCCTGTGGAGGAATGTTTTTGCATTGATTGCTAGAGTCACTAGGATTAGATTAGCCCCCTGATCCACTCCTGGCATTGTTTCATGTATGTCATGGTGATCAGTGGCGTAACTGGGGCAGGGCTGCCGGGGGATCACTACTGTGGGCACTGCATAGGGGGGATCACTACTGGAAGCACTGTATAAGGGTCACTACTGGGGGCCTGCATAAGGGGGACCACTACTGGGGGCACTGCATAGGGAGGACTGTGTAAGGGGCAAAGTATAAGGGTGCACTACTGGGGGCACTTCATAACGAGCACTGTATAAGGGTGTACTACTGGAGGCACTGTATAAGCGTACACTACTTGGGGCACTGTATAAAGGGCACTACTACATGGGGCACTGCTACTGAGGACATTGCATAAGGGGCACTACTACAGTGGGCATTGCAAGAGGGGCACTACTACTCGGAGCATTAAGGTGCATATGTACTGGAAAGGAATGTTCCCAGAGTGACGAGAAAGGGGTGTGTGTCATGCTGACATGCCCCATTTTTAAGTGGTCACGTCCCATGTGACCACGCCCATTTTTCGGCGTGCGGACCTTTGGCGCGCAAATGGGGGTGGCTCCATTTTCCATTTTATCCTGTGCTCCAAATCACCTTGTTACGCCACTGATGGTGATATAGCGACTAAACTGGGGATTTCTTCCTGGCACTACTATAGTTAAATGTCTCTAAGGTCATTGTGATGCATCAGAATAGCTGATGGCATCACAATCATTGGGTCGATGAGGTTTGCACTGTAACATTTTCAGTGCAAAACCATCTTTCATTTCACAGTGCCTTGCAGTTAGTGTTGCTATATTTCAGTCCAGCGTTATTTCTCTGTGACTTATTGCTCATAGTCATTGAGTCTACATAGAGCGATCAGTGATTCTGCTTCTTGAAGCAAGAGTCAAATAAGGAACACAAGTTCCTACTTCATTATTTTATCGATGTGCCTCGTGATTCCTTGTGAACTCTATGCCTGACCGCTTTCAACCAGACAGACACATGCCTCCATGGACAATGCTTCCAGAGAACACCTTAAGGAATGCCATCATGTGCACTATCAGAACCGACATTGTGTGTGCCATCAGGGATGACATCATGTGTGCCATCATGAAGGCCATTAGATATGTGGATTCACCCTGTAATTCGTTTCTGGAATTGTCCAGTGGCTGCTGATTGCCAAGACAACCTGTGCAGTATTTGTATGTCCATGGCTGTATATTTCATACAACTGTCTGAACACATATGGAGGCAAAATTCCTTTGACTAATTGCAAGGGTTATAAGGCAATCCTAAACTCTATCTGCAGCAAGTCCATCTGCCAGGTCCAACAACAATGGTTCAAAATCAGTGCTTCTGCTTCTCCAAGCAAGATTCCACCAAACATAAGAAGAGCTATATGCTATCTAGAGCAGTAAAGATTTGAACTGTGAATATCAAAATTATGCCATATATCTGTGTGCAAGGTGCTAGTTACAGTGTAACTTATTGGATGATCTTTTGGTTCTTCCCATTTTTCTCATGTAAGGGGTTATTTTATACCAGGAGTAAATTACCACCCAGACCACAAATATAACTGTATTATATTTATATGTAGATTTGGAAGGGATTTGTCTTAGCTCAGTGGTTCTCAAACTCAGTCATCAGGGCCCCACACAGTTCACATTTTCTAGGTCATCCAGCAGGTGCACAGGTGTATTCATTGCTCATTGACTATTAAAAGATCCACAGTTGGAGCTAATAATTTCACTTGTGATTCTGTGAGGAGACATGGAAAACATGCACTGTTTGGGGTCCTGAGGACCGAGTTTGAGAACCTGTGTCTTAGCTCATATATATATTTCAGTGTAAAAATTGAATTAAGCTGTCTGGCATTTGTGGCCTAGTAACAAAAGCAGTCAGTATTTACTCTGAATGCAAATGAAAATAAATAAAAAATATGTGTTTGTATCTCTTGCATTGCAGCATGGTTTCCTATGTGGAAAGTTACTGTACTGTTGTTTTGCTCACAAATCAGCCACGTTATCTATATAATAAGCAAGAAAGTGTTAGTGTGTCCTTTATGCACGGCTAGAGTTTTGTACCTAGCTCCACCAAACTTGGAATGGTGATGTATTTTGACCAGGATTAGGTTATTGGCTATGTTTGAAGTTCATCAGGGCCATGGAGGTCTGCATGATGCCTATGAAGTAGGCACTAGAGCAGGGGTTCCCAACTACGGTCCTCAAGGCACACTAACAGTCCAAGTTTTAAGGATAGCCACACTTGAGCACAGGTGACTTAATTAGTTCCTCAGTTATTTTGATTTAACCACCTGTATTCAGGCATGGATATCACTAAAACCAGGACTGTTGGTGTGCCTTGAGGACCGATGTTGGGAATCACTGCACTAGAGTTTCTGGTTTAAGCAAGTTAATACCCCTTTTACACCGGAGCTAAATTCCGGGTTATTGCAGGGTTAACCCGGGCTCCCTGGTGTAAAAGGGGAGAGGGTTAGATCGCCAGGTCGAGTGACCCGGCAATCCAACCCAGGTAAATAGCAGGGTTTAAGACGGGCATAGCACGTGAAACCCTGCTGTGAGAACAGCGCACTCCGGGTCACCATGACCTGGAGTGCGCAGCTAGCCGGCCGATTGGTCCGGCTTCATTGGCGCTTGGAGATGACGTCATCTCCAAGCGTCCACTTTCACGCCGGGAAAGCCGGGTCTATGCTGACCAGACTCTGGTGTGAGCGTTGCCGACTCGGGAACATCCCGAGTCGGCGCTGGCTAAATTCCGGGTCTGATCCGGATAAGAACTCTGTTCCAACTCCGGGTCAGACCCGGAATTTTGGTGGAAAAGTGGTATTACTTAGGATGTCTTCCAGTGCCTAAAACTGCACTGATCTGAAGGTACAGGCTGATATGTACCAGTGGGGGACAGGCAGAGCTCCAACAGAAGAACAGTGAGTCAGAGGATCAACTGTCACACTGCACTGACAGTTACTAATTTCCTCCAATTACATTTTCATATCCCATGGTCTCCTATGTTGGGCTGCAGAGATTTCTGCTCAGCAATGAATTCTGTTCTGCACTGATTTCTGTACTTTAGTGATTTCTAAAAACACAGTGATTTGGGTAGCTACACTGATTTCTGTCCTGCAAGTCTCTCTGCTCCTCATATACCCCAATCCAAAAAGTCATATCCCTTCCTGCACTGTCATTTACCTCTAAATTGCAGTGCTATTAGTGTACAAGCACGCCTGGGAGCTCAACAAGAGAGACAAACAGCCACTTGAGAGAGTGAATTACTCAATGCAAGGCTGTTTCTCCAATTTGCTGATGTTGTTAGGTCATTTTCATGGCGAAAACCATGTTAGCAAAGAGTGGGGTCCTTTCCAGGATCAATGGAATGGGGTTATAGGTGAGGACAAAGTAAAGAATGAAGGCTGCTGAAGTGCAAGGTCCACTCTTCAACCTGGGCAATGCCGGGTATCCAAACAAGTGAATAATATTTCTAGCTAATAATATAACGATAGTATTCTGTATGCATAATAAAACATATAAATATTAAAAGATATTCTGTAGTTCAGAGAGAGAGAAAGGAACAGAAACAAAAAGGCACACATAGACAGGCAGTGAGAAATAATAATAATGTAAAAAAAAAAGTTTTCCTTAAAACAAAAAAGGTTGTCATATTACATGGTACTAGTTTTTGAAAATGCAATGTGCTACATGTCAGAAAAAGGAAAAGCAAACATGATTTAAAACAGTTCTAATATATAATGCTGACTTCAAATAATAGCTGTACAATACTTTAGCAAAAACAAAGAAAAAATAAGTAGGAATGACATCACAAAACTACGCATGCCAATTCTAATCATTGAAAAAAACTCTTACTGTTGGGAATACTCTTATGTAGTGTTTAAAAACACAAACATTTGAGTGGGAAAAATAAAATAAATGTAATAATGTATTTATAGTACACTACCTACACTCAACTGCATTAGCCTAACCAAATATAATTGTAACTTAAGGTCCTAAACATAAATGTTTGCTGACATCCCCTTTTTCTAGGGAGATTCATATTTGCTATTATTCGATGCAATGAAAAGTACATACTTCTATAGATCTGCAGTTTGATCACACAAAGTCACACAAACTAGTGTGTGAACGCTCAATCCTGTAATGTAGCTGAGTGCAATAAAGAAAGTGTTATCACTTGTAGAGGTGATTCTGCAAATTATCCAATCAGACAAGAGTAAGTAATGGTCATCACCAGGGTTTATATGCATTTGCCCCCTCGCACCTGGAAAAGTTACAGCTCCTGACAGATATACAGTATAAGCATTTTTGTGCTCTTTGTAGTAATGCACAGTGCATATTTGTGCAACTTGCACAAACTCACATAAGTTCAATGCATCAGCCATTTAGTACTCAGATATGTTAATTTGCAGAAATACATTTATGCCAAGGAACATTGTTTCAGTCTACATTGCAACATTTAAAGCCCAGCCTGGTAATGGCATTCACTTATTATGGTGCTGCTATGTATCATGTGCTTGCAATTGTGCCAAGGTACATATACCCTTTATTTGCATTGCATTAATCAGTTTAGGTTTCTTGCAGTAAGCTGTTACTTTGCACATGGTTGGGCATACATTATGGCCAAAGTCAACGTGTGGACTATGGGATCTAATATGTATGTCTTGGTAATTGAAGGAATTCATTGGCTGAGTCACCGGACCTATATTTTATTAAACTAAGTGCCAGTACTGACAGTGTCTCAGCTCTGCTTTTGTCTGCAGTGACTCATCCAGACAGTTTAGACTGGGCATGTATCATGTAACATTATTAACATTTTTGATCTAGCACAAAATATATTAGCTCTTAGAGTACTGTAAATAATCTATTACTTTGTTGTTTTATCTTTAAGTACATGCCAACATTTTACTGTGCTTATTTCCTGAAATGGGTGGGTTGACATTTTGATGATTGAGTCAGGTCAACTTTTATGGTTTAAAGAAAAATATTGTGTTCATGAGTATTTAAAGCGTACTTGCCAACTCTCCCGGAATGTCTGTGAATCAAATTTTTGGGGTGACCCACAGACTTCCATATGTTTTGGGCATCCTCCCATATCCCACCCATTTCCTAATGATGATGGCGGTATGATGACTCGAATATATGTGGTTTGCGTCTATCACAGCCAGCACCCCCTGCACATGATTCCCTGATTAGAGGCATTATGTTGCTGGGTGCCATGCCAAATTATGGGATTTGCCGGCCCTCACAGTGTCCCCCTCAATCTCCCCTCCGGACAGAATTCTAGATAGGAATTTACTTATATTGGCAAGTTTTAATTATAACAATATTGTGTAATAAATATAATACTGTACATAGTTTTTTTTTTTAAATTCCCAAACTGCATATTGTACAGGTTAATAACATTATTGTGGCTGGTGGCTGACGGTCCCTACCCCTTTGTCCCGGAACTTACCTGGCAACTATTTTGTTAGTCAATCTGGTGTAAGACAGTAAAGACATGTTTCAGGCAACGCGGTGTCCTGTCATCTCTTCATGAGCCAGCAGAATCTACATGGTGTCAGAAGGATGGCAGTGGTGGCACAGGGTCTCCACTGGATTGATCCTCGGGTTTTCGACAAGCACATCTTGGACTTATGGGAGTGGTGTATATACTGCTAACGTGCTTGGCAGACAAGTCCAAAAAAGTACAGGCATTCACCCTCCTAAACTTGACCAGCACTGAAGTGGTGGATAAAGCTGACATTTTCAGGGGGGTGGTTAGGAGGCACTAGATGAAAAGTTTGGGGTAGGGATTAGGGATAGGGCAGGTATACTCACAGAATACTGCTCCAGGTAAGTTACCTCTGGCCCACCAGAAATGATATGTTGACATTCTAACATGTCAACATTTCATCAGTGTCTACATGATGAATGCCGGCATTTCTCATGTAGAATGGCATTCACCATAGCAAGTGAATACCATTACCATTATGAATGTCGACATTATGACTGTCAACCAGGGACGGACTGGGGCTCTAAATCAGCCCCGGCATTCCCTTTGGTTGTTTCATGTGTGCGCGCCGTAGATGCCAGCACTGATGTAAAAGGGGGCATGGCCTTACCTCACAGAGTGTGGTTACAACTCATGGGGGTGTGCTGCAAGTCACTGGTCTCACAACACGCCCCCGTCTCTCAGTATCCCGGCCAAGCAGAGTGCCTGGAGGTCAGTAGCATACGCAGGGGGGGTTTCTAAGCCCCCAGAAACCCCCCCTGATGGGTCACTTTTTTTTTCCACAGACGGAGACAACCTTGTCTCCGTCTCTGCACCAGCCGCGGACCACCCACTGTCCCCTTCAGCTACCATTAGCGCTGTCAGCGCTTATGCGTCAGGTGGCTTTCACATCACCTGACACGGAAGAGCTGACAGCTAAACCGGCAGGGTCTGGGCAGCGCACCGCAACCTCTACACAGTCCTCCCAGAGTGAGCGCGGGAGAGCCTGAGGGAGGATCGCTGCAGCCCGGCACCGAGGAGGACGTCCGCAGCTAGCAGTAGGAAAAGCTTCTATTAGTATGTTATGTGTGTGTCTGTGTTTGTACTTAGTAAGTATGCTGCGTGTGTATGCTTCAATATGTGTATGTATGCTGTTTGAATGCTATGTGTGTATGTGCTGAATGCTGTGTGTGTATACTGTATGTTTGCTGAGTATGTCTCACACATATACTATTTATATATATATATATACAGTATATATATAATACACAAACACGGTATATATATATATATATATATATATTATATTATCTACACACAAACAAGGTATATGTGTATATATATATATATATATTTATATATATATCTCTCGTGTTTCTGCATCTGTATATATATATATGTGTATATATATATATATGTATATATGGAAACCCCCCGCTAAAAATGCTGCGTTTGCCACTGGAGGTGGAGCTACTTGGCCAGGCTTTCAGACCGGACCAGGCCATATGCCTTTCTGCCATTTGCCAGAAGTGCCAGATGGCTAATCCAGCCCT
Source organism: Taudactylus pleione (assembly GCA_031769625.1). Lineage (NCBI taxonomy): Eukaryota > Metazoa > Chordata > Amphibia > Anura > Myobatrachidae > Taudactylus > Taudactylus pleione. Next base: position 3,818,039 of record JAUIMM010000006.1, on the reverse strand, counting down.
GCTGTCAACATATCATACCACAACTATAAATTGATATGGGACAGACTAGTTTGTGGCATATGTAACACTATCATGCTCTCTCATCTACTAAGGTAAAAGGGACTGATATTAGAATCTTCCATATACTGTATACCTGCAGAGAAAATGATCCACGCCCTCTCACTGAAGGTACTTCTTAGTCCAAATGTAGTGTTTGCTGGTCTTTAAAAGAGAAATTGGGTTCTGGAACCTCTTGTAGTAACTGTTGGAAAGGGAAAGGATCCTTTGTGGTGCATGTTCTATCAATGAATCACTTAGTACAACTTCTTATAAATGGCTTCAAAGTTTATTAAAAGTTTCTCACAGTGGGTTCCAGCTATGATGGAAATGTGTATGGCATATGAAAGAATCAGCGCATAAACTAGTTACGCATATCAGCATTATACTGCTCGCTTCAGACTTGTTTATGCCAAACTTTTTCATAAAGATGTGCTTTCTTTATATATTGAGTACAATCTGTTAAGTCAGAGTGGCAGCTAGCTATCCTATGACTGGCGGCTTCACATAATCAGAAACACATAACTAGTAACACGTACCGTAATTAGTCTATGCTTTGACTCTTCCTATGCTGTATGCAAGATGCCGCTTACATTTCCACCATTGTTGGAGCGTGGATCCAGTACGGCAGCGATGTGTGTGTTAACCAGCAGCCAATGAGAGTCAGACAGGCTCTCATTGGCTGCTGCTGCTGCACACACATCAATGCCGCGCTGCGGCAATGTGTGTGTTAACCAGCAGCCAATGAGAGTCAGACAGACTCTCATTGACTGCTGAGCTCCCACTGCAAGAGCCGGCTCCCTTCTGGCTCCTTCAGTGGGTAATGGGAGAGACGTCATGACGTCTCTCCCATAATGCAGAGCGCGCCAGTGCAGGAGGACTGACGTGCGGCGCCGGGAACAGTGGCTGGAACCGGAGCGTGGATTCAGGTAAGTGTATTTTTTAAAATTTTTTTTTACTCTTGTGTTTTGTGTCTGCACATCGGGAGGGACCACTACTGGGGGCACCATTACAGGGGGGGTGCCACTACTGGGGGCACCATTACAGGGGAGGGGGCACTACTGGGGGCACCATTACAGGGGGGGAGCACTACTGGGGACACCATTACAGGGGGGGACCACTACTGAGTGCACCATTACTGGGGGGACCACTACTGAGGGCACCATTACTGGGGAGGGGGCACTACTGGGGGCACCATTACAGGGGGGAGCACTACTGGGGGTGGGGTACTACTGGGGACTACAACTGGGGGGACTACTATTGGGGGAACTGCATTGGGAGGGGGGGATCGACTGGAGGGGAACTACTGCTGGAGGCACTATATAAGGGGCTTACTACTAGGGGATTACTACTGGGGCACTAAATAGGGAGGAAAGCTGCAGGGGGCACTGTATAAGGGTACTGGATAGGGGGAATCACTACTGAGGGCCTGCATAAAGGGGACCACTACTGGGGGAACTGCATGGGGGGTGGACTACTGCTGGGGGCACTATATAAGGGGCTTACTACTAGGGGCACTGCATTGGGGGGACCACTAGGGGAACTAAATAGGGAGGAAAACTACAGGGGACACTGTATAAGGGGCACTGGACAGGGGGGATCACTGCTGGGGGCCTGCATAAGGGGGATCACTACTGGGGGCACTGCATAAGGGGGGACTACTGCTGGGGGCACTATATAAAGGAGCACTGCATAAAGGGGTTCACTACTGGGGGCACTTCATAGGGGGTCACTGCATAAGGGAGACCACTACTGGGGTACTGAATAAGGGGAACTAATGAGGGGCTGCATAAGGGGGACCACAACTGGGGACATTGCATACTGGGGGTACTGTATAAGGGACACTTCTGGGGTTACGGTGCATATGGAAAGGAATGTTCAGAGTGACGATAAAGGGGTGTGTCATGCTGACACGCCCCATTTTTAAGTGACCATGCGGAGCAGCACTTCGGGAATTGGCGGAGAGGTAAGTATATTTTCCTATGGGTGCAGGGTGTGCATTGAGGGACCCCCTGGACCTGGAGACCCATGTGCCCTGCACACCCTCCACCCATTATAGATACGACCCTGGATCAAACATTGGTATTTTCACATATCCCACTACAGGATCCCCTTATTTACTAATAGTCAGTTTAGAAATTGATTAAATATCAGAACCAGCAGAGAAATTTCCAAATAAATATACTATTAAAAAGCGTAAATTTTAGATTCTAAACACCTTTCTACTGGTAGATAATTATGATGTATAAAAGGAGACACAAGCATGTAATGCACTGTGGCTGTAGGAATTATGGCAATTCAAATCTATCTGATGATATCCACCTTCCTGTAGTATGCAAATCACTAGCAGACTGAGGAGACTCAGGAGGCAGAATTAGAGGAGCCATAGCAGATTCTTGAGATACCCCATAGCCTACGCATACCTAGGCTCTTCCGTGGTTGGTTAAATGCATTGTCTGTCTCACACATTCCAAGTTAATGATGCTGTATGACCTCGTCAAGTCTCAGCTTTAGCAAGACACTGCATCACATGCCGTATCAGGCCTGCTCAAGCTGCTGTGTGCTGTACATTTTTTTTCCACTGGATCCTTTTAATCAGTATCTTGGAGTGTGCTTGGAATTTGTCAGATATGCGTTGGACCCGATGACCAAATAACCCCTCAAAGTTATACAACAGTAAGTTTACTAATGCACAATTATCCTCTTCGTTAAACCTGACATTGAGCCCAGACTTACATTTGCCAGGATGAGGCCCCTCCCCCAAATCGGAGTCCTGGTCCTCTGCCTCCTCCATCACACTGTCCTCACCAACTGGATACCTCTCCTCCACCTCCTTATCTTCTCTTGCACTACTCTCTACAGCCTACATAACAAATAGAAAATAAATACACAAACTACACTTAAAAACTAACACAAAACTTATGCACACACACTCCCCATGCACACACACAGAAACACTGACAAAGTCTAAATTAAAAAATTCTACAAAACCAAAAAAATAAGACAAACTTCAAAATGACAATAACAATACAGAAATTGATAGGACAAAACTCTTAGAAATTACTTTTTAAGCCCCTATATGAAATCACCACTCTCCTGCTAAACACTCCTTCCTCCTCTCTCTCCATAAAACACCCTTTCAGTTTGCTTGGGTGTGTGCCAGCCTTTTTGTAATGCATTTCTGTTGCTTACAATGCATGTGGTATGTTTTGGCCAATAGCAGTACATAAGGAAGTGTTTGCCGATTTTGCAGGTGATATTGTAGGTGATTTTGAAGTGCACATTCCGAATCGACCACTTTTATACTCTTGAAAGTCGACCCACATCACATTCAATATTCAAAATACAATGTTAGTAAATGAGAGATTTGGCCAGTGATTTATATAGTCGATTTCAGTCAATTAATATTGAAATAAAAATCAACTCAGAAGTTGACATTTAGTAAATATACCCCCTCTTGTCTATAGTTATGATGGTCCCTCTTCTGTTTTGCACAATACACTTTCCTTTAGCGTAGTGAACTTTGTGTTCCCTCTGTTTTAGGACATGGTTATATGGTTTGTTCCCCCTCTCTGTTTCGTAAAGCATGTCTTTTATTTCTGTGACTTTTGCTCTTGTGTATGAACCAAATCCCTCTAGTACCTACGTCTCACCTGTGATATAGTTACCTGCTGCAGTTAAACAAAGGGAAAAAATTCCTAAACCCACAAAAAAATTAGATAGATTTAATAGCACTGCGGCGGAATTAAAATCAGCCACTAAATAACATAATTCTGTATTTTCTTTACTAAACTAAAAATAACATATTATATACTGATGGCAAACATAAAAACAATTGATACAGTAACAAATGTTCTTTTTAAGGTTTCATGTATTGTGATAATCTCCAATAAAAAATATACAATACATCAAATAGCTATATGCTTATACTAAAATCATTTATAAAGAAGAAATTTGATCTACAATATATAAATGGTTGCTGTGTCCAACTAGGAGGAACATAAAGAACCCAATGATAGTCTTATAAATTATCCATTATTAAAGGCAAGTTATTAGGAATTGTTTCCAAATTTTCAGTTCAATAATAATGATGGATTGATAGTTCCAATGCACAATGACATTAACTTATCTGCCTTTATTATGTACCGTGGGTTGACGTTGACGGCATTATATAGGATCCGATTCTGGCACTAGTAAACCAGGGCCGTATCTGACTGCTGATTAGCACTGCAGTGGCTGTTAGATTTCTATCTACCCTAGTCCTCAGTCTCTCTGTGGCTTGCTTCTCTCACAGAGACCCGCCGGCTATGTGGATACAGCATCTGCAGAGGTTGTCAGATCTTTGCCTGCTCTAGTCCTTAATCATTTTGTGGTTGTAAGTCACAGGGGACCCGCTGGCTCTGTTGGTAAGGTGGCGTCAGTAGCGGTCTCTGATCTCTTACATTGCAGCTAATATTATGAAGCTCTTCCAGATCTTTGTTCCAGATCTTTGGACTTTTTCAAGCTTATCAGCTTGAAAAAGTCCAGAGATCTGGACAAAATGCATTGCTGCCCATAAAAGAAACATTCCTGTATCCAATTTAACTGGAGGAGCTTCATAATATCAGCTGCGGTGTAAGAGATCCAAGACCACTACTGACACATTCATTTGCTTGCACTCAAATGCTTTGTGGTTACCCTGTAACTATCGTATCACTTGAATTTAAACTTTATGAATTTTTCACTTTTTTTAATATAATGCAGTACTCTCCACACTTGACTCACAGGGCACGCATTATTGGAACTGTAGTACCATTGCTCTGACTGTGTCTGTGGTTAACTTTGCTGTGTTTGCAAAGACACAAGCTTGTGGTGCACTCAGGGCCGGATTGAGGGTCACATGGGCCTGGAGCTGAAAATGACCAAGCGCCTATTGTGAGAAGCAGAGGAGGTGTGACCAGTATTGTGTGGGTGTGGCCAGTGCCGTGTGGGCGTGTACACCCCTATACTCCAATGTCTCCATAAATATGTAAAAGAAAAAAAATGCTTTATTTTGTGAGGTAAATAGAAATACAATTTTAAGTTATGATTTATGGCTGACCGTGTGGAGTAGATCAGTCAACATCATGTTGTCATGACAATGGGCCTATTTTTATGTGGAGGCCTGGAGCTGTAGCTCCATCCGCCCCATTGTTAATCTGGCCCTGGGTGCACTGTGGCTGTTGGAATCATGGCAATACAAGGTTATGGGTTGATGTCCCCTTTCCTGTGGTATGCAAAACACCACCTGACTAAAGAGACCACTGAAGCAGAATTAGAGGAAGCACAGCAGCTTCTTGAGGTACCCCATAGCCTACGCATGCCTAGGCTCTTTGAAAACAGATGCTTAGTAAATCTGCTGTTTTATAAACTTGTCTATGTAAAATAATCAATAGTTTTACCGATGATCTAAAATCAGTTATTTTGTTATTTTTCTGTTGGTTTTGCCATTAGTAAATGGGCGGATATCAAAACCAACGAAAAAACGACAAAAAACAAACAAACTTGACCTTCAGTAAATCTACCCCATGTTGTCTGATTTTGAGTCGGAAACCAAGTGACTTTTTTGCATTAAGCCATGGAAACCTGATGGAAGCATGAAACCTTATGCTATAACCAGATTCCATACAGCTAATGCAAGAATCTGTGCATCTGCAAGTGCAAACCCACTGAGTTTACGCCAATCACCGCAAGCATTACCATTAGTATAATCACTTGTACAAACCCTATGCTGTGTGCAAGAGATCCATCAGGAACAGGCTTCCACTGTCTGTACGAATGACTCAGAATCGCACAAAGCTTTACCTACATGTCCATGACACTTTCTTGAGACAGATCTCTTGTGTGTTGATGAACAGTTTCAGTCCATTTTGCGCAAAGAAAGATTTAGCAGCTATACGTCCAACTCATAATCGCTCGTAGGTGAACAAACATGCAGAATGCACATGAGCAGTATGGTAAAAATTGCTAATTGTGTCCATGAGGAGAGATCCCTCCAACTCAGAATCAAGCCCATGGTGCACACTAATATACTCTGTTATATCTTAGCATCTTCCACTCAAAGCATTGGCCCTACTGTCCTGCAGTCCTCCTCTGACCGCAAATGTTGCCATAGGTACGCTATGGAGTAGACAGAGATAGAGAAGCACGGTCCAGAACTTTTTTTTTAACAGAAATGTATCAGAACAAGCCATTTATCTTATTAGATTATGCTCCATCTGTATAACAATTTTTTTACCCACAGATCCACCACATTACACACATTTGTCATGTTCCTTCAACCTTTCATTGTTCCTGTAACATAAAACAATGGTATCAGACTGTTAAGTCATCTTTTAACCCTCCTAAACTAATCAGATACATAAATATTCATATTTCAGTAACTTGTAGCTCTGATCTTTGAATGTTACTAAAATAACAGTTAAGAAATTTCAGACTAGCTTACTTGTAAGTAATGTTTGCAGGAAGCATGAATGTTTATAGATAACTCAGACTAATTATGTGACTTCCTAGTAAAAGTAAAAAACAGTTGGGTCACATTTTTCTGTGTATCTTCTGAAATACTAAAAACATTTGATTTGGCCTGGAATTAAAGGGCACGATTAACACATATTCTAACCAACCCCAAAACAGACTTTGAATTTGAATGTGCTTTACAGGAAGCCATTACTTGTGGAATTCTAGCAGAGTGGATCCAAAACTCACACATTTTACTGTTGGTCTACCTAAGGGAGGCGAGGGTGCAAAGGTTTTTTTTTTCTGGTTTATTGGAGGATAAAAATTAGGAAACACATTTCCTTTTTTTTCTCTATTTACTCAGCTGCTTCTGTCACCTCAATTTGGGTTCCATGTATAAAGTAACATACAGAAGCACACAAGAATGTTTGGTTACTAAATTATAGGAGGATATTGAAGAAATGTTTATATGAAATGCAGATTTGAAATGATCCCGCCATACGTCCTACATGGTACTGTACACACTACAGGTGAAGTAGAGGACAAAATCAAAATAGCTTCAGTTGGTTATTTAGTCAGCAAACATATGAATGGACATTTTTAGAAGTTAGATAAACTAAGCTTGCCCAACTAACTGTGGAGTAATACTAGCTGATAATTGTTCTGATGTTTAATCAACCATGATTGGCTGCAGAAAGCTCAATTTTTCTTTTACAGGAAACAACTTATTGCAAAACACTGTAACCTTGGATGGTCTTTTTTGAAAACAGAATCTCGAAATACAAATAAATATAAATTCCTTATATTTTCTCATTATATAAACTTGATAAGAATGAAGAGAAACCACAAGTGCTGTAGTTTCTTGTAAAATGGAAGATGAATTTATAGGTTTATTTATTCTGCTGTACAAGTATAGCTTGTGATATACACAGGAGATAGCATTTAAATATATATATAAGGGCCCACACAAGTACTGTTGAATTATAGCTAGAATAATGACAACAACAAAAATGTATTTATTTGTACGAGTGTTGAAATAGTAGAATGTTAGTATATGCAAGTCTATGGTTTTTGCTGATCTTGCCCATCATATACAGTATACTACATGTAAAGGAGGCAAGTCTTCATCTATAATTCAATGGGCAGATGTAGGTCTACATGCTTTTCACAAAGTCATCAAAACCCAATTTTATATATGTATTCTGGAAAGAATTATGGTTCTTGAAATTCAAATTGGTAACTAGCAGCATGGTATAGTATGAACATCAAAAAATATAAAGTTATTTATATATTTCTCGTCAGTGTCATTACACTACACCGGTGGTTCTCAAACTTTTTTGAATCACGGCACCCTAGAGTATCAGCATTGTTGTCACGGCACCCATAAACTAAAAATTTATTTAAAAAAATAATAATTGAAGTAAACTGTACTTACCTGTCATATTTAGGTTCTGATACATACTGATGGAAAGGATTTCACTTCTGCTTGTTTACATACTTTATCATTAGCAGCTACCAGCTCTGGTTTTGCCTATCACATTGACCCTAAATAATTTGATTTGGTCCTGGACCACCACCCCGTGGCACCCCTGCAAGTGTCCCGATGCACCCCAGGGTGCCACGGCACCCAGTTTTGGAACCACTGCACTACACCTTAACTAGCTTTATCTAAGAACCAGGTCATGCTGCTTTGACCAATGATGTTCAAAGGGCAATTGTAATTAATACTAAACCAGGTTTGTTACTATTTATTGCCGTTAATTCATTACTATTTCCCTTTGAAATCCATCTGCGGTTTGTAAACTTGACTTTTAGCAAATCAACCCCATAAGTGATGACATCCTCTAAAAACACTCCTGTACAAGAAATTCTGTTAATGAAAAAATGTGGTAAGACCTTATGTTACATTATGAGGTTAGGTAAAGATCCTAAATTTGTGATGAGCCACCTAATCATTAGACTGCGTATGCACAAGTCTGCGTCTACACTCACCAGAGCTTAAACAGTCTGTTACCTTTCTGTATCCAAAACAAGAGCCATTTTGTCATTGTCACTTGCCCAAGCTTTGGTTACTCAAGGCCAGAGGCTTAACGCGGGTGAAGCCAGTGAAACTCATGCTCTCGGTGCATGCTCCTGGCCAGGGGTGCCATTTTGAGTGCTTGTTAGTTGGCGGTGTAGTGCATGGTGGTTGGCAGTGTAGTGCATGCACAGTGGGGATGGACTGGGGTTAGTGTGCCAGTTAGGGCCGGCCCTAGCCCTATTTTTTGGTAAGCGAGTATATTTTTTGGCACCCCCCTATGCAGTGCCCCTTTTACAGGGCCACCAGTAGTGGTCCACCCTGTGCAGTGCCCCTTGTGCCCCTAGTAGTATTCCCCTTATATAGTGCCCCCAGTAGTAGTCCCCCTATGCAGTGCCCCCAGTAGTGGTACCCCCTATGCAGTGCCACCGGTAGTGGTCCCCCCTGTGCAGTGCCCCTTGTGCCCCCAGTAGTAAGCCCCTTATATAGTGCCCCAGTAGTACTCCCCCCCTTGCAGTGCCCCCAGTAGTGGTACCCCCTATACAGTGCCCTTTATATAGTGCCCCTAGTAGTAGTCCCCCCTCTTGTAGTGCCCCCAATAGAAGCCCCCCTTGTAGTGCCCCCAGTAGTAATCCCCCCCTTGTAGTGCCCCCAGTAGTATTGCCCCCCTTGTAGTGCCCCCAGTAGTAATCCCCCTTGTAGTGCCCCCAGTGGTAGCCCCCCTTGTAGTGCCCCCGGTAGTAGTCCCCCCCTTGTAGTGCCCCCAGTAGTATTGCCCCCCTTGTAGTGCCCCCAGTAGTAATCCCCCTTGTAGTGCCCCCAGTGGTAGCCCCCCTTGTAGTGCCCCCAGTAGTAATCCCCCCCTTGTAGTGCCCCCAGTAGTATTTCCCCCCCTTATAGTGCCCCCAGTAGTAATCCCCCCCTGTAGTGCCCCCAGTAGTAGCCCCCCCCTTGTAGGGCTCCCCAGTAGTATGTCTCCCCCTTGTAGTGCCCCCAGTAGTAGCCCCCCCTTGTGGTGCCCCTAGTAGTAATCCCCCCTTGTGGTGCCCCCAGTAGTAATCCACCTCCCCCGCCCGCAGTAGAGACGTAATAAAAAAATAAAATAAAAAACCCACTTACCTGAAACCCGCTCCTGCTCCTGGTCCCGCCGCCGATATCAGGTCCTCTGTCCACCGCTTTGCATTATGGTAGTGACGTCATGACGTCACTCCCATTACCCACTGCGGGAGCTGGAAGATGTCCGGCTCTGGCAGTGGGAGCAGCAGCAGCCGATGAGAGTCTGTCTGACTCTCATCAGCTGCTAAAGCAAACACACAGCTGCCGGCGCCGGCGGCTGTGTGTTTGTGCTGTGTAGCGCTGACCGAACTCCGTCCGGTCAGTGCTACACACGCGGTGCAGCTGTGTCACAGAGATACAGTCTGCCCGCGGCCCGCATGGTACGCAGCTGAGGCGCCCTTCACTCTGTGGCGCCTTACACAGCTGCGTACCATGCGTAACGGGAGAACTGGCCCTGGTGCCAGTAAAAGAGGGTAGCCTGTCCAGTAGGAATACCACAGTGGAAGGAAGGGTAGGCTGCAGCACATACATGGGGTATGGGGTGTAAGTGTGTCTGGCGCCCAGTAGTAGTGAGGGGGTGGTGGTAAGCGAGGGAAATAAGTGTGCCCAGTAGGAGTGGAAAGTATGTGTGCCAAGTAGGTGGGGGGGTTTAAGCGTGCTCAGTCAGTGGGATGTTCAGTAGGGAGGGTGGCGCTGTAGCAAGTGCTTACTCCAGGCATTGTGGAAACCAAGCATAAACTAGTGTTACACAATTAGAAACATTTTCCTTGCTACAGGTCCTTTGCAAGAATAATAAAGAAATTTAGTATACAACATATGTAACTAAGGGGGAGATTTATCAAATCTTGGAGAAAGAAAAAGTGGAAAAGTTGCTTACAGCAACCAGTTAGCTGCTAACTAATTTTTGTAGCTCAGCCTGTAAAATGACAGTTGGTTGATCCTTTTTGTGCTTTAGGTGGCTTGCCATCTAGCAACAGCTAAAGGAACAAGGTGGCAAGCCTCCAAAGCACCTGCTGATAGCAGGGAGAGTGATTTTTTAATCACTTCCCTGTTGAACCTCAGAGAATCAGCAACAATACCACAGGTACTTTGGAATTTTCCCTAGCCACATCTCAGCTTGTTCACTCACTAACCATCCCAATTGGATGTCAATGTGGAACTTTTAACTGGATTAAGTATTATCACTATAGCAACACTCACGTAATATTGCAATACAAATGATGTGTGCACACACAAATGACATTCTTCTATAATTATCATCATTGCAATTTGCGTGCAGCTATCCAACATTTATTCCTGTACAGATCTAAAGATATATCATATATATATATATATATATATATATATATATATATCATATATGTATATATATATATATATATATATATATATATATCTTATACATTTTTATTATTCATTTTTATTTAATATTAATTCTGTTGCTTATTGTGTATTAATTATTTATGTGTATATAGCATGAGTGATTTCTATGTTATATCTGTCAATTGCGAGCAAATAAATTAATTTACCTATGAATAACGGAGCTTTGATTGCTAAATGTTATCTTTCTGTCATCTCACAATTGTTAGATTTTTATTAGCGCAGTCCTCTCGATATATATTTCATTCTTGCCGACCTTCTGGCTGCCGCCACCAGGAGGGGGCAGCAACATTGGAGCAACAGGGGGCATGGCAGCGCATGGCAATGGTGGGCAGTGGGGCGTGACAGCGCAGTCAAGTAATCTCAGCCCCGCCCCCTGCTATACAATGCTGAGATTACCGGCAGGGAGTGGGGCTGTGATGACGTGATTCAGTACAAATCATGTCATCTGCCCGCCCACGCTGACCGCTTTCAATTCGGTAAGTGGTCAGCTGTGGAGTGGGGGCTGTACGGGTGGCTGCTGGTATGGGAGACTTGCCCTCTCTTGCGGGCGGCTGGGAGCACCACCTGATTTTTGGGACCCTCCTGGCAGTTCCTTGCCATCATTTTCCACAGAAGAATTAATAGTGAACAGAGAGGAAGAGACTAGAAGATGACTTTTTAAGGAAAAAAACTAACACAGAACTCCTAGGATCAGTGACTGAGGTAGGCACACATAATTAAAAAATGTTTTTTTACACAAAATACAATTGGGAAAAATTAACATTTCTCATATGGTATTGCACGTAGAATGCAAATTAACACTGTGCAGAACAAACAGAACAGTTCAGCCCATAGTAGACTTTGCTCTTCAGCTCATAGTAGGCAAAATTTTGATACTCGCACAGTCCCACTTAGCTAGAAGGGTCTCCCTTTGATAGAAATATGGCAGGTCCAGCATGCGCACAACCATCCTCACCCATTAAGTCCCGGGGAGTAGATTGGGAAATGAAGGAGGTGGTCAGATCATCAAATTGGTTATACAGAAAGTAATGTCTGGCACCAATTAAGATGTTTTTTCTCTAGTAACCTGCTGCTTGTAATGAGGGAAACTTAAACCCCCTATAAGCAAAGCAACCAATATCAAAACAGGAAGGAGTGCTGGCTAACAGATAAAATTATCTTTATTAAACATATATAATATATACTAATATTATCTATATTAACGCACGGGCAGTGTACCTTATTTATAATATAAAATGAAATTAAAATTAAAAACATATGCATCAGTAAATAACATGCAGTATTGCTGCTACAGAATATAAAAAGCAATTATATCCATGTACAGGTTGAAATATTATATTCCTACTTATTACCAGAAAAAATTAAACAGCATGTACTTACTCTTAGATACAATAGATGTCATAGATATGGTGCTACCCAGTAAACCACATGAAAATTACTCGCGCAGAGTAAATTAATAAATCAATTATCTAAGAGTGGAGATCCATATTGAAGTATAAAACAAACGTCAAATGGTATTGTGAGCCCAACACATTGAACAATAAAACAATGTGTTATTATTCAATGTCTTGGGCTCACAACACCACTTGGTGTTTGTTTTATACTTCAATACGGATCTCCACTCATATATAAATGATCTATTAATTTACTCTACGCGAGTCATTTTCATGTGGTTTACTGGGTAGCGCCATATCTATGACATCTATTGTATCTACTATTACCTCTGTGAGTTTTAATAGGGAAACTCACAGTCATAGTTGGGCTTGCTAAAACTCTTTGAAGCGCCTGCACAAGTACCCTAAAACAACTTGTACTGTGTAATTAATTTTAATCTGATCCAAAGGTATGTCTCAATTTCTCATGTCCATTTATATTAAATGGCCTGCTGTCCTGTCTACATGAAGCTTTTAGGTTAGTAAGCAGTGCAGCTGTAGCATATGAAAAGCTTTAGCACACAGAAGGAGACTGTAGTCTCTACAAACTTTAGAACACAGAAGCAGTCCTTGGATTTCTATGTAAGAAGAACACATTATGTGTACCTCCTAGCTGCTGGTGACATCCAATAATGCAGCTTAACAGAGGGATCCAGGTATCGGCACATAAATAAAGTTTTGCTCCAACCTGTGGGGCAGTTCAAACACCACCAGGAGCAAATGGTAGGTACTAGCTTCTAATTGCTCTCACTAAATGGGTCCTCAGAAGCCATTCTGGGTTACCTGATGTTCCACCTTATTTACAAATCGACCCAGCTTTAAAAGATTTCATGGATGAAAGATACTTTACTGATCCTATAGATAAATCTTAGAAGTAAATGCAATACTTCATTGCCGAGGCAGCTGGTCCACTGCTTTACACCCAAGATAAAACTGAAAAAGAGGTTAATACAACTTGCTCATTAGAAATTTTAGTGGCATCTAATTTGTTTTCCTTGAAAGCAATTAGTTGAGGCACACTAATAGCTGGCCAAAACTTCAAGTGTGTAACCCGCAGAACAAGACAGCTCACCTAGGCAGGTCTAGAAAGTCTGGCACCAAGTTCATTAGAATTTCCAAAATTCTTAGACAGATTTATTTGGTCAAGAATTTATATCTAAAGTGAAATCACTGTAAAAAGCAAGGAAATTCTTTGGGGATCTTAAACATAAATCTGACAGCAGTAAAGGGCCTCAGCCACTCATGCCAAGGCTTTCCCAGTACACAAATAGGAGGATTTACCTCATAAACCAGAGGTACAGGTCTTAAAACCTGGATCCCCTCTAATAGAAGACAATACAGGTAAGTCATAGTCCTGTGTAAATTACTACAGACAAATGGTTGTTAAAATCAATCCAATTTGGCCTCAGTTTACTGTTAATACAGTTTCCACACTAAAAACCAACTCTGCACAGAGAATGCAGTCACTTACTAGACAAAGTAGGACAAACAGTTCTATTGCAAGGCAAAATAGAGCTTGTGAATCCTTTATCAAAATGCTGGATAAGTCATATATTTCCTATAAGGAAAGCCGACAGCATTTACAAGCCTGTCCTGAATCTGAAAACATTAAAACCCAAAAGATTCCACATGGAGGGTTTCCAACTGGTGCCTTACTTGATAAACAAGAATGGATTCTGCATCAAAATAGATCACAAAGATGCTTTCTATACTATCTCTATAACCCAAAATCAAATAAGACTACTATGTTTGCTCTGGAAAGGATAAATATTCATGTGGACATTTAACGTTTTTTTCATTGCACACTGTACAGTCACAGGCATTACTAAGGCAATGCCTTTGTAGCCAACATACATGGACAGATAGGAATGGATATGTAATGTCGGCTGCCGGGATTCCTTCTGTCACAATACCGACAGCGGCATCCTGATGGTTGGTATCCCAACAGGGGCCGGGTAAGTATACTAACCCCCCCTTATCCCCCTAATCCTCCCTTCTTGTAGCCTAACCCTAAGCCTACCCACCCAGCACCCTAACCCTCTTCATTAGACCCTAAACCTAAGTTTCCTCCCTACATGCCTAAACCTAACCCTCCCCCCTTATTACATAACCAACCCCCCCCACCCGGTGCCTGACCCTAACCCTCACCCTAGGGGTGCCTATCTCTAACTTTGCCCCAAAACCAAATGCTGACCCCGCTAACTTACCTAAACCTAACCTCTCCCCCCCCCGGTGGCTAACACAAAGGGCGCCCCAGCTTACCTTCGTTTGGTCACGCATCCTCCTAGATTCCAGCATCAGGATTAAGATAGGCATCTGTATTTCGATGCCTATCTTAAGTCCCTTCTCAGGATTCCAGCGTCGGGATTGAAACCGACGGCCTCGCAGCATCCAGTTTCAAAACTGCGTCCCGGGCAGATATAATTACTCTTTCTCCAAATGTTTGTGTCCATAATTTGGGCAAAAAGAACCATATAAGATGGATGTGAAGTCCTTTCCATTGCCCAATCTAGCTCTCCAATATGCTTTTCCTCCACTGAGACTACTTCTGAGAACAATAGTCTTACTAGACCAGCTACCCCAGTTTATGTGGATGGTAACATTGTTGGCTGCTGACAGACCTACTCCTCGCCCTAATTGACATCTCTGTTAGACCTAGAACATGTGCCCGATATAAGGTCATATGCCTGATATAAGCAACTGGCCCTGTGCTGCAGGGGAGGCGCTGGGCTGGAGAGGCACCGCCACTGACTACTCCATTTGCTGGGCACCCGGCAGCTCCTTCCCTGCAGTGGCAGCCATAGGCTAGTGCTCACTCCTGAGCTTCGCCTTCTGTCTCCTGCAGTGGGTGAAGGTAGGGACATCATGACATCTTTGCCCATAGTGCAGAGCGTGCGTAGCAGTCGGATAGCGGTGGACACAGGAGCAGGGCTTCAGGTAAGTATAGTATTGTGTGTGTGTCTGTGTGTCATTTTGTGTAAGGGGCACTACTAGTGTGGGCACTACATAATGGGCACTACTAGTATGGGCACTGCATAAGGGGTACTACTACTCTATGGGCACTGCATAAGGGACACTACTACTCTGTGGGCACTACATAAGGTGTACTACTGCTCTATGGGCACTACTACTTTGTGGGCACTGCATAAGGGGCACTACTACTCTGTGAGTATAGCATAAGGGGTACTACTACTCTGTGGACATTGCATAAGGGGCACTAATGCATTGCATAAGGAGCACTACTACGGTGGGCATTGCATAAAGGGCACTACTACAGTGGGCATTGCATAGGGGAACTACTACTGTGGGCATTGCATAATGAGTTCTACTAGAGTGGGCATTGCATAAAGGGCACTTCTACTGTGGGCATTGTGTAAGGGGCACTTCTACTGTGGGCATTATGTGTAAGGGGCATTGCTGCTGTGGGCATTGTATAAGGGACACTAATACTGTGGGCATTATATCTATAATGGGCAATACTACTACTGTGGGCATTGTGTATAAGGGGCACTAGTGTGTGTCGTAATGTGACCACGCCCCTTTCTTGTGCAACCATGCCCATTTTTGCGATGTGCGCCTATGCCGTGTGCTATCCTTTTATATAAAAATGGGAGGGTGGGTTCAGATTTATAGTTTGCAGGTTACGCCAAACACCCTAGCACCAGCCCTGCATAAGGCTTGGTTCTCAGAATTCAATGTTCTAATTCAAAATCATACCACTCTTCCATACTGCATCAGGCATTAGATTTCATAGCACACAGCTCTTAATCAATTAATTCCAGGGATTTTAAGAGGAATAATCCTGTCCAGACCAATCACATCCAAATACCACTTGAGACAATGACCCTTTCCGCACACACCTACGGTATCCTCTATGGGGGTCATTCAGACCCGCTCGCGAGCGGCAGGATGCTCGCAAGTGGGTCGATGTTCCCCACTGCACATGCGCATGATGGAGGGAGCTCCGTCGTGCGCATGCTCGAGACCCGGCGAGTGACGGGCTCACCATCTCTCCGGGTCTCGCACCAAAGGGGGCGTGCTGTCGATGTTGATTGACAGCACGCCCCCTTTGGTCGGCGTGCCGGGGGCGTGCCTGCCAGACAGAGGCGTTCCCGTGGGAACGCCTACCGTCTGAAGCCGGTCCCACTGACATCACTAGTGATGTCAGTGGGAGTGATTTTGGCTCTGATAGAGCCAAAATCACTCCAGGGCTCGCGGCAGGGAGACCCTACCGCAGGGTCTCCGTCACAAGTCCGATGGTCGTGATGGTCTAGACCATCGCGACCATCTTTTTTGCCGCTCGCATATGCTGTGGGTCATTTTCATGGAGGAGGGCACTGATTCAGAGCGAGCGCTCTGGTCAGAGCGTTCGGCTCTGAATCAGGCCCAATGTCCCGACATCAGACATAAGGGTTTATGTAATAGGTTGCAACTTGCAGTCACTGCAGGAACTCATGCGAGTCTTCCTGTATTTTTGAAGCAGCAATCATTTTAAAGGCAAAACCAGCTTGGTTATTACAACCTATTGCATAAGCCCCATAGTAACAAACTCTAAAAAAATAGCATCTTGCATTAGCATTTACAACAAGAGGAGCAGAACTCATGCCAACTAATATTACAGATTCCTGGCTAACAGAAATTCCACATAATACTAAAAGTACACACTAAAACATCAATCCTACAAAACACATTAGTTAAATTTTATATTATTAAAGACAATTAGGACCCTAACCTCCGCATAGTGTCTTCCCTATCTAACTGTTTAACCTTAACATCAACAGACACGACATTCAACAGTTATTCATAACATGTAGAAAGGCTTATAGACCAGCCAATGCTTTTACTATCAGGGGTTATATAGTCTCTATGTCACGGCCAGGGTTTCTCGGCATGGTAGTCACTGGGTAATACCCGTGAGGTCATTATGGTGGGGGGTCTCTGGCAGCGGTGCTGGTGTTTGGTGAGGGGCATTGGCTGCGCGTGGTTCTGTGCAGGCACATTGTCACTAGGCCTGAAGAGGTCTGGCGGTGTTTCCGTTCCATTGGCATGGGCGCCGCCATCTTGCCTGCGGCCATGTGATTCCAGCTGTCCAATCCTGGTAGGTCATGTGCTCATTCCAGCCAGTCACAGTGTGGCACTGAGGAAGGTCCAGAGCCTTCCTTCCTTTGCCAGTGCAATGTGTTTCTCAGCTGCGGCTGAGAGAGAGTACCTGTGCTTTACCTGCCTGCTTGTAAAACGCTCCTAGCCTGAACCTTGCCTGCTCCAACCTGCTGGACTTACCATGCACCCTCCATATACCTTCTCACCTGCCTGAGTACCTGAACCTGCTGTTTCCCTGCACCTTGCTTCATTTCACTGCCAGCTGGACTTCACTACCCCTGCCTGCATCAGTTACAGCTCACCATACCTGCATTCAGTTACGGCTCATCATACCTGCATTCTGTTTCAGCTCACCATACTTGAATACTGGACTGTTACTGCCTGCCACTATCTGGACATTTTCTCATTAACCCCCACTACAGTTATCAAGTGCACTTTAGTGCTATACCTGGACTTTTTCATTTGCCATTCCCATGTCTTCTAAGTCACTTATTAAAAACTCCACTTTTTCATTTAAGTTTGCTTCTCTGTCTTCTCTTATCACCACCCTGGGTCCACAACAAATTCAGAACCTCACACTCTACTATGAAAGACTCCTGCATAAACACAAGCATATTTAAATCATACCTCCCAACTGTCCCGCATTTAGCGGGACAGTCCCGTTTTTGTGGGACTGTCCCACTGTCCCACCCACGGGCCATGGTGTCCCACGGTGGGGGGGAAGTTGGGGGAAGCATACACCGCTGCTCTGCATAGCAGAGCAGTGAGTATGCAGAGCAAGAATAGATGCTGTGCGTTTGCGCACAGCATCTATTCACAGTATGGGGGGAAGCCCGGGGGCAGCCCAGCATCTTGGAGATGCTGGGCATGCCCCTTAGTGATGGAAATGGGGCATCCCGCTAGGCCTTGCCCCCTTTACATGCAGGTCACGCCCCTTTTTGGGAGCACGCGCTCCGAAGGCGCGCAAATGTCCCGAGATGAGATTATAAAATGTTGAGAGGTATGTTTAAATGCCACTCCTTAATAGAAGTAACAACTACTAAAGCACCCGCAAAGGGCATATCTCTTCAGACAATTATTCATGCAGCATGTTGGTCATCTATTTGTACCTTTAGAAAATATTATTGGAGACAGCAACCCAGATATTGTTAGGTTTCTCAGAGCAAACACCAGGTATGTGGTAGTCTCCCCACTAGCTGTTACTAGGTGGCATGACTCCTGAAGAACAAACTTTAGTTTAGGAATCTATGGCCTGCAAACTTTATTTGTTCTAGGGAACAAGATTGCCACATAACAACAGCACATTATGAATAAAAATATATTCTGTTTCTAATGTTGCATACACACGGTCAGATCTGTCAGTCGAACAATGAACTACAAACGATAAACGACGTATGATTTTACCAACGATTTCATGAACTACGAAGTAAGAACGATTGTTGACAGTATTAAAATTAATGAAAATCGTTCAAATCTGACTGCAAACACATCAGATGTCAGATATCATTATCGGACAAACGGGAACGCACATCGTTCATCGTTGCAGGGACACATGTTAGATTTTCTTTCAGATATGAACGATTGGATGATTTTTAAAATTGTTATTGTACAAATCTGAAGGAAAATCTGACCGTGTGTATGCACCATAACTCTCAGAAAGCTGCATCTATATGTATGTCGTATTGCATTAATTCCAGGCCCTGAAGAAAATTGTGGGCATTATCTTATAAGGAAAATTATTTGTGTATTCTACTCACTTACCTGCTTGGTCTAGTTTGAACCCTCATAAAGTGGATAAAACACTACAAGAACTATAGCCATGGATTTATGTTATTATTACACACTCTCTTCAAATAGTTCCATAATTATTTATAGCTTCCATTTATATGTTATTTCAGCTTTAGTTGATTGAGTCTTTGTTGTAACAGATTACACTTAAGTGCCAAAAGTCATGGGATAGCAGTATTTAAAGGTAATGGTAGGTGGTGTCACCTTACTGTGATGTATTGAAAATGCCCAGGCCTGCTTCAGTTTTAATCTAACATCTCATAAATCAGTTTAAACACCAGCTAGGCTCCTCATGGCAAGGCAACAGGAATTATCAGTGTTTGAATGGGGCATGATAGTGGCTGACCGACGAATGGGACTTTCCATTTCCACTGGGCTTGTGATGTCGCTAATTGGAACCTGGAGTAGGTATGGACATCGGAAGCTAACCATTGCATCAAAATAATTAGATGGAAAAAACTATTAATATGACTAGTTAAGGGGTGGGATTGGGGGCGGGGCTCGGAGCCGGGGCAGAAAAAAAAAAAAAAGAACAGCTGAGGCCAACCGGGCAGAGGTGAGGACTAGGATGAGAGAGAAACACTGTCACTTACCCTGCTGCTGCGATGTCACAGCTGAGCTGACACTGGGAGTCTGGATTTGTGTGTGTTGGTGAGTGACTGCTGCTGCTGCAGGACCAGGGCTGCACACTGATTGGCTCTCATTGTCTCAGAGAGCCAATCAGAGCTAGCATAGGGGGGAAGTTAAATTACTACCAAATATAATATTTTAATGTATTAATTCTTACTATTTTATATTTAGACTTTCTATCCATATAGAAACACATTGTTTCTATTCTATAGAAACACATTGTTTTGAGCTCAGTCCATTGCATAGAGCTGCAGGCGTACAATATGCAGTATTGTATTATTATGAAAGTTATTGGAGACCGAAGTAGACCATATATCAACGTTCTGTGGATGTGCCCCATCTGTTATTGTAATAAGATGAACAGTAAGCAATTAGAGAAGGTAGGTGACTCAGATGTGTTATGAATATGAAAGGAATGAGGGTATGTCACCCTCTAATAATTATTTAAGGTGACAATTAATCCCTACATACCAATGAGCTTTTAAAAATACAGTCATTTTGAGTAAAGTACTTTTACATGTGTAAAGCAGGACAATTCTTTCACTGGCTAGTTCTTAATTTTTAACCAAATGACCACAAGTATAAAGTATCAGACAATGAGACACAACTATTTATATTTCAGTGAATAGTAGGTGGGAGGGGATGTCATTTGGATGCTACATTACACAGTTCAAAGATATGCATGATATTATGTTTTACAAGATTGAACATAATATTTAGTAGTCATAGTAGTCATTGCTTTTATATATTTATTTTTTTGTTTTATTGTAAGTATTTTTCTGCTGCCAAATGTCCACCGAAATAGACAAAATTAACATTTAGTGTAAAACAAAATAGTAAATTTGCAAAGGTTCAAGTACCACACATTGCTTTTAAAAGCATTTAAAGCATTGATTTTATTATCTGTTCTGAATGCACAATCATATCAAGTATAAGTGCTAAAAACTGAATATACATTATTTACAGTACTGTACTGTATGTAGTTGTTTTGTCACAGATCATCCATCCATGAAATGGATCTTTTATATTCCTCAAAGCATATAAAAAAAGTGTGTCAAATTATGCTTTGCCAATTAGTTCCTGGGTTTGGAACTGAATCAAGACAGTCAGGATGTTGAAAGTCAGAATATGGACCGATTTCTGTAAGTATTATAACCCTTACCCTAACCCTCTCCCTAACCCACACCTCCTGCAGCCTAACTCTTACGCTCCCATCCCACAGCCTAATCCTAACCCTCCCGTCCTGCAGAATAACCCTAATCCTCCTGTCCTGCAGCCTAACCCTACCCATCCCCCTAATCCCCATAAACCTAAGTCTGCCCCTGACCCTAATACTTACCTCAGCAATACGACAGGATTCTGACAGTCGGGATGCCGCTGTCGGTATTGTGACCATTGGCGTCCTGACTGTCGGGATGCTGACTACATCTGGTTTGCTCACAGCACATGATTCTGGCAAACAACAACCTAGTCCACAGAACAAAACAACCACATTTCTGTTATCATGCCCATTTTTGAGTTCCAAAATCAACTGGCACTATTTTGATTTGTGCTTTTACCAAATCGGAGAGTGTTAAGAGTCTTTGACAGAAGCAATAATGTATAAAAAGTAGCACTGATCAGTTCTAGCTAACAATGAACCAAATATTTGCGGGTCTTTAGTTCACTGGTGTCCGTGGAAGGGTCAGCCTGGTGTCTAATTACCAAGGTAATGTGCATCCATATAGCAGCCAATCGGTTAACAGGTGTAGGAAGGATCACCAATTTTGAACTGAAGATATTTCTTGCCATAATTACTGAAGGTCCAATAACAAAAGCAACTCGCTGTTAAAAACTAGCATGTGGCACTGTTACAAAATCGTCATTCATTGTTCATGCATTGCTACATGCATCTTATGAAATACTAATCTTTAGATAATGAAAGATTTGTAAATTATGTGTTGTTTGAAGCAAATAAAAACAATCAAACATCTCTTCATCTTCCTGTCTTGGTGTTTGGTATCTGAATCATATTACAATAAGCTAATGTTTCACAAACCTTCCTCAGGTTTAACCAACACTACAAGTTTCTGGAACTCCTTAACATTACAGGTGGACCTTACTGAGTTCCTTGGTGTCCAATATATAGAAGATTTTACAACAGCTAAGGCCGTTGATATACAGCAATTTCACAAGCTTGCAAAATAAGTCAAGCCTCAACCTCAGCTGTGTGCCCCTTGAAATAAACTTTGAAAAGGGTGTTTGGAAATGCTTGAATTACATTCCTGAGTAGAGCCAAAAATAGAATGCTTGAGCTCCTTTTTTATAAAGAAGTGCTTTGCTTCGTATTATTTTCATGTTTTTCAATCTTAAAAGCTGGGGATTTTTGGCCTCAAGGGGTGCGAACTTGTTACCGTAGAGACTATTTCTTTTAGAGGCAGTGGAGTGGTGGAGGGCATGCCTTACTGCTTAACTTGGCAACCATGAATTGTTTAGTGCTCTCCCCATGAATGCAAGTCTTTAACTGTGCCTGCAGGTAAAAAAATTATTTCATGAAAAGGTCCTGTAGGGGAATGTACACTGCAAGGATAAAAATTAAGACTGACAAACAAAAGCATATTATACAACTGGAGGGATATGTTAAATTAGATTTTAAAGAAGAACAGGTATTTAATGAAATTGATCCCATGTCTGCTTCAAATTTCCTGTTTGGTATTTCTGTACCCTGCAGTCAGCTTCTCATTATTGACTGGCTTTCAGCAGCTTGCAAATAATGTACAAAAACAATTGCTCATACCACCAAATGTGGTATGAAATAATCTCTCACTTTGACTATTCTAATTTACTTAGAAACCATTTCATTAATCATAATAAAGTAATTTAAGTAATCATAATTACTGTACATGAACCTAAATAAGCATGGGGATTTTTACATCTGTGGCACACTACTTAATAATGCTGTAATATACTTTTGATATGCCATGTGCACATGCATACACACACTTGAACATGTTTTAAAATGCAATTGTTCATTCCTAGAGCATTCATGTGGTACCAATACTGTATGCTTGAGTTAATTACCTGTGCTGTGGTGAGCTTGGGGTACAGTCTAAGTGCCCCTAATGTGCTGTTTTCATACCAATGTACTTTTCGTCAAATATTGTATTGTGTGTTTCTACGCTATTTCTCTACTGTTGCATTCTCACTTTACTTACTGATCACTTTGTGCACTCATGTTGTGGCATGATAATTTTGATATATGATATTTTCCATATACTGTATATAGCTAAAAACAATGTCAAGATTGACCTACTGTCATCACAAAAACTTTCATACTTGATAATACAAAAAATTAACCATGCACCTTGCATTGATAGTTTCTATCCCCTTAATGCCTAGGTTACTCTTATCTAATGGGAATGACTTACACACTTACCTTTCTGAACCCCATATTGAATGTATGTAGGGTACATGTCGGGCACATACTGTGGAGGATACAGCAGAGACTGGCGAGGAAGGGATATGTGGGGAACATAATGGTGATATGAAGGGCATGTGGGATACAATGAAGTGAGGATGGAAGTATGTCGACAAAGGCAGTTAAGGAGGAGGTAGGGTTGCCACATGTCTGGAACTCCTCCGAACAATCCAGAAATCAGCAGTGTTGTCCAGAGTCTGGAGGCTCCTTATTTCCTAGATGAGTGGTGCCCAGGAAATCCATCCGCGGATTGCAGTGCTGGGGACCAGCCCTCTCCTCTGCTCCAGTCCACTTCAGCCAGCCTCCTCTTCTGCAATTAGGGTGGGCTGTTTTTTGCTGACTGTGTGTATCCCACAGAGTGTACATGGGATGTGAGGTGTGTACAATCTATATTAGAGTAAAAGAGCAGCAGGATGCTTCCGTTGCCTCCTTTCCTCTCTCTACGAGTTCCACCATCTACCTTGCCTCTCAGATACTCACCATCTTTCACTGATTCTTTCTTATGCAATCTCCCTCTTCCTTCTTCTCTCTCGTCATCTGCCTTTATCTACCCTTAATCCTATTTTAATCTCCTTAACCTATGTTCCCGACTGTTTCTCCCTCACCTGTACTTTCTCAACAAACATGTCTTAGTTCATCTCCTCTCACACTTCCATCTCACCAATCATCTCTCAATCTTCCACCTCTTCTTACCAGGCATGATCCCCTCTCTCTACCCCCTCTGTCTCACACTCAGCAGATGCAGCTCCATCTCTCTGAGAATCCTGTGTATCGATATTTTGCCTGCAGGTGCAAAAATTGCAGCTCACATACCAGAGAGCTTGCTGGCTTATGCTGAAGCCAAGGGTATGGGTTAGGCTTGTGAAGGGAGCTATTTTGGGGACCCCAGCCTCCTTCCTCCATGCAATAATAATTGCATAATGCCTCAGTCTTGACATTTTCTTTCTGAGTACCAAACTGTTTCCATCACCCACATACAGATGTGTCCACATGCACCTACCGTCTATGTGCCATATGACACCTAATGCCTGATGTGACTGAGATGCTTCAAGAGGTGTAGCGTACCATACTTTTCTTTACATTTTGTAGTTTATTTGCATCACAGACACAGCAAAACTCAAATCAAAATGTACTAGAGATACTGTTCTGCGACTTTACCTGCACAGGATTTGCCCTACGATTTGCAATATTTAGCCTACAAGGGCTGATATCATCTTCCATAGATTAGGTACCAGCCAATCAGTTCCTATCTTCTATGTCACAGTCTGTGTTTGAAAAATGACAGTTAGGAGTTGATTGGCTGGTACCTTTTCTCCGTTCACTTTATTTCCTTCCAAGACTTAGTAAATCGACCCCTTAATCCTATACAAAGTTTTCCAATGTACAGAAGTCCGCAAGGACATCATATGTAATACATTACAAATTTACTAGTACAGATAAGGGGGTACCTAATTTTAAAGATTTTACCAAAAAGAGAATGGGCAAAAGTATTGCCTATCTCCAAAAAGCTGCGTGTAATGGTGCTTAAACATTTGTAACTACCTGGTTTATGGGTGAAAAAATGCTTTGTAGTAGGTTTTTAAATAGTAAAATGTCAATAGGGACTTAAGAGACTCACTGAATTGCCGCTACCATACCTTGAAGAAGACGCCAGCCGGCGTAGAAACACATTGGTCAGGCAGCGGTGGTGTGGCACTGTGTACCAGGTCGGGAACTTGATCCTGTGTGCCATTTGGATGTACAGACATCTGTGTATAGTGGTGACTAGGAGCACTTCTACAGATCTGGTATTAGTGCACCCTTTTTAACTTTATCTTTTGATGGTAAATAAAATCTTTTCAAAAAAATTACATAATGAAATCTCCCTGCATTTTTTTGCATATGGGGTCTTTCTAACTCCTGAGGATAGGATGACACTCGCATAAAAGATACCTTGATGTGCAGGAATCCTCAGTATTTTAAGTAAGCTTGATGTAAGCACCTATTGTTACCACTCACTCTGGTTATATAGAGGTGGAGAAGCACTAATGGTGACTAAAATTCTATGGAGTAAAATATACCTTTTGTGTATTTAAAAGAACCTGATTGGTGTAAGCATACAGCGCATGTGAGCCACTATCCTAGATTTGTATAGTTCATTTGGGGCATCAATACAAATAGGGGCATTGGAATAATCCATAAAGATACCTTTATGACACATGTAAGCAACATGTGACTTAATAATTAACATTTAATTTAAAATTGTCTCCATGGGATATTGAAAGGATAATCAGAGTGTTTTCCAATATGATACCAATAGTTTGTTTTTTTATTTATTTATATCTATTTACATTTGGACCACCCATGGAGAGATAAACGAAACTGAGTCATCAACAAAGGACTTATTTTTATCGTATTTTGTGAAACTACTAAGCACCGACAGTCTGGTATTTATTTATGATTGTTATTTATATGCTTGTGAGAATTTGATGGTTCTCTTTTATACCAAGTGTGGCAGCTGGCTTTCTTTGCACCTTGGAGATCTATCCAAATATTTATTTTACCTAAACATTTGTAATTACCCGGTTTATGGATGAGAAAATGCTCTGTAGTAGGTTTTAAATAGTGAAATGTCATTGTGGACTACTGTGTCCTTTATATTTTTGCCACGTCTATATGAAGGTAAAATTGTACAGTCCTTAAGACCCAGTAACTGTTGATCTAATGTCACTATTGCCTCTGTTCTAGTTAGTCTCAAGACTTTGTATTTAGAGCTCTTTAATTCTCCTGGGTGATATAACAATAGTAAAAATGTATCCATCATCTGATTGATTAGTTTCTTTGCATCCTGCCTATCCATGCAGATACGCAAAATTCTTAGAAACTGTGAAAAAGGGTCCATATTTGGAGGCTTCTCGATGATCTCTAGCCCTATGGAATTAAGTGTTGCGATCAGTTAACTTTGAATACAGAGTAGTAGAAAAGTTATTATGCAAATTAAGAGTAACCTCTACATCCAAATAATTGGTCTTGGACTCGCTGAATTTCCAGGTGAATTTAATGGCAGGATCCAGTCATTGGATATTTTCCATGGTGGTGCAAAAACTTTGCTCTCTGCCCGAACAAATCAGGAAGATATTGTCTATGTACCGACAGTACCATCCTATAGACTTAGAAATTTCTGCATCTGTGAATAATAAATCTTTTTCAACTTCCACCATAAAAATATTGGCGATACTAGGAGACCACACAGGTCCCCATAGCGCAACCTGAGTCGAACAGGAAATCATTTTTAGTTAATGTAATCTCCAGTAGGGAGATTTATATATGTTATTATTGACCAAAATTCTACAGACTGCTTCCAATCCCCTTGTATGTGGAATACTGGTGTACAAATTCACCACGTCTATAGTACACATTAATTATCCTTGTGGCAATGGAGATAATGACTAGTTTCAAAAGAAAACTATTAGCGTCTTTAAGAAATGTTTTGAGAGCTTGTACTACTGGCTGTAACAAATTATCAAGATTTTGTGTCACAATGTAATATGGAGAATTTATAGCTGCAATGATTGGCCTGGCATATGGAGTTCTTACATTTTGGTGTAGTTTCGATTTGGTGTAGAATACCGGAATCATTGGCCAATTACAGTATTAGTGTGTCTTTGGTTTTCTTAGCAATAATTTGCTGTTAAACCGCTAAACCTAAAATGGTATATAATTCTTGCAAACCTCCGTAGGATCTTCAGACAACTTCTCATATACCATATCATATCATCAGAAAGCTGTCTATATGCTTCTGTTTTATGCATAGTAAGATCCTGTATTACTATGCCCCCACCTTTATCGGCAGGGTGAATTACTATGTCCTTAGACAGTCTTTGAGTGCCTTCTTTTTACTAGTTGCAAGATTCATATCAGAAGATTTAAACATAATGGTCAACTTAGTGATGTTAATCTCCATACTGGATGTAAAATATTTAATGACCTGATTTTGTGATTGGGGTTCAAAGGACAATATTTTGTAAAAGGGAAAATGGTCTCCTGTATTGTCTTCAACATTATAAAAAATTTCTTTTAGCCGCAGCCTGCTGTTAAACTTATGCAGATCCACTTTAGATTTAAACAAGTCAGGCTGATTAGTGTAAATGAATGACAAGCCTTTATCAAGGACAGAATATTCATCAGAAGTTAAAGCTCTAGAAGAAAGATTGAATATTAGTTCTTCCCTTTGTAATTCTTTCTTCCTCTGCCTCACTCTCTGGCCCCTTCCTATGGGTATTACATCTTCCACACACTAGGGAGGGGAGGTTAGGGTTACACACTAGGGAGGGGAGGTTAGGGTTACACACTAGGGAGGGGAGGTTAGGGTTACACACTAGGAAGGGGAGGTGAGGGTTACACACTAGGGAAGGGAGGTTAGGGTTACACACTAGGGAGGGAAGGTTAGGGTTACACACTAGGGAGGGGAGGTCAGGGTTACACACTAGGGAGGGGAGGTTAGGGTTACACACTAGGGAGGGAGGTTAGGGTTACACACTAGGGAGGGGAGGTTAGGGTTACACACTAGGGAGGGGAGGTTAGGGTTACACACTAGGGAGGGGAGGTCAGGGTTACACACTAGGGAGGGGAGGTTAGGGTTAGGCAACAAAGAGGGAGTGTTAGAGGGGTAGAGGGATAGTATACTTACCACCCCTGTTGATCTTCAGTGTTCGGGCTTCATTCACATTCCGTTGAGATAACCACTAACTTTCTCATACTCTGCAACACTAGACATTCATCTTTAAGGCAGTGAATACAGCTGATAAAATAAATGGTTGAACAGGTTTGCGGATACACTATCTTTAAACAACAAACCAGGTGCTTTGACTGAATCCTCTATCTTCAGTAGTGATAGTACTTATGTTGACCGGCACTCCAATAATGTAAATCAGCTAGCCCGGTGCCTCTCCTATACAAACACATGTTTAACAAACATGGATGGTACTCTGAGTCTGTCACCAATGAAAATAAAGAGATTCCAAACCTAAGGGAGTAGGTCGACGTAAGGCGCAAATCCTTTTATCAAGCAAACACAATATATACTGGTGCTTGACTGGTGTACTACTAATTGACTGTTGCATGCAGGGCACAGCCGCTTACCCCAGGAGATGGCAACTCTAACTTGTTCCTGTGACAAAGAAACTTCAGATTTTCACATCTGATATTCTGACAAATACTCGGAGATACTTCCCAACAGTTAATTTGTTTGTGGATAAGAAATAAACATACAACAGTTGAAGTAATACATTTTTCTTTTGCAAGAGGATTTTTCACAATGGTTTAAAGATCTCCAAACTCACAGCCCTATGTTTCAAAATGTCTTGAATTCTGAGAAAGATACATAGAGTACTCTGGAACATATCTATTTTAAGTGTCTTCAAATACAATATCCAGAAATGGAATTAATTGTTACAGATGTCACGTGTGGACCGAGATGTTTGCAGGTATGAGAAATGGAATTTAAAAAAATGAAACTAATTTCTTAGACATTACAGGAACTACATGCAATGATCTGCCATGAAAATCAACCATCATCACCAAACATGAACAAATTAACTTTCACTAGCATTTTCTATGTTTGTATTTGGGACTTGTAATGTTGAATATCTGACACCCAAAGAGAAAAGTGTTGCCTAACCCTGCAGTAAACAATGCCCTCTCATATTCATTCATTATGGAGAAATCAGTTGTCTCAAATTCAGACACTTATACATTGTTGATCATATATATAGTACATTAAGCCCATACATTTTATATGGAATGGGTATGAAGTCCAGGTGGCTGAATGGCCGCCAGATCATATCTGGACACCGGCAGCCCAAAGGGAGAAGATCCCGACATGGCAGGTGAGTACCCTACCCCTACCCCTGTCCCCTCCTAACCCTCCCTTAGTGGTGCCTACACCTAACCTCCCTTCCTAGTGCTCTAACCCTAACCCCCCCTTACCATGCCCTAAACCTCGTGGGGGGGTGCCTAACCCTAACCTCCGCCCGGGGGTGCCTAACCCTAACCCTCCCACATAAGGGTGCCTAATGCTAACCCCCCCAAAACCTAACTCTAACCCCACTATGCTACCTAAATCTAACCCCCCTCCAGCCCACCCCCCCCGCAGCTAATGCTAAGGGAGCCCTTGTTCGTTCTGGCATCCTTCGGTGTTCCAGCGTCGGGATTAAGATAGGCGGTGGTATTTCGACGCCTATCTTAAGTCCCTTGCCGGGATTTGGATGCCGGTCTGATAACTACATCCCGTTTCATATAACTTACTGTGATTAACAGCTCTTTCAAGGGTCCATTAGCAAAAGTGCCAAGCACAAACATTCTAATGCAAATAGGGACATGGGGGAATGTAGGGCTAAAAGTACTCATGGCCAAATCCTTGAAACTTGTGTTAAGTGAGGATCCAGTAAAATAGGATAGAGCAATACTTTGTTTTATCACAATAACTATAATCTTAAATTAAAAAATATATTACTTTTGTGTGTGCACATAAATATTCATCTGACCACAATAGATTCATTGGTTAAACAAGTGGCAATAAGTTATATGATGTAATCCAGGTACATGCAGTCAGGGTAGGCAGGGGAGGCAGAGCTTCCCTGTCATACTCCTGAGATTTGATATCAAAATGATCACAATAATGCAAAGAAACATTTTCTTGTTTATTGTAATCAATTTTATGGTTAACACTAACCAGCTTTGTGTAGCTCCCTGAGACTGCAGGAAGACAAGAGATGAGGCAACAACAGCTCAGCCTCGCTTCTGTATAGTCAGACACTGCTTGCAGAGCTGGGGGTGGGGCCACACCACGGGCTGTAAGCTGCACAAAAAGAGAGCTAATAGAGGCATGCCTCTGTTTAAGTGGGGCGTGCCTTGAGCACTGATGGACACCTTGGTTGTATCATGTGACCAGGAAGTGGACTATAGTGTTTAGACATCGGAGCTCAGCCAGCAGCAGCAAGAGTAGACACAGTGATGCAGGTAGGAGAATCAATGGACAGTGAAGCTTAGTGTAGTGAGGGGATAGTTACAGTGAGTAGTAGGTGAGACAGGCTCCCAACGCTCAGACCCATCTCCATGTGTGCCTCCCCAATCATTGACCTACCGCACATCACTGATGTAATCATAGTCATTGTGAATATTTTGTCGGGAGTAAATTCACTTTACACATTGACTTTTCTTAATCAATAAATTATATTATATATTATACATATGCAACTCCCATATTATAAAGTGCCTCAACTATGAATACAAACTTACTTGTAGGTGTGTATAAAACCTGTCAAGTAGAGGAAGTACACATTCATACATCAGATTGCTATACCTGTACGCGAGCCATTCTTTAGTCAGCAAAGATCTGCACCTGCATTACAGCACAGCACAAGAATGTTTTCAAAGCTGGGCTTTGCAAGTTGAGAAAATAATAACAAACCAACAAAAAGTTGGAATAAACTCTATACAGTATAAGAAAGAAGAGAACTCCCTCAGTGGAAAGAAACATTTGATGTTTTCCTAAGCTTGAATATTAAGTTCATCAACAAGATTGCTATGAATCCCTTAGTGTTTAGGGCTAAGAGACCAAATGTCAGGTAGTGACATCATACACAGGGAAATGGCAAAAAAACACAAGCAAACAGAATACCTGGATCATTGAATAGCCAGTTGGTTGTCTTGTTGGCAATAGGTACAAATTTTCTTTTGATTGTAATTGCCAAGGAAAAACAGTGAAATGCTCTTTCCCTTAAAACATGAACATAGACTATTTTTAAGACATCATTTCCTGCAGGTGGTGTTGGTTTACTCAGGATACTTGACTAGAAAAGTCAAATTTGTAAGGGAAATGATCATTCTCTTATCAAAGTAATAATACTATTCTTTCATTTTAGCTACTAAACTATTTTTCATATATAAAATAATTTTTTTATTTATGTTACTTAAGTTTTATGTAACTTATATTGCCTCTTTCTTGTGTGTATGTTTGTATTGAAAATACAAATCCATGCTTTAAATTCAGGTTCTCTACTATTTTACTGCCATGTTTAGATGAAAACACCCCAACTTCAAACATAATAAAAGGTGCTAATGCTACCATACTGAGACTAGTAGTACCATGCAGGAAAAAGAAAATGCAGGTGTACACTTTAAAGGTGCATACACATGGTACGATCTGTTCAATGAACAATATCGTTGAAAGATTTCCCTTGAACTTTCTGTAGTGCATGACAAATGATATTGGGTGTACACACGGAAAGATATCTTTCAGGGAAGTCATCCTGCCACATCTCTGAACAGGCAATTCTTGGCGATATCGTCAGATTGACCTGCATATCCGGACGACAAAAGACATTGTTATCATCCATGCAGGAGCACGCATCATTGGTCGTTCCTTGCATACAAACTGAACGATGTAAACAATCTATTGTTCAACGATATCTTTATCGTTCAAAGTTATCAGAATGCGTGTACGCACCTTAAGCACTAAGAACATTGATTTTCAAAATAATTTTGATAAACTCTACAAAAAACAGGGAATATAAGTGAGATTCTTAGCAGGTTTTGCCAAAAATGCCTGCCCATCCACCACGTCAAGGTGAATCCCCTCATATGGGTCACTAACATCCTTAAAATTAACACAAAATATCAATTTACTAAGGACTTACCATAATAGGGGCCATTATAAAATACTAGTTGCAGTACCAGCATTGCCTGGGATTAAATCTTCAAGTTATTCAATTTTATTATGTGATGTCGTCCAAATCCATCTAGTGGAAAGCCCAGAATAGGCTCCCTGGGTCAAAGATCTGCCTGACACACTCCTCTGTGAGGTCTGACAGGGACCCCAAACACTACATTAGGCATCTCAGACCAATTGCCACCCTTCTGTGAAGTTTTCATCCAAATCCATCCAGGGGAAGGCCCAGAATAGGCTTCCCGGGTCAAAGTTTTGCCCAATATACACCAACGGGAGATCAGGTCGTGACCCTAACCCCTTTAAAACCTGGCCATGATGCAAATGGGTCACCTTGCGTTGGTATAATCACAACCGGTGCAGAGGTGTCCGAATGCATAACCTGACAAACAAACAAACCAATTAATTTTATATATAAGATATACAGTACATACTGTATAGGAGGGGTGCTAATACCAAGCCATGTTTAGACTGTTTTAAACTTTACAAAAATGAACCTTGTTTGGGAACTTCAAATGTCCTGAATACAGTATCATCATCAATTGTACCGACGTGATTGCCAACCATGTGTATGCTTGCGAGAAATGGTTAAAAAACATAGTACAGTAAGAATTTAAATCAGCAAAATAAATGACTATATTTAACAATACTAATTTTCACATACTATTTACAATGTTATTACTGTTAGGGATATTATGATCCCCTTATTGTTAGTTCCTCAACCATTTTTCTTCTATTAGCTGCTATTTTCATTGTTTTTTTACATTGAGCAAGTACATAAATAATATCTCAGTAATAACAAATGCTGGTCATCATTAAATTTTGGAAATTGTCATCAAAAGTTGACAACTCTGGTGGTGGAATAATGCTAATCTAATCAGTGAACATTTTTGGGAGCCAATAGAAAATGTTTTATGCCTGAGGTTTCGATTCTCCATAATGAACATTCACTTGCATGCTACATATGGTAAAAAAAAAATTAGCAAGAATGCTATGCAGAAAATATCCTTCTTGGGGCACTCATTTATATAAATGTATCTTAATAAGAGATAGTTAGTATTAAAATATAACCTTTAATGATCATGTTTAAAAGAAATGGGGTTGTAATAACCAGACCAGATTACAATGATGGACTAGTCTGCCCCTCAATGAAAAAAAACACACATATGGTGTAAGACAAATGTCAAATAGATAAATCAAAACACCGAAAACAATTAGTAGGACGGCGAAATTAGAGTAAAAAAAATCTATACACAATGGTATTACACTACTCAGTGATTAATAACTCCGTACAACAAACTCAGTGGCACTAAGAGTACTATAACATAATAAGGGTGTAATACCCAAATACTCTCAGTGTATTATTACTAGTATACAGGAAAAGACAATAATATAATTGTATGTATGAAGTACACCATACAATACATATAATAATTGAGTCAACACATGTAATGTCATTCATGAATGTGTTGAAAAAACACTGAACATGAGAACAATGCATTAATATCAAATGGAGGCTGCTGTAAATTGTGGTCCGTACAAGATATAAATGAAACAATATGTGTTCTTGGCTAATAGAGGTAGTACGGCACTGTGCAACCTCAGTCCACTCTGCTGTCTAGTGTCATTGCAAAGAGGACACCAGATGAGAGAGGGACTCCGGTGATACCGATAGAAAAAAAGGTAAAGATAGGTATGAGAAATCCCGTGCAAGGTGTTAGATGGTCTCTGTTGCCGGAGGCATTGCAGAGACCAAATGCGCCGCGGGAGTGTCACACCTATAGAAGGAAGATGCCTGTATCATGGTGGCTGAACAGAGATCCCCTCGACAGTGAAGAGTGGTGCCCCTGTACAATAAATCAGGAGCTCCTGGTAGAAGTAAAAGATCTATACACAATGGTATTACACTGCTCAGGGATTGATAACTCCATACAACCAACTCAGTGGCACTAAAAATACTTAAACACAATAAGGGTGTAAAACCCAAATTACTCCAGTGTGTTATTATTAGTATACAGGAACAAATATTAAAACAATTGTATGTATGAAGTACACCATATAGTACATGTGATTATTAAGTCAACACCTGTAATATCATTCATGAATGTATAGAAAAACACTGAACATAAGAAAAATGCATCAATCTCAGATGGAGGCTGCAGTGAATTATATCCGTACAAGATAAATATTATATATGTTAGGCTAATATAGATAGTACGGCACTATGCGACCTCCGTCCCCTCTACTGTCTAGTGTCATTGCAAGGAGGACACCAGATGAGAGAGGAACTCCGGTAATGCTGATAGAATGGTCTCTGTTGCTGGAGGCATTGCAGAGTCCAAATGCGCCACGGGAGTGTCACACCTATAGAAGGAAGATACCTGTATTGTGGTGGCTGAATGGAGATCCCCTCGACAGTGAAGGATAGTGCCCCTGTATAATAAGCAGGAGCTCGTGGTAGTATGCGCGTTTCGCCTCGGCTTGTTCACCTACAACCTAACCTGACGTCTGAGTAACGCTGTTACATACACGCATGTAACCAATCAGAGAATGGTATACTTGATAGACAGGTGTTCTAACCAGTAAGGACATAGTTATACATCCTCCATACATAGATTGTTTCAATTAAACTATTAAGAATCTAAACTGGCAGTTGCTTCAGCTCTAAATGTGTAAATAAATAAAGCAAATGTTGCAAATAAATGATATATTAATTGTATCTAATTATTTCTAAAATATCTATACTCGTAATATTAAAAAGACTGTAGGAATAAATAATTAATGTATAATTATACGATTAAAGAAAAAGAGAAAAAAGGAAAAGCCATTATAACACGGCAGTAATTAATAAGCATGTTTGCTATCAATATATGTGAAATAATTAACAGAAAAGGATGATAAAATTAAATATGTGCATTTCTAATTAATGTAGGAATGTAATAAAATAGTGCCCAGTGTCAATGAAAAAATAATAATAATATGTCTGAATAATAAAAGATAAAGGTGTATGTATGGTTGTGAAAGGATTAACTGTCATGTGAAAAGAAATGTGAATGGTGATCCCTGTAAAACAATATACAACAGGGATAGATATCTCATATATATACATGTGTATATGTACACAGCACACACGCATGTCTGCATGTATGCTCTGCACGCACCCAAACATACATACACACGAGAAAAAGGTAAAAATTTGTGACAACGTGAACAAGTTCGACCCTTAAAAAAAGGGATAAAAACTACAACTGCTAGGTGAGTGACACAAAATAATCGGTGCTGTGAAAAAAAAGCGGGGGGGGGGGAAAGAAGGGGGAGATTTGATATAATCATATAGTAATGCTGTTTTAGTATACAAATATATCGTATCCATGTGTAGTATAAAACTCTAAATATATCATTTAGCTATATAAATAACCAGAAATATTGTATATGTATGTACATATACATATATAAACATGTGCATAACATTCACATATCGATAACATCCATATTAGACTCATATAAAGTGTTGGCTTGTCCTTTATTCAAAATAATGTATGTTAAATTATATGTGCCTTTATGCACTATCTTTGATAAAAAATTAAATACAAAAATATGTTTTAATATTTCTTCAAAAAGACTGAGTAATTGATAAACTCATTTAAAACCTCTAGGGGCCAGAGTACCCATCTTGAAGGTCCATTCACTTTCTATCATGAGGAGTTCTTTCATGGTATCACCACCTCTGATACCCATCCTAATATGTTCTAAACCAAAGACCCTCATTTGGTGTGTGCTATCATGCTGGAGGGAGTGAAAGTGTCTGGCCACCGTAGTGATTTGTTTCATATTGATTAGGTCCCTTGATGCATTCCGTATATTCCCTGCATGTTCAAGGATGCGCTGTTTTAACAACCTCTCCTCGTTTTTCTCTTGGTGGTCTTCCACGTGATGGCCGAGTCTTCTCTAAAAAAGAGAATCTAAAGTCTGTATCCCTCCGCTGGGGCAGGGTATTCCCTTGAGCTAATTCACTAGATTCCTCATTACCTGAAGATTCCAGTTCAGATGAAGAATACTGCTCAATGGGATTCGATGTAGAAGGTTTATCTTTGCTTGTTTTCCACCTAAATATTCTTCCAAGAGCAAAATCCCTTTTGTCCCTAATGAATTTAGATTTCTTCCTCTCAATAATTACAACCAAATGCCACTATGAGTTGGAGAAGATCACCTAATCTTCGTGACCATCTGGTTAATAGTCATTTCACTAGAACCAAATATAAACCATCATCTATTACTGGCAGTTATGCTTGTGGAACGTGCAAAGCCTGCAAATACATTTGCAATAAACAGGAAGTTAAAGATACTTTTGGTACTACCATCAAGATAAAGGATTACTTCAATTGTAAAACTTCAACTATGGTCTATTGTATCTCCTGTCCTTGCAATAAGATGTATATTGGAATAACTACGAGGATGTTAAAAACAGCGCATCCTTGAACATGCAGGGAATATACGGAATGCATCAAGGGACCTAATCAATATGAAACAAATCACTACTGTGGCCAGATACTTTCACTCCCTCCGGCATGATAGCACACACCAAATGAGGGTCTTTGGTTTAGAACGTATTAGGATGGGTATCAGAGGTGGTGATACCATGAGAGAACTCCTCAAGAGAGAAAGTGAATGGACCTTCAAGATGGGTACTCTGGCCCCTAGAGGTTTAAATGAGTTTATCAATTACTTAGTCTTTTTGAAGAAATATTAAGACATATTTTTGTATTTAATTTTTTTAGCAAAGATAGTGCATAAAGGCACATATAATTTAACATACATTATTTTCAATAAAGGACAAGCCAACACTTTACATGAGTCTAAAATGAATGTCATCGATATGTGAATGTTATGCACATGTTTATATATGTATATGTGCATACATATACAATATTTCTGGTTATTTATATAGCTAAATGATATATTTAGAGTTTTATACTACACATGGATACGATATATTTGTATACTAAAACAGCATTACTATATGATTATATCAAATCTCCCCCTTCTTTCCCCCTCCCCCCCCCCTTTTTTTTTCACAGCACCAATTATTTTGTGTCACTCACCTAGCATTTTTAGTTTTTATCCCTTTTTTTAAGGGTCGAACTTGTTCACGTTGTCACAAAATTTTACCTTTTTCTCGTGCGTATGTATGTTTGGGTGCGTGCAGAGCATACATGCAGACATGCGTGTGTGCTGTGTACGTATACACATGTATATATGAGATATCTATCCCTGTTATATATTGTTTTACAGGGATCACCATTCACATTTCTTTTCACATGACAGTTAATCCTTTCACAACCATACATACACCTTTATCTTTTATTATTCAGACATATTATTATTATTTTTTCATTGACACTGGGCACTATTTTATTACATTCCTACATTAATTAGAAATGCACATATTTAATTTTATCATCCTTTTCTGTTAATTATTTCACATATATTGATAGCAAACATGCTTATTAATTACTGCCGTGTTATAATGGCTTTTCCTTTTTTCTCTTTTTCTTTAATCGTATAATTATACATTAATTATTTATTCCTACAGTCTTTTTAATATTACGAGTATAGATATTTTAGAAATAATTAGATACAATTAATATATCATTTATTTGCAACATTTGCTTTATTTATTTACACATTTAGAGCTGAAGCAACTGCCAGTTTAGATTCTTAATAGTTTAATTGAAACAATCTATGTATGGAGGATGTATAACTATGTCCTTACTGGTTAGAACACCTGTCTATCAAGTATACCATTCTCTGATTGGTTACATGCGTGTATGTAACAGCGTTACTCAGACGTCAGGTTAGGTTGTAGGTGAACAAGCCGAGGCGAAACGCGCATACTACCACGAGCTCCTGCTTATTATACAGGGGCACTATCCTTCACTGTCGAGGGGATCTCCGTTCAGCCACCACAATACAGGTATCTTCCTTCTATAGGTGTGACACTCCCGCGGCGCATTTGGCCTCTGCAATGCCTCCGGCAACAGAGACCATTCTATCAGCATTACCGGAGTTCCTCTCTCATCTGGTGTCCTCCTTGCAATGACACTAGACAGTAGAGGGGACGGAGGTCGCATAGTGCCGTACTATCTATATTAGCCTAACATATATAATATTTATCTTGTACGGATATAATTCACTGCAGCCTCCATCTGAGATTGATGCATTTTTCTTATGTTCAGTGTTTTTCTATACATTCATGAATGATATTACAGGTGTTGACTTAATAATCACATGTACTATATGGTGTACTTCATACATACAATTGTTTTAATATTTGTTCCTGTATACTAGTAATAACACACTGGAGTAATTTGGGTTTTACACCCTTATTGTGGTTAAGTATTTTTAGTGTCACTGAGTTGGTTGTATGGAGTTATCAATCCCTGAGCAGTGTAATACCATTGTGTATAGATCTTTTACTTCTACCAGGAGCTCCTGATTTATTGTACAGGGGCACCACTCTTCACTGTCGAGGGGATCTCCGTTCAGCCACCACGATACAGGCATCTTCCTTCTATAGGTGTGACACTCCCGCGGCGCATTTGGTCTCTGCAATGCCTCCGGCAACAGAGACCATCTAACACCTTGCATGGGATTTCTCATACCTATCTTTACCTTTTTTTCTATCGGTATCACCGGAGTCCCTCTCTCATCTGGTGTCCTCTTTGCAATGACACTAGACAGCAGAGGGGACGGAGGTTGCACAGTGCCGTACTACCTCTATTAGCCAAGAACACATATTGTTTCATTTATATCTTGTACGGACCACAATTTACAGCAGCCTCCATTTGATATTGATGCATTGTTCTCATGTTCAGTGTTTTTTCAACACATTCATGAATGACATTACATGTGTTGACTCAATTATTATATGTATTGTATGGTGTACTTCATACATACAATTATATTATTGTCTGATCCTGTATACTAATAATAATACACTGAGAATATTTGGGTATTACACCCTTATTATGTTATAGTACTCTTAGTGCCACTGAGTTTGTTGTACAGAGTTATTTATCCCTGAGCAGTGTAATACCATTGTGTATAGATTTTTTTTACTCTAATTTCGCCGTCCTACTAATTGTTTTCGGTGTTTTGATTTATCTATTTGACATTTGTCTTACACTGTATGTGTGTTTTTTTCATTGCGGGGCAGATTAGTCCATCATTGTAATCTGGTCTGGTTATTACAACCCCATTTTTTTAAACATGATCATTAAAGGTTATATTTTAATACTAACAATCTCTTATTAAGATACATTTATATAAACGAGTGCCCCAAGAAGGAAATTTTCTGCATAGCATTCTTGCTAAAAAATTTTGACTTTAGTTTTGTGGTCAATCACAATTTTTCCTGGGAGCACCGCCAACTATTCTATTGTGTTGATATAAATCTATACTGTTTTATAACTTGGTTTTTCATATGTGCTATTACATTTGAGTCTAGTGCGGGATCATTTTTATATTGATTGGCATGCTACATATGGTAGTCTAATTAAAAAATTTATGGACCTATTCATTTTCCTGGATATATAATTATATGTGGTGGTGGATACTTAACTAATGGACCAATTCCCTATTGCTCTGCTGCGGGGACAGCTCCTCCATAAAGCAGCTGTCCCCATA
Organism: Taudactylus pleione; assembly: GCA_031769625.1. Taxonomy (NCBI): domain Eukaryota; kingdom Metazoa; phylum Chordata; class Amphibia; order Anura; family Myobatrachidae; genus Taudactylus; species Taudactylus pleione. The sequence continues at coordinate 3,778,272 of JAUIMM010000006.1, read as the reverse complement.
ATCCCTAACAATGCTACAGAAGTAGCAGTTATACTGTATACAAACTGATGAGTCTGCTTAGTGTACATGTGACCTGAGGGCCTGATTCAGCAAGGATCGCAAGAGCTAAGAGGCACGCAGTCAGATGATTTTCGCAATCTGTGCATGCGTATGTATTGCAGTGCGTGTGCGCGAACTAGCCACTGCGATCGGGAATGAGAGAGCAGTGTGGTACGCAGACCCATTGCAGAGTGATTGACAGGAAGTGCTGTTTATGGGTGGTGATGGGGGGGTGGTTGGGCGAAAGCAGACATGTCATTGCATGGGGACAGAGTTGCAGGGGCATGCATAAATTAGTCACTACAATACCATACGCAGCCTGAGGCCTTATAGCGTACGCTGAAGTTAGCAATTCCTGAGTGAGGTCTGACATGCCTTACCTGTACATATGGGTCCGATGTTACTCGATGTTACCAATTGTTTCGCTATGTTGCCCAAGTGTACGGATGTGAGTAAGGGGAAGTGTGCGTCCTCATGTTAGGCTGAGATCGCATTGTGAATGCAGACATTTGCATATATCCGCTGATATTAGCAACTGCGTTGTGTGCGTTCTAGCAGAATTGCGATCTTTGCTGACTCAGGTCCTGAGTTTGCACATAGCCAGGGCCGGATACGGGGCAAATAAGTTGTGGGGGCCCCCTCCAATATTACGCCATGAGGGGGTGGGGCTATGATTGTAGTAAGTCAGGAGGGGTTTCTAGGTACTCAGACCCCCCCTGCACGTGCCACTGACTGTTATATAACATTGATATTGAGATAAATGTCTGAGATCCTAACTTGTATATGAATGCCCACTATTTGTAACACAGGGAATGCCATCCCTTCTCTCTGTGTACCAGTTACCACATAACAAATACAATTAAAAGCTCAAAAGACATGTATTAAACTCTGCAAAGTGACAAAGTAGAGAAGTTGCCCAAAGCAACCAATCCGTTTCTAACTGTCAATTAAAAACTGTGCAAGATAAATGACAGTGAGAAGCTGATTGGTTGCTTGGGGCAATGTCTCCACTTTATCACTCTCCAAGGCTTTATACCTATCCCCTACAAACTGCCTGTGTACAGAGCAGTGTTAATCTGTTTTGGCTGAATGGCTTTGAAGCAAACATAGATGTATCACCAACATCAGTAAATATCTTTATGTTCCATAAAATAAAAACATTTTGCTGAAAATGTCACATAATTTAAGGCTTATTTTAGGTAGAAAAAAGAGGTGGAAAACAATCTTGAAGAGGAGACATTACTAGCTTCAGTATAAACTTCCAACAGATCTTCTCGTTTTATAAGGCGCTACGTTCAGCATGAAAGCTGCTTCACTAGTCCAATTCTAAAAATAGCAGTTGTCTAATGTCTGTTCTCTTTCTCAATGTGGTATTAAAAGTAAAAAATAAATAAATAAATCAAAACAGAAAATGGAAGCTCAATGTAGTCTGGAATTAGAGCCAAAGTTAAATGGAAGCTTACAACTAACAGTTTGCAAACAACTAATGGATCGTGTTGGCTTTTTGAAACTGCTACCAGTCCAGGAATAGTGGGCTGTGCAAAGCTAATAAATGACTTCAGAGACAACTATTTATACACTTAGGAAACATTTATTTTGTTTCCATTATTTTTGAAAGTTAATAACTTTAGTCTATAGTCTGTGTCCTCTATTTATACACTGTTAAAGCTTTAAAGAAAAGAATATGTTGTTCAATTCAAAGACGAAAAGGCAGAAATGTGTCCCTGATTTACAATGCTGAAACTTGAATGCTGTCCCTTGTGGATAACTTCTATTCTTGATTTATTCAGCAGACACAAAATTCATATTTAGAAAGAATTCCTTCGTGTTGCCACAAAAACAGTGGGCATTGAAATTGTATAAGTGCTAAAGAACTGCATCTCATGCTTGAGCTGCCTGATGCACACAGAAAGGAATGTTATAGAGAGTGATTGGTTAATAATAGTAATACAATACCTCAATGGGGAGAACAGTCATTCATTCATCACAAAGGTGTCTCTGTACAGTCTCTAATTCCTGCATATGCACGCTAGCATAGTACGTGCTGTACCTTTTCATTTTTGCCATTTGCTGACATATAAGGAGGATAATGTCTGGGCTTCATTTTCATTGCCCTGATTTGATTATATAAAAAAGTAAAAACAAACTTAAAGAACTTCACCTATATACTGCACCTGCTTTAGCTCTTCTTTATACTGCCATCTTTGTCAATATGCCATAACTAGGTGGTTTAGTATCTCTTAGTATATTAGTGACAAGAATAAATGCTGTATCATGAATTTATATTGATTTTTTTTGGTAAACATTCTAATTACATTTTGTAAGCAGTGGATATTGGGCTTGATTCATTACGGATCGCAACTGCAACTGACCTGGCCTTACTCAGAAATAGCTACACTTCCTGCACGCAGTGAGACCTCAAGCTGCATATGCTGTCGCAGGGGCTTAATTATGCATGCACCTGTAACGGCATTCAAACGCACTGGCACGCCTCTGTTTCTCTGACCACTCCGTCACCACCCCCAAGTGGCCACTTCCTGTCAATCACTATATGATGAGCCTGCGTGCACACAGCGATCGCTTCCCGATCGCAGCGGCTGGTTCACGCACGCGTACTACGATGCATGCACAGAACGCAGCATTTGGCTGACTGTATGTGAATTCTCATCTGTGTTTCTTACTGAAACAGGCCCTCTGTTCTCTTTCCAGTGTAAGCAACGGTGTGTAGTTCCCCCCCACCCCAATCATCTACACCCCAAAAGGATTCTCAAGTATAAAAAAAAAAATCTGCAGTCTTTTTATAAAACAGTCACTCCTTTCTCTGTCTCATTGTTGTTGTATGTTCACTTGGTGTAGTGGCAGATAAGTTCAATAACAGTAGCTTTACTCCGGAATCGGTATGAAATACTGGCGGATGAATAGGTTCAAATCCCGACGCCGGAAGCCCGAATGCTGAAGATCCCCACAGTGGTGGTAAGTATACTATCCCTACCCCTCCCCCCCTGAACCTAACCCTCCCTCCTTGGTGCCTAACCCTAACCTCCTCCCCTAAAGCCTAACCCTAACCACCCCCCGGTGGTGCCTAACCCTAACCCGAACTCCCCCTTACAGCACCCTAAACCTAACCCTCCTGGTGGGTGCCTGACCCTAACCTCCCCCCCGGGGGTTCCTAACCCTAATCACCGCCCAGGAGTGTCTAAACCTAATTCCCCCATCCCCGGAGAAACTGCAATACTTACTGGGGTCTGGACATTCGGGATTCCAGTGTTCTGGATATCAGCGTCGGCATTTTGCCGAGTGGCGGGATTCCGGCATCAGTATTTCAGCAGCCGGCATCCCACCGGCAATTTAGCTATATCCCTTTGCTCCAGCCCTGGTGTTAAAAATAAAACCAGGTATGGATTAGTTGATAGAAGATCAGGAGCAGCAACCTAGTATTAGTGCTAGTACTAGTGCTGTGGTTGCTGGCAGTCATAGTACTTAAACATCTGCTTAAGGTGGTCAGTTAAGCTTCATTTTGGAAGCATTTTTTCTTTAGTATAAAATGTAGCAGTCATTTTGATACTTGATATCGGTAACGAAAACACAATATACAAAAGATTATTTTGCTTATTAATCCTACTTGTGAAATATGTACTTAAAAGAAATCCTCAAGAAACAGAGGGCCTGCTTCAGACCCGCTCGCAAGCGCATTGTGCTCACAAGCGGGTCGATGGTGGCCCAGTGCACACGAGCGGCGATGCGCACTGGGCCACCGCTCGCTCCGTGACTCACTACAAAAGGGGCGGCTGTCGATGTTGATCGACAGCTTGCCCCGTTTTGTAGGCGTGGCCGGGGGGTGGCTTCAAAAACGGAGGCGTTCCCAAGCGAACGCCTACCGTTTGTGGGTAGCCCCACTAACATCACCAGTGATGTCAGTGAGAGAGCTTCCGGCTCTATTTGAGCCAGAAGCTCTCTGGGGCTTGCAGCCACGAGACCCTACTACAAGGGTCTTGTCACAAGCCCGATGGTCACGATGGTCTTGACCATCGCAACCATGATCATGGCCGCTCGCTATAGATGTGGGTGGTCACAACTGCTCAGAAATTTTGGGGTTTTTTTTATTAGTGAATTATGTTAAGAGCATCTATTTTAACTTGTCCAATTTGATTTCATAGAAAAAAAAATGTTTTCAATATTTATAAAAAAAATTGTGTTTTCAAACATCGGATCACCACCATCGGAACATCGGAAACATTGCGACCATCGCGACTTTCCTTTTCATATGCATATCAGGCACCAGCGGCTGCTTAAATTAATACACAATATATTAATATGTTAACTAGTATTATGTACCTGTCATTCGGTGGATCTGTGCTAGGCAATGTTGTTGTCTTCTCTCTGACCCAAAACACACACACAGGCACACTTCTGTCTGCATCGCTCTCTTTCTCCCCCAGTCTTATCCCATCTGTTTCTCTCCTTCTGTGCCCCCACCATCTCTCTATGCCTCCCCCTCATTCTGTCTGTTATATGAGGGTGGTGTTTGAAGGGTTATTTGTGGGCCCAGTGTCTGCATGGGGAGAGATGGCTGGGACCCTGTGGTTGGTAATTGTGGGGAGGGAAAATTTATTTGTTGGTGTTTAAGGAACTGTGGGCCTGATTCAGAGCTGCTCGCAAGTGCACAGCCCCACTGCCCATGCGCCACATCCAGCATGCGCATGCGCGAGCCCCATCCAGCGACAGCAGCTCAGTCGCCACGGGGCTCGCTACAAGACAGGGCGGCTGTCGATGGTGAGTGACAGCTTACCCCGTTTTGTAGGCGGGGAGGGGGGGTGGCTGCACAAACGCAGGCGTTCCCTTAGGAATGCCCGGCGTTTGTGGGAGGCCCTAGTGACATCACTACTGATGTCAGTAGTGGACTTCCTGCTCTATTAGAGCAGGAAGTCCACTCGGCCTTGCGGTAGCCGAGACCCTACCACAGGGTCTTGACACAAGACCGATGGTCGCGATTATCGCTATGGCTTCCTGCCCGCTAGCACAAGCTGTAGGGGGTCTCCCACAGCTTTGCGAGCGACCAGACAAAAAAAACACATCCACAGACCCTGCGAGCTGCCTGCGGCAACGCACGGGTCTGAATCAGGGCCTGTATGCCCAGTTTTGCCTACCACTATTTTTGTGTCCTCTATTTCCTGAGCTTTTTGCCTGGGGTGTGATTGATTTCCTCCTGCCCTATGCCCTATAATGGTCAGTTCTGGAGTTTATGTTTTGCCATCTGTCTCCTTCTTAGTGACCAGCATTAAGCACCCACCAGGGGTTCTGTCCCTAGCAGACACTGGTAGTTGTGAGGGGGGGGGGGGGCTCTCCTCTGCTCTACTGATTACTGCTAGACTGACATTTAGCATGGTTTTATTATAGATCCCCCAGAACAAGTAGTGATTCTTGAATAATGTGGGAGGCAAACAAGTGATTTTTCCACATATTTTTGTACCAACATGTGACCCCACATATTGTACCTGACATATGCACTCATGCAGGTCTGGATCAAGGTCTCCGTGGGCCCCTGGGCAACAAACTTGTGGGGGCCTCTATCAATTTTCGGTGGTTTACCTCAAGTACTAAGTATCCCCTGTATGTATCCACGTATGTATGAAGGAGGGACTGCAGCAGGTATCTCTCTACCTGCTGTGATTCCTCCACTGTCGCTGCCAGCTGCCTCCCCCATAGGTTTCTATGGGTGATGCGATGCTTCCCATTTACCAACATCAGGAATGCGATGTATTCCAGATATTGGACCCTGCAGCTAATGCCATCTGAAGATGACGTTAGCCACTGTAACCTATGGGCTACACCGCGCACTATTAGCCAGTGGAGGGATCTGCCGGAAAACTCCCCGACTATGGAGGATGAGCATGAGCAGTCGGCGGGACTGCGCATGCACAGCACCCCCAGCGCTGGCCGGCAGCTCTCCGTAGACATTGCAGGGACAGGCTCCTTTAGGTATGTAAGAGCAAATTTTCCAGCAGTGTGGCTGTCAAACACACATGCAGCTGACCTGCTCTGCGTTCAAGTCACTCCCCCCCAGTGTGCGGTCACCCCCTGTTAATCCAGCCCTGCAAGTAGAAGTGGAAACAGGAGCAGCGATCAGGCAGTTACTGTCAAGACCGGACCGGAGGCAGCAAAATGCTGTACTCCATGATCCGGGTATTGTGGGGGCAGTATGTGGGGGCCCTTTATGTGTGGAGGCACTGGATTGCCCGCCCCTGTCGCCCCCCATTAATCCGGCCCTGCACTCATGGAACAAGTGTCTGAACTCTGGAAAATCTAGAAGGTCTCCCATTAAATGGATATCTACAGTATATCTTAAACACATTAGATAGTGTCACTCAGTGCTCTACACAGTTATATCTAGTCTATGTTATAGATGTGAATAGCTGCCATCTCTGTTACTTCTTTAGTGATCTCCACTGCCTCCTTTATAACAGCAGCTGCCTCCATAGCATTGGAACTAAAGTATTCACTACTGTATTAGGATGGCAGGACAGTCCCATAATAGCTGCCTTTTTAGCGGGATGTAGTTAGAAGCTAAAATGGAAAACACAAAAATTAAAGCGCTGCAGCTTTATTCTGTACATTTCTCAAGTAAATTACACATGAACAAAATCTATTTTCTGTCATAGAGATACCGTAGATGTATGTAGAATTTAAGTTTGACATAACAACAAGTCATCTTATACACCACATTCTGCAGCACATATCGTAACCCACTGCTCCATGGTCCTTCCTCACTATCTACCCCATCTGTGTTGCTCCTGTCTGTCTGCCCCTCCCCTTTAGAATGTAAGCTTTCACGAGCAGGGCCCTCATCCCTCACGTGCTTCTCCTCCCCCTACTTATATTATCATTTACTCCTAACTCCCTAATTGGCACCTAACATTTGGTTGCTGAGGCCCTGCTGCTTGTGTTATGCAGCTGTGTATAAACCATGTCCTTGTCCTGTATTGTTTTGTATTACTATTAGCTGTTTTTTGTGTGTGCTCATTTATGTACTGTGTAAGGCGCTGTGGAACCTTTGTGACGCTATATAAATAAAGGATAATAATAATAATAATAATAATAATAATAGCTTCTGTGGACATATGAGCATGAGCAAGCCAAAGTAAGATAAAGTCATGTAGCTACTTCAAGATGATCACAGGAGTGCTCATGTAGCATAAGTTGCGATAGTATTTTCCAGAATCCAGAATCATCATCTCTTTTCTCTCCATCCGCATCAAGCCACTAGTAGCTGCACAGAAATGCCAGTCACTAATTGCTGCTTTAATATTGCTTGATATCAATGTTTCTATATTGCAATAATCACATGTATTGTTCCCAGGGAATCGGTATGGAATCCTGGCTGCCGCATGGCCGGCAGTTCGACACCCGGCAGCGGCAGCCTGACAGATCAGCAAAGCCCGGCAGCGGAAGCCCAACAGTGCTGGAAATCCCGATCGTCCCTAAGGTAAGTATAAACTAACCTAACCTAACCCCTAACCCTCCTTAGGGCATACATGCCGACTATCTGGCTACCCCTTCCGGGAGGGAGCAGCCAGATTGGCATTACTGGGGGGCGTGGCCAACAGAAGGGGGTGGGGCCAGCAAGATGAGACAGTTTTTTAGGGGGGCGGGGGCGGAGCCACGCGTCATTTTGGTCACGCCCCCTCTACACATTGCGGATATTACAGGCTGTGTGAAGCGGGGGGCGGTGCCAAAATTACGCGAATCGCGTCACCGCCCCCTTAGCTGCCGGGAGACTTGCGGTGGGACAGGAGGGGTCGGGAGCGGCACCCGATTTTCGGTAGGCTCCCGACCAAATTGGGAGGGTAGGCAAGTATGCCTTAGGGGTGCCTAACCTCCCCCCCAAGTGCCTAACCCTAATCCCCCCTCTAAGTGCCTATCCCTAACCCCCCCTTCCCCGCTGCCTAAACCTAAGTCCCCTGGGGGGGTGCCTAACCCTAACCTCCCCCCGGGGGTGCCTAACCCTAACCCCCCCTTCCCCTAGCCTAATCCTAACCCTCCCGGGGGGGTGCTTAACCCTAAGTCCCCCCCGGGTGCCCTAAACCTAACCCTCCCCCCCACGGCTGTCCTTTGATCGGGATGCTGGGCGCCGGCCTCCCAGTGTCGGGTAAATGACAGGCGTCTAGATATAGATGCCGGTCATTTATCCCACGCCGGGATAAAGCAGCCGGGAAGCCGGCTGTCGGTATTAAGTTCAAACACAGCCTGTGAGATGACAGTTGGGAGCTGATTGGCTGGCACCTTATCACTTTCTTATCACTTTTCACTCTATTTGTCCGATTTGAGTAAAGTTCCTGTAATGGCAGACAGTAAGTTCAAAGTGCAAGGTAATAGGACTTTTAGCACCCTGTTAGGACATATTGTTTCTTTACAGATAAAGCTAGATGTAGTGAAATGGGGCAAAGTAGTTCCTTAAATATTAGTCACTATTAAATACGTGGTTTAGATGAGGGTAGAGTAGTTCCAGGGGTGTAGGGCAATGAAAATGTCATAGGAGTAACAGCAATATCAATGAAAGGAACATGGAATAACAGCAGAGAAACAAACCAAGTTACAGATAACTGATATACTCCTGGACTCTCCCTGGATCACTGTGGTGTCCGATCTCTTCTTCACTCTGGCATCTAGCTTTTAATTTCCCCTTGGCTAGTCTCTCTGTCTCTGTCACTTTCTCTGTCTCTCTCTCTCTGTCTCTCTGTCTCTCAGCTTGTACAGGATGACTGGTAGGTAATTCTTCAGCTACAGTATGGCAGACTTCCCTGTGAGATTGTGACTCCCCTGCGATAGCCTTGCAGCTGATGTCATTAGTCTTGAATCCTTGCTTGACTGATTAATAGTCTTCTAAGGGGCATATTTATTCATTATCAGGTTTTAGACTCCATAATTATAATTTCTTATTGCCACAATCTGAAATTAAAGATCACCAGAATGTAGCAAGAATCACATGCATGGACAGGGGCTCTGATAGAAGCCAGTCCCTGCACTGTGTAAAGTAAAGTGATTGCTAAAGCGATCACTTTCAGATTCTCATCGATGGGCCTATTTATGTAATTTTGCAACCAAGCCCCAAAAAGTAACATTCCTGATGACTGCATATCATGACAGTTTTAATGCATATGCTTGGCCATCAGATGATGCATGTGCAAGTTTAATATATCCCTTTCTGAAACAACACGGTGTAAATATAACCCATAGACTACAACGAATAGCACCATCTAAAGATTGACAAAGGCCAAGCTCCAAAAGCTGAGCTCGGAGCTGGTAAATGGGACTTTTTGTAGTCCCCATAGAAAGTTATGGGGATTACTTTTGCAAATATAAAGAGGAGGACCACACCCGGGATCAGCTGTGGTGCCCCCTTGGCCACACTCCGAAAACATAAATTGTTGGTACATTGAGTGCAGTTTTATCTTAATTGAGCTCCTTACCTTATCTTAAGCTGGGTACACACTGAACAGATATATCTGCAGATGATGGTCGTTCACACACACTGAATGACAAACATCTGTCTCTGGCCGCGGGTCCTGCTGCCCAGGGGGCGTGTCCTGCCCCCCTCCCAGCGGCAGACCGTCCGTACACACTGCCCAATGAACAGATATATTTGCAGATATATCTGCCATCTGCTGTGCAGCAGAGCTGAAAGCGATATGTCTGTGAACGACGTAATTCACAGTCATATCGCTGGTACACACTGGCCGACAGGCACCCGATATATTGGCCAATCGATTGAACGGCAGATAAGTCGGACAGTGTGTACCCAGCAATAGTCTCAGAGTTACAAAAAAAAAAAAAAACAACACTGAAAAGAGCTCAGTAAATATACAGCTGTTTTTATCTTTGTAATGGTAAGTTTTTCAGAACATGTTGGAGGTAAATTCCACGGTTTTAATAGCCGTAAATTTGTAAACTTCCTCTCACAGCTCTGTTTTTATCCCAATACTATTTTTTTAAACCTGTGGGTTTTTTGACTGAAAAATAATCATTATAAACACAGCAGTTTTACACATGGTGATTTTTTTTTTTTACTGAAATGCCACCATGGGAAAAGATAGTTACTGTACATAAATGTCTCACGTTGTGAGAGGTGACTCACAGATAGTGAATTACATAAACAGATGGCATAGTTTAGAATACAATAGTTACACTATACTACAAAAAAGTTTAATTGTACTTCATATATTAAGCTGCCAACCAGTCAATGGGTTCACCACTGCAACATATACCAACTTTAACAAAACCCCTCCACACATTTTACTCCCAAAACAAGACACAGACACAGGGCCTGATTCAGACCCACTCGCAAGCGGCTGTCCGCTCGCAAGTGGGTCGATGTTGTGCACTGCGCATGCGCACGACGGCGGGAGCTCCGTCGTGCGCATGCGCCAGACGCGACGAGCGAAGGAAAGTCCTTCGCTCGTTGTGTCTGATCAAAGGGGGCGTGCTGTCGATGTTGATTGACAGCACGCCCCCTTTGGTGGGCGTGCCGGGGGCGTGCCTCCCTGACGGGGGCGTTCCCAAAGGAACGCCTACCGTCAGAAGCCGGCCCACTGACATCACTAGTGATGTCAGTGGGAGTGATTTTGGCTCTGATAGAGCCAAAATCACTCCGGGCCATGCGGTTGAAAACCTCAACCGCAGGCTCCGGCTCGCAGTTTCGATGGTCGCGATGGTCACGACCATCGCGGCCATCAAACTGCACGCTCGTATAGGCTGTGGGTGGTGACCCACAGCTATACGAGCGTCCAGGAGGACGCTCCAGAATTATGGAGGGCGACCCTCATTCAGAGCGTGCGCTCTGCTCAGAGCATACGGCTCTGAATGAGGGCCACAGTGAGTAAATTAGTTAAATCAATGAACTTTTGGTAGCAAGAAAGAATTGCTAACCCAAACTACTGCTGCTATACTACATTAACAACATGTGAATAAACATACGTTGCCAATCCAACCTGAGCTATGGAGTGCCCACCTCCTCCTAACTGGGATAGTACTACTGGGCCTGGCTCTACAAAAAGTGCTAAGGTTCCCCTTCATTTAAGTCTGGTTACAATCCCTTAATAGTAGTTGTACGAATAGGAAAAAGGAGATTGATGATGATAATGAAGGGGTCTACTGAGATTTCGTATGTTCAAGAATGGCTACAGTCCAATTTAAGTCCATGTTCAAGTTCATCTAGCTAAATTTGACTTTACATGTTAGCTGACTGAAGATGCTGATCTGAGTGCTAGAGTACACAGTGCTGGAGATTCGAGGGTTGGTGGACATACACCAAATGGAGAAGGGGTAGAGGAGTCCAGAATTATGCAGCCATGGAACTGTGGACCTAAAAGTAATGTATGGAAGCATGAGTTGTTTCTGGGTAGGATATTTTCCCTCATAAGGTTCCTTCAGGTGGGTATTGAAAATGAGAAGAAGGTGTACATAGTGTATACCTGACATATAGTATTGGGTTACAGTGATTTTGGATTTTGGACTCATCTATTCCAGGCAGCAGTGGACAATTTTACATCATACTCCACTGTTATGAGTGTGAACAGCATCAAATTAAATTCTTCAGTTCACTTTATTCTTCAACGTGATCCAAGAATTTACAAATAAGAAAGGAACAAATAGTATAATTTCAATGACAGGTTCAGTCAGAGGAATAATCACACTCACATATATAATAGTAAAATATCACATTGAACATTTATTTATATCCCCAATGGCCATCTGTGATGGAGAAAGTATAATTAGGGTCGCTTGCGATGAGACCCATGTGGTAGGGTCTCGTTGCCGCAAGCCCAAGAGTACTTTCGGCTCTCACAAGTGATGTCAGTGGGGCCGGCCCCAGACGGTAGGCGTTCCCATGGGAACGCCTCTGTCTGGGCAGCCACGCCCCCGTCCCACCCACCAAAGGGGGTGTTCTGCCACTCAACATCGACAGCATGCCCCCTTTGGTACGAGACCCGGAGCAATGGTTTGCCCGTCGCTATCCAGGTCTCGCGCACGTGCACGACGGAGCTGGCTCCGTCGCATGCTCACTGGGCCACCATCGACCCACATAGCGCTCGCAAGCGGGTCTGAATCAGGCCCTGAATCCCAATCTGGAATGCTTTTGGAGGGGGAAAAAATATAAGTACTTCCAGTTGCATAAATGTGGTTCTCAACTCCATTCCTCAAGTACCCCCAACAGCTCACATTTTCTAGATTGCTAAAACGGGATATTAATAATAACGTTACATTGATATATAACCCAATAGGGATAAAAAATATATGAGGCAGTAAAAAATATAAGAAGGTAAGTAGAAAAATATAATATTTTATTTCTATAACATTAAATAATGTAGCTATACAACCAAGACAAGGGGGGAAATAAATTTTGATTTTAATTGATGATTTTCAGCCGAGTTTCTGGCAAGATTGTAGTCTCGTTATGTAATAGAATGCAAGTGTAGCCTAACTCACCAGAATCTTTACCCCACCATTTTAAGCAAGACACTACCTGTCCTCCAGACGTTTCTAATGTTCATACAAGTTGCCGGATGTGATAGTGTGTAAGTTGTAAAATAGCTGTAATCATGCCAGAATAACTCATAGAGGAATAAACGGGCCAGATGGCAGAAGGAAGCTAATGCATCTATTTCACTGTGTTCCATAATTCTAGATACTGTAAAAGAAAAAAAAAATGGAGGGTCTCCCCCTCCATTGTTAACCAGCACTAGCGCTTGTAACTAGGAAAGATCATGAGGAAAAAGTACATAAGGAACCCTCATCTTTTCCTGTACCAGCGCTAGGCTTGACCAGTTAGGGGCCCCAGGGTTGCCTACCCTCCCAATTCGGGCGGGAGCCTCCCGATAAATGGGTGCAGCTTCCACCCCCCCTGAAAGGCAAGCGTCCCACCTGCCGCTGATCCCCCGTCTCCCCCTACCAGCACCTGTTAAACCCCCGCAGCGGGGGGGCCGCTGACGAGATTCGCGTCATTTTGGCCCCGCCCCCTGCTTCACAATGTCTGTTTTTTCGGCATTGTGTAGCGGGGGCGGAGCCAAAATGACGCGATCGTGTGGCCCCGCCCCCTGTCATGCCCGCAAACTGCCCTCAGCCCGCCCGGCCATGCCCCCTGTTCTGCCGATCTGGCTGCTCCCTCCCGGAAGGAGCAGCCAGATAGTCGGCAAGTATGGTTAGGGAGATCTGGCAAACTCCAGTTACTCCCCCAAATTATTTTGGTCAAAAAATACATGTGATTACCAATAAAACTTGGTTTAAGTTGTGCAAAAGTAGGCATATAATGTTACATTTTCAATGTTCATAAATGAGTATTACATGTGTCTCTCTCAGATGTGTCAGTCGGTTATACATACAGTATGTGACTCATATGGATGTATGGCATTTTGCCTTTAAAACTAATTGGCACTTTAATTCTAATGACTATCTCACTGGAATCTCGCCAGCTCACGCAAATCACAGGCTATTACATTTGGACCCATATCTCTTGGGAGGTTGTCTTAGGTACCAGATGTAATTTCCACCTTTCCTCTAAATGCTAATTGTGAGCTTTGGCCCTCATTCAGACCCACTCGCAAGCGGGCGCACGTACGTTAGGCGTACGTACAAAAATATTTAAATTCAATGGCTCGCTCGTATTTTCGTTCGCATCTAAAATTCCTCCCTAAACTCTGACGACCCCTCCTCTAACTAACGAGCGTACGAAATAGCGAGCGTACATCCCCGAAATGGCTTGAAAGGAACGCACGCACAAGTATAAACAGGAAGTGGCCTTGTCAGATGTCGATTACCTGCTCCTTTATTCTGCCTACCTCCATCAATCGTATCATGCCAATCAATGTATCAATTAGCTTAATTGTTTGTTTTTTTCAACACAATGCAAGAAACTTTACTCTTGTCCGTGTTTGTGTTTACCCGCAGAATACGTACGGATGAAACATTCGCTTTTATTGTTCAAAAAACATGTGAACCACAATTAAACAATTGTACTATTGCTGTGGAACCCCGCATATTTCCCTGGGTTCATTTCTTTATTTAAATTTGCTTACGCATGTCACTGCATCAAGCCTATCATAACTCTCCAGAGATTTCTGGCCCTGTCGAACACATGACTCATACACTAACCAATAAAATTGCTCCTGTTAATTTCCAAAATACATTAGCCAATCAGAAAATTTTTACACACTTTATCAAAAATGATTTTTAAGAAAAACACCATTGCCATCATGAGAGCCTCCGCATTCACCAGGCGCGAGCTGCTGGTGCTTACGGAGGTCATGGATCGCCGGATCACCAGCCAACCTCAACCCATGACCAACCGGCAGAAGCGCTCCGCGTATGCGGAGGCACAGTCCCGCCTGCGGTCCTTCGGCTCACGCCGCAACATCGGGCAGCTGGAGCGCAGGTGGTCCGACCTGCAACGGCGAACGCCCCGCTTGCTGGCATGCTTTCGCATGCAGATCCTGGAAAGTAAGTGTTATGTATTGTGGTTTTAATGTTTGTGTTTGTGGGGCAAACTGCGTGTGCATGTTTTCCTGTCTGTCCTATTTATTATTTGTACTCATATCTGCGTGTGCATGTTTTCCTGTCTGTCCTATTTATTATTTGTACTCATATCTGCGTGTGCATGTTTTCCTGTCTGTCCTATTTATTATTTGTACTCATATCTGCGTGTGCATGTTTTCCTGTCTGTCCTATTTATTATTTGTACTCATATCTGCGTGTGCATGTTTTCCTGTCCGTCCTATTTATTATTTGTACTCATATCTGCGTGTGCATGTTTTCCTGTCTGTCCTATTTATTATTTGTACTCATATCTGCGTGTGCATGTTTTCCCTCTATTTCTGATTTATTCATTCTACTGCTATTTGGCTTATTTGTTGTTTTTTTTTTTTTTTTTTAGTTTTGTTGCCCAGATTTGTCCATAAACTAACCGCAATTTCTTTGTCATATTTTAGGGGGACAGCCAAGACTCCGCCGTCACCGTCCGTCCAGACGGCGTTCCCGGCCACTATCCCCAACCCCCAGCCAACACTCCACCCCAAATCTTTCCCCTATTCTCCACTCCTCCCCATCCTTCCCAGACCCTCTCCCGGAAATGTCGGGCCTCCTTCCCCTCCGTCCCACTTCCCCCTCTCCTCCACCCACCCCTCTTCCAATTACCCCCTCCCCGGAGTCCATCATAACTCCTCCCCATTCTTTGGGGAATGACGGATCCTCCGAGGAGGATCATGGAGGTATTTCCGGAGCTCCCGTTTTGGCTCCCGGTATGTTTTTTTTTTTTTTTTTTTTAAAGCACAAACTGTTTGTATGTAATCATGTGTCGTGCCTTTCTTCGTGTTTTTGTGGCTTGACTTTTGGTGATTTTGAAGGTTTGCCTTTACCTCTTCCTGGTGATTTCAACATACACATATCATACCTGTGGGAATTTGTACCTAGGCCTTGTATTTTTGCCAGCCCCCCCTTTTTTTTTTTTTGTTTGGGTTTAGGAGTGATTTGGTTGTGTTTTTTTTTTTTTAATGTGGATTCCCTATTGTTGTATTAACCCACACACTTTTCTCACCCACAGAGGAACAGAGGCGTCGGCAAGAGGTGGCGGATTGTGTGGGGCAGATGCGGCAACATGTAATCGGCATTCTGGTGGCCCTCGACCGGCTGTCTGGCCTCCTTCGGCAGTAGTTTTTTTATTTTTGTTATATTTTCAAAATAAATTTATTCAGACAAATATACGTTGTGGCTCATTTTTAAAATCCAAAACCAAGATAGTTTAGCATGACATAAGTAGACTGTTCCTGCAAGGATTTCCCTTTTTTAAAAGTTAGATTGTGTTTTGTCTTTGTATGTCAAACAGACACAAGAAACACATAACAGTAACAATGTCATTTCCCTTTTTGGGTGTAGTGTCAATTACATATTTCTACATTTTACAGGTTCCTAGTTGGTGCGCAAGCTGCTTAGGCCAATCTTACAAATCCCAAGGTTGGGCCAGGCTTCCTTTTGGTGTGGGTTGGGAAGCTGAAAACATATTTCAGTTTAGCTCAACTGGCGTCAGTACTGGTTTACCCCTTAGTCAAATGTAACTTGTGTTAACCTGGTTACACTTGCTGTTAACGTCCCAAAAAAGGAAGACCATTTCACTCTCCAAACATTTATTCACAACATAACAGAGAAAACAAAGTGGTCACTCCCAAAAAAAGAACACAGTGATAAATTCAAATACAACACATACCAAGAAATAATTAAATAAAAACAAAAAATCAAGAACTGGTTGACGAAGGACCATGCCAACATGATTCCACAAACATGGCGTTGCGATATGGGTTCCAGAATATATGCCCAAAAGGACCAGATCCAGGTTTGGTAAGGGTAGCAGGAAGTAGTGAGCGTTGGAGTGCCAAAGATTATGTGAACAAACAGAAGATGGTGAGAAAAAACAAACAAAATTAGATGTTCGCAAACAAACACAAACACATTAGGTATAAACACTGTAGTTTTGTTCAAACTTACCTAAAAAATCTGGCCACCACATCATCGCGTATGGCCCCCCCACATACTGACCTTCGACCAACCTCGGGGGGGCCATCCTCAGGTAAGGCATCCTCTGGCTGCATTGGGACACCACTCCTTATGGCAATGTTGTGAAATATCCCACACAGGACCACAATTTTAGACACCATATCCGGCACATACATGAGCTCGCCACCAGAGCGGTGGAGGCATCTGAATCGGCCTTTTAAAAGGCCGATACAGCGCTCCACCACTTGCCTGGTGGCTGTAAGTGCGGAATTATACACACTTTGTGGCCCTGGTGTGGGAGCCAAATAAGGAGTGAGCAGCCAGGACATGCAAGGGTATCCACTGTCTCCTGTGAACAAAAATATACCACATCAGGAACACTGTGTATCAAGCTTAACATTGTTATGTACTAAAGGTCTCCACTTACCCAGAAGCCACGCATCACCAGCTTGTAGGTTGGTTAATTTCTGCCATATCCCTGATTGCCGGATGACGAAGGAGTCATGAGCACTTCCGGGTAATTTAGCATTCAGGGACAGGATCTGGAGGGAGGCATCACATACCACCATTACATTCAGGGAGTGATAGTGTTTACGGTTTCTAAATATTGCCTCCAGCCGTGCTGGAGGCTGAAGTGGTATGTGAGTACCATCCACAACCCCTATGATGTGTGGGAAGCCAGCTATTTGGTAAAAATTGGCCTTGGCCACACTAAGGGCACCCATATCCAAAGGCATTTTAATAAAATGATGGAGGTGCTTGAAAAGTGCCTCCATCACTGCCCTCAGGATCCGGGAAAAGGAGGATTGGGAGATGCCCGCCACTATTCCCACCGTTGTTTGAAACGATCCTGAGGCACAGAAATGTAACACCGCCATAAATTGCGTCAGTGGTGGTATTGCTGTTGGACTGTCAATTTGCCGCTCAAGATCACTTTCTATTAATGAGAGAGTGTCTATGATGATTTTGGGAGGTAGACGGTAGCGTCTTAAAACCTCATCATCGGGCATTCCAAAAAGGGTGACACGTGTTCGAAATATCTGGGGCCTTGCATGCCTACGATGCCTACGCCTGGGACGAGTTTGAGGTTGGTCGTCTTCCGGGAGCAGGGCCAGAACAATTCGCCCCAGATCTACCTGAAATTCAAAGTTTACAATGTAAGGCTTTTGAGCCACCCCAAAAGTAACATAAAACAACTTAGCTTTCTGATACCATCCATAGCTGCTTACATGCCGGGGTATTGTCATGATACGTATAAACTGTAAAAAAGCCAAAAATGAGACATCAAAAATTTAGAGGGTGAATTTTTGTTTGTCAAATTGTTGCAAGCCAACACATAAAATAGGCGAAACACACATTTGGCCATCGATGAAAACGACATTGCACACCGTACGTCAAATAGGGTTCAAATGGACCCCAAAAATGGAAAAGGGAAAAGCAAAACTGGTTTACATGATGAATAAGCCTCGAAAAATGCGTTAATTAGTTCGCAAATGCAAGTCACTACACCAACAGTCAAAAATGCGTTAATTAGTTCGCAAATGCAAGTCACTACACCAACAGTCAAAAATGCGTTAATTAGTTCGCAAATGCAAGTCACTACACCAACAGTCAAAAATGCGTTAATTAGTTCGCAAATGCAAGTCACTACACCAACAGTCAAAAATGCGTTAATTAGTTCGCAAATGCAAGTCACTACACCAACAGTCAAAAATGCGTTAATTAGTTCGCAAATGCAAGTCACTACACCAACAGTCAAAAATGCGTTAATTAGTTCGCAAATGCAAGTCACTACACCAACAGTCAAAAATGCGTTAATTAGTTCGCAAATGCAAGTCACTACACCAACAGTCAAAAATGCGTTAATTAGTTCGCAAATGCAAGAAAAAAAATGGACTTACCCAACTCGAATATATAAGATTTCCAAAAAAAAGGTCTTTGGGTCCGAAAGCCAAAACAAACTAAAAAAGATGAAATTAGTGTAAAAAAAAAAATAGCTAACCAAAAAACAGAAGTAGACACCAATTGGCCACAAATTAGACTGCACAAAACTTACCAAATCAGGAAAGGATGGGGAAAAAAGCAAAAAAATGCGAACGGAAAACCAAAACAACTGTAGCAAAACCAAACAAAAAACCAACTCTGCCAAATCCTCCAACCGCAAACAACCAAATCCAACCAACTTAACCGCCAACAATCCAACAACCCAACCTCGACTCCACACACACCAAGCCATAAATAGTGTTTATTTTCCCGCACAAATTAAGGATGAATCATAGGGACGCACAATCAATGATGCGGCCGCAAACAAAGGACGCATGTATAAATACGTCACGAAATCACATTGAATTTCTGGTTGATTTCATTCTGGAAGCAGACACATGGCTTCAGACCAGGGAAACAATGGCCAAAAATCCGGCGGTAAGGCCTTCATGCATTTTGTCTCAATGATTATTTTAAAACATAATATTGGGCAAGTTGTGAAGTGGCTAAATCTGCATATTTACCCAAATAGGTGAGGAGGATGACATGGAAGAGACTGCTGGCCCCAGTCAACCCGCCAAAGCTGCCAAAAAAAAAAGGCAGCCACATTTCACAAGCAAGGAGATGGAGGTTTTGATCCAGAAGTGCGTTGACATCCTGCCCCAGGCAGCCAGGAATATGAGCCAAAGCCAGAAGTGGAGAATGTGGGAGGAGGTCGCCGTTGCTGTCAATAGGGTGGGTGATTATGTCCGTCTAGCCCGGGATGTCAAACGGCGGTAAGTAAACACTTTCCCATCCTATAAACAAACCCCATTGTAAAAAAAAGGATAATGGTTCCAATTTCATTCCACAGATGGGCAGACTTCAAATATTGTCTCAAGCAAAAACTTGCCGACAGGGCTAGGCATGCAAGGGGGACAGGTGGGGGTCCCACCCCTGTGTCATTGGAGTTGACAGACTTAGAAGAGCTGGCACAGGGGTGTGTGCAGGCTGTGGAGGTGTTTGGCGTGTCCAACATGGATACGGACATGCCAGACTTTGCGGCTCCTCATGTTGGCCAAGGTAAGTCTTGTGATGTCACCAACTCTGAAATACTATTGTGCCAATATGTAGATTCTAATATGAGTCTTTTCGCAATTTTCCTAACAGAGACAGAGGCGGATGAGTCTGCTCCAGAGGGGAGCCTTGGCCGCAGAATTTCTGCTGGCTCTGCAGGGGAGGAACCAGTACATCCGGCTGAGGACCCTGCAGAAGCCAGTCCAGGGCGTGCCCCCTCGCAGGCAGTGGGCCTCCTCACAGAACTCAATTTTAAATCGGATTTCCATACGGAGATTCTGCAGAGGATGGACGCCAGTCTGATACGGGTGGCTGAGGCCCTGGAGCAAAATGCTGCAGCCAACGTGACCATTGCTCAGGCCCTGGCGGAAAATACCAGGGCCAACATCCGCATCGCCGATGCCCTGGAGCAGCTCGTTCGCCAGCACATGGTGGAGCCGACCTCCCTTCCTGCCGGAACATCCGGATCCTCCACCTCTGGCACAACATCAGCCAATCCTCCAAATGTGCCTAGCCCTGTGCCTAGTCCAGAGGCCACAACATCTGCCTCTGGACAGGCCAGCCCGATGGCATCCCGGACCCGGTCTGGCGCCCACCCTCACCCAGCCAAACGGGCGAGAAAACGGTGACAGCAATGGCGACTTTTCCCACACTCCTTCTGTGCTTGGCTCATATTCCTTTCTGGTCAAAACTTCCCTCTCCTTTCTTGTGAAATTTTTTTACATTTGGTATTTACGTTTATGTTACCAGTTATGGCTTTTTTTTTTTTTTTAACAAATATCTTTGCCACAAAAAAAAGGCAACAAAATATTAGGCCAATTTGTTTGTGTTTAAACAATAAATTTAAAACAAAAAACTGAGATTGTATTGTGAAATTATTGTACAAATGGGTTACATTTAATCCTGGCCCTAAAGGCAAAAACTGACCCTCTTAAAAAAAAAAAAAGGCCTCTTTAAGGAACGTTTAAAAAATCACATAGCGATGCAAATTCCACAGTAAACCCAAAAAAAGGGGAGCTAATTAAAACATGATGACATTATTGTTACAATAGGCCATAACCAACAAATTGTGGCCAAAATAAAACACCAAAAATGTACGCTAATTGATTGTGTAATCATGACATTAGCAGCTCTGATTTCCACCTGCGTACGCTTTTGTGCTATCCCAATAAACTGCTTTCCAAACACATACCAAGCCGGTTTTCAATCCAACACTAATTACTTTACTGACCAGCCGCGATTAATCGCAGCCCCATCGTTGAGTCACGGGACGGAGGAGAAGGCCATCGCCAATGTGGTTGAGTAATCCTGACCCTAAGCTGTGCGAGCATTTTGAAGGGAAAGCGGATGTTCCAGTGACGTATGAGACGGTCCGAACACATTTGACGTTCGCATCTGCTAATGTATGTACGCCCAAAAACGCCTCGCCACGCCTGCGTTTTTTCATCTCCACCCCCGTCAACACCCAAAAACGCCCTGTTCTGTCAATCACATTTGACATGTCACTTCCTGTACGCTATTTTAGGAACGAGAGAAAAAAAACTCGCAATCTGCCGTACGCACATGCGCAGTGTAACACCGACGCATGCGCGGTTAGTCAACATCGGAACGCAACGAGCGTACTGTTGTTAACGTGCGGCTCTGAATGAGGGCCTTTGTCTTCTATTGATTTAATTATTACTATTATTATTATTATTATTATTATTATCCTTTATTTATATGGTGCCACAAGGGTTCCGCAGCGCCTCACAAAGTACATTAACAAATGAGCAAACTCGTAAAACAGCGATTTACGATACAGAATAAGAACATGGTTTACAAACATTGCTGCAGCGATCAGAACACTCAAACAAGCAGTAGGGTGTCAGCTACCAAGTGTTAAGTGCCCTTGTGGAGAGTTTTGCGTAGATGATCGTATGAGTGAGGGAAGGAAAAGCACATAAGGGAAGAGGACCCTGCTTGTGAGAACTTACATTCTATATTTAATCTGTGTAATTGCTTCACTGTATTACCCTGCAATGAAGTTCTAAACCAAGCTTGTTTAGCCTTTAACATGCTTGCTGCTTTAAAACTATGGGCATACTCGCATGTATTCCAGCAGCGGCACTCGCTCACAGGCTATTACATTTAGTCCCTAGTATTTCACTTTTCAACCTTGTCCCAACTAGAGCAATTTGTTACAGTGCTTTCATGTTCAATAGTCAGCCATTGGGTGGATAGCCTCTCCAGAACCTTTCCTCTGCTGTTCACTTATTTTGGGCTTCGACCACTGCCTCTGAGACTATTGTTACCCAGGAGTTATACGTCACAATCTACTGACCGGCCCCGGCATGAAAACCAGAGGAGAGGAGTGCTACAGTCAGTGTTGGGTCTAAAGTCAGTCAGGCGGGTTCAGATCTCCTCCGTCTCTCTTTGGGCTCCTGCTGTGTTGGCCAGGGGTAAAAAACTTATCTGCTGTAGTTTTGCTGCACATGACTGCATAAAAGGTCAGTTCTTCACACAGTTAACTCCTGATTTTCTCACTCTCTATCTCATTATTTCTCTCTCTCTCTCTCTCTCTCTCTTCTTCAACTAGCATTGTTTTTCCTCATCAATTTACCCCCTTTACTCCCTCCTTCAGAAACCTAGCATACCCTTTACCTAGCATACACTGCTTCTCCTTGTAACCCTCTTTCCGTCACACTCCTCCCATCACCCAATGCCCGTCACCCTCTGCCTCTCCCTCCCACCTTCTCCCTTTCACCCACCCTCCATCATCTCCTCCCTGTTATCATATGCCTCTCCCTGTCATCCTCTTTCTTTCACCTACTCTCAGTCACCCTCTTCCTTTCCTTTGCCCTTTCCCTGTCACCCACTGCTTCTCCCTATCACTGTCTGCTTGTCACCCTCTCCCAGTCACTGACTGCCTCTCCCTGTCCCCCTCTCCTTGTCACCCACTGCTTCTCCTTGTCACCCTCTCCCTGTCATCCACTGCCTCTCACCCTTTGCCTCTCTTTGCCACCATCTCCCTTTCATCCACTCTCCATCATCCCCTGCACCTCCCTGTCACCCACTCCCTTTAACCCACTCTCTGTCAACCTCTATCTCTACCTGTTATCCTCTCCCTGTCACCCACTGCTTCTCCCTATTACTCTCTGCTTATCACCCTTTCCACGTCACCCTCTGGCTCTCCCTGTCCCCCTCTCTCTGTCACCCTCTGCCTCTCCATTACCCTCCCCCATCCACCTATCCCTCTCCCCATCACCCTTTGCCTCCCCGTCACCCTCTGCCTTCCCCGTCACCCACCGACATGGGGCATATTGTGAAATATACATTGTCCTTCATTTATATAGCACCACAAGGTTTCCACAGAGCCTAACTAAGTACATGAATTGTTTGAGGGAGGGTGGGATCAAAACCGGTACCTTGCCTAGGGCCCCATGAGGTCTAAATCTGGCTCTGACTATTACCTCACAAATCCACCATTATAGAGATACGAAGTTTCAACTTGATGCCCAGCCTCAGTAGGAGCCTCCATCAGGTGTACTCACTGTGGCTTCACTTGGGTGCACCAAGATGGCAGGTCAGTGTGGGCGGTAGCGGCGGTGGGCTCGGGGGAAGGAAACAGCTGTAAACTGCAGCTGGAACCGGTGGGATAGCGGGCTTTAGCTGCAGCCGGTACCCATGGGCATTAGCGGCAGCGGTGGTACAGGTGGCATTAGGACCTGGGGGAGGTAGCAACAGACTGATGCAGGCTCAGATCTGAACGATATGTGATACCTGTATCTGTATAAATAAACACAGAATCACGAATGGGATCAGTGAGACCCATCAGTGCTTCTGTGTTTAAAAATAAAATCTGTGTAAACAAAAAAAATGGCGTGCCCCCCAAAAAAATAACAACCAGCTCCAGGCTTTGGAGCCCCAGTACTGGTTGTGCTAAATACAGGGGACAAATGACATAGAGGTCCCCCATATGAGGCACATCCAGCACCAGGCTTTTCAGAGCCCGTCTGGTTACCAAAATACAGGGGACAAATGACATAGGAGTCCCCTGTATTCAGCGCAATCAGCACTGGGCTCTGAGCCGGCCCTGGTTCTGGAAATACAGGGGGAAAAATGCATAGGGTCCCCCTTTATTTAACAGAACCAGCTATGGACCCTTTCTAGCAGGGGGTGATGCCATAGCCCGGGGGGCCCTTTCACCGGGTCCCCCAGCCAAAGCATCACCCCTGACCGCTAGTCAGCCCAGGCTGGAGATCCCTGGGGATCCCCTCCCAATAAAGGAGTCCCTCTTTCCAGGGTACCCCAGGCCCAGGCTGATAGCCCGGAGCTATCCCCAGCACCCTTAGGCGGTGGGTGCTGGGTTGATTGTGATGCATGGTGCATATAAAAATATACATATTGTCCTTTGCAGTAGTACTACAGTTCCCAGCAGGCATCCTCATATACTGGTACTTGGAGAACCCTGTAAAAGAAATATTAAAATAAATCAAAGAAGCAATATAAAAAAGTATTTTATTTTTCCGCAGCCTTTAAGCTCTTTTTTGAAAAGGGCACGCTCGGTTCTCACCATTGAAGCCAATGGTGAGAACCGCTCATTGGCTAAGAGGCAGAAGGCTCGCCTCTCTCAGCCAATGAGCGTTGCTCACCGAGAATTCTGCACTGAAATCCCGCAGCGGAGCTGTCATTCGGGTATAGTGTCCTTAGAGGACACTACTAATGTTCGTGGGCTCGCGTAATTGCGTTTTGTTTTTTTGCCAAGACCCTGGATTGCCTACTTTGGAACGAAGAGGACAGATCCACGCATAGGAGGTGAGTAGGGATTTTTTATTAAAGGTACTCCATTGAATTATCTACTGGAGAAGAGGTCAGATTGGCTTCAAGGATACATAGGTGAGTATGTGAGATACTGTGTATGCATGTGTGTGCATGTATGTTTTAATAAAATTTTACTTTTGTACGGTGTGTGTGTTCTGTGGTTTTTTAATATTGCTTTTGTTGTGGAACTACAGGTACCAGCAGGCCCGTAATGCCCCACATGCTGATACTTGTGGTGCTCCAAGTAACTGCATGTGGGGCAGGCTTGCTGGGAACTGTTGTTTCACTGCAAAAGCCAATATTTTAACTTTACTTGCAGCGTCTTATGGAGGCTGTGGAACGCACAGCCATGTTATCTTTCACGTGGAAGACTTGATGATTTCAGCTACAAACGAATCACATGGTCTCCTGGTCCGTGTAGGCTGTGGAATGCACAGCCATGTCACTTCCTGGCTGTTGGAACGCACGGTCATTTTCGGGACTATTAACACAATGTGCATGTGCAGGAAATAATCATCGCCGATTAGCGGTGAATGTGTTTAGGTGTTTTGCCCATTAAGTAGGGTATATATACTGTGTGTATAGAGCCTCATACACGCTTCTGACGAAGGACTATTAGGTCTGAAACGTGTTAAGCGTGGGCTCTGACGACTTTTACTGTTCCTGATCAGTGGAGCATCTGTTATACTTGCTCAATCCTGTGGCTAATCACTGCATCCGGAGATGGTGGTTTTGCTTTCCTTTCTACCATCTAGAGGACTACCAGGAGAGAGCTTGCCTCAGTGCTGCTGCTGTGCCATTTTTATGGATTCTTAATGCCTGACTTGCCCTACACTTTTGTGAGTGTATTTCATCATTAAAATTTATATGTTTTAGTTTGATCTATACTATGTTTGTTTTTCTTTCCGCCTGCATTTTGGTTGCTGTGGTCAGCTAACAACTCATTGGAGGATAATAGAGTTCACTCTCATAAAAGTTATTAGAGATTACAAGATTTATTATCAAGTGGAACCCATTCATGGTGATTATTGTTTTCATTGTTATATCACTAAGGTGCACTTGTGAATAGGTGAGCGCTAGAAGTTGATTTACATCCATTGTATCCACATATTACTGTCAAAGAGCCCCCCTTAAATTACTACAAAATTCATCCATGAAAGAAAAGACCTTCAATATATGTACTTTATTAGGGAGGATTTCTTAAAGAAAGCAATGCAGGCCTAGGTTCTCATTAAGGGCGGGATGCAGTAATACTTACCGCCGGACATTGCCATTGTACAGATCGCATATGCACTAACATATGCGATCTGTACAGCAAAGGACAGCTCTTCCGATAAAAGCTGTCCTTTGCAATCTCTCCTGCACAGTGGACGTCCGGGTTTATGACCCGGGAGTCCATCTGCGCATGCGCAGTGATGGGACGGTCACGGGGCATGCTGGGAGGGATCCGATCAGATCCCTCATACCAGCGCAATGCGGTAGAAGCCCATAGGCTTCTATAGGGTAATGCCAGCAATAGCTGGCGTTACCCTCCGCATCGCAGCCTGGCGGCCAGGAGATTGCTGCATATGGAAAATGCGGTAAACAGGGGTTTTACCACATTTTCCATTTGGAGCATCCCGCCCTAAGACCCTTAGGGTATAATGTCCCCAGTCTGTGAATCCAACGGGATTCACATTGGAGCAGTTTCTGAGATCTATTACTACCACGTGCCAGAGCTGGCACATGGTCAATAATGATGTACCTGAGCGTGGCTAGATTATGATTGGCCTCAAAAAAATGTCTGGCCACCAGTTGTTCACTTACGCCACATTTAATGGCCGCCATAATGGCCGACCGATGCAAAGCCATCCACTCACGCAATGTTCGATCAGTCTTGCCGATATAACTAAGACTACAGGGGTATGTAATCATATAAACGATGAATTTAGTCGTACATGTCACCCTGTGTCTTATCTTATACCTCTTGCCACTATAGGGATGGTGGAAATAATCACCTATGGTCATGTACCTGCATGTAAGGCAATTAAGGCATTTGTAACAGCCTGGTTTTAGTTTAAGGAAGCCCTCACCTTCCCTTTTACCTAATCCACTGATGTTTGCTTTCACAACCCAGTTCCCAATGTTTCTTCCACGGGTGTAGCATGACATCAATCTGGTATCAGCCAAATTTAAATCACCATCTCTTTGTACAATTGGCCAATATTGTTTTGAAATAGAATTAATTCTATCACTAAGCACATTATAGTGATTAACCCAAGGCAAACGTTTCTGAATATGCGGATCTTTGTTATTACGTAAAAGATCCTCACAAGACCTAGACATAGCCCTATCCTTTGCCATCAACAACATTTGTTTATCATAACCTCTGATGAGGAAACCCTGTATCATTACATCAATCTTCTCCAATGCTATTTCTACATCATTGGAAATTCTTCTCACCCTTATGAACTGGGAATAGTGCAATCCATATTTGGATGACTTAGGGTGGAAGTTCCTTGCATGTAATAAAGACTGATAGAACATTGCGTGAGAGGATGGCTTTGCATCGGTCGGCCATTAGGGCGGCCATTAAATCTGGAGTAAGTGAACAACCGGTGGCCAGACATTTTTTTTATGCCAATCATAATCTAGTCACGCTCAGGTACATCATTATTGACCATGTGCCAGCTTTGGCACGTGGTGGTAAAAGATCTCAGAAACTGCTCCAATGTGAATCCCATTGGATTCAAAGACTAGGGACATTATACCCTAAGGGTTTTAATGAGAACCTAGGCCTGCATTGCTTCCTTTAAGAATTCCTCCTTAATAAAGTGCATGTATTGGAGGTCTTTTCTTTCATGGATGAATTTTGTAGTAATTTAAGGGGGGCTCTTTTACAGTAATATGTGGTTATATATTGACTACGGACGTCTGTCAGGTTCCTTAATTTGCATCATGCTATCAACAGTACAAATTTTTTGGGATCTGCTATATACTGATATTTACTTGCATGTTGCGGGTATATATATTTAGGTTCTGATCTGGTACGTTGGGATCTGTGAATGCTATTTAATTACCTTTACTTTTCTATTTAAGCATATTATGATGTCTGATATGCAGCGTTTGCGGACTACATTGGTATATTTCTGCTTTTGCATTTACATGTCTCCATGTTTTATGTGTTTGTTTTTAGATTTATTGCTGGTGTCATGGCAACGGGTCACGCCTGTGACGTCATCAGTGGCGTTCCATGGTTGGACCCCAGATGCTGTGGCATCTCACGTGGTGTGGTGAAGGGTGTATGTAAGTAAACTTTTTTTATTGTTCTCTGTATCTTGAAAACGATGCATTAAAGCATTGAAACGTCGATCATATTCCTGCCTTACATCCTTATTTCCCCGGAGTGCCGCCGACATTGGGACTATATTTGGAAGTTGATTCAGCTATAAACGGAGGGCACCCATGTTTATTTATATGAGATATGGGAGTGCCATCCATACTGTTTGCTTATATATATATATATATATACAGTATATATGTGTGCAGAGGTGGTGACTCTCTCGGTATAAATTCCAAATAAATGGGCCACTTGACCTAAGCACTCAAAATTTCAATTTTATGAGAAAAAACTTAATCAGGAACAAGAAAATACATAAAAGTCCTAGCTTGTATAACAAACAACCAAACATGCCATTGTGCGCTGTACATCTCTGGCCGAATTCCGCTGATGTCAACATCGATGTGCATCACAAAATGAGTGACATCAGACGCCGGCATTAGTTGCTAGGTGACTGGTGGGTTAGTGTACCATTACCATAGTAACTGCATTCTGCAACAAATTCACATAATATTGATAATCATACAGTATGCTAATTTACATAATGTTGTATACAGGGGCGCCGAGAGGGGTGGGGAGCGGGTGCAGATTACCCGGGCCCGGGGCATGGAAGGGGGCCCGGGCCGCTGGAAGCACACTGCCATTTTTTTTTAAAACTTTTTTTTTTTAATAGTCCCTTCTCAAACCAACCATCGCTGTCAGAGGGCGCCGAGCGGCAGCGGGGAACCCCCACCGCCGTCAGGCGCCCGCTGACAGCGATGGCTGTCACGGCCATGATCGCACACTGTCTGTGTCACTTATATACAGACAGTGTGTCACTGCTTACACGCTCCAGCCGTGCCGCTGCTGAGCACTCGCGAGATGATGACATCATCATCTCGCGAGGCTCTCATCACCAGAACGCAGCGCGGCTCTGTGCGGCAGCAGCAGGCGGGGCCGGAGGGGATTTCACAGATAGAAGAGGTGAGCGTGAGGTGCGGTGCGGGCATCCATGTTTGTGTGGTGCAGGGAGGCAGCACTGAACTGACAAGGGAGAGGATGACTGGTGTGAGACTGGCTGCACTGAAGGTAAGAGCCTGAGGGCGCCGCCGCCACTGACTGTCTCTGCTGTGCTGTGAGCCTGTGTGTGAGTCTCAGAGCCACTGTCTGTGACTGTCCATCAATTGCATATTAGATATATATGTATATATTTAATATATGTATACAGTGTGTATATATATATATATATATATATGTGCATATGTATATACATATATAGTATATAAGTGTGTGTGTATATATATATATATATATATATATATGTGTGTATATATATATATATATATGTATGTGTGTGTGTATATATATATACATATATGTGTATATATATATATATATATATATATGTGTATATATATATATAAATATATAAATTAAATATATATATTTTACACACATATTACATATATACTTATGTAAATATGAGACATACGAGTATATTTATATAATAAGTATAAATGATATATCACATATAGATATCTAGAATATATCACTTTTATATAACAAGTATTTATCTAAATGTGTGTAAAATATGTGTATAATATATATTACACACATATATATATATATATATATATATATATATATATATATGTAAGGTCCAGTGCATGCTGCTGAAATAGTTAAATACAGTGGGATGGCGGCACAAATAAGTAATGCTGTTTCTCATAGAGGCACAATAAAGGCCTGAAACATATATTGTAATGCTGCAACGAGTCTATTTCTAATTTGGAGTGCTGCCATCCTACTGTATTGAGATATATATATAAGAAAAGAAATAGCCGGCACTCATATGCTCCTTGAAAACGTGCGCCGGTGCCCTCCTGAATTTCTAGCCCTATGGACTGATGGACACACGAATATAAATAGCATATGTGTGTGTATATTTTTTTAAATAAATGTTTGTAAAGCTATGTTCTAAACTTAATTATATATTTTTTAAAAAAAACTAAAATTTATAGTGTTTTTACAAAAAAAAAAAAAGCCAAGGGCAATATTCAATTTGAAGCGAAATGTCGGAATCGGCGATAATTTATCGCTGATGACGTCTTTTTGGCCTGTTGTAATTATCCCCGTATTCAATTTCAAAGACTTTTCGCCATTGCGAAAAGTCTTTGAAAAAAAACGGGGATAAGTTTTCACCATGTTTTACATGGCAAGAAAAAGTGCATAATTGGGGTTTATGGGTGCAGGCTTACAAAAAAAATAGCCTGTACCCCTGGGAATAGCCCCTAAAAATGATCTGTGTAAAAAAAAAAGGGTAAAAAAAAAAATTGGGACACCCCAAAAAAAGAAATTTCATTTTGGGGTTAAAAAAAAAATATGGGGAACAAGTTTTAATTCACAAAAAAATTCAGGGGGGGGTTCCGAAGTATGCGGCAGGTGCTTAAAAGAAAGCGTGTGGTAGCGGCAGGTACATTTTTGAAGAATTTTCAAAATGCACTTTAGGGACTTAAAAATATGCTTACCCCTATTTTCATGTGCCCTAAATATGATAGGAATAGTTATATTTAAAAAAAAAAAAATCTAAGTGCTATTCTTCACCACTACTTCATAGCCGCAACCATGCACCTGCCACGGCTATTACAAACCCTGACTTATTATTATTATTATTATCCTTTATTTATATGGCGCCACAAAGGTTCTGCAGCGCCTTACACAGTACATAAATGAGCACACAAGAAAAACAGTTAATAGTAAAGTAATACAAAACAATGTAGGACAAAGACATGGTTTATAAACATAACTGCATAATACAAGCAGCAGAACATGAGCAACCAGGTGTTAGGTGCAATTGTGGGGAGTTAGGCGTAAATTATACTATAAGTAGGGGGAGGAGAAGCACGTGAGGGACGAGGGCCCTGTTCATGAGAGCTTACATTCTAAAGGGGAGGGGCAGACAGACAGGGGCGACACAGATGGAGTAGATAGTGAGGAAGGAGCATGGAGCAGTGGGTTAGGATATGTGCTGCGGAATGTGTGTGTATAAGATGACCTGATGTTATGTCAAAATTAAGTCCTTCATTCATCTATCTCTATGACAGAAAATAGATTTTGATTATGTGTTATTTACATGAGAGATGTACAAAATAAAGTTGTAGCACTTTAATTATTGTGTGTTACATTTTAGCATCTAAATACATCCTGATAAAAAATGGATATATTATGGGACTGTGCCGCCATCCTAATACAGTAGTGAATACTTTAATCCCAGCTGCTGGATGCTATGCCATGCTCCAGTGAGTGGGTGCATCTCACATGCTAGACCAACCCACAAACGGGTGCAGTCATCCCTGACTTCCTTCAGCAGGCAAAAATGGGGGTACCCATAGCAATCCCCCATGTCTGGACATCTTTAGGGGGTTCCCAGGCACATTTCTCGAAAATTCCCTTTTTTTCGCAGATCCAATTTCGCCAAGTCTCGTTTTTGCTCCTTTTGAATTGAAAACGTGACCAATACTTAATCCCCACTCTAACCTCTGATGTGGAGCAAAAAGTCCAGCGTGGACTTTTCGATCCCAAATTGAAATTGGCCCTTTGTGTTTAAAGAGACTGATTACAATTTAATCTACCTGTGTATTTACAGAGTCCAGGCATGTAATCCCAGAGCAAGTTATTACAAGGGAACTATTAATTTGGATACATACAGTAATTGATACAAGCTGTTTATAGCTCAACAATTTAAGATACATTTTCTGACTTGCTACTAGAGTGCAACAAATGTTGATGCTGCTACTGTATAATAACAAACATGTAAAGGCACATATTTCTCAAATAAGATTTTAAGTCTGAGTTATATTAGATGAGTATTACATTTTTAATTAGGTCAAATTTATCAATTACTCAGCTCAACTGTAACCTAATCTTTCTCCTGGCTGTTAACAGTGTCAAATTGTTGCAATGCTGTCAGGAATGATGTATTCTGAATGTGTGAAGGTGCATGGTCTGCGGATGTTAGCTAATAATAACAAATATCAAGTTGTAGTTTATCCTGCTCTATGTTAATTAATAATCACTGCTTCAAATTTGTCAGTACTTCAAATTAAATTTTAATTAAATTGTTTCTTAACGCCCAAAGATGGGAGCGTTTGGATTGGCTGTTCTAATACAATGAGAAACTAGTTGTGGCCAAAAGAATATGGGTATAGAGCATAGCTATTGGAATGATTTGCAATACATTTGAGATCAACACCTTTATATTTTCTTTGTCATAGTATTCGAATGTCCTAAGCATGCGTGAGATGGTGAGAGAGACTATGAATTTGTCAAATTAGCTTTTAAAGCCTGGTCCAGACCTTGAAAAGACTATGGGCCTGATTCTGAGTTGCTGGCAAGTCTGAATGTGGCCACATCTAGCGATTTATCACGAACTGTGCAAGTACGATTCGGACTCGTATGCTTTTTTTCTGCTACGTTAGAATTGGCATTACTGGATGGCTACTGGGTGGCAGCAGGGCATTTCCACATAAGAGATAAGTTCATGGGCATGCTATGTAGACAGAGTTGCCACCTATTCTGAGTTGTGCATATGCAGAGTACAAGCCATTTCCAGTCATATCTCATGCACCTAGCATTCATAGTGATGATGGCAGCTCTAGTGGCCTGACAGCTGGGGATAATACAATAGATGTGTCAGAATATGGGTGCATAGTAACATAGTAACATAGGACTTAAGATTACTGTAGGTGTCCAGAACTACAAACGCATTACATGTGATTCAGAATAAGGTATTACATGCCTGCAGGATCTCAGAACAGTTGAAAAACTCTCTCAAGCTTTTAAATTGCAAATGAAGCTAACAGGTCCAAACAGTTAACATTTATTTCTAATTGCAAACTATAAATACTGAATGTAAATAAAGTAAATACATACTGTACAAAGGGAGATCATTTTGTACAAAGGCTCTGATGTCCTTTCATTGTAACTGGAGATTACCTTGAATCCATAATTCATCCATCCTGGATGCTTCTATATCATTGATCTGCTCTATGTAAAAAAAAGAGTTGTACAGACCAGAGAAACAGACACCTTTTTGAAAGGAAGGGTACTGTAGAAAACTGTTTTGAAAGAAATGTAGTATCTTGTTTAGACTGTTAATGTCAGTTTGTGGCTAAGTATAAGCAGACTTCTTTCTTTTGGCGCACATCATGTCTGTGTTAGTGAAATGCGAGAAAAGTAAGATGACTTTCAATTCCAATTTTTACAGCTGCCCTCATACTTCAGCTGTTGGATGTGGGAAATCTTGACCTCAATATGCTTTAACTGTTCTCAACAACTTCAAAGAATACTAATGAAAAAGGGTCAACAAACATACATAAAGCATGCAATATGTTAATGAGTATGGGTTCTAAATATGACTGTAACAACTACAACTATATAACTAGCAAACCATAAAGGAATATGAGATAACTATACAGATGCCGAATATAGGGAGTAGATTGTACTAGGCATTGCAAAACATATTTGCCTGGTTGGAGGTTATAGTGTAGCACAGTCTTTATCACCTAAGGCTCGAGTGGGTAAACAACAAACAGGTGTCTCCGTGCACATACCAGTTTAATTACTGCACAATGTGTAAAATGCAGATGCAGCACATGTAGAGGTACAATAACAAAACCAAAGGTAGCTGTATATAGCCTTTAGTCTTTCTCCTCTCCAGTATATAATATATGTAGTCTGAAGAAGTTAAATCCATTACAGCTGAAGAACTTCACATCACAATAGTATCATTACCTGTTTCTCTCACAGTACGAAGTGCTCCTCAAGGTACAGGAGCTGACTCATTATCAAGGCATAGGGGTTACTAAATTGCGGGTTTATAGAAGTGGAGATGTTGCCCATAGCAACCAATCAGATTCTAGCTATTATCTTCTAGAAGGTGCTAGATAAATGTTAAGTAGAATCTGATTGGTTGCTATGGGCAACATATCCACTTTTAAAAAACCTGCACTTTAGTAAATATACCCCATAATCTCTCTCACTCAATCCCATTCTACTGTAGCCTCCTCACTTATGACCCACACTCACCTCAGGTGTCTCTATGAGTGAGCACCAATGCTCGCACACATGCATCATACGTATGTCTGGGATAGAAAAATACATGTATGGTCTCTCTCTACAGCTTTTCACTTGTATTTAAGACCTCTGTCTAGCCTCTCAGTTGTCAAAGAAGATACTAAAGTAGCACCAGAAGTCTCCTGAGACAAACACTCCTTTTTCACTTGTGTTCCATGGCTCGCTGGATACACCAACCCTAGATATGACATCTCAATGCTTTTGAAATATCCTCACATTACATCAAAGTGAAGAAGAACATGCATCCCAAAAGGTTACGGGGTCTATTTACTAAGCAGTGTTAGGAAACAGAGTGAAAAGTGATAAGGTGCCAGCCAATCAGCTCCCAACTGTCATTTTTCAAACACAGCCTGTGAGATGGCAGTTAGGAGCTGATTGGCTGGCACCTTATCACTTTTCACTCTGTCTCCTAACACTACATAGTAAATAGACCCCTATGTCACTTATAACACAGTGGGCATTCCATTTCCCTTTACATAATTATAAATTTATTATAATTAACCATTGGCGCCACAAGTGGTCCACAGCACTGCACAGAGGGCAAGTGCAATATAGTAGACAAATAACAAATAGCACTACAACTTCCAATGCAGCCACTGATGAAAGAGATGCAAGGAAAATATTCAGTGCAAGCTGAAACCAGTACCTATTAGCGTGGGTGTAGATAACAGGTCTAGGTCATCTGAAGAAATGAAAACAACGAAGAAATAGAGTCTGGGGGCAGACAACCCAAGGAGGAGGTGTAGCAGTGGTGTACCTATAATGGGTGCAGTGTGTGTGGGGGGGCCCACACCGCACACACTGCACCCATATTTTTTTTAAACTTAGCTGTCCGAGGTCCCGTGTCGGGTGTCACTGCTGCTCAGAACGCCAGAAAATGGCCGCCACTGTTTTCCAGTGTTTAAAACCATGTAGCCGATTGTCATTTGCTTCCATACATTGCCAGAATTTCATTCCAACCAGCCAGATTGGACAGATATCTGACAGATAATTGTATAGTGTATGCCCAGCATTAGATATGCAGCTTAAAACTTGAAACACCACCTCTCTCCTCTTAATGGATTAATATGAAAGTAATCAAGAAGAAAGACTTGTCTTCAAAGAAGATGGCGCTATAAGGGTGGATGGAGGAATGACAGGCAGTGCTTACACTCTACTACATACCTGCCAGTTTCAAAATATATACCGTGTAATTCCTTTACCAAGTCTAGACCTTAGTTTTACTTTGCTCAGTATCCTGCTACTAGACTCAACAAGTGACACTGGGCTGTGATTATTTACACAACACCAGTTTGTACTTCCTAGTGGTTGGAATTTAACCTTAGTATTATGTAACTAATCAGAACACTGAGGTTATTTCCTTTTCTGTCAAGCATCTACTTTGTGTATTTTTCCCAGCGAGCAGAGCTCTCTGTGTATGTTCTCCATTTACTAGAGTATGTTTGGGTTTTTCAATGGGATCAGCCATTGTAGCCTCTAGGCTTCAGATCAATGCTTTTCGCTATACATAGAAAACACTACACTATATTACAACATTATAGGACGGAGGTAGAGATGCACGCAATGTTAATGTTGGACACAGTGGAGTGATTTTTTGCTACTGATCAGAACCACCGTCAGGGGAGTACAGCCGGTGATAATCCCGCCTGTGAACTGCTTTTTATTCACAGGCAGATGTCTGCCTGGGAGTGAAAGCAGTTTTTTGTCAGGATCATCAGCGCACTGTGGGCCCCCAGAGTCGCATTACAGACAACATGGTGCAGGCAGTGCAGCCCAGCGGGTGTCAGTGGAGCCGCCTCCTACTTGTTGCTTAGTAACAGGATGCCCGCTAACAGTAGTTTGAGTGTCCCGGTTGCCAGGGATCTCATGATGTCGCCTAAGGGGAAGGGCAGTGCCGACGTCGGAAGGGAGGGGAAACTGGGAAAAAAGGGGAAGGTGGAGCTGGTGATCCCAGGACAGCAAGGGTTCAGAGCATGCTAATTAGCAATGTTCATCAGATAGTGCTGATTTTGAGGCTAGTAACTCTGCTTTGGCACAGTATATGTTTAGACTGTTGGCTTGAAAATATCGACCTGGTCTACATCGACATAACATAATGTTGACATTATGAATGTCGACAGACAATTTTCTTATGATTTTAGTATTATGGTTAGGCAACAATTAGGGATAGGCTATAGTTAGGGTTAGGTTTATGGTTAGGATAGGTATACTTACCCTGCCAATGCAATTCTGCATTGTCAACATGCCCACTGTCGACATTCACAATTTTGAATTCTGGCAATGTCAACATTGTGAAAGTTGATACTTGAAGCATACTTACCCTGCCAATGCAAATCAGGCGAAAAGAGCAAATCAGAGAAAACTTTTCTTCAAATGGCACTTTTCGCGACTAATTAAATACAGCCCTAAGTCCACACCTGCACATCCTGTGCACGTGTATATATTGTAGCAGAATGATTGTTTAAATACATGAAAAACAGTCAGGTGTCTTAAATTGCAATAATTAGTTCTTGTTGTTGCTAAATCCAATGTCCTTTTCTAAAAAAAATAAAAAACAACTGTTTCTGTGCACAGATAGAAAAAATGCAATCTAGGGAAACCAAGTCTTCTTGTGGTGCACGCACCTCCTACCTTGTCCCGTTCATGGATGCAGGCAAATGCTATGGGTTTGTTTCGGGCCGGTGGAAGTTGCGGTCTCGTGGATGTTCCCCCGTAGTGCATGTGCTAGTTAGTGCTCCGTGTCTAGTGCTGGCACTTTTCTCTGCAAAGTGGTGTGTGCCGGTGGTCCTGGTACTGCACACAGCAAGGTCAGCTTCATCTGGCAGAGCTCATACCCACGAAGCTAACCCTCCTTGCCGTTGCGGTGTCAGATACTTCTTCCTGGTATGGTAATGGATGGATAGGTCTGGGGGTTTTTCCTACGCGTTTCTCCTGGTTTGGGACAAATAAAATAAGTTTTATGAAGATACGCATAGACCTTTTTTATTTCCTACATGTACAATATGCCTCACCATTGATGTAATTCTTGAAAGGATAATAACAACACCTAAGAACATCTATTAATGACTGATGGAGAATCCTTGATTGCTAACTGGTTTGAAGCTTCCGATGAGTAAATTGTACTACACTGACAGACTGGTTTAACATAGAGATGTGCGCCGGACCATTTTTGCTTGTTTTGGATCTGTATCTCTTTCATGTTTTGAATCTGGATTTGGTTTTGCAAAACCACCCTTGTGTGTTTTGATTTTGTATCTGTATTTTATTTTTTAAATTATGAAAACAGCTTAAATCAAATAATTTGGTGCTGTTTTTGTTTCTGCAGTATTATTAACCTTAATAACAATTATTTTAGGTATTTCCAGTCAATTTTAACAACCTCACAGCTCACAATATTGTTTTCACTACTTTTCACCAATATAGACCAAAGGCTGCACTGAGCTGGCTGGCTAAAGTAAGCAGCAGAGCAGGGGCACAACCGCACGGCAGTTTAAAAAAATATAGGACATCTATGAAACATTACCACACAGAAGTGGCAGACAAGATGTCAGTTAAATAAACTATAAAAATGTCAGTCAGTAATGCCCCAAACAGCGCATAATGCAAAAAAAAAGAGGTGCAATATGGAATTGTCCTTGGGCCCTCCCACTCTTATGTTGGATATTAGAAAGGACATGCACAGTTTAACAAACCAAGCACTTTAGCCACTAGGACTGACACTTTCGTGGCTGATCTCCTTGGTTTGTATGGGCCCCCACAAAACAATTTTTTGGAAGGACTGCCTCCAATTATTAAGGAGGAGGTTGATGATGAGGGTGTTGGTGGTGGAGATTGCATGTGCTGGTCCAAACTGCTGGTAGCTGATGACACTGGACGGCTTGTTATTAATTTACAAATTATTATAATTTTGTTAAATAAATTGCATGAACTCGCTGCAAATGACGTAACAGGGAGGAGGTGCCTAGATTGTTAAAGTCCCTTCCTCTGCTATCTTTGGCTCCACAAATGGTACAGATGCCTTCACCACTGTTGTCAGGATTTGGGTTAATATAATTCCAAGACGTGGAGGATTTG
The DNA here is from genome assembly GCA_031769625.1 of Taudactylus pleione. Taxonomy (NCBI): domain Eukaryota; kingdom Metazoa; phylum Chordata; class Amphibia; order Anura; family Myobatrachidae; genus Taudactylus; species Taudactylus pleione. The sequence goes on along the minus strand of JAUIMM010000006.1, from coordinate 3,740,351 downwards.
TCAGGATTTGGGTAAAAATAATTCCAAGACATGGCTTTTCTGGTCTTATGCCCAGGCATGACAATGGCTTCCTTTTTATCATGAGCAAGAACTGCTGCCACTGGTGGATGATTTCCACAAACAACATCCTCATCATCAACATCCTCATTAGCATCAGATCAGGAGCGTATCTATAATGGGTCCAGGGTGTGCGGGGAACACGGGCCCATGGGTCCAAGGTGGCCCCGCACCGAACCGCACACCCTGCACCCTCAATAATACTTACCTCTCCATAGTCCCACGTCGACGCGGGCGTCCGGTGCTGTAAAACGACTGGAAGATGGCCATGGTGGCCATTTTCCCCTCATTTGTGCATGCGCAGTACAGGTAAAATGGCCGCCGTGGCCATTTTCCCAGTTACCTGTGCACACACTATAGACTCTGGGCACACTCTAGTGCCCAGAGTCTATAACTCCGGCGCTGGCCGCACCCAGCTCAGAGCACTGCCAGCCGCCGGGCAGAGAGGAGGGGGCCTGTGTCGAAGACTGCACACGGGCCCCCTCCTCTCTAGAAACATCAGATAGGACACAAATTTCCTCCTCATCCTCATTTTGCACTTCCTCCACACTATCATCCTCAATTTCTATTATTTTACCATCTAATACTAGCACAGCCATCATGGCGTCAGTGAACCGCTGTGGAACTGGGTGACAGCTGTTGTACTTGCTACTAATAGTATGATAATGTTGGTTTTTAGGGAGTGCCTAAACTGGGTTATACAACTCTATATGGGATCCAATGACCAGGGGTGTATCTAGGTGTCCGAGCGCCCCTGGCAAACTAAGGAACTGACGCCCCCTCCAATGATTGCTCCCACTGAAAATAAAATAACACGCACTGATTCATTGCCCCCACAGCCAGAAAATAAAAACAAACATTAATTCCCTAGAGCCCCCTACAGAAGACTGAGTAACCTCACCTGCTGGGCTGTCGCAGATAGCTGCAGAGCTAATTGCAAGAGACCAGCCTCCGGTCGCTTCAGAAAATCCAGACCAGTGAGCGTCTCCCTCTAGAGAGTCCAGACCAGGCCAGTGGGTTGGAACTTGGTCCCACTCCCTCCCTCAGCACCGTCTTCAGCCCCTCATAAATGTCCTCAGCCCCTCATTGATTATCTCAGCCCCTCATAACTGTCCTTATCCCCTAATCACCATCCTCAGACCCTCATCACCTCATCACTCCCCTCAGCCTTTCATCATCATCCTCAGCTCACATCACCATCCTCAGCCCACATCCCCATCCTCAGCCCACATCACATTCCTCACTCCACATCACATTCCTAAGCTCCCATCCCCATCATCAGCCCACATCACCTTCCACAGCCCCCTTCCCCATCCTGAGCCCACATCACATTTCTCACCCCACATTATATTTCTCACCCCTCATCATATTCCTCAGCCCCCATCCCCATCCTCAGCCCCCATCCCCACCCTCAGTCCACATCTCCATCCTCAGTCCACATCCGCATCCTCAGTCCACATCCCCATCCTCAGTCCACATCCCCATCCTCAGCCCACATTCCCTGCCCACATCCCCATCCTTGGCCCACATCCCCTTCCTCAGCCCACATCCCCTTCCTCAGCCAAAATCCCCATCACCTTCCTCATCCAGCCCACAGCCCCTATCACCTTCCTCAGCCAGCCCCATCACCTTCCTCAGCCCCCATCACCTACCTCAGTCCACAGCCACATCACCTTCTTCAGCCAGCCCCCATCACCCCATCGCAGACAGATTCCAACTTTCCCGGCCCGAGTCCACACGCTGCTGTACACTCCTCCTGCCTGCTCAGTCCTCACCCCCGCAGGTCCCAGGCGATGGAGTCAGCAGTGCAGCATGTGCCCTGACCGCTCCCTGACCCCTGCTGTGAAGGGCATCTAGATGCTGCCATCAGGTCGTGTGTCTTCTCTATCAAAGCACACACGGTGTGTGATGTCACACGTCACTAAGGGGTCACGAGGTCGCCCAGAACTGCCAGATCCAGACTGAGTCTGGATTGTGACATACTCAGTGTGTATGTGTATACTAAGTGCCGGGTAGCCGGGAAATCACTGGGGCGGCAGCAGGGATATAACTAACTGCTGGCGGCAACAGCACCCAGGGCTGCCATTAGAAATTGTGGGGCCCAGGACAAATGAAACAAACATGTAACCCCCTTGTAGTAAGCAGTTCTGGCACATGGAGCAAGCACATGCTCCTGCCAAATAACAGTTGCGGTATGTATCTCAGATCTCCCCACGTGCCAGCAGACCTCACACACATAAAATAGAAAAAAAATATTTATATATATACACATATTATATATATATGACACACACACAGTATTTATGCACACAGAATAACAATAGCAAAGAGACATGTGGGGAGGGGAGCAGATGCACATGTTGGGGTGAAGAGACACACACAGTATGGGCAGGAGAGGCACATGTGGGGGGCTGGGGTGACACAGATTGTTAAATGGGACAGGTGCATGAGAAGGAAAAGAGTCACAGATGTTAAAAGGTAAGAGGCAGAGGCACATATGGGGAATGGGCAGAGGCACAGACGTGGAGGGGGCAGTAAAGGGGAGGTACAATGGGCACAGATGGTAAAAGGGAGGAAAGTGGAGCAGGGGCACATATTTCAAAGAGGCCAGTGTAAGCTGTAAAGAGGAAAGGGGTAACTGTGTGACATTGGGCACCGCAGCTAATGCTCCCTGTGGTGCACAGCCACAGTGCCTAGCTAATGTAAGTAGGTAGAACTGAAAGTGCCAAGGAAGGTCAGCTGCATACTGTTTCAGAAGTAGCGCGGTTAGGATCTCAAGTGCCACAGGACCAGGTCCCCCAGTCTGCCTGTGATGACAGTGCCAGACACATGCCACTGGCGCTGGTCGGCTGTGTTACTGCTGTGTAATGAGTCATGATGACTCATTCACAATTTCACATCTCTGGGCTGCGTTAGCGGCTTGCACTGACCTGTGTGGAACTGGCAATGTAATAATTTTTTGCCAGCGGCCAGGCCCCCTAGGCTGGCTGGACGCGGTACAGGAGTACCGGCTGTACCCACCGATGGCAGCGCTGACCGTGCCCCCCCACTCGGCCGGCGCCCCTGGTGAGGGCCATCCTGATCAATAGAAAGATACGCCCCTGCCAATGACACCTTCATATAGTATAATTTTTGTCCCTATTACATAGATTGTTGTGAGGTGATAAGGGTGAAGTTTTTATTCCTCCTATCGGGCCTACTATTAGACCTTTTCAACCTGAGTTCACCATTCATTTCCAGACTGGTGAACGGAACAGTATGCTGAGAGACTGACATTTTCAGTCTAGGCTAAAAGCCTACCTTCCTGGTGGAATTAATCTCCAGTAGAAGTAGATAACCAGTTGCTAACAAGATGGATTGGCTGAGAGACTGATTGTTTGATCCTATGCTAATAGCTTACATTGTCAACATCATTAAATTGATTTACCTGGTGGATATACTGTACTGTATACTCCCGGCAGAAGTAAATAATCAGTCACTAACAAGCGGTATCTAGGATTGCACCAAAAATGTGATTAAGAATTTGGAGGCATACCATTATCTGAACACAACATACACTATTGCACATACACCACTGCAGCACCCATGAGGAAGTAATTTATGAAGAAACGCATTGTGTGACAAGATATCAAGATCCAAGTGGGCCCCTGTCAAAGAGCTTGTCCCTATAAAGGGAGACAGCAAGTGTACAAACATCTGTCCCACAATGGTCAAGATGTCTATGTATATGTGAGAATAAGTTTTAAATGTGATTTTTATGTTTTTTTTAATAAAACTGTACTAAAAGGAAAGAAGGTTATTAGTTGTATTTGGGTGAACTCAGGTTGAAAAGGTCTCATAGTAGGCCTGATAGGAGGAAAAAAAACCCTTATCACCTCACAACACTCCATGTAATAAGGACAAAAATTATGCAATATGAAGGGGGAATTGGATCCCATATAGAGTTGTATAACCCAGTTTAGGCGCTCCCCAATAATCAACATTATCATTGTTAATTCCATAGGCTCTTTCTGGCAATGGACCCTTTTGGGGATTAGCAGCCTTATTTGACTATGAGAATTTATACCAAATTTGACGAATGCCAGCCACTAGCGCAATATTGGTTTTTGCATTTCTGTACTACTAATAGTAGTTTTCTTGGTCCCTTTCTGGGATGAAGATACATTTCCAGCAGCAGCAATAGGCCTAGCACACAATGATTCTTCTTAGGAATCCTGGATAAGGGAGGAATCACCTAGCCTTATCCAGGATGCAGAACTACCTCCAATCATATTGATGATAAAGGTGTTAGTGGTGAAGATAGCAGGTGCTGGGATCTAGCCCAGGTAAGTGAGCTTACTGATGCTTTACTGTCTGTTATTTCTTTAGTACTAGTTTCTGATTTTCCCAAAAACATTCCAGAAACTTGCTGGAAATGACGTAACAGGGAGGAGGTTCCTAGATGGTTAATGTCCCTTCCTCTACTTACTGTGGCTTTGCAAATGCTACAGATGGCTTGACAATTGTTGTCTGGATTTGGGTAGAAATAATTCCTCACATAAGAAGTAGATTTTTATGTCTTATGCTCAGGCATGACAATGGGATTTTTCTTATCATGTGCAACAACTGTTGCCACTGGTGCCTGATTTAAATGAACAACATCCTCATTAACAACATCCTCATCATCAAAATCCTTATTAGTGTCAGCTACACAAATATCCTCCTCATCCTGGTGCACTTCCACAGCAGAATCCTCAATTTCTATATCAGCATGTTGACTTGTGCTGCTCCTCCCCACATTTGCAGAGGGCATGCAAATGGTGGGAGGAGGCTCTCCTCAAGCACAGTATTGTAAAGGTCAGACTCACACATGGCACCCAAGGATACGCTTAGTCTCTCCTCAGAGATTTGTGATGTTTCGGAGCACACAGTTGGTTCCTGTGTCTTAACAATTTTCATTCTTTTGAAACTTCTACAGGGAGAAGGGCTTACATCATCATAAGAGGCAAAATCACCAGTCATAAATAATGGCCAAGGCCTTAGCCTTTCTTTCTCACTTCATGTGGTGAAAGGCATATTGCCAATTTTATGTCTTTCTGCAGATAACTTTCCCTTAGATGTTTTTTCTTTACCACAGTAAAAGATTGGTTCTTTAAGTTTAGCTGCTCTGATTTAAGCCCTCTATATATTGACTTTAGTAGATGACGTTGACGGACTAGTATCGTCATGACTGTTGGCAGTGTCACAATACTTGTATGAATTTTACACTGCGGTATGATGAACCTACAGCATCACAATACTTGTATGAATAGTACACAGCGTCATGATGAACCTACAGCATCACAATACTTGTATGAATATTACACTGTGGTATGATGAACCTACAGTGTCACACTTGTATGAATTTTACACTGCATTATAATGAACCTACAGCATCACAATACTTGTATGAATATTACACTGCGGTATGATGAACCTACAGCGTCAGAATATGTGTATGAATATTACACTGCAGTATTGCCAGCAGTGTCATAGTGCTGATATGGTTACACTGGGGGGAGGGGTGCTTGTATGGATACTGTGGGGTACAGCACAAAGAAAAATCTTTATAACTTTTTTTTATTTACTTTTTTTTTTACACCCCCTGGTTGGACAGCGCACGGTATGGACAGCTCAACACTGGACAGCACAATCCTTGACAGACAGCACAGCACACCCCTGGATTGGACAACACAGCCCCTAGACAGAGCACAGCACAACCCTGGACAGCACACCCCTGGATGGGCAACACAGTCCCCTGGACAGAGCAGAGGACACCCTTGGATTGGACAACAACCCCCTGGACACGGAATACAACACACCCCTACACACCCCTGGATTGGACAACACAGCCCTTCCTGGACGGAGCACAGCACAGCCTGACAACCCGGGACTCAGCAAGAAAACTGCGCTGATCACCGCGGAGAGGGACTTATATACAATCCAAAATCCACGAGAATCTGACAGCGGGATGATGATGTTTTGCCTCCATTTGGATTTCAAGTCAGGCGGGAAAACCCGAGCCTGGCTCCGATCCTACTCAGATCCGCTATGTTTGGGTGGGTCTGGTTCTCAGAGAACCGGACCTGCTCATCTCGAGTTTAAATTAAATAAATTTTTACTGGCACATTTTAGATATCTGCATGTGAGTGATGTTACACTCGGTTTTATGTTATAGTTAAATTAAGCAAATAACATCATATTATATACCTTTATTTTATTTTCCATATACCATCTAAGAAAATGAAGAGTTACCTGCTTTATGATAACATCAGAGTATTTGCAGATACTCTGTAGTATATAAATATATGGTATTTAGACCTCTTACAAAGAACCCTCCCCCCAAAATCCAGCTTCCCTAAATAAATAGTGTGTATTGGTGTCACATTGTGGTTCTCTAAACCTGCTTTCCTCACACAGCGCTGTGACTATTTCACATGACATGTACCTGCAGCCCAGGTTCAACGTGTCCTTCCAAACATTGATACCGGATGACAGTGTTTCCTGAAAGCAGTGCGGCATGGGCGCTGCTATATTGATTCTCATCACATGACCTTTCTGCTTCCAGCCAATTCACGCTCAGAGGGCTCTATTTAATTTCCCTAAGTTTACTAGTACATTGCCAGTACAACTTGTCTCATCAGTAGTTCCTGGTCCTGGGTTTACCGACTTCCTTCTGCCTGTTACTTGCTTAGTGCATCCTATGTTCCCGATTCCCATCAGCACTCTGCTAGTGCTCTCATGTGGTGCGCAGTCTTCCATACACCAGTGTGCTCCTGCCTGCATTCCTTCTAATGACCTGCTGGAAGCCTTCATCTATTGCCTTGTATTACAGCCTATACTGGAAACCTCTTGCACCCATCAACCAGTGGAGTTACCGATTGTCTGTGCGCAGTCTCCTATGTATTGTCCTGCAAACAGCTACCATCGTCTGCTAAACCAGTGCAATCTCCAAACATCATTTCAGCATACGAATTACCTCATCTAACATTCCAGCTGGCTGATTCCATCTCAGCACTGGGCCTGAATACAGACATCCAGCTTCCATTACTAATCCTACCTGAAGAGGGCACATGTAATCATGTTTATCCTGTTCTTACTGGACTATAATACACATCTTAAAAGCACCACTCATCTTCATGTGTTCTAGGTTTTGGCAGTGATCAGCCACAGTCAGGCAGTTCACCAGTCCCTCTACCTAGGTTTAATCTGTCCTGCCATTATATCCTGTGAGCTCAAACCAATGAAAAAAAGCATCATCCGTGCCCCTAGTTTTACACACTCCAGTTCTCACCATCAGTGCCCAGTGGTTCCAGTTCTGAGCATACAACAAATAGAGAATCTGACAATGGGGAGGAGTTTTTGTTTATATATTTTCATTTTCATTATTAGTTAAGGGATCCAGCATATACCTGGTTACCAAGGCCCGTCCCACCCTCTCACTGCTTTATCCTGCCCTAAACATTCTGTTCCATCTCACCACCCCCAACTGCTCCGCACCACCTACCTGCCTCTCTCTACTCGCTCATTCACTTTAAAGGATTATTTTATAGATTTAGCTTGGTAAGTATTTATAAAACTGCCAAAAACTTTTGCTGTTTATAACAAATTGCCATGAAATCTGTGTTGTAGTATACTGCATGTCGCAAATGTGCAATTGGGGTGCCTTTGCTCTTCCTTTTCCTTTTTTCTTCTCTTTCCACTCAAGTCTTCACAAGCATTGTGGTGCTCTTGCACATGGCACCTTTCTTCATTGGCAGCATTGCTATGTTGTGACATGTGACATGACAATATCACATCAGCTAGAAAAGCAGAGAGCTAGGCACCATCGAGTGTCACCATGAGGCAGTAGCTTTAGATTCATGTGGAACCAGGTTATAGCTGAATATCTCAGGGAAATATTATGTTGAGAGCCCCAGGTACCACAAGGACAGTAATGTAATATTAGAATGCAATGGCAAAATAGCATACAGTCCTCCTTCCTGATAGTGAGAGCCCCTTGAGATGGGGGGTCCCCAGGCTGCAGCCTATTCAGCCTACCTTTAAATCTGACCTCCTCATTTGGCAGATATGAATTCAATAAAACACATGTGGGATGCAGTTCAACGTGCAATGGTAGCGTTCCACCACTGACAAATACAAGGGAATTGTGCATCATTATTCAGGAGGCATGGTATAAACTATCAGTATCTACACAGTACTAAAGAGAGATGACAGGTGTCTCCTTTTTTCTGGCACATGAGTATTTTGTATTAGGATTTTCAGTAATACCAAACACTGAGTAAAATAAAATTAGGAAACATCAGCATTTGGAAAGTCATTACAAGAAAGCAAATGAAAGTAGAAATAGGCTTTTGGCTGATCTCTGTCTATGGCAGACAGAGACAGTGCAGAGCATGAAGATGTTTATGTTGCTTAAAAGACAGATCTTTATCTCCGGTAGCAGATTAAGTACTGTCTCATGCAATATTCTTAATTAAATGAGTAATCCATAGTAACTGGAAGGACTAGGAGTATTTGAAAACATACAAAGCGCTGACATAGCTGTTAACAGTTTTAGAGTTGATAAAGCAGCCAAGAGAATAACACTAAGGAGTACTGGGGAGGATTCAAATAACAATGTAATACACTGTACAATGCAAACTTATATTGTTTTATTGTAAGACTCAAACAAGCTGTCCACTGGCCAGTAATGAAAGATACTTATTAAAGAAAAAAGGATAAACTGAAATACACCAAAATTACAAAACAAATTATAGGGGTAAATTTACTAAGATTCGAGTTTGATCGAGATCGCAATCACGGGTGAGTTTAGGCATTTATTTCAACACGCAAATTTACTGAAGATAAATTCGGGTGAGTTTGGGAGAGGTTTCTCTCTTTTCACTGAAAAACTCGGCTGAGATTGCAAACTCGAATAAACTCACCATCGGCCAAACTCTGAAGTACTTTTCATGAAAAAGATTCAACTCAGATACAACTTGGCTCGGGTTCCTGACAGTTCCCACAGTTCCCACGGAGCCAATCAGCGGCCGCTCTACAGTTAGCGGTCACTGATTGGCTGCCAGCTCCTGACAGTTCACACTGAGCAGTCAGGAGCTAGTTAGTGGTGTATGTGGTCACACTATACACTGATAATGTAAGTGTCTGGTCCGGGTGCCGGTTTGTTTTTTTGCCAAGACACGGGGATGCTACGGAGACCGGCGCCAGGAAGGAGGTGAGCATTGGTTGGTACCCCCATTGTATTTTACTAGAGAAGGGGACCGAGTGATGGTGTGTGTGTGTGTTGTGGTTTCTTAACTATTTTTTTTACAGCGGGAGTACGGGTGCCAGTCGCCTGCTGGCACTTCTAATTCCACAAGTGCCAAAGGGCAGGCATGCTGGCACCTTTAGTTTCATGGTAAAAAACAATAGTTTTACACTATTTAAAATACTATTACCCCTGTACCTGCAGCCCAGGGGAGCAGAGAAGAGCCCCGGGCTTCAGACTAAGCCTGGGAGCCACAGCTTGGGCTGACCAGCTTGGGGTGCAAATGCTTTGGCTGGGATGACCCTGTGATAGAGTCCACTAGCTGTGGCATTACACCCCAACCAGATTTGAGCCTGGTGCTGGTTTTAAATGTACACTACTGGAATTCATTCTGGACACTTTTAGGAAATGTTGAAAATGTTGCATTTAGTCATTATTTTTACATTATAATCACTTCTAATATATATTCCAATCGAAGCACATGTGAGTATAATCTTTACAATTTATTTTTAAGTTGTTATTTGTCAAATATCCAGTGAAAAATATAGTAAAACCACAGTTTTACAGGTATGCATTTATTATGGAAAAAAAATATGCAATTTCATCGATACACAAAATTAATATTTTGTTAGATATTCTCTGTTTTTAAGAACAGCTTTGATTTGTCAAGGCATCGAGTGAACCAGATGTCCCAGATCTTCAGGTGAAATCACATGGTACCATGCCTGGATAATGGCTTCAATCAGCTCTCTCTTGTTGGATTTTTTCGTGATACCATCACTTTAAGCCTTGACAAACGATTTTCTATCAGATTTAAAGCCGGACTATTTCCTGGCCAAGGCAAGACAGTGATTTGGTGATCACCAAACCACTTCATGGAACTGTTGGTGGTGTGGCATGGCACTCCATCCTGCTGAAAGATACACTTCCGTGGGTCACCTTCGAACAAATCCTCGATTGTGGGCAACAGTTTCGCCTCCAGCACTGCTTCTTGACACTTTTTGGCATTGATATTGCCATCAACGACAGCCAAACATCCCACACCATGGCTAGCCATGCTGCCCCATACCATCACACTCACTGGGTGCTTCATAGTTGCTATGGTGCAGTCGGGCAAAAGATCTTCCCCAGGCCAACGCCAAACAAATTTCACTCCATCACTCCCAAAAGATGCTGGTTTTGGTCTTGTCGCACCAAATAATCTTGTCCCAGTCTTTTTCTGTCCACTCCTTGTGTGCCAGAGCCCAATCTATACATTTCGGCCTCTTTCTGGTTTAGATACGGCTTCTTTCTCGGGGTCCTAGCTCGCAAACCATTGTCACAAAGTTTTTTTCAAATGGTTTGGTCGCAATTTTGGACACCAGATGTTTTCATTATGTTGTTGATGGCTTTTGCAGACCTTCGACGGTCCTGCAGGGCCAGGCGACAGATTCTGCGTTCATCTTGTTTTGTAAGTGTGGGCTTTCTGCCAGTTTTGCAGCTGATTTAGTCAGTCCACTGATCGCAACCCTTATGCAGAGTTTCCTTACACCTGACTTCGTTGCCACACCACCCAACCTCTTCGCAATTTCTTCATAGGTATACCCTTCCTCATGGCTTTGCCTCTCTTCCCAGGTGACCAGTCAACATATTTCGAGGTATTCAGAGCCATTTTAGTCGCTATTCACACTTTGACCAGAGCTGCAACTAGCTTTGAGGATTGGTTGTATAGGCTGCCACAGTCTGGATGAATTGAGTGCTGAACAAAGCACATGAGCCTGCATGGAAGCTGTGTGAGACCTGCTCCCGGATCTTGTTAGCATGCTGCCTGATGTGACTGGTACAGCCTGCATCTACACCACTGACAGTGGCTGGTAAGTGTATTTCAAAACCTTCTCTCTCTCTCTCTTTTCTTTCTCCCAGTCTATATCTCCATCCCCTTCTCTCTGTTTCCTCTCTCTCTCTGACAAATCATATTAAAATATTAAGTAGAAACATCAAAGTTTAAAATAAAAACATTACAGTATTGATTTGGTATAGCTGAATATGAATTTTCTGCATAAATATCAAAGAAATTTTTTTTTATTGAAAGTGTCCAGAATTAATTCCATTACTGTAGGGGGAACCCTACGCAATTTTTTTCCACCTATTTTTAAAACCAGGACTGGCTCAGCCAGGTGCTCGTTCCTAAAATACTGGGGGACACTATTAATTTCTTTCCCCGTATTTTTAGGAACCAGGACTGGCTGAGCAGCCCAGTGCTGGTTATGCTTTTGGGTGGGGACCCTACGTTGTTTTTTTTTTTAATTAACCCTTTTTTTTTACAGGTAAACCACAGAAGCAGCCTTCACATATCTCACTGATATGTGCAGGCTGCTAGTTCGGGAGAGTTAGGCAGAGAGAAGACACTACAATCCCAGGTGAGTAATTTCATTATAAACTTGCTACTCGGGACAGAAATCTCAATCTGCTTCACCATCCGCCAACTCGACCTCAGCTAAACTCACTTATTGGTAAATTTGTTAGTTTCAGACGCAACAAATTACCCGAGTTTCGGCGATGCTAATCGAGTTGAAAAAAAAAAACTCGATCACACTCGATTCTTAGTAAATTTACCCCTAGATGTTTACCATTACAAATTACATGTTATTCCATTAGAACAGTTTGTTTGCATATTATTTCTCCAAAAGATGTTCAGCAAAACATGTTGACATATGTAATATGACAAAGGGAGCTTTATATATTTGTGTACAGTATTTACAGGAAATTACATATATGGAAACTGGTACACTAAATACCTGGCAGGAGCTAAAAGTATAATCATTGAAAACATTGTGCACTTAGTGGCCAATTCTGCATAAAAAATAGTAGAACACAAGCCAGCTTTATCAAAAATACCTAATTGGAATGAGTCTTAGGACCATGTAGGTTTTCATTGAAACTACATTCTCAGAAAAAACGCAGGATATTGGGATTTTTATTTTTTTTTACCATAAAGTTGCAGGAATCTGTCCCTGTAAGTGCAGGATAATACATATGATCGTAAATAAGGAGTTCTGGTGACAGATTGTAAATGTTGGTTAAGAGACACTTTCAGGGTGTTTTGACTATAATGTGAATGCAAAGAAGCTAAACGGCAAATTACATAACTTGTGCAATAGTATTATGTTGAAGAATGAAAGCAACTATTGATACTGGAAAAAAAAACTTAATTACGTCTGGATGGTAGCTTTGGCACAATTTATATATATGAGAGAAAGGAGTGACACAACATAAGTATTCCAAACTGAAATAATGTTGAAAATGAGAACAATTGCCACATGATATGATACACAAGTCAATACTAACAATAAATATATTAATTACTGTATATTGAAGAATTTTGCAGAAATATTCTAGTTTAAATTGTATACATTTGTTATACTCACAGCATCTGGCCGATGTTTTGTCTACTGCACATATGTCTGAGCTGTGCATGTGCCGCAATGGACTTGCGATGGCGGTCGCAGTGAGAATTTCTTTGCAAAGTGATTGACAGGCAGGGATGCTTGTGAGTGGCAACGAGGGTGTGGCCACTCAAACGCAGGCGTGTTGCATCCATGTTTGGGGCGCATCAGAGTGTGCGACTGCAATCCTGTACGCCATCAAAATGTCTCCAGAGTTTGATCCTGGCCACACACATAGTGATACTTTATCTGATCTGGCTGATTCCGACACATTGGAATGACAGATCATGTAAAATATGGCCAAATCCTGAGTAAATCGTGAGTCCCTACTCACGATCACGATGCGATGCGCGTCCCCGCTGGTCGCACATTGCATCATCAGATCTGCCGTGCAGTAGGGCAGATCTGACAATCTAGGAGGCGATGCAATGTAAAAAGTCTGGATGCAGAAGAGATCGTATGAAGATTGGACACCAAATCGTGTGCAGATCTTGTGGAGATCGTGTGTAGAGCTGCCAGGGAGAGTTTCAAGGCACATCGTACAAATCGGCTGATCGTGTGCAGATCGCCATATGAGTGGCCAGCTTAGTTCTATCGGCCAATCTGAGGGACCATAGGGTTACTCAGATGGTCGATTATCGGCCGATGGTTGCATCCTTGTACAAAAGTGGCAGATTTGCGAAGCCGATGGTGGGCAAATCACAGTGGCTGCAACATTTCCATATTTTCGCACAGCTGCTGTGTACAAAGTTGAAGTCTTGATGGTGTTTACATCTATCTCTGAATCAGGCCCTCAATTATTAATTCAGGGCCTGGACATCTCGATAAACACAAGCTCTATATCAATCATCAATAAGATAATATTTCCCAGATTCATCAAAATTTGCTATTGATCCTGCAAGAGGGGTTAAACAGGTCATATAACATCATGAGATTACGGAAATCATACCACTTGCATGAACACTTACACAGGGCCCGATTCAGAAGTGGACGCAAATCCTGACACTGCTGCATCTTTTTAAGCAGTGGAATTGTGAAGATATGCTAACGCCGCAGCCGCTGTCTTTTGTACAGACACTCAGCTTGTGTACATCGGTCACAGCATTGAAGTTCTGAGCAACCCTATGGCTTCTCAGTATGGGCAGGATGTACTAAAGGTGAAATTGCTGTAAAACCCCCGAAGATGTAGTTTTCGGGAGTTTTACCCAATAAAAGCCTATGGACTTCCTATCAGAATGCTCCCCTTTGGGAGGGATCCATTCAGATCCCTCCCATCACAGCCCGCGGCCTTCTCTGAATGCTCAGAAAGATGGAAGAGGGACTTCTGGGTGCTAAACCCAGAAGACCCTCTCTCTGGAGCCATCGCAAAGGACAGCTCATATCGGGAGAGCTGTCCTCTGTGATATTCTTGGTACATACCGCGGTAATGAACTGCGGTATGTACCTGAAGACTGTACCACATCGCTGATGTGATGCTAAGTACATCCCGCCCTGTGTCCATTTGAACTAAGAAGATGGGGCCTTTACCACTGCATACACGGACGCAGTTGCTGGCTCAGACATGCCCCAGAAATGGTCATGACATGCCTGCATTTTACTTGCCACCCCCCCTTACCTCCCAAAAACGCTCACTACCCAACAATCATTCTGCACCCAAATCCACCTTACGAGCATCATCTTACATCTACCAGGACACATGCGCAGTACAATTCAGACATACGCACAGTACAATTCAGACACATGCACAGTACAGAAAACATTGGCCAGATGTGAAAACATCGACATTGCGTCCACCTCTAAATCAGGCCCCCAGCTCCAATAACAGTGGGTGACTAGTTTTATTAGTTGAGTATTGCACAGCAAGGGTAGGATGCTAGAGTCCACAACCTATTAACTTGTGGCTGCTGAACTGTGTCTGCAGCCTATGACCAGTATGTCACATCAGAGGTCGTTTCTGGGTTCACCACGCTGGGTGTTATTATATTTGTCCAGTTGAAAACAATGCACTTGGCCAGAGTTTATAATGGCGGTAAGCATGTTGCACAGCATGTCCCCATGTGATATAGCTTAACAAGGACTTTTTATTTGGTTTATTTAACCAGGTAGAAACAACATGTAGAATAGATGTACAGGGATGTACAGGTATCTGTATAGAGCAGCCTGGAGCACAAGGGTGTTGCTGTGTGTTATAGTGAGCTGGACAGTATGATGACAAACACCCTGGTGGATAGTGGTGCTATGCTATGGTAGTGGTGGTGATATAGTGTACTTGCTGTACTCTGTAGGCTCTGTAGTAATGGTAATCTTGGAGTGCACATCCATTAACATTGTATGTTGGGGTAGAAAAACACACCAACAATGCACACATGCGCAGCAGTGTATGTTGGAGGTCAGGCCTCCTGTTGAGCTCTGGCAGGTCCTAGAGGCCTCTATCACAGTCACCTGGATGTAGAATGAATGGAGGCAGCACAGGGATGCTCCTCGGCCTATACTCCCCTCACTCAAGACTGCCACTCATCACATAACACAACATGAGCATCACACACATTTCACGTGTCATCTGTAAAGAGAAACAAGGAGGGTTGTGTAAATGGAATGGCTATGTTTGACCACCGGACATCAGCCCGGCGGTTAAATTCCCGATGGTGGCAGCCAGATGCACAAGATCCCGACAGCGGAGGTAAGTTAAGTATTTCTAACCCTCCCCCCAAACCCTAACCCTCCTATAGGGGTGCCTAACCCTAACCTCCCCCCCCTAGTGCGTAACCCTAACCCCCACTCATAAGTGCCTAAACCTAACCTTCCCTCCCCGCACCCTAAAACAAACCCTCCCGGGAGGGTGCCTACCCTAACCTCCCCCACTAGTGCCTAAACCTAACCCACCCTTCCCCTAGCCTAACCCTAACCCTTCCCGGGGGGGTAACCCTAAGTCCCCCAGGGGTGCCGTAAACCTAACCCACCCATCCCCGGCTACATACATACTTATCCCCGACATTGGACGATTGGTCCGGCATCCTGTCGGGGTCCCGGCATCAGGATTAACATAGGCGTTGGCATTTCGACGCCTATGTTAGATCCCTTGCTGGAATTATGCTGTCGGTATTGAGACCGGCGGCCATGCACAACATTACTCAGCAATACAATTATCTACATTTACATATGTCCCAATCCACATTCTTGCAAGAAAACATTCAAGACATGAGAAAATAACACTTCTGTCAACATGACAGCACTACTGTTTTCCCATGAAACAATAAACAAAGCATCCTCTATAAGCTCCCTGACAAAATGATGTTTGGCAGCAAGGTTGGTAGCCTTCCCTGAACTAGAAATGTTCAATTACACTAAAGGTGCCCATACATGGTGCAATTTTTTTATACGATTTGGCCGTTTTCAATAATTCGTAATGACCAATCCTGTAAAAAGTGGAATTTTCCGTGACCCTTACGATGCCGATGAGCGTCCACGGCGTTGTGTATCAGCATCGTAGATCAACTGAACCTGCAGTAAGATTTCGACCTATAGTGCACACATTGTTTTGTGTTTGTGCACACAGAACGATAACATGCATGATAGAGATGCATGTAGCACAGATGAGAGCTCAACGGTGAGGTATCACTATGGAAACCCCGGTGTGGAGCGTTCATTGGCTGAAAGAAGC
Organism: Taudactylus pleione; assembly: GCA_031769625.1. Classification (NCBI taxonomy): domain Eukaryota; kingdom Metazoa; phylum Chordata; class Amphibia; order Anura; family Myobatrachidae; genus Taudactylus; species Taudactylus pleione. The sequence goes on along the minus strand of JAUIMM010000006.1, from coordinate 3,723,940 downwards.
GAGCCTTTCGCCTCTCAGCCAATGAACGGTTCCCACCATTGACCCTGTCGAAGCTGGATTATTGGCTGAGACAAGATCAGTTTAAAATTGAATCGCAGAGATGCCATCTTGGAAATAAGATCGCAAGACGCCATTTTGCAAATGGCCACCTAAGCACCATTTTAAATAAACTCACACTTTAGTACATGTGGCGATATTACTATTAGCATCATGCGATTGCATCTGTGACCATCGCCATAAGTTACGGTGATTCATCAAAAGCCAGTTTCATGACTTTACGTAGTTTGGGTGCTCTGGATAAAGTGTATATTATTATAATTCCCCTAAAGGATATATTTCAGAAATGGCTGTACAGTATGTCAAAAATGGATTGCATTAGCTAAAGAGAGCAAATGGCCACGTGACAACTAGCCTGTGTAGACAAGCTTCATGGACATAATGTCTGCTCTCACTCCAGGTGGCCCTGCTTGAATACAGCAAGAGGGTCATTTGTAGCACCTTACATTAGCAGGCTTCCTACAATAAAATACCTTCAAAGCCAATAGTGTTATCTGAGGTTTGGGTCTTGTAGCTGTGCTAATTTGCATCCACACAGGCCCTGGGAGAACAAAGACCAGTATTTTGGAGCCTGAAAAGGGTGTGGGGCTGCTGGGGCATGAGCAAGTCATGGAACTATAAGGCTCAGAATTCCACACTGCTAGGTGTTCACTTAGTTTAAGTGAGATTTAAGTGCACCATTTCTCATACACACATTAAAACGCACAATTGTGCTGTTAACTAATCACATATTAGCGAATGCATAAGATCCTGTATGAAAACGCTGTTCATTAGCTTCATGCACACGCATCTGCCCCAAGTTAACTAGCGTCTTTACATCACACCCCGCATACTTCCACATTACATATTCACATAAAAGGTTTAATAAGCTTTAAGGTATAAGATTTACGTTTGTTCATTCTGTGAAATAAAGATTATTTGGTAACTAAGGTTTTATACATGATAAGTAAGCCGTGATTGGTATTGTCCTCTTTCAACAGTATTCCGGTACCATCGGTGTGGAGATAGCATCATGCATTCTCAACTTATGGACCGCAGAGACTTCAAGCAACAAAATGTACATCATATGAACAACTGTTAGGATGTTGCATGAGGCAGGAAACCAGAGACCCCCAATTGTTAGAGGCTGGGTTGTGTCTACTTGAATCAACCTGTTAAATGCCTTGTAACATATGCCCTCTCCTTTAGGACCAATGGTATTAGCAGCAAACTTCTCTATTGTGTTGTTTATTTCTGGGGGGTATAAATATGTGTGCTCTGACCCTGAGTTCCTAGTCTTTGTGCTGAATGCTGATTAACGAGGGTTTTCTTGCTGATGCCTAACATCTGGACCAGAGAGCGCTGCGTATGTATAATTGTACTTGGGTCTGTATAATCTCTTTGTGCTAAGATTATATGAGGATCATAGCATGTAACTGCTGTACTTTTACTTGAATAATACTTTGTGCTTTGGAACCACATGTTCTGTCTGGAGTCTTTATTTACTGGATGACTGTGTACGCATATTAGCGTCATCCTTAGAAGTTTATAGGAAGGATATTAGAAGGTATAGGCAGGGGTATATAGAGGTTCAAAGGCAGTATTATTAGATGGGGGCTCATAGTGAAGTCACTTACCTACTCACACGGCACATATGGTTATCGATATCTCACCAAAGGGTGGAGTGGCCACATGCAGGGTTTACCTGCAACCGCTTTGTGCTGAAAGATCGCTATCCGTTTTCGTGTGAGCCAAGGAAGCTGCCTAGAATCCAGGGACAAGAGAGGAAAAAGTTTGTTTTCCTTTGTTGATAGAACCTAACATTTAAAGGGGTGCCGCAGTATTGAACATGCAGCTGAGTCACAGTTTTGCACACAGTAAAGACGCACTTTTGCGTATGCAGCTAAAAAGTTGTCATACGGTTGTGTGGTAGTCGCATTATTGTGTATGTGACTAGTCGCACAATAGCGTTTACGTACTTTTAAATTTTTCAATTGTTATCAATATCTGGGTTAACGTGTATTTTTCTGCGCAGGAAAAAGTTTGTAACAGTGAGTATTTGTTGGTAGGGGTAACTTGTTCCCTACAGTTAGAGGTACCGTATGACCTTTAAGGGCTAAGTGCTAGACGCTTGGTAAGCAGCTTACCGTTCTATACACAGTAGCAGGTGTACATGTTGTCTTTGTTGTAGAGAGGTGCGTGGAAGTAGCCGACTTAAACTTCCATAGGTGTGGAAGTTGCCTTACTAAATCTTATCCGGGTGTGGAAGTTGCCTTTTTCAAATCTTATCCCGGTGTGTGGGCGCTGCCGTTTAAATCGTCCACAGGTAAGTGAAAGTATCTTGACTGTCTTTCACCAGTTTAAATCTTTATTGAAAAGTGTAGGATTTTGTCTCTGAATGGGAGCCGCGCAAACAGTAGAGATGTTAGACAATGATGTGCTGCTAATGGAAGCGTCGTTTGGATCGGCCCATCGTATTATGCATACTAAGTATGGTACGATAAGGTATTGTGATGTATGGTTTAAAATGATGATGAAGAGTGTTAGACCGTTTCCCAAAATTGGTAGTTTTGATAAAAATGTACTAGGTAATGTCCGGGATCACATCAGTCTGATGCGCTCCCGAGAGAAAAAGGTCAAATATTATGAATGTTTAAAGTTGTGGCAGCATGAAGGGGATGCGTGGCTTAAAAATGCGCAAGCAATGCAAACTAGCGCTACGAGCGCATTGACAGAGAATACATCCATGACGCTGAATTGTGTTGAAGCTGAGTAATTGGCTGAGACAAGTTCAGTTTAAAATTGAATCGTGGTGACGCCATCTTGCGATTGGCCGCAAGACGCCATCTTGAAAATGAGATCGCAAGACGCCATTTTGCGAATGGCCACCTAAGCGCCATTTTAGATAAACTCACTTTTTAGTACATGTGGCGATAATACTATTAGCACCATGCGATTGCATCTCCCATCATTTCTCATATACACAATAATACGCATAATAGTGCTGTTAACTAGTCGCATATTAGCGAATGCACAAGACCCCGAATGAAAACACCGTTTAGTAGCTAAATGTGCATGCATCCGCACCAAGTTAACTAGCGTCTTCATATCAAACCCCGTACACTCACACATTACATATTCACTTACAAGGTTCCATTAGCTTTAAGATATATACGATTTAAGTTAGTTCAGTTAATATAAACGCTGTGAAATAAAGATATTTGATAACTAAGGTTTTATACATGCTAAACAAGCTGTGTTTGGTTTCATACTGATGCGTACTCTTTCCACAGTATTCCGGTGTTATCGGTGGGGAGATCGCATCATGCATTCTCGAGTTATGGATCGCAGAGACTTCAAGCAACAAAATGTATTAACTGTTATGATGTTACAGGGGGTGGGAAAGGAGAGACCCCCAGCTGTTAGAGGCAGGGAGAGTCTATTTGAACCAACCTGTTAAATGCTCCGTAACAGATGGATCTCCCTTGGGACCAATAGCATCAGCAACAATCGTCTCTATTGTTTTGTCTATTCCTGGGGGTATAAATATGTGTGCTCAGACTCTGGGTTTTTAGTCTTCGTGCTGCATGCTGATAGACGAGGGGTTTCTTGCTGATGCCTAATATCTGGTACTGGAAGCGCTGCGTATGTATACTGTACTTGGGTCTGTATAATTCCTTTTGCACCTAAATTGTGTCTGGATCAATTGCGTGTAACTGTCTGAACTTTTACTTGAATAATACTTGTGCTTTGGAACCACAGATTCCAGGTCGAAGTCTTTATTTACTGTATGACTGTGTACGCAAATTAGCGTCATCCTTAGAAGGTATAGACAGGTTATTAGAAGGTATAGGAAGGTGTGTATAGAGGTTCTGATCCAGTATCATTAATTGGGGGCTCGTAGTGAAGTCACTTACCTGCTCACACGGTACATACGGCTATCGATATTTCAGCAAAGGGTGGAGTGGCCACATTCAAGGTTTGCCTGCAACCGCTTTGTGCTGAAAGATCGCTATCAGTCTCCGTGTGAATCAAGGAAGCTGACTAGAATCCAGGGACAAGAGAGGAAAAAGTTTGTTTTCCTCTGTTGATAGAACCTTATGTTTAAAGGGTTGCAGCAGTACTGAGTATGCGGCTAAGTCGCAGGTTTGCGCAAAGCGAAGATGCACTTTTGTGTAGGCAGCTAAAGGTTGTCATATAGTTGTGTGGTAGTCGCATTATTGTGTATGCAACTGGTCGCACAATAGCGTATACGTACTTCCGGTTGTGCTGCCACGTGTTTGAACAAAGCCGTTGAGGTTTACATTTTTTTTTTATTTAATTATTACCAATATCTGGGTTAACGTGTATTTTTCTGCACAGGAAAAAGTGTGTAATAGTGAGTGTTTTTGTTGGTAGGGGTAATTTGTTCCCTACAGTTAAAGGTACCGTATGACCTTTAAGGGCTAAGTGCTAGTCGCTCGGTAAGCAGCTTACCGTTCTATACACAGTAGCAGGTGTACATGTTGTCTTTGTTGTAGAGAGGTGCGTGGGAGTGGCCGACATATAAACTCCCATAGGTGTGGAAGTTGCCTTACTAAATCTTATCCGGGTGTGGAAGTTGCCTTTTTCAAATCTTATCCAGGTGTGTGGGCGCCGCTGACTTAAATCATCCACAGGTAAGTGAAAGTATCTTGATTGTCTTTAACCAGTTTAAATCTTTATTGGAAAGCGTAGGATTTTGTCTCTGAATGGGAGCCGCGCAAACAGTAGAGATGTTAGACAATGATGTGCTGCTAATGGAGGCGCCGATCGGATCGGCCCATCGTATTATGCATACTAAGTACGGTACTTATGCAATAAGGTATTGTGATTTATGGTTTAATATGACGAGGAAGAGTGTTAGACCATTTCCCAGAATTGGTAGTTTTGATAAAAATGTGTTAGATAATGTCCGGGATCACATCGGTCTGATGCGGTCCAGAGAGAAAAAGTTTAAATATTTTGAATGTTTAAAACTGTGGCAGCATGAAGGGGATGCGTGGCTTAAAAATGTGCAAACGACGCAAACTAGCGTCATGAGCACATTGCCAGAAAATACATCCGCGGCACTAAATTGCAATACGGGCGAGCCGCAAAATGGTGCAACCGTGCAGCAAGGTAGCGTCATGGATAGTATTGCCAGCAGTTCACACTCACCTCCCCCACCTTATGTGGATGGAGGTGCAAGTACAGTTACCAAAAATACCCATAAAAATTTAACAAGCAACTTGTACCCTCTCTTAAGCAACTATAAAGAACATGTTCATGATGTGAATGATGAGCCTATTGTAATGTCTGCCATTTCCCATGCTGTAAAAATGATAGATGCGGCATCACCACAATCACGAGTGGTGCCGCCATCTCCATCAGTAACAGCAAGGGAAGTGTTAATGCCCTCTGCACCCATAGAGGAAGTTGTTAATACCATACGCAGCAGCAGCAGACCAAACCCCCAGCCAGGTAACCAGGTCAAAGGTAGCAGCGCTACCAGTCTGCATCCCATTCGGACAATAACTGTTCCAAATGGAAATGCAGATGTGAACGGTATAGTGCCAATGAGGGAAGTAGTAATGCATTGTCCTTGGACAAGAGCAGAACTAAATTCCATCATAAATGATTTCCCCGATCCCAAAAAGGAATTAGCCAAATGTCAAAGATTTTTGAGAAATTTGAGTAGTTCACATGAACCCACTAATAAAGATTGGCGTGTGGTGTTAAGGGCCTGTCTACCATGCAATACCAACGTGACAACATTTATCACGGATTGTGTATTGGATGGTGACGTTCCCTTAACAGACCAAGTAAATCAAGGTAACATTTCCCGCATTGTAACTCAATTGGGTATATATTTTCCAGTAGTAGTTAACTGGAACAAAATTTTCACCATTAAGCAGAAGGAGAGTGAATCTGCAGAAGATTATTGTGACCGGGCTCTGCAGGCTATCACCCAGTACACTGGGATAGAGGATATTACCACAGGGGAATTATAGTCACGATACTCGTGGACGGTCTGAAGGAGAGTTTAAAAACCCGGGTTCAGACCTCACAGCCTGGTTGGCGGGGACTCACAATAGATACCCTCATAGAAACCGCCATCGAACATGATAAAAACTTCTCCAAGAAGAGAGAAGCCCAGAGCAAAAAACTAATGGCTGTCAGTATACAAGCTCTGGAGGGAATGACGGTAACATCACAGCCAACAGACACACTTGCACTTGCACACAAACTCACATCTGAACAAGTATGTGCCCTCACTAATCCCACACATCAACAAGCACAACTCTATCCCACTAACCCGACACAACCACAGGTCCCATACTACCCGCCAACTTCTTATCCCCCACAACACCCTTACCCTCCCTATCCTTACCCACATCCATCACCTTTACCCTCTGCGCAAACCTCACAACAGCACGTCTTCACCCGATACATGAACATGTTTTAACTGTAAACAACCAGGACACTTAAGTAGAAACTGTACAGTAAAAAGAGTAGGAACTCCAAATCAGGGGAGACCTGGATATCCCCATAAGGGATGTGCACAGAGGCCAGCAAGTGTCCAGCAGGCACCAGCTCCAATTGTGGCCGTAAATGCTTTATTGGAGAATGGTAGCCAACGCTAAGGGTCAGGTCATACCTGTAGTCTACAGATAGTCAGGTTAATGGGAAGTAGTAGGGAAGAACCGGTCATGATGGTTGATGTAGCTGGTACTGAATATCCTTTTCTTGCAGACACAGGGGCGACCAAGTCAGTGATAAAATCTCCCGTTAATTTACAGGTGACCAACGAGACAGTACCAACAATGGGTGTGACAGGTAAAGTGGAACATTATCCTTTAACAAAGTCCACAGAGGTTACTATTCGGCCGCTGCATACCAGGCATTCTTTTCTCCTGGCTGCTGCGGCTCCTACTAATCTACTGGTGTATTTTTAGATATCCCAGAGAGAATGGTATACGAGGTGAGGGATATGTTAGACACTCCTCAAAGGATAATGTATCACTCTACAGTTTTAAATGAAAATCCATCACAGGTAGATGAAATGTTGTCCCTAATTCCAGATTCCCTTTGGACTAAAGATGGACAGGACACTGGATTAATGGCAAATGTAAGTCCCATAATGGTAAATTTAAAAAGCGGTAGGCAAGCTCCAAAAATCCCCCCCGTACCCACTAAAACAGGAGGTAGAATTAGGGGTTTTTCCAATAATTGAGCGATTATTGCAACAGGGAATTTTAGTTCGAACAGCTAGAGTAGCCAACAGTCCCATCTTCCCAGTGAAGAAGTGTGGTGGGAGGGGTTATAGGCTGGTCCAGGACCTTAGAGGTGTTAATAAGGTAGTAGAGAGCCAATTCCCTGTAGTGCCAAATCCAGCTGTCATCCTGATGCAGATCCCACCAAATGCAACCCATTTCACTGTCATTGACCTCTGTTCTGCTTTCTTCTCTGTGCCTCTCCACCCTGACTGTCAGTAACAATTTGCATTTACATACAGAGGTTTACAATACACATGGAAACGTTTACCCCAAGGTTTCATAGACAGCCCCAGTATCTTCTCCCAGGCATCGCACGGCTGTTTACAATCTTTTCAACCTGCCAATGGATCTATTCTAATTCAATATGTGGACGATTTATTGCTATGTTCTGACTCGTTTATGTCATGTTTGAATGATACTAAACTTTTGTTGCTTCATCTCTCGCATACAGGACACAAGGTGGCTAAGGACAAACTACAACCGTGCCAATCCAGAGTAAAATATTTGGGACACTGCCTAAACCAGGGGTTACAACATCTTACATATGATAGAATCCAGGCCATACAAAACATGACACTGCCGCAGAATCAACAGCAAATTTGTACATTCTTGGGAATGTGTGGATACTGTAGAATGAGGATCCCAGGTTTTTCTATTTTGGCCTTGCCTTTACAGGAATTAGGGCCTCATTCAGAGGTGGTCAGAGGATGCAAGCGGTTGCTCAGAAACTGGGTGGCCACTTGCATCCTGACCGCCCACCTCTGTTGCGGTCGTTAGGCTGTGGGTTAACACCCACAGCTCTAACGACCGCTCCGGTGATGGTCGCGAAGGTCAGAGACCATCGCGACCATCGGGGCTTACGACGAGACCCTAGGGTAGGGTCTCTCTTGTCGTAAGCCCCAGAGAGCTTCTGACTCTGCCCCCAAACACTAGGTGTTCCCTGTAATCGTGTCATACACACAGAGGAAACAGAGCAGGCTTTTCTTAATCTTAAGGATAGTCTGACAAAAGTTCCTGCATTGGGAATACCTGATTATGAAAAACCTTTTGATCTGTATTGTACGGAAGCCGATGGTTGTGCTGCAGGTGTCCTTACACAAAAACATGGTGATGCCAGTAGGCTCGTAGCATACTACAGTGCCCAATTGGACACTGTGGCAAGATCACTCCCCACTTGTTTGAGAAGTGTGGCAGCTACCGCTTTATTGGTGAGTAAAAGTGAGGACGTAGTATTGGGTCATGAAATGTCTACACTCCCCATGCTGTATCTGCTCTGTTGAACTCAGCTCAAACCAGACACGTCTCTTCGGCTAGGTTTACAAAATGGGAACTAGCTCTAATCGCACCCGCAAACATCACTGTTAAATATTGCAGCACGCTGAATCTAGCAATGTATTTATCAAATGTACAACATGATGTACAAAGGGTGGAAGGAGGCGAGTTGCTGGCGGGAGGTGAGTTCAGCGGACATAATGATACGCATGATTGTATGGAATATCTGAATCAGACCTTTACTGCTAGACCTGACATACACGACACACCTTTAGAGAATGTGGATGTGACTTTTTATACGGATGGGAGTTGTCATAGACAAACAGACACAGGTGAATTATGTACAGGTTATGCTGTTGTAAATGACACAGACATCATAGAAGCTAAACCTCTTGGTCCTCATCACTCAGCCCAGGTGGCAGAGTTAGTAGCACGAACTAGAGCGTGTGAACTGGCAGCAGGAAAATCTGCTAACATTTACACTGACTCGAGGTACGCGTTCGGGGTGGTGCACGATTTTGGGGCTCTATGGCGTCTGAGAAGTTTTATGACAGCAGCAGGCACACCAGTTGCACATTCCCAACACATAAAACATCTTTTAGAAGCAATCCAACTGCCCAAAGCGGTGGCAGTAATTAAATGTAAAGCCCATACATGTGAGGATGATCCGGTGTCACTGGGCAACAACAGAGCTGATGAAGCTGCAAAATGGGCAGCAGGGTTAAAAATGTTTTCTCCCACTGAAAAAATGATGTCTTTCCAAACAATTGATATGCTGAAATTAATTGAGATGCAAAATTTGTGTTCAATTCAGGAAAAGTCCATTTGGAAGTCCAAGGGATGTGGGCAAGAGTCCTCCGGGCTCTGGAGGGACGGACAAAGTAAACCAGTAGCCCCAAGGCATATTGCCCCAGCCTGGCTGAGGCAGCACATGGTCTGACTCATCTGGGAAAACAAGGTATGTGCAAGTTGGTGAGAGCATACTAGTGCGCACCAGGTTTTTCTTCACAAGCAGAAAAGATAGCAATGTCCTGTCTGACCTGCTTGAGGAAGAACATAGGGAAAGCGATCCCTACCGAACAGTCCCACATTCCACAGACTGATGGACCTTTCCAGGTGATACAAATTGATTTCTTCCAATTACCACCCTGCAGGAATCTTAAGTATGTATTAGTGTGCACTGATGTATTTTCTAATTGGGTTGAGGCCTACCCAGCGGCCACTAATACTGTTGCATTTATTGCCAAGAAAATAGTTCAGGAATTTTTATGCAGGTACGGTATCCCTAAAATCATTGAGAGTGACAGGGGTACTCATTTCACAGGTGATGTTTTTCAAAATATGTGTAAGCTGATGGGTATTAATAGCCGACTTCACACCCACTAATGACCGCAAGCCAGTGCCAAGGTAGAGTGAATGAACGGGACTATTAACAATAAGTTAAGTAAAATCATGGCAGAGACTGGACTAGGATGGCCAGAAGCGTTACCTTTGGTCCTACATAGCATAAGGACCACTCCTAGACCTCCTCTGAATCTGTCCCCATTTGAAATATTGTTCGGTAGACAACCTCATTTGATTATAAGTCCACAGGAAGACCTGAAGGGTAACAATGAGGTAACTGTAAAGTATCTTATATCAATGAGTAAGCAGTTAAAGCAACAGCAGCAGAAACTGAAATTGTTGTCTAATGATATGCCTGAAACTAACTGTCATGATGTTGAACCAGGAGAATATGTAATGATCAGAAATTTCTTGCATTCAGGTTGTTTGACTGATAGGTGGGAAGGTCCGTACCAGGTGCTACTGACAAGTACTACATCTTTGAAGGTGGCTGAGAGAGATACCTGGGTCCATTCCACTCACTGCAAAGAGGTCAATCAACCGGTGGAGAAACAAGTCGGAGACAAGGCTGAAAGCGTGGACCTGTCACTCGCGATCTTGTTCTGGGAGGATTGAAAAGGTCGTAGTGAGATACCTGAACTAAGAGAAATTTGCAGGTCTTGTTGTGACAATGGACGGGCCTGCTGTGTTCATTTTCATATTCTCTTTTAGAGTGTTTACCATCCTGGTCGGGTCGGGAATATCCAGTTTCTGTGAAGGGAGACCGATTGAGGAAATGGGAGCTGATGGCAGTGCTGATGGAGTGGAGTCAGGAGGAGTGCAATGCCAATCAGGGGAGTGTCTGACCAATCTTAGTACTGTTATTGTTAAGAGAGCTGTCATTCCAGATACTCGGGGACGGTGTGGAGGTTTATCGTCTGAAGATTCCTGTATTTGTGAGCTTTTTGGGTCCTGTTGATGAGAACTGTATCCAACGGTGCCAACCTAAATATAACCCGTACTGGGGTGGGTATCCTTTAGAGGATTATCATAGCATGGTAGGCAAAGTGTTAAATCAAACTGATTGCTGGGTGTGTTCACATGTGCCACAGGGACAGCATAATGTAGGGTTGGTGACATTTCCGCTGAATGTCACAGAACTTTTAGAATTACAAAAAGGGAAAACATTGGATGGAAAATTTCACTCATCCAAACCACCTCATTTCAAACTATATCAATTCCAAGTAGATAGATCACTTTTGTGTTTAAACATAACCAACTCCAATAAACCCGGGAGTTGGGAAGTGACGGGGAATAATCAGATGATGACCTTCTCACAAAGAGCTGATAATGAGTCCATAAACCATGATCTGTTACGCTCAATTAAATCTAGTGGGAAACATTTTAGGTATCGGTATACATTGAGTTCCACCAAAGAAATTATTGGTAAGGTGCCAGATGGTTATTGTGCTAAAATAATACAGCCAGAAACTTGCATGTACCAGATGGAAGACCCAGAAATAGGATTGTTTGCAAGGGAAATGTGCTTAATGATAATGATGCATACCATTCCTTATGTTCTCCCTGATAATGTATATTTTATATGTGGAAGAAAAGCGTATAAGAGGCTCTCCCCGAGTTCCGAAGGTTTGTGTTACCTGGGAAAAGTAGTCCCAGAAGTTATGACCCTCACACATGTTGAAATGCTGGGTATACATAAAAACACACCGTCACCATATCTTCACACACAATATGAACACAGAGGCAAATGAAATATGATACCTGGTGACATGCACAAAGCCACTCAGTTAATCAGTGAGACAACTGGCTTTCAAGTTTTAGTCACATTGGATCCCACCAGGATCGCTCGGGGTACATTAAACTTTAGATATATTCAGGAACTTACTAAATTGATAGATAATATCACCGAGATGTACGATGACACATTCGGGTATACAGGGAGAGAATTGCAAGCGTACAAGAAAGAACTGATGCAACACAGGCTAGTGTTAAATTATTTAACTGCTGTTACTGGAGGGTATTGCGTAACGTTGACCACCCAATTTGGAGTAAAATGTTGCACCTATGTCACCAATGATACCAGCGACCACAAGGAGGTGATAGACCGGAAGATGGATGAAATTCTGCAGCTAAAATGGGAGCTTCGTAAGAACCATAACGCTTCAGTGGCTGAAGTAAGGGAGAAGATAGAAGGATGGGTTTCATGGCTGAACCCAGTGAAATGGTTCTCAGGTCTAGGGGAATGGGTCCAGGAAATGATCGCCAGTATAGGCAAATTCTTAATCCTTATACTGATTGTCATCATAATAATTGGCATATGTGTCCGGTGTGTTCCTATTGTGTTGAAGTGTTGAAAATCTAAAAATAGAGTAAAACGAAAGAACGTAATTATGATGGTGGTCAGTATGAATACAGAGGTAAATACAGAACTGCATTGCAACCCTGAACTAGGAAATACCATCATTTAATGTATTATATTTAGACATGCATAGAATGTATTATGTAAATGTTATTTTTAAAAACACCTCAGATAATGTAAAGTCTCAATTCCCCTTCAAAACTGCCTTTATAGGACTGGTGTATCCCCACACCTTTCACATGATCTTCCAAGATCCGCGGTGTGCGTATAATAGTAGTTTTATGTCCCCACTCAGAGACACATTATTGATGGATTAAGAATCACCTTGTGCCATCCCATAATAACACTAAATAGTATATAAATGTAAGCCTAAATTATATTCTAAAATCAGATTGTGATAGCATGTTGTTCGCTATCAAAGGGTGGACAGTCGAAGCTGGATTATTGGCTGAGACAAGATCCGTTTAAAATTGAATCGCAGAGATGCCATCTTGGAAATTAGATTGCAAGATGTCATTTTGCGAATGGCCGCCTAAGCGCCATTTTAGATAAACTCACACTTTAGTACATGTGACGATATTACTAATAGCATCATGTGATTGCATCTGTGACCATCACCATAAGTTTCGGTGATTCATCAAAAAGCCCATTTCATGACTTTACGTAGTTTGGGTGCTCTGGATAAAGTGTATATTAATATAATTCCCCTAAAGGATATATTTCAGAAATGGCTGTACAGTATGTCAAAAATGGATTGCATTAGCTAAAGAGAGCAAATGCCACGTGACAACTAGCCTGTGTAGACAAGCTTCATGGACATAATGTCTGCTCTCACTCCAGGTGGCCCTGCTCAAATACAGCAAGAGGGTCGTTTGTAGCACCTTACATTAGCAGGCTTCCTACAATAAAATACCTTCAAAGCCAAGAGTGTGATCTGAGGTTTGGGTCTTGTAGCTGTGCTAATTTGCATCCACACAGGCCCTGGGAGAACAAAGACCAGTATTTTGGAGCCTGAAAAGGGTGTGGGGCTGCTGGGGCATGAGCAAGTCATGGAACTATAAGGCTCAGCATTCCACACTGCTAGGTGTTCACTTAGTTTAAGTGAGATTTAAGTGCACCATTTCTCATACACACATTAATACACACAATTGTGCTGTTAACTAATCGCATATTAGCGAATGCATAAGATCCTGTATGAAAACGCTGTTTATTAGCTTCATGCGCACGCATCTGCCCCAAGTTAACTAGCGTCTTTACATCACACCCCGCATACTTACACATTACATATTCACATAAAAGGTTTAATAAGCTTTAAAGTATAAGATTTAAGTTTGTTCATTCTGTGAAATAAAGATTATTTGGTAACTAAGGTTTTATACATGATAAGTAAGCCGTGATTGGTATTGTACTGGTGCGTACTCTTTCAACAGTATTCCGGTACCATCCTTGTGGAGATCGCAACATGCATTCTCAACTTATGGACCGCAGAGACTTCAAGCAACAAAATGTACATTATATGAACAACTGTTAGGATGTTGCATGAGGCAGGAAACCAGAGACCCCCAGTTGTTAGAGGCTGGGTTGTGTCTATTTGAATCAACATGTTAAATGCCTTGTAACATATGCCCTCTCCTTTAGGACCAATGGTGTTAGCAACAAACTTCTCTGTTGTGTTGTGTTGTTTATTTCTGGGGGGTATAAAAATATGTGTGCTCTGACCCTGGGTTCCTAGTCTTTGTGCTGAATGCTGATTGACGAGGGTTTTCTAGCTGATGCCTAACATCTGGACCAGAGAGCGCTGCGTATGTATAATTGTACTTGGGTCTGTATAATCTCTTTTAGCGCTAAGATTATATGAGGATCATAGCATGTAACTGCTGTACTTTTACTTGAATAATACTTTGTGCTTTGGAACCACATGTTCTAAGTCTGGAGTCTTTATTTACTGGATGACTGCGTACGCAAATTAGCGTCATCCTTAGAGGTTTATAGGAAGGATATTAGAAGGTATAGGCAGGGCTATATAGAGGTTCAAAGGCAGTATTATTAACCCCTACATCATTTGTCCCCTGTATTTAAGCATCCAGTACTGGGTCACTAAAAGCCCAGGGCTAGTTTCTCTTTTTCTGGGGAGGAACACGCCATTTTAAAAAAAAAATTGACACAGTTTTTTTTTACCGCAGCAGCACAGACGGATCTCACTGATCCCGTCCGTGCTTCTGAGGCAAGGACACAGATGCATGCAGCATGGATCTCCCTGGTCCGTGCTACATGCATCTGTGTCATATCGCACTCAATCTAATGAATATGCAAATCATTAGATCGTGCACAATATATTGGGTGAACATTGTGCAGCTTTTGCTGCACATCGTTCACTTCAGCTGCCAGAGAGAGTTCAAGGTTGATTGCATACGAGATCGCATCGTATGCAAATCACACCGTGTATGGGCACCTTTAGGAGCATACTTATCACACTCCGCATCTCAGATGAGATGTGATAAATTCACCCAAAATCGCAATGCAGTATTTGAATATATCCCAAGTATGTATCAAATATCGCATGCAGGGACAGAGCTTGATTCTCGGCTCATTTTGGTATGTCCAGGCATCAGTATACCTACAGACAACAAAGTTAATAGATCACCTAAAAACATTTGGCTTGTTATTTAAGCTATAAATTAATTCCAATATTATCTCTGCATGACCTCTACGGAATGTGGTCACAAGTCTATCCAGCTCTCCTGCTGAAAGGAAAGGAATACGGTCTATTTGAGGTCTTCCCAGGCAAACTTGTTTACCTGTTATAAAACAGTATGGCCTTTATTCCACAGCTACAGCTCTCGAAGCCTGTACTCCCTCTCCTGGTTGTTTCTTGGTAGAATTTTATAATTTAATAAAGAAAGCCGCATCATAGAAAAACAATAGTTTTTAAGACTTTTTTTTATTTTTTATTTTATGAGACTGATATTGTTTATAACAGTGTTGTATTATACATTATTTAAGTTACCTAACCCAATGTAACTGTTTACAACCAGCAAAAAAAACAATGGCCCTCATTCAGAGCCGTATGCTCTGAGCAGAGCGCACGCTCTGAATGAGGGCCGCCCTCCATGAAAATGGAGCGTCCTTCTGGACGCTCGTATAGCTGTGGGTCACCACCCACAGGCTATACGAGCGTGCATTTTGATGGCCGCGATGGTCGAGACCATCGCGACCATCGAAATTGCGAGCCGGAGCCTGCGGTTGAGGTTTTCAACCGCAAGCTCCGGAGTGATTTTGGCTCTATCACTAGTGATGTCAGTGGGCCGGCTTCTGACGGGAGGCGTTCCTGTGGGAACGCCCCCGTCAGGGAGGCACGCCCCCGGCACGCCCACCAAAGGGGGTGTGCTGTCAATCAACATCGACAGCACGCCCCCTTTGATCAGACACAACGAGCGAAGGACTTTCCTTCGCTCATCGCGTCTGGCGCATGCGCACGACGGAGCTCCCTCCGTCGTGCGCATGCTCAGTCCAGAACATCGACCCACTTGCGAGCGGACAGCCGCTCGCGAGTGGGTCTGAATCAGGCCCAATGTATTTGGAACTTTGCTGGTCCCTTTGCAATAAACATTATGACATTTGAAAAAATGTGATTGAGGAGGAGATTACCTTATGCACAATGGATATCTGAGAACGTGAAGAGGTATTCCCTGTGTTTACAATGATCGTACAGAGCTGTATGGTTTTACACTTACAATTTCACATCTCTATGCGTCAAACTGCTTGACATGGAGTATTTCTCAACAAGATGTAAGAATAATGTAATCTTATGACAGCGCGGAGCTTAGGCTACTAGTTGTTACTTTTCTCAGGCATTGCTAGGTAAACAGGAAACTCGCCCCATGTTAGCCTTTGCTGGGGCTAATGAACATAGGCTTCCCATTTGCGTCATCGGCTGTATAGTCCCATTTATACGAAAGCCCTTTTCCAAAATTCCTGGAGCCCTTTTAGTCATAAAGGCAATGAACAACTGTCTGTCTCACAATCATAAAAACAGAATAACCACTTGGTGATTTATAAAGCGGACCACTAAACTGAAATTATCTTTTATGTTACTTCTACTAGTTGTTTATCAGCTGCTGTGGGTTCCTGTCTTTATCATACTGAGTGGACACACACAGCATCCTCCACATCTGTGTGCCCCTCATCTGATCTTTGGCATAGTCCAAGATCCCTAATTGTGTATACAGTGCACATGTGTATCTGGGGACTTATCAGAAATAAAGAAATAATATAAGACACAGATTCTCAAACTCGGTCCTCAGGACCCCAAACAGTGCATGTTTTCCAGGTCTCCTCACAGAATCACAAGTGAAATAACTAGCTCCACCTGTGGACCTTTTAAAATGTGTCAATGAGTAATGAATTCACCTGTGCACCTGCTGGGTAACCTGGAAAACATGAACTGTTTGGGGTCCTGAGGACCAGGTTTGAGAACCACTGGTATAGGAGATAAACATAGAATTGGTGGGGGGACATTTTTTCAAAGCACACTGTCTGTAATTCTTTCAATGGATGCTATCATTGGCTCAATCTCTCCAGAGTATAATGTGAATGATTGCAGAGAGTTACAAGATGCCCTGTAATAATGTATCAGCTTGTGTTTGTGTGAGGTCTAATGGCCCTTTATAGAAATTGATTTATACTCATTTCTAGTTCAGAGAATGGAACCCATACAACCTTTTTTAAAAAATAAATAAATAAATAACACATTTCCTTTGATTTTCTTATGGCTGTTTTATAAAGAGTTCAGCATCTACAAAATGAAGGGTTATATCAAGACAGCGCTAACAGAGGTGCCATAGAATACCTCTCAGAAACCAGACACGGATAAAATATTTCTGTGCTGAAATAAATATTTAGCAACAAAATGTGTCAAAATACAAAATGTACCCCAACATAGGCCAGTTAAACTTGTTTTTTATGAATATAGTATGAGAAATGTTTTATTGGTGAAATATAAAAACAAACCCACTTCTAGTAAATAGTACCTGAACAAACATTCCTTGGGTCAAATGGGATTGGTTTTGGAATAAAATTTATAAGACCAAATATGTTCCTGCGGCTTATGTCTCTTGTTGAGTCAGGGACTGTCCAAAATACCACATAAACTGGCAGCAATTCTGAATGAGAGCTAATGTCATTCAATTATATACATATATATATTAGGGGTGTGCACCGGCCACTTTTCGTGTTTTGTGTTTTGGTTTTGGATCTGGATCTTTCTTCGTGTTTTGGATCTGGATTGGTTTTGCCAAAACCACCCTTCCGTGTTTTGGGTTCTGGGTTTTGTGTTTTGGATCTGTATTTTTTTGAAAAAAAGCATAAAAACAGCTAAAATCACAGAATTTGTAGGTTTTTCTGCTCCTATGCTATTATTAACCTCAATAACCTTAATTTCCACTCATTTCCAGTCTATTCTGAACACCTCACACCTCACAATAGTGTTTTTATGTCCAAAAGGTTGCACCGAGGTAGCTGGATGACTATGCTAAGCGACACGAGTGGGCGGCACAAACACGTGACCCATCTAGGAGTGACACTGCAGTGGCAGACAGGATGGCAGTTAGAAAAACTAGGCCCCAAACTGTACATAATGCAAAGAAAAAAAGAGGTGCAAGATGGAATTGTCCTTGGGCCCTCCCACCCACCCTTATGTTGTATAAACAGGACATGCACACTTTAACAAATCAATCATTTCAGCACCAGGGTCTGCCACACAACTGTGGCTGAAATGATTGGTTCGTTTGGGCCCCCACAAAACAAGCTGGCAATTAATGTGTCCCTGCACAAACTGGCTCTACGGAGGCAAGATGTCATCCTCATCCTCCTCATCCACCGATTCCTCACCCTCTTCAGTGTGTACATCCTCATCCTCACAGAGTATTAACTCGTCCCCACTTGAATCCACCACCACAGGTCCCTCTGTACCTTCTGGAGGCTGGTCTCCCTGGAAGAGCTGATAATTCATTTTGATGAACATCATCTTCTCCACATTCTGTGGAAGCAACCTCCTACGCCTTTCGCTGACAAGGTTCCCGGCTGCACTAAACACTCTTTCGGAGTACACACTGGAGGGGGGGCAACTCAGGTAAAATAGAGCCAGTTTGTACAGGGGCCTCCAAATTGCCTCTTTTTCCTGCCAGTACAGGTATGGACTGTCTGACATGCCTACTTGGATGCTGTCACCGATGTAATCCTCCACCATTCTGTCAATGGTGACAGTATCATATGCAGTGACAGTAGACATGTCAGAAATTGTTGCCAGGTCCTTCAGTCCGGACCAGATGTCCAAACTTGGTCCTGCCTGCCCTGCATCACCGCCAGCGGGTTGCTTAGGATACCTAAGTTTTTCCTGGCAGCCCCAGTTGCGGGAGAAAATGAAGAAGGAGCCGTTGACGTGTCACGTTCCGCTTCAGCTGACAGTGTGTTCACCAGCAGGTCTTTGCACCTCTGCAGGCTTGTGTCGGCCGGAAAGAGAGACACCACATAGGCTTTAAACCTAGGATCGAGCACGGTGGCCAAAATGTAGTGGTCTGATTTCAACAGATTGACCACCCTGGAATCCTGGCAAAGCGAATGAAGGGCTTCATCCACAAGTCCCACATGCCGAGCGGAATCGCTCCGTCTTAGCTCCTCCTTCACTTTCTCCAGCTGCTTCTGCAAAAGCCTGATGAGGGGAATGACCTGACTCAAGCTGGCAGTGTCTGAACTGACTTCACGTGTGGCAAGTTCGAAGGGCTGAAGAACCTTGCACAACACGGAAATCATTCTCCACTGCGCTTGAGTCAGGTGCATACCCCCTCCTTTGCCTATGTCATAGGTGGATGTATAGGCTTGTATGGCCTTTTGCTGCTCCTCCATCCTCTGAAGCATATAGAGGGTTGAGTTCCACCGCGTCACAACCTCTTTCTTCAGGTGATGGCGGGGCAGGTTCAAGAGTGTTTGCTGGCGCTCCAGTCTTCGGCACGCAGTCGCTGAATGGCGAAAGTGGCCAGAAATTTTTCGGGCCACCCAAAGCGTCTCCTGCACGCCCCTGTCGCTTTTCAGAAAATTCTGCACCACCAAGTTTATTGTGTGAGCAAAACATGTGACGTGCTGGAATTTGCCCAGATGGAATGCCCGCACAATATTGGTGGTGTTGTCAGATATCACAAATCCCCAGGAGAGTCTAAGTGGGGTAAGCCACTGGGCGATGATTTCCCTCAGTTTCTCTAAGAGGTTGTCGGCGGTGTGCCTCTTACTGAAACCGGTGATACACAGCGTAGCCTGCCTTGTAACGAGCTGGCGTTTCTGAGATGCTGCTACTGGTGACGCTGCTGCTGTTGCTGCGTAAGGTGATACATCTACCCAGTGGGCTGTCACAGTCATATAGTCCTTAGTCTGCCCTGTTCCACTTGTCCACATGTCCGTGGTTAAGTGGACATTGTGTACAACGGCATTTTTCAGGACACTGAGGACACTTTTTCTGACGTTTCTGTACAGTCTCGGTATCGCCTGCCTAGTGAAGTGGAATCTAGACGGGATTTGGAACCGGGGACACACTACCTCCATCAATTGTCTAAATCCCACTGCACTAATGGCGGATACCGGACGCACGTCTAACACCAACATAGCAGTCAAGGCCTCAGTTATACGTTTTGCTTCAGGATGACTGCTGTCGTACTTCATCCTCCTCGCTAAGGACTGTTGGAGGGTCAATTGTTTAGTAAAAGTAGTGGTGTTCCTACTTCCTCTCTGGGATGATGAACGACTCCCAGCAGCAGCAACAGCAGCAGCGGCAGCAATAGGCGTAGCAATGCAGGATCCTCCGGAGGAATCCCGGATAGGAGAGTCAGTCATGCCAGTGATATGGCCTGCAGGACTACTTCCGATCCTGACTAAGGAGGAAATTGACGAGGAGGGAGTTGACGGTGTGGTTTGCAGGCGCTTGGATACAACAGGACAACGGGATTTAGGTGTCCCTGGACTGCTTACGGTCTGAGCCAAAGTTTCTGAACTTGACAGTAACTTTTTATGAACGCGCTGCAGGTGCCGTATAAGGGAGGATGTTCCTAGGTGGTTGACGTCCCTACCCCTACTTATTTCACCTTTACATATGGTACATATGGCAAGACAGTTGTTGTCCGGATTTGGATAGAAATATTGCCAGACCAAAGAGGTGGAATGTTTGGTCTTCTGCCCAGGCATGACCGTGATGGGCTTTTTCATCCCACGGACAACAACTGTCTCCCCCGGAGCCTGATTTAAACAAACCACATCACCATCAGAATCCTCCTCGCCAACTTCCTCCTCAGCGCCAGCTACACCAGTATCCTCATCCTGTTGTACGTCTTCAACAGTGACATCTTCAATTTGCATATCAGCAAGTGGACTGTGGGTGCTCCTTTCAGCACTTGCAGGGGGCGTGCAAATGGTGGAAAGGTCAGGCATCGCAACCACCACCACACTTGGACTCTCCTTGGGGATTTGTGATATCTTCTTAGAAAGCACAGTTCTTCGCTGTGCTTTTGCCATCTTAACTCTTTTGATTTTTTTAGTGGGAGGAGTGCTTCCATCGTCATGTGAAGCTGAACCACTAGTCATGAACATACTAGGGATCGACCTTAGCCGTTCCTTGCCACTCCGTGTCGTAAATGGCATATTGGCAAGTTTACGTTTCTCTTCAGCTGATTTAAATGTCTTTTTCAAGGTCATTTTCCTGAACTTTGCCATTTGGGATTGTATGTGCCCTCTACTATGACATTGGGCATCGGCCTTGGCAGACGACGTTGATGGCATGTTATCGTCTATGTCATGACTAGTGGCAGCAGCTTCAGCACTAGGAGGAAGTGGTTCTTGATCTTTCTCTATTTTATTTTTATCGGAGAAAGTTTGGTCCTCCATTTATGTTATATCGATTTGATATATACGTGCGGCTAAACACAGAAAATTATTTTTTTTTTGGTTTGGACTGGAGTGTACTTTGTGGGTTACAGCACCCTTTAACGGTCAAGCCAGCCGGCCCTTTACTTATGACACAGGCGCACTCTTGGCACTACTTTGTTGATGCACGTGCGGCTACTGCGCACACAATTCACAAACACAGAAAATAATTTTTTTTTGGTTTGGACTGGAGTGTACTTTCGGGGGTTATAGCACCCTTTAACGGTCAAGCCAGCCGGCCCTTTACTTATGACACAGGCGCACGCTTGGCACTACTTTGTTGATGCACGTGCGGCTACTGCGCACACAATTCACAAACACAGAAAATAATTTTTTTTTTGGTTTGGACTGGAGTGTACTTTGGGGGTTACAGCACCCTTTAACGGTCAAGCCAGCCGGCCCTTTACTTATGACACAGGCGCACGCTTGGCACTACTTTGTTGATGCACGTGCGGCTACTGCGCACACAATTCACAAACACAGATAATAATTTTTTTTTGGTTTGGACTGGAGTGTACTTTCGGGGGTTACAGCACCCTTTAACGGTCAAGCCAGCCGGCCCTTTACTTATGACACAGGCGCACTCTTGGCACTACTTTGTTGATGCACGTGCGGCTACTGCGCACACAATTCACAAACACAGAAAATTATTTTTTTTTTGGTTTGGACTGGAGTGTACTTTCGGGGGTTACAGCACCCTTAACGGTCAAGCCAGCCGGCCCTTTACTTATGACACAGGTGCACGCTTGGCACTACTTTGTTGATGCACGTGCGGCTACTGCGCACACAATTCACAAACACAGAAAATAATTTTTTTTTTGGTTTGGACTGGAGTGTACTTTCGGGGGTTACAGCACCCTTAACGGTCAAGCCAGCCGGCCCTTTACTTATGACACAGGCGCACGCTTGGCACTACTTTGTTGATGCACGTGCGGCTACTGCGCACACAATTCACAAACACAGAAAATAATTTTTTTTTTGGTTTGGACTGGAGTGTACTTTCGGGGGTTACAGCACCCTTAACGGTCAAGCCAGCCGGCCCTTTACTTATGACACAGGCGCACGCTTGGCACTACTTTGTTGATGCACGTGCGGCTACTGCGCACACAATTCACAAACACAGAAAATATTTTTTTTTTGGTTTGGACTGGAGTGTACTTTCGGGGGTTACAGCACCCTTTAACGGTCAAGCCAGCCGGCCCTTTACTTATGACACAGGCGCACGCTTGGCACTACTTTGTTGATGCACGTGCGGCTACTGCGCACACAATTCACAAACACAGAAAATATATTATTTTTTTAGCACTTGGGGGGAGCACCCCTGATGGACAGAGCACCCCCTGGACAACACTACAGCACTCCTTTAGGACTGGGACACTGCACAGGACTTTGGAGTGGACACAGCCCCTATGGAGAACTGACTGCACAACACAGTCCAGCCAGCCCCTATGGACTTTGAAGTAGTGGACACAGCCCCTATTAACAACAGCAGCACAGCACAACACAGCCAGCCCCTATGGACTTTGAAGTAGTGGACAACAGCAGCACTACACTACACTACACTACACTACACTACACAGCCCTAACTCCCACCCTCCCTCTTCACTGTCCACAGCCGAGTGAGAAAATGGCGCTGACGCGGGTACCTTATATAGGATCCAAAACCCGCGAGACTCGGAAGGCGGGATGATGACTTTTGCCTCGATTTCAGATCCGAGTCAGGCGGGAAAAGTCGAGCCTGACTCGGATCGGACTCGGATCGGGGGGGCTCGGGGGGGTTCGGATTTCAGAAATCCGAACCCGCTCACCCCTAATATATATATATATATATATATATATATATATATATTAATCCTATGCATGTGATTACTGTTACCACATATGACCAATTACTGAAAAATATGGAGTTAAAGAAACATTGTGTGCCACCGAAAAAAGGTGTTGGTAACAAATAGCAGTATGATTTCAAAGTGTTTAGGTCCAGGACATAAGAGATCAACCTTTGTGCATATCATTTTTGCCATAGAACTGGCACCAAATCTTTTTTCTTGGTTGTTCTAGGCAGCAGGTTAGGAGGAGACTGAAGGGAATATAGTGGGGCCAGCAAAATGTTTTTTTGTTTCCGTTGTTGGTATCATCTTATAATTAATCACATCTGTCCATAGCCTATCAGAGCCTATATTCTAAATTCCCTATTACACAAACATAACACACACATACACAACATAAACTATTTTTGTCTGAAGCCACTTTCCAGTATGTTTTTGGACTATAGGTGGAAACTAAGGCATCTAGAGTAACTCACACAAACATGGAGATAATACAAACTACACACAAATGATAACCACATAGAAATATTTTGGTAGTGTAAATAATATGCCCATACACACTGTGCATAGTGACTTATAGTCTCAGGTTTTAAAAATGTGTCCCTGGAAATGTGACTACTTTTTTAGTATTGCCCTTCAGTACAGTAAAATCCCTCTTAGGGCCATATGCAATTTGGAGCGAAAAGCCGGAATCGGCGAAAAAGTTTTGCCGATGACGTAATTTCGCCAGGCGGGAAAGTATTGCCGTATTCAAGGCGGAAAGTCAATGCAATGTAACAGGTGGAAAAGTTTTGCCTATGAATAGCAGGCAGAAAAAAGTGCAGAATTTTGGTTTTGGGGTGCAATGTTGCGGGAACCCCCGTGCAGCCTTCAGACAGTCCCCCAAAGGTAAACTGTTTAAAAAAAATAAAAAAAAATCTTAAAACACCCGAAAAAATCACTTTCAATTTGGGGGCGAAAAGAAAAAATGTTGGGGGGACAAAGTTAAAAACTAGCGAACTAGACTCCAGGGGGGTCCCCAAGTATGCCCCAGGTGTTTTTTTCATTGCAGGTGCTTACGGCAGGTGGATTTTTAAACTTAACTTTATCAACTTTTACCCCAAATTTGCTGGGATAAGTTATTTAAAACTCCTGAATACTATTCTTCACCACTTATGCAAAATGCTATTTAGTAGCTATTGAGCCCGTTTAAAAACACCAAATACCTTCAGCAAGCCAAATCGGGGGTAACCATAGCTAACCTCAATGTCAGAGCATCTTTTGGGATTTCCCCAAATCTGACAGGACTTTCCACTTGTTTAAGTTTCGCCGGGTCCCGTTTTCGCGTACTTTCAAATTGAATACGGGGAAACGCGGGCGCGATACTTTTCTGCCTGCAAAACAGACGAAGTAGGCGAAAAGTCCGGGAGGTGGAAAAGTATCGCAGGTCCGCTCAAATTGAATACGGCTCTTAGTCTGCATGTGTGATACAATTTGTACAATCTTATTCACTATGCTTTTCTTTATAATGTAATGTTGTTTTGAAATCGATATGTAAAATGTCAAAATGTATAGAAGTTAGTTCAGCAAATATTCCATGAAGGTAATTGTAGCACTTCGAGATCTACAGTATAGGTGGCAACTGTGGATGCGATGCCAAACATAAAAAATAACCATGTCTTGCCTGGTGGTACTCGTCACCAAAGCCCCCCAAGGACCTGTGATAACCTGTTACCTTCCTTAGCTGCCAACTAGCAGAGAAAGGCTTTCATTATTAACTAGGCCCAGATACATAAGGTTTAAACATGAAAAATGCAGTACAGTTTCAGTACAGTATAAGCAGCCTATAGTACACTTTAAAGTTTAGGAGATGTATCAAACATTATAGATAAATATAATGGAGAGAGATAAAGTACAAACCAATTAGCTCCTGTCATTTGCAAACATGCTGATTGGTTAGTACTTTATACTCTCTCCAAACTTTGATACATCTCCCACCAAATGTCTTATAAATAGTACAGTATCTAATAAAATACATCTCGCAAAATAATGAATTGTGTAAACAATGCAACGTAATAAAACAACATAGGTGTCTCTTGGTGGATAAAGTATGAAATTACATATACAGTACCAAGCCGAACAGACAATATCTCAATAATAATCCTAGCAAATATCACTGACAGCAAATCTCCTCACCAATATAACTAATAATTTGAATAGAGGAATCTGTGAGACAGCACAAAACTTAGGCTGGATCATATGAAGTGTGGTTATTTATAATTGCTATTACTATTACATTGTGCTTACAGTTTCTGCAGAACTGCCATCATGGATCCTGGGTTGTATACAAAGTGGTTAGGTGTTCACAAACAAATTAAAAAAAAAATGTTGAAAGTAAAACAATCCTTAAATACGTGATCACATTTTTTTTTTCTAAAACACCATAGCAGCCAGACAAGGGTTTCCATTCACATAATTGACTCCCAACATTAAAAAAAGCAACATTGGGTAACACTAAGCCACACCCATGACCTAAACCCACCCCCCGACCATGTGCAACACCTTGGAATCGTGCCCACATTCCGGTGAAGACATATCCACTTATGAAAAGGCTCCACCTCCAAGAATTAAGACAGTCCTGCCAATATCGAGGCTATTGGGCGGTATGCTAATTGGCTTAAAGATTGATGGATCCTGTAAAAATAAGTGTGTAGCACAAGATAAAAGAACTTGTCTGCGAGTATCAAGCACTGTATGTGACTGAGCCAGGCCATTATCATTCCAACTTATCAATGGTAGCACCTTGCTGATGTGGCACAAGAGCCTCAATACATCAAGCAGACTGGAGGTTATGGGTTATAAAGTATTAAGGATGTATATTTATAATATGTGGGTATTTTTTTATTACAAATACATCATGTAGCACTACAGCTTTATTTCTATAGCAAACCAAAGAGGAAACCATGAAATAGAGGGCGGAAAAACGGCTTAGCTGAAATATAACTCCCTAAAA
This sequence comes from Taudactylus pleione, assembly GCA_031769625.1. Taxonomy (NCBI): domain Eukaryota; kingdom Metazoa; phylum Chordata; class Amphibia; order Anura; family Myobatrachidae; genus Taudactylus; species Taudactylus pleione. Next base: position 3,697,867 of record JAUIMM010000006.1, on the reverse strand, counting down.
GAGGCCTAAAAGTAGAGCATCACAGAGCAGACAGTCCCTGTGTCCAGGGATTAGGCTCATAGGAAACCTGGAATAAAATAAACACTTTCTTTCTAGACATTGTGAAAATCTTAAGACAGCTAGAAATAGTACCTGGTTCAGTAAGTGTTTGGGCTATCATAGAGATAAATAGCACAGTGTGCAAATCTCCATATAGGGCCAGACTTCCTCTGTCTGTGCATTGCGTACAGCTTTTGGCTAACGTCTTGCATTCCTTAGGTCTGTTTCTCTGGGAGCTTTTGATTTCCGTTTTGAGGGCTGGCACAGACCTTCAATTGCTCTAATAAGAAAATGTCTGTAACTGAAAGCTGAAAATGTGCAAGATTCCTTCTTTAAGTACACAAACACTTCTAGTCTAGCCACTTTCCTGTAGTTTGTCCAGTTTTCTGGTACAGTATGTCTGATACCTGATCAAATGACTTAGAAAAAGCAGGAAAAAACTTAAAGGGAAGGAATGCACTAAGATCTCCACCTGTACAATTTACAAGACCCGACTAAACTAACTGCTGCAATTGAAGCAGATGTAAACCTACAGTATATAGCTGTGTAAATATACATGTGCTGCCAACTGATCTAAATTCCTCATTTTACCAGAAAATATGTGCTTGTGAAGGTATTCTTTATATAAACACCTGCAGGAATACTGAACATTAACTCCTTCAGGTATCTATTATACAACACAGCATTTAGAAAAAAAATGATAGGGGATCCCTTGTATGTTTTAGTACTACAGTGGAAAGTACATTTGACTGTGAACACATCCTGACATGCCTGAAGATGAATGGAAATATGTAATCTCGTAGACAAGTCTGCCACAGACCTTTTCCAGTGTAACTGTACATTTTGTACACTGTCAAGGTAATAGTCTCAATGTGTACAATTATCATACACAAGTACTGGTTCCTACTAAGGTATGGTGTAGTGCGCAAACAAATTAGTGAGGACAGCCCCAGGTGTAAGGAACTGTCAGCTTTATTCTGTACACTGAGCTTTCTGTGCAAGGAACACATAGGGATTAAGCAATTTCATGAACATCTATAAATGGGGTTCAAAAGAGGAATCTTCAATATTGATCTCATCATACAGATATATAGCACTGCTAATCCCATTTGTGTCAATATGGGAATTGATTCAGTTTGAGTAATTTCATTTACACCAAGGAGTAAATTTACTAAAACGTTAGAAAAGGAAAAGTGGAGGTGTGGATCACAGCAACCAATCAGAATGTAGCTATCATTTTCTAGAATGTACAATGTAAATGATAGCTATAATCCAATTGGTTGATATGGGCAACACCTCTGCTTTTCGTTTTTAGTAAATCTAGCCCTAAAAGAACTAATAAACAGTTATGTTCTTGTATTATTGACAGATTAAAATATGTCTATTGTTTTTTATTTTTACTCATCGTTTTTAGAGTTATGTTAATTGACTGACATGAGCAATAACTTCTCTGTACCAATAGACGCAATGTAGATAACTTGTGCACATGCTACTTCCTTCCCTTCAGCTAGAGAACAGCTGTTTATCAATCAATGGCCTGAAGCTACAGTACATGACAAGGACATTCTTCCATGACCTTATTACTCTGACTAGTGAATGACATCATAGCTATTAGCTGATATTAGGAAAGCTGCTGGGTATGTTCAGTTGTATTCTCCTCCTTACACATTATCCTGCCCATAACCTTATTTATAGAAGAGTTGTAACCTTTTGTATCCTGGAAGCACAGAACAGCTTTCAAGGTTACAATAGTAACCAATGGCTGCTACTAAGTGCCTGCATGAACATTACCTCACTTCTAAACTACTGTAAATATTGATAAATGCTTTCTAGATTTCTTTGTCTGGGGAAGCAAGTTTGATCATGGTTCACTTGGAAATACAAAAATAATGTCAAGTTGTTTTTTCTTGTTTACCTGCTTAACAGTCACATAAGGGAACCCATATTTGTAAAAGAAAAAAAATGAGATAACCATGTCACACAAGGTTTTTTTACAGCACAATAAAACATTGTTCCCCAAAAAATTAGTCACATATATTAATTTAATCTGGGAGCGATAAGAATTTTCATTCTAGGAAAGTAAAAAAAAAAAAGTCAGCATTATTAATTTCCAGTAGAAAACACTTTGCCAGATTAGAACTGTACAGCATATGTATTATACTCCTTTATTTAATTTAACCATCAAGATTATGTGGTTCCAGAATATTTTGATGTCCTATTGTTTTATTAAATAGCATTATATTGTTTAAAATTCCATTAATAATAGTAATAATAATAATAATAATAATAATAATAATAATAATAATAATAATATTAATAATAATAATAATAATAATATTTTTTTTTTGGTTAATTGGCTTCTGACAAATATTAACATTAATTTGTATGTGTGCGTGTGCGTGTGTGTGATAGGAGCATAGATTGTAAACTACATTGGAGCAGGGATTGTTGTGAATGACATTCTCTGTAAAGCACTGTGAAGTGTGTCTTTGCTATATAACTACAGTTATATAAATAACTGTTAATAATAATAAAAAATTCTATATAAAAAGATTGCGACCGCAAAATTAATAGAAATCATAATAATGTATAAAGTAATCCATGAAATCAACTGAAATATCATAAAATATGTATGTAATAAGTTGTGCACATTACAAAAAGTAGTTTACAGAGCACCCCTCCCCATTCCCCATTCCCCTTTCTCTCATACAAAATAATATGTTTCATATTGTATACTGTACATGTAACGTGTGTCCTGGACCTGCTTCTCCCTTCCTAGGAAGAATGTATTTTTATACTGTGGTTACATCTCACCGTGAGATGTGTTAACATGATTATTGTAACATGAAAGTGGTATGGTAACGCTGTCTGGAACAGAGGTTAGCCATACAAAAACAAGGCTGAAGCCTCCTTTCATATAAAATTGTAGAAGGTAGATTGGAAATTATATAAAAGCAAGGAGCAAATCCTATTTGATGGCAAGGATACAGCGCCTTTTTTGTGCTGTGGCGTGTGCCAGTTTTTTTCAGACAGAAGGAATGTGGAGTGTCAAGGGGTCAGGATCAATCCGGTGTGAGCTGATGGGGCAGGAAGGTTGGGAGGAATGTGAGGAATGTCCCTGCTTGTGTAGGACTCCATTCAGCTCATTGGCGAGTCTCAGCAGCCAGCAGGGTATAAAAGAGCACAGCTCCCAGCTAGACTCATACAACAACTCTTCCAGAACCTGAGAGAGGAATCACATTCAGCAACAGGGACAAAGGAAGGAGGCTTTCATACTCAGAAGTTCTCAGAACTAAAACAAACTATCTCTAGAGAATCCTGCAAAAAGCTCTAACCGAGATCACTTTGAGATCTACAGACAACGACAGAAGAATATTTTTCTTTTGATTTGCAGAATACTAAACAATGTCTTCAGGAAAAGTGACAGCTGTTCTCTTCTTTGCTCTGTTCTGCTGGGTAAGTTAAATGACATTACATTGTATAGTCACTGGGAAACACTGTCATTTGCTGCAGTTTTAGTTAAGTCAGTCAGTGTTTTAAGATAAGAATACAGACATTTAAATGTTTTCAGCAAATATATATTAAATGCTAAATGTACTGTTGAAGATGTGTAAAGGGAACGTTTGACATTCTGTAGACTGTTAGAATATATGTTCTGTAGTCGTAGTCCTATTCTGGCAGTTAGGGTGTATTCACTGTGTTAGAGGGGTGTAATGTTCCACTCTCTGACTCCCCTTTTGCTCTACTTTACAGGTATCTGATGCCCAGGATTGCAATGGGGAATGTCAGTGCCCACAGAGGGTACCTGTATGTGAGCCTGGTGTCAGTTTGGTACAGGATGGATGTGGCTGCTGCAAAGTGTGCTCTAAGCAGCTGGGCGAGCTGTGCACAGAGAGAGACGTCTGTGACCCACACAAAGGACTGTTCTGTGACTTTGGCTCAAGAATCAACCGCAAAATTGGAGTCTGCACTGGTAAGTTATGTACAAATATCACCTTACCTTTTTCTTACCATCATTTAGCTATAGATATTTGGAAAGTGAATGTTTTCCTGTCATACTGTAGTAGAGAACAAGGTACAGACCTTAATGTTTTTGTCCCTTATAAAACTAGCACTATACCAGCATAATGCCACAAACTTTTCCTAACTTGTCAGTTAAATTGAACAATTTTTATGCACCTTTTGAATATATAAAGTATTATGGAAGTTATAGATAGACCTGCATATAAACGCTTACTTATTAAGACAAACCATTCTGAATGATGCATCTCTGCACATGAATACTAAATAGTGTCCTTTCTTTATTCAAGCTAGAGAAGGTGCCCCCTGCGTATTTGGGGGAATGGTGTATCGAAGTGGAGAGTCTTTCCAAAGCAGCTGCAAGTACCAGTGCACTTGTCTGGATGGAGGTGTGGGCTGTGTACCACTCTGCAGCATGGATATCCGCCTCCCTAGCCCTGACTGCCCCTTCCCAAGAAGAGTGAAACTGCCTGGCAAGTGTTGTGAAGAATGGGTGTGTGATCAGCCAATGGAGAAGACCATGGTTGGACCTGCTCTTCCTGGTAAGTTCTGGGATTTGTTATGTTTACTGTACATTCATTCTTCTCCTTATTATTGGTGAGAGAATGATTGGGCAAAGAAACCAATAATGGAAAATAGCACTGTAATATACATATAAAAATACTGTAATGGTACGGTGTTATTATTTTAAACTGAGTTAGAGGTTCACAATATAAACTGTCAAATTTTGACTTTCTAGTGTAGTATCATCATTAATATAGGAATTATATGAGTATTTCACTTTATATATGCAACCATGTTTTGTATGGAAATTGAATTTGCCATTATTTTTTATTCCACAGCTTTTAGAATGGAGGAGACTTATGGTCCTGATCCTTCTCTGATCCGTGCTAACTGCTTGGTGCAGACAACTGAATGGAGTGCTTGCTCAAAGACCTGTGGAATGGGGATCTCTACTCGAGTTACCAATGACAATGAGCACTGCAGACTGGAGAAACAGAGCAGACTCTGCATGGTCCGACCTTGTGAGGCTGACCTTGAGGAAAATATTAAGGTGAATAAACTTATTATTTTTTTACACCATTTATAATATTAGCATTTAAGCATTGATAATCACAATCTAGTCTTATGTAGAACTATATCAAGGAATATGCCATTTGCTGAAAAAAACAGGACCAATTAATTCTACCTGTTTTTGTTACATATTTACTAATGCAAAACATTATTATGCAGTATAATTGTGCTGTAATACATAGCAAGATCAAATAAAATGGAAAAATATTTGAAAAAGTAAATATGCATAAGTGTTACCAAAACATGAGTTTGCAAAGGCCTTCAACACATAGTGGCAGGTGTGCTAAGCCTCGGGGAGTATTCAAGTGGAGAGATATAAACTACCAACCAGTCAGCTCCTGTCATTTTTCAAACACAGCCTGTAACTAGGCAGTTAGGAGCTGATTGGTTGGTACTTTATTTCTCTCCAAGGCTTAGTACATCTCCCCCATATACTTTAGGCTTGAAAGTGTAAACCTAAGCAAAATGTAATATCTAATGTATGGTGTTTTTTTTTTAACTCCACAACAGAAAGGAAAGAAGTGTATCCGTACTCCTAAAATCTCCAAACCAGTCAAGTTTGAGCTTTCCGGGTGCACAAGTGTGAAAACCTACAGAGCTAAGTTTTGTGGGGTTTGCACTGATGGTCGCTGTTGCACTCCTCATAGAACAGCCACCCTCCCAGTAGAGTTCAAGTGTCCTGACGGTGAGGTCATGAAGAAGAAGATGATGTTCATCAAGACATGTGCATGTCATTACAACTGCCCAGGAGACAATGACATCTTTGAGTCCATGTACTACAGGAAAATGTACGGGGATATGGCATAGATCCACAGAATCACCCCTAAAAAACTGTTTAACTTGAAATGACTTTGCATCTCATTGCTAAACATAATTTTATAGCACAAGAACATATTTAAGATTGTTTAAAGGAAAGTCTTTGTTTTAAAGACTTGATTGTTGAATGACCCCAGCCATTGGTTTGAAGAAAGCGAGACGAACCAGGCCAAAATAGCTGTGCTGAGTGCAATTTAAAATCACTGTACATTTGCTGTTATCATGCAGTATTCACTGAGTATAGTGATCTATATTGTACCCAGTAATGCAACTGGAAAAAAAGCTCTTACTATTTTTATATATGGTATACGATGAACTGGCACAATGTCAGTGACAGCTGGAGCTTACAATTGGCTCCATTTTTGTGCTAAATAAGTTGTCCTTGTGGGACAACTGTTTTTTAGCAAACCGTAAGTAAATGTATTGGATGGAATGAAAACTATGTTTGTTACAAGACTGGAAAGTTTGCAGCATGTTATACAGTATTGCATGTTGTAATCTTGCTTTTTATAGTTATTGTACATAATGTATATATATTTTTGTACAGTTATCTAAGTTAACTTAAATTTGTATTTTGTTTTTGTTCTCCATTTTTATAATGCTTTAATATTTTGATAATCTGTTTTGTTTTTAATGATGTTTTTGGCTCCTGAGATAAGTACTTTGTAACACTTGTTTAAACAAATAAGTATAAAATAGGTTATCAAGTTAAAATTGTAACCAGTTACAAGGAGTGTCGTATGTGATATCAGGCAGTATTAATGGTCATATTTTTTTGTATTATTCAAGCTGTAATGAACCAATGCTTGAGACTGTTTATGATTTTCACTTTGATAATCTATTTTTTTTACCTTGATAATGACTGTACTTTAATTTTCAACATTTTTGTATTTGTTGAGAAGTGTGACCAAAAGGTACATGTTTGCACTTTTCTAGATGAAAAATAAATCTTTTTATTTTTTATATAAACCATCTGTGTTTTTAATTTCATTCCTTACATCAGGCATTCATGGCACACACATTTGGGAAACATTAATTATAATGAAGTGCACTTTAAAACGCTTCACATCTTTGTGAAGCTAAATGAAATCCTATTTGGACTGCAGTTACAGTTGCTTTTGTTGTAGCATGTGGATCGCATTATTTCTCATGGCTGAACAATTATTGTGATATACTTTACATTGAAGAATTATTTATGTTTCACAAGTGACATTTTGTATATGCTTGCTAAGACATCATATTATGTAAAATTAACCAAGACTACACAGAAAACAGTTTATTCTTCAAATAATATTAAACCAATCAAGAACAGACTGTCATTTATCTAGACCCATATAGTTCATTTACGAATGTATTTCATGTACAAACAAGGCAGACTGCAAACATCTACCAGTGCCTTATTTGACTTGCATTTAAGAAAATGATTACAGTAAGTGATGGCATTATTGGTAAAGGATCAGTACAAAGTTAGCAAAGGGTGGGGTATGGGCCACCAAAAAGGTGTAGTCATGCCCCCAAGATGATGTGGCACACCCCATAACATGACAGTTGATCATATGGTTTTAAACACTGAAAAAAGGACAAAAAAATTGTTTAAATTGGTTCAATTTGTGTGTTTTAACCAATTTGTCTGAACAACCATTTTTGGCTATTTTCCAGTGTTTGTGAGCAAATGGACGATTGTCATTTGCTCCCATACATTACCAGGTTTTCATTCCAACCAGCCAGATTGGACAGATATCTGACAGAAAATTGTATAGTGGATGGCCAGCTTAAGGAATACATCTATAATGAATAGGGTTCATAAAGTTTTTGAACACATTCTCTGAGAGTGTCTTCATACTCTTCCTACTTACCAGAGACAGTCCCAAGTTATAAAGATTTGTCCCTTTTACTATAAAGCAATCACAATATTCACTACTTTTGTCTTTATAAATGAACTTACTAGGCACTTCATAGGGATTACGAATATGCAGCAAATTGTTATTAAACAGATGCACAATCATATTGTATGTGGAAAAATGTGTACCTACAATTTGATGACAAATTAATACATAATTAGTGAAATGTGGCTACTCAAAAGGTAGGTGGACAAACATAAACCCACAAATTCTGACAAACTCCAAGCATTGCCTAGGTAAGAATGGGCGGCCATCAGTCAGTATGTGGCCCAGAAGTTGAGTGACAGCCTGCCAGGGCGGATTGCAGAGGTCTTGAAAAAGAAGGGTCAACACTGCAAATATTAACTGTTTACATAAACTTAATGTAATTGTCAATAAAAATATGTGACACTTATGAAATGCTTGTAATTTTACTTCAGTATACCATAGTAACATCTGACAAAAAGGTATAAAAACACTGAAGCAGCAAACTTTGTGAAAACCAATACTTGTGTCATTCTCAATACTTTTGGCCAAGGCTGCACTTTCCTAGACCTTATTTCATACCCTGTCCTCCCTGTCAATGGCACAAAACATTTGCGACAGTAGAGAAGTACAGTTATTCTTCAGTGAATGGCATGATGAATGCAGTTTTCCCAAGCATAAGCATGACAGTTGGAAGCCAGCAACCTCTCTCCCATATGGAACAGCACAGAATACTAAGGCTACATGTCTGTTTTCATTGTATTACTGATACCCTTTATTATTATTAACTTTCATTTATAGGGTTCCACAAGATGTCTTTAGCAGAGTAACAGTGAGAACAAAACAATTTCATAAATAAAGCATAGATACATAGAATAAACATGAAACCATAATAATAGATGCCAAGACAGTGCAGTGTTAGGGGAATAGATGGTAGGATTGCAGGATGCCCTAGGGTTTGTAGAAGTAAAAAATCATGAGTCGCACAGAGGGAAGTAGGGAGCACTTACCCACTAAGTTAGAAGATAGGATCAGAGACAACAATGGACAAATGTTGCATGGGGAACAAGTTTTCACTTATGACAGAGATAGTACTGGGTAGAGAGCACAAAGGAAGAGATCTTACTACTGGCAGAAACAATAAAAGTATTTCAAATCTGTACCATGCACAGAAATTGTGTACTCTCTTATCTGAAAGCCATCTGTGCATGCAACAGCACTATTTTAAAGTATTTGTTTTGTTTAAGTATTAGTAAGGCTGGTTAATACTGGCAAAGACTCATGTTTCGCTAGAGCTCAATCATTTCCTGTAGTTAGATCATACTTGACCATTCTCCCGGAAGTTGTGGGAGACTCCTGATTTTGAGGGAGAGTCTCTTAACTTCTGGTAAAGTGGACAAATCCCCCCCACCCTGTCGGCCGATTATAAAGTAAATGGGAAGTGGGCTTTGATGATGCAATTTGCTATAATTCACGCCATCGCAGCCCTGCACCCAGCAACGATAAGCCAGTGATGTAGTCAACCATTGTATGGGGTGGGGCGACGATGCAGTGATTCACGATGCTCCACCCCTGACCCACCCACTCAAAGTCAGAAATGTCAACAAAACTTCAAGAGGGTGGTGTTGGAGAAGAGCACTCTATCACAACGTGATCTCTGACCCAGCCAGTGGCATTCCTCACCACGGTGATACCCAGTGCTGGGTGGGCTGCAGTGTGCGTGACGTATCTTGCGGGGTAGGAGGTGTGTTCTCATGGGTAGGGTGCGTGGCCTTGCAGTCTGAACCCCTGTTGTAAACACTCCGGGGGGGTGTGAACTGCCCCCGGGGACCACTCAGTGTGCAGTGCCGGCTCCCTCACTGTGTCAGAAGCCAAGTGCTGCACGTATTGCTACAGTGCAGCACCTGGCACCTGGCACTGAGGAGGAGACGGCACTTTGGTGTCACCATTCGGCAGGTGACATCCGGGTGATGCCACTGGACCCAGCCTACCCAAATGTGCTTCTGTGCATCTTTTATATCCATCCTATCATAGAAGGATATGCTCCTAAGAGACCATCTTGTGCGGAGAGTGTGTTACAGTATATAAAGACAATGCAAGTACACTGTGCCACCACCAATATACTGTACTAATAACTGAAAACCGGTTAAGTTGTTCATCATGTGAACTAACCTCCATCACACATTGCTAACACCTATATCAACACCTATAGATTCTGCCAATAAGTGAAGCCATGGTGATGCATATTGCGATGTTCCTCCTAGAGATGTGCCGTTCAGTCCTCCAGAAATCCGAATCCACCCGAATTTTGTGAATCCAGGTAAATCTGAGTCGTGGTTCTAATCTCCTGAGGAGATCTGGGTAAATCCGGGTTGCGGTTCTGATCTTTTTGTGGTTCGTAATTTGGATTTTAAATCTGAATTTCGGGTTTTGGATTGCATAAATTACATGATTTTAGCTGTTTTTAAAACTTTTTATCTATTTTTTATTTAAAAAATCCAGATCCAAAACCAAAACAATTGAGGGTGGTGGTTTGCAAAACCAAATCCAGATCCAAAACCTTGAAGAAGATACAGATCCAAAACCAAAACCAAAACACAGAGGTAGGCCAGGGGCGTTTTAATAGAGGAGGGGGCCCGTGTTCAGCCTCAGTTTGGGCCCCCTCCTCTCTGACGACGGCTCAGTGGCACTGAGCACTGTAGATTCAGGCTTCATGCCAGAATCTACAGCGCATGCGCAGGTCTCCGGGAAAATGGCACCCGTGCCTGCTTTCCCGGAGGACATCTTTTCTGCGCATGCGCAGATCACTGGGAAAATGGCCGCCGCCATTGTCCCAGTGAGTGTTTGCTGCTCTACAGCGCAGATCCGGCACTGCAGAGCAGCACTTTGGGAATCGGCGGTGAGGTATAAATTAGTTTTGGGTGCAGGGTGTGCTGTGTGCCCCGCACACCCTGCGCCCATTATAGATACGCCCCTGTGGTTGGCGCACATCCCTAGTTCCTCCACATCCCACTCACCTGTCTCCTCCCTTCCCGAGCTGAGACTTTTCAAAGTTGGCAAGTATTCGTTAGGTATATAAAATCTTGCATCTCTTGGTAAAGAGTGGATAGTTAGCTACCATACCTCTTACTGATAAATAATCTATTGTACATAGTGATGGAATCTGACAAACTTACAGTATACAAATTTACATAAAGTTTAGATAACTAATAGAGAAAGACATACTTGACACAAAATATAGATAGTAAGTAGCATAGTTTAGAGTATAAATAGTTTAAGCCCGGAACTCCTATGTTTAAAAAAATCATGTGTTTGCTGTTCCATCAGTGGCTCCCAGCCTGAGATCCCCCCATATTTTCCTCTGTCCTTTCTGGTATTGCTTCTCAGCAATCTGTTCAGTGCTATCTAGAAAACCCTTTCCAGCATTACTTCTCTGTATTTGGTTCAGTGCTATCCTGAAAACCTGTTACAGTATTGCTACACAGCATTCTGCTCCAGTGGTACCCACAAAAACCATTCCAGCATTGTTTCAGCATTCTGCTCAGTGCTATCCAGAAATCCTTACATAATATCCTAATATAACTTTCAACAGCAAGAATGTGGTTTACCTGTTACAGTGCTCCTGTAACAAACAATATATTGGAAGAACCACACGGACATTGAAAGAAAGGATGGCTGAACACATCCGTAATATTGAAAAAAGCCTCCACACTCATAGCGTATCAGCTCATTTTGATAGTGTACTGTACATAATCGGGATCCCGCCCACTTGACTTTTTTCTGTGGTATTATTCAAATTCCTAATTCTTGGCACAAGAATGATGAAGAGAGATTAGCTCACTTTGAACTCTATGGCTTCCTAGATCCGGGTTGCGTTCCAGCTGTCAAAAGCTTAAGTGTTCTACCTCCGCACCACTCCATGTGGGGTGGACCCCGTATGTGCGTCACATATTGGACGCACAGACGGGCTCTAGAGTTTTGAAGATGGGCCTCTAGAGACCCTTGTACTATTCCAGCGGAAGGGGATTCCAGCAGGTGGAAGGCATCACAATGGACTAAATCCCCTTTCTATACTTTTACGAAGGTACGGAGTTCGAATTTTAATCACAAGTTGTTGTTAATATGGTATTTATAAAGTACACATATCTATATTACTATTATGCACTGTTTGTGGACTTTGAAATGCGTTAATTGAATGGTCTCCACCCCCACCATTAATGCAGGCATGTGGGTTAAAAATTTGGACTGGAGACCCACATTGGATATGCCCTGAAAAAGACCTGCAGGTTGAAACGCGTTGGGTTGTGGACTATTGGTGTTTCTACATCTACCATGTGGACTACACTATTACCTTTATGTGCTCACACACCTGCACTCTATGTGAGTAGGGTATGTTAGGCTACCCCCTGCATTATAGACTATCATAAATAAGTTATAAGTTAAGGAGGTCCGACACATTGTTATCTCTTTTGACTCAGACGGACGGGGTCAAACATCTCGCCTCCACCATTTATCAACGACTTATATCTCCACTTATGTATTACTTTCTGTGTTATCATTTTAATTGTTCAGCATTCTGCTCAGTGCTATCTAGAAAGCCCATTCCAGTATTGCTTCATGCATTCTGTTCAGTGCTATCCAGAAAACTTGTTCCAGTGTTGCTTCATAGCATTCTGTCCAGTGCTATCCAGAAAACCTGTACCAACATTGCTTCTAAGCATTCTGTCTCAGTGTGTTCCAGCAAATTTGCCTCAGTATTTGCTTCACAAGCATTCTGCCTCAGTGTTTTCCAGAACACCTACTCCATTATTTACTTCACAAGCATTCTGTATCAGTGTGTACCAACACACCTGCTCCAGTAATAACTTATCAAGCATTCATCTACAGTGCTTCTGGAAAACATGCTCCGATATTGATTCACAGCATATTTCATTGCAGTCTGCATCAATTTTGCTTGTGGCATCAAGTTCTAGTTTATTGCAGTCTGCTAGCTTGCATCAGTTCTTAATACCAATCTCCAGCATTAGTCTTCTACTGATAGTAAACCTACATTAGAAACTTCATTATCAAACCACCCAACTTCATCCACACTCCAGCTCATACAGCTAGCCCAAGGGTCCACAACTGTATCAACAAACTCCTGGCGACATGACAATAATCTTTTATTTTTCCATATGATCTATACCTTTATTATTATACAGCAGGAGTGGCCAGACTTTTGGACTCAGTGATCTACTTTTAAAACTAAAAACCTTTTGTGATCTACTGAGCCCAAAAAAGGGGGCATGGTATGCAAAAAAGGGGGTGTGACCTCACAGCAAGGAGCGTGGGGTGTCCTGCCAAAATCACACATAGTATCCCCAATCAAATTATGCCACACAGCAGCACAATCTTATTCACATTACACCACATAGTAGTGTCCCTTATTCACGTTACAACACACAGTAGTGCCATTTATGCACAATGCCCACAGTAGTGCCCCTTATACAGTAACCACTGTAGTACTGCCTCTTATGCAATGCCCCCAGTAGTAGTGCCCCTTATACAATCCTCCCTGTAGCTGCGCCCATTATGAAGTTCCCCCTTGTAGTAATGCCCATTATGCAGTTCTGCCTGGCAGAGCCGTAACTAGGGTAGTGCGACCTGTGCCACCACACAGGGCACTGCAGGGCAGGGGGGCGCTGTTCGAGCCTTTACATTTTCTGTTTATAATCATTCTCACTTGTAGCTTCCTCTTATTTTATCCCCAGCATCTTCTGGCCTCCCCATCTTTTCCCTGGCCCTTCCCCATGAGGCCATGCCCCTTTTTTGGGTGCATTTTGTCCCCATTTCAAAAATAGGGGGGGCACCAATGCTCTGCCTGGCCCAGAGCACCAAACAGCCTAGTTACGGCTCTGCTCCCTGGAGTAGAGCCCCTTATGCAAGCACCAATTAATATTCGTAATGAGTGATAACAAGAATATCACTCATTGATAAATCTAGTCCTTAGCATAAAAATTGTCAAGCAAGTACTAGCCATATTAGCAAATAAATTTGTGATGACCAGGCAGCATCTCCTACACTGGGATGGGAAAAGCTCTTCGCCAACCTGGGTAAAATATATCTAGAGGGTACATTTGAAAGAGGGTGCTCCCCTAAGTAAATTGATGCAGTTCCCTTGAACATTAATCTGGCGATAACCCATGTGCTACTGAAAGCTATATTGTCTGTATATGTGACAAAAAAAATTCCATTGTCTTTGTCATGTGCCGATTTTTTCATTATAACTGTGTACAGGTGGATTAGTGTCAAAAAAGGAACCTGAAAGTATGTGATTTCTGTAACAAAACATATGAATCACATTTTCTTTTAGTTCACTTTATTGAAATTTCAATTCTTTTTTAAAAAAAAACAACACTTTTTGGGCATTTTAGTAACATTGTATTAGAATGAAAAAACATTTCATTTCTTAAAATAAGGAAAAAGATCAATGGAATTTTAGATCTTCAGGTCTTCTGAACCGATTTCGCCACTTAGTTTTCACCGATGACGTAATTTTCGCTGCCTTTCACTTATCCCCGTTTTCAATTTGTCCGACTTTTCGCCGATGCGAAAAGTTTGCACCTTGTAACCAGAGGAAAAGATTCGCCAATGAATACCCGGCGGAAAAAAGTGCAGAATTGGGCTTTTGGGGTGCAAAATTGTGGCAACCACCCTGTACCCTTTGGACACCCCCCTTGATGCTAACTGCGTCAAAAAACGCTAAGTAAACCCCACAAAGGATCCCCCAAAAAAATACTTTGAAAAAGTTGGTGAAAAAAAATCAAAGTGGGGGTACAAAATCTAAAACTAGCGAAATAGCCTGCAAGTATGGGGGAGGTTTATTTTTGATTGCAGGTGCTTGCTGAAGGTGCGTTTTTAGCGCTTTTTAATGCTACACTTTAGAGATTTTTACATATGCTTGCAGCCATTTTCAAGTACCCCAAATTTGATGGGACTACTTTTTTTGGGCAAAATGCTATTCTTCACCACTGTCAAAAAGATGCTTAATAGCGCCTATTGAGACCATTTAAAAACCCAAAATACCTTTAGCAGGGCTATTCGGGGTACCCATAGTGAACCCCCATGTCAGAGCATCTTTAGAGGGGTGTCAGGGCTGATTTCCCCAAAAACAATAGGACTTTTCACCGAATTCGATTTCGCCGGGTCCTGTTTTCGCCAATTTTGAATTGAATACAGGGATACGCGGGGACGCGCGAGATAAGTTTTCGCCTGCAAAACCTCCGATGACGGCAAAAAGTCCGGCAACTGACTTTTCACTCCAAACTGAATAAGTCATCAGCAGGGATTAGAAAACCCTCAGCGGTGAAGGGGTTTATTGATTTGGTCTGTTGCTTGCAAGTAAAAAGAAATAGAGGTAGTTAAATTGGTAATGAACTTGCTGTACATCAATCCTGAAGTACTTGAGTTACATAATTTTTCATATGTAGAGGACCTTTTTAATTTTTACAAGTATATATGAATATTATTTTACTATAACTATTACTCAGAGTATTGTTCTATTGCAGCTGCTCATTTACAAACATATAGTACTGTATATAATTTTATCTACAGCGCATGACAAAAGCAATTGCCCCAATGTTAGACATAGTTCAACCAAATAAACCCTGACTTTGAGTTTAGAAAAGAATTATGTTTCTGACGATAGTTTATTACTTGAACAATGTTGCCGTCTGTCCCTCTTCTCTCATCACTGGATATATTGTGTTAGTAAATACAGTAAGCTGTGTCATTGTAAGACTGTGTTCTTTCTTTACTCAACTTTTCCATCTTGCTTTATGCTGCATCGTCATAATTTCTTCCTCCCTTCACCCTTAGGTGTTACTTAAAATCTCTCCTCACTCGACTTTCACCTCACCCTACCATAAACATCTATAAACAGAAATGAGAAACAGCTTATTTTCATTGCTGGGTGCTCAGCTGTGTTTCCAGGGCTTACTGCTGGAATAATTTTGAATATCACAAATATTATGCTAAGATATAATACATAATTGAAATCTTTCAGGAGACCATTTCAGACGTTCGTCCTGATGATCACATGACTTGTGTACACTCTTTTTAGCTTAAAATGTCTTCTTACCTCACTGAGGAATAACATTTTCCCTGGTAACCAGCAAAATATTGATGCCATTTGGGCAGTAATTATTATGTCATCCTTACCTATGGCATTTGTCACTCTGGCTGCAGGAGGGATGTTTGTGGTATTTCTAAATGCTTCGTTCAGCGACACAAATTCATAATGATCTTTTTTTCTAATATTTGTAAGTTTTTTTATAAAAGTTTCCAATCTCAAACCAACAAAGTGATAATTATTTTACCCTGTAGTTTACGGCTTTCTTAATGTGATGTCACCAGTGGCGGATTTTATCTAGGGCCTGCAAGGGTGTAGCGACCCCTGTAAAATCCTCCACTTCAGTGAGCAAGTGCAGTCCATGACTGCACTGGCTACACTGTGAGTGGAGGTGGCTTTCCTTTGGAAGCCTCATCTGCCAATCATGCACAGGACAGGCAGCCCCAGGGGGAAGTGTCTCTTCCCCCTGGGACTGCCAGTCTGGGCTGCGATTAGCAGAGAGCGGCTTCCATTCTCCCGCCATCTTTATCAGGTGATGACCACCCTGCAGACCCTCTCCTGCTACTCAATCTGCTTCCCCAGCCAAGAGTCAGAGTGGTATAAGCTAAGGGTAGCATTCCATAGACTTGGAGACATGCCTAATGTAAAGGAGTTATAGACTACACACATATTGGGCTGAGACCCCCAAAGTAGAGGGCTGAATTTTAAATTAAAAGACACTTGGCGGGATGAACTAAACGGAAAATGCAATAAAAACCCAATTTTCGGGGTTTTACCGCATTTTCCATATGTACTATTGGGTGGCCGTCTGGGCTCCGAAGCGGAGGGTAATGCCAGCTTTTGCTGGCATTACCCTATAGAAGCCTAAGGGCTTCTACCAGCATGCCCCGTGGCCACCACATCATTCTTCGCATGCGCAGATGGACTCCCGGGTCATAAACCCGGAAATACAGGGCGCAGCACTGATCACAAAGGACAGCTCTTATTGGAAGAGCTGTCCTTTGCAGTACTGATCGCATATGTTAGTAAATATGTGATCAGTAGGGAAGTGATGTCTGGCGGTAATGTTAGTACATCCCGTCCACTATACAGGTGGTTTGTGATGCAAAACCTACAATTATAGTGTTGTAGCTGGTTATCCTGGTTCCTAACATAATGTCTTTATCCTCAGTCACCCCTTCATGATAATTTTGAGGTGGATTTAATGCAGGAGAGATGGCTGCTGGATATGTCTTCTAAATAAGTTTTCAATGTCACACATATATGTATCCTAAAGCAGTTTTTTCTTCAAAGACACAGGTGATTCTGATTTCTCGCTATGGAATCTGACTCTGATGTCACTTCCACAGACTCTTGCTGAGCATATGTATAATGAGGACCACAAATCCACTAGATCAGTGACAGAGTGCACTTTTGGACTTTTAAAAACTAGGTATAGGTGATTGGTTAGGTTAGGCACCACTAAGGGAATGGTTAGGGGGGAGAGGGAAGGGTTAGTGTTAGGGGGAGAGAGGGGAGGGTTAGGGTACTTACCTGCCCTAGTTGGGATGTTCAGTAATCGGGCTTCTGGCGTTGGTATTTCAACTGGTGGCTATTCAGCTGCCAGCATCTCATACCCATCCCCATCTAAGATCTCAGCTATTGTGCTCTTCTGCTGTATATTGCATTATTTGGCATTACATAAAACTTCTCCCTCAGATTATACAAGAGTCAGTGAGTAGGTAGGTATTTTCTTACCATTAAATGGCTCCCTTAGCACAGAATCACTAATTAACATCTACTTCACATGTAAGTAGAGCTTGAAGGGTGGTGGTATATGGCGGTATGACACTCTGGCATTTCCAGGCACCGCTGCCTGTGCCACTACAGTGATCAGCAGTGCACAGACATGTTGAGGGTCCTGGGAGCAGACAGTCGCTGTTGCTAAAATTCTCCTGCACTGGTGACTACTGCAATAAAAAAATTTGATCATTGTGGCGCAGTGCATGTGAAGTCATGAGATCATGCTGCAACATGATCACTGAAATGCAGACAAGCCATGGCACGAAGATGATGAGGAGTAGTCAGAAGACACAAAAGAAGAAGGTAAATGCCTGTGGACTGGAGCCAGAAGGATTTGGGGACTGTAGTTGGGACACTGGGAGCTGGAAATATGGAACAGAGCTTGAGAGACACTGCAGGGCTGGAGAGACAGAAGGGGGCTAGAGCTGGACAGACACTGGGTGGCTGGAGCTTGGGAGACACTGGGAGGCTGCAGAGACAGAAGGGCTGGTGCTGGAGAGACACTGTGAGACTGAAGCTGGAGAGACAGAAGATGGCTGGAGCTATAGATACTTAGGGGCTTTGCTAAAGAGAGAGAAGGGGGTTTGGGAGGATGCCTTCAAGGCATTGATTCTAAAGAAACATTTCTGATACAAATGGTGCCACATTAGCAAATAAGGTTTAATAATATAAAATTGTTTGATAAGGGAAGTCACATTTTGCCCTGCACCAAAACCTCTGTTACTATGTATTATCTGGTTGAATCTTTGCTATATGCTGATGACAATGATTATATTCCTACTCAATCAGACGTCTTCCAGACCATGCGGTCTTCGACGTAAAATGTGAATACCAACTGAAGTCTGCCAAGGGAGGAACAATGGGAGTCATTCAGACCCACTCGCGAGCGGCAGTACGCTCGCAAGTGGGTCGATGTTCCCCACTGCGCATGCGCACGACGGAGGGAGCTCCGTCGTGTGCATGCGTGAGACCCGACGAGCGAAGGACTTTCCTTCGCTCGGAGTGTCTCATCAAAGGGGGCGTGCTGTCAATGGTGACTGACAGCACGCCCCCTTTGGTGGGCGTGCCGGGGGCGTGCCTGCCAGATGGAGGCGTTCCCAAGGGAACGCCTACCGTCTGAAGCCGGCCCCACTGACATCACTAGTGATGTCAGTGGGAGTGATTTTGGCTCTGATAGAGCCAAAATCACTCCTGGCCTTGCGGTTGAGAAACCCAACCGCAGACTTTTACTCGCAGTTCCGATGGTCGCGATGGTCAAGACCATCGTGACCATCATTTTGCACGCTCGTATATGCTGTGGGTGGTGACCCACAGCTATACGAGCGTCCAGGAGGACGCTTCATATTAATGGAGATGGGCCCTGATTCAGAGCGAGCGCTCTGGTAAGAGCGTCCGGCTCTGAATCAGGGCCAATATCTTCAGAGGTTCCCCTTTGCATTGAAACCATATATAGGTAAGGAAGACTCCGCGACTGACCTGCACCTGATGGGGCCATGGGGATTAAATTCATATTATCAAAATCCTGAAAGATACTGGGTTCTGAAGTGGCCTCTGAACCCCAGCTGTTCAATTCAAATTTTGATATTTGTTGTTTGTTTGATATTCAAGTCTTAAAGTGCTTACCTTGCTATTGGTTTGGTATGTGCATCTTGTTAGCACATGTTGTGATAAATCAATTTAAAAGTATATTCACTTTTCAAGGTGTCAAAAGCAAAAAAGGTTGCTGTCCTTCTGTCTGGATATTGTCGAAGACCGATGATTGGCTGAGACCAGATCTTAAAATTAATATCGAGCGACTCCATTTTAGGTTGCCTCTGATGACGCCATCTTGCGTCGTCAGCATGAAACCATGGTGTGTGATGCTAATATGCTATTATTAGCACTGTGCGATCGCATTACCACAGCATACTGTTTAAAATCCTATCATACCCCATACGCATGGATACACATATAAATATATATATTTAAAGACTTCATATATTCAGTGATGACAGACTTGTCTTGTAGACATGTCTGTGACAATCAAGAATACACAAAGATGCTGTAAGTGTTTACTTCAAACATATACACAATATGTCTGTGGCAATGGAAATGTAACCCACATTCACAATTGAAGTGTCCTGAATGTGGATCTATAAACAATTTCCAGACGTGTAGCTATTGTTAACAAATGTAGGCCTTGTATCCAATTCTGATGTATTTAAGTAGAACTAACAGTTGTATTAGGAGAGCCTTTTGTTAAAAATATTCAGACTGTTTGCTAAAGCTTGCTCCATCTATGAACAGGACAAAACCCCATTGTCTGCCATTCTTTTAGTTCAGACAGAAGTAAAATAAATAATAACCAGTTTGAGAATATATGTATATATATATATATATATATATATGTGAATGTATATATATATATATGTATATATATATAATATATACACTTAAACGATCACATGGGTATCCACAATGCGTTCACACATATATATACAGTTGCAATTATAAATAGAAACACACAACACACCTTTTACGCTGCATGAAGACACACAACGCATACTTACATATAATCATAAATATACACGCACTCATAAAAAGTTCCTGCACATTATGGTTTATATTAAAGTTATTAATTATGATGTAAAATGCATGTATTTAATATTAATGGTATACAACATGATAGATATGGCATGTTTGGTACTAAACTGACCCACTGTTTATTTCCAGATATCTGAATCTATCAGCGAGAGAGTCGCATCTTGAATTCGATGGTTATGGAATATAGGAAATTATTGGTTAGTATGCATTCTGTACGTAGTGTCTATTGATTAGTTAAAACACACACAAAGAGCCATTGGGGGGGCTGAACTACCATTGTACAAACTGACCTATGACAGAAGAACCAAGAAGAAGAACCAATGGGATTATGCCAACTGATTCCTATTGTATTGCATGCTCACTGTAAGGGTATATATTCAGGCGCTCTGTATTCGGTGGTTAGTCATCATATTCTTTCTTTTGACGGAGGCTTCACCTTTGATGCCTGAAATCTGGATCCAGAGCGCCTGCGTAATGTATCGACTATACCTTATTTCTGTATAATCCTTTGCGCTAATTGTATTTAGATCAGTGTGTAACTAAATGCTTTTCATGTGAATAATAACTTTTGTGCTTTGGAACCACACTCAAAGTCTGGAAAGCGATTATTTCATATGCGTACGCTACGCTAAACAGCGACATTTAGGTATATAGATCATTAGCAATTCACAATATAGAGGCACTTGACTGCAACCTGTCAGCCCCTTCATGTAGGGGGTGGAGCCTAAGCAGTGATGCATTCATGATGTTGTAACAGGCAGAGGCAGCACAACCTGCCGATGGATGGCTCTGCTGCTATGCAGATTTGCAGTGCCCCTGGAGCTGGCATGGTAGTCACAGGTGAAGGTTTTGGCCACCAGATATAAATCCCTGTCTGGTGGCCCCGGCAGCTTTGATTAGAATTTACCCTTATTGAATTTTAAATTGCATATATAAAGTGTGTATTTAAGTAACAGACTATATATTTATTAAATTATATTGTTATATCACTGGAGGCAACACAAAAATAGGAGGGGAATGGGGAGCATCTAATAATTTAGTGCCTATGGGCAACCTGACCCCCTAAATCAACTTCTGGTGATTGCTGGAACTGTATATGTCTGAAGTATTACATGCAGAGCACATTGCTTGAGGCAGATAATAGCTTGTTGAGAGCTACTGTGATTATGCACTCTTCATGGGCTGGTCACACTCACTCTAAAAATGTTTTTGGAATTCCACTCTTGAATGAGAGATTACAGTTAAAAACTACAGTTTTAGTAAATTATTAGGAATATTTTATATTGAAGAATATGCAATCATATTAAATATTACTCATTAACTATGAAGCCAGGTAATTAAACAGAGACTTTGACATGATATTGTTTCAGCTCAATCTCAAAAAGTTTTTTCCAGCTTTCTTAAGCGTTATCTGTGTTGCCAAGGTAGAAAATTACACTAGAGTGCATGCTAGATTTTGTAAAAGAAAATCATGTCAAATTCCATGGTAGGATCATGGGGTAAAGGGCTACAAAACATTATGAAATTCTGGCTCACCTCCTTGGTAATGATGAGTATTGTCAGGCAAGTGTTTTCTCCATCCAATGACAGACTGACCTTCACCGGGCATATGGTTCCACCAAAGCTTTCCTTATCTAAGTAACGATCCTCCAGGACCCTCTTGGGACAACCTATTTACATTCCACAATGTAGGAGTTAAGATTAGCTCCTCTCCCTTTAGCTATCATACACCTACAGAGGTTAACAACACACATATGGATAATAATTTATCAGAAATTCTTCATTCATAGGGAATCCAAATCTTTTAGTCATAAATGTCATCACATAAGTAATATATATGTAATCAAAATATTACTTAGCATGCTGCGAACAGAAGACATGTTCTATAACTTAGTTCCCATCAGTAATATACGTCAGCCCATCTAAAGTGTAACTAATCTCAAAATATTAAATATTAAATACATCCTCCTTCCACAACCCTTACATTTTCCCAACTATCTCCAAAACTGACTCTGCCCTCTAGTATCTTCACTCTCCTCTTGTTTTCACTAATCCCTTCTCTATCCAAACACTTCAACTATAGCCCTCCTCTATCCAAACACTTCAACTCTCATTCCTTAGTCAATTTAATTATGTCCCTATATAAGGCACAGTGCTGTAACGTGGGGGGGTTGAGCAGGGCATGTGCCCTGGGCGCTGTCAGACCAGTGGCACACAGGAGGGGGGACACACGCTGCCGGCCGCGGTACAGGACATTGGTATCAAGTCAGTGTAGTGCAGACTGCACTAAGGGCCTGATTCAGACCTGCTCGCAAGCGCTGAGCGCTCGCAACCAATGGTGGCCCAGAGCGCATGCGCACGACGGAGCCGGCTCCGTCGTGCGCATCCGCGAGACCCGGATAGCAATGGGCAATTCGTCGCTCCGGGTCTCGTACCAAAGGGGGCATGCTGTCGATGTCGATGTTGAGTGACAGCATGCCCCCTTTCGTGGGCGGGCCGGGGGAGTGGCTGCCCAAATGGAGGCATTCCCATGTGAACGCCTGCGTTTGGGGACGGCCCAACTGACATCACGAGTGATGTCAGTGGGAGAGATTTTGGCTCTGTTAGAGCCGAAATCTCTCTGGGGCTTGCGGCAACGAGACCCTACCACAAGGGTCTCGTCGCAAGCCGGATGGTCGCGATGGTCTTGACCATCGCCACCATCTTTTTGGCCACTCGCTATAGCTGTGGGTGGTCACCCACAGCTATGCGAGCGGCCAGGAGGCCGCTCTAAAAAAAGAGAAGGACGGACTTGATTCAGAGTGAGCGCTCTGTCAGAGCGTCCGGCTCTGAATCAGGGCCTAAGTGCAGCCCACACTACACAGTAACAAACACCACCACCAGTGCCAGGTAGTACACTCGTACTACCCACCAGTTTGTTTTGGCAGCCATTGAGAGTAAGACAGACTCTCATTGGCTGCTGCGCCCACTGCAGGAGTCGGGCTGGAGCTCACTCATGAGCTCCACCTTCCAGCTCCCGCAGTGGGTTATGGGAGAGACATCATGATGTCTCTCCCATAGTTCAGTGCAGAGCGGGCCGGGAGGAGAGAGGAGTGGACAGTGGCAGGCGCAGCAGGAGTGGGGATTCAGGTAAGCGTTGTGGGAAACCACTACTAGTGGCACTGTATAAGGGGCATTACTGGGGACACTGTATAAGTGGCACTACTGGGGGCACTGTATAAGAGGCACTACTAGGGCACTGTATAAGGGGCACTGTATAAGTGGCACTACTGGGGGCACTGCATAAGGGGCACTACTGGGGGCACTATATATAAGGGTGCATTACTGGGGCATTGTATAAGGGTGCATTGCTGGGGGCACTGTATAAAGGGCACTACTACAGGGGGCATTGCATAAGGGGCACTGCTACTGGGGACATTGCATAAGGGGCACTACTACAGTGGGCATTGCAAGAGGGGCACTACTACTGGGGTTATTAAGGTGCATATGGAATGGAATGGAATGTTACCTAGAGTGACGAGAAACGGTGGTGCGTCATGTTGAAACGCCCCCATTTTCCACTGGCCATGCCATTGGACCATGCCCACTTTTTTGCTGTGCACACATACTTTGGAGGGGGCTACATTTTTTTTTAACTTGCCCTGGGCTCCAAATACCCTAGTTACGCCACTGATAAGGCATTACCCATTCTCACCACACTCACATACCCTGAACCTGTTGTAATATCAATGAAAACATTAGTGATACTGGTACCACAATACAAATGTTCTAATAAAGTTTACAGTCATTTACAGTTTATAATAGTAACATTGTTTAGCCATAGACAGTTGGTGCAGGTTTGTTTGGTTTCTGTATAATATATTTAATTTAGAATGTTCAAATAATAGCAAGTACTTTTAGATTGGTGACAGTATATCCTTTTCATCTGCAGTCAATAAGGCATATATTATATTATATTATGCCTGTACCAGTTCTTTGCCTGGGATATATTCAGAAAATACTGCACTAATTAACGGTAGCTAGTGGAAACCAATATGTTGTTAAAGAAATGTAATACTCATCATAATCACGATAAACAAAACTTAAAAACACCAATATGCTTATGAATCAAAACTTTATATCCAGCCAAGTAAAGAACACTTGCTCATACTGTAAATCACGACATATGTATCCTTTAACTACAGATGCAGGCAGTATCTATTTATCAAGAAATGTGTTCTAATTAGAGTTGATTTCCCATTATCCCATCACACTTGAAAGTAAGATCAAGGGGTCTATTTACTAAGCTGTGTTAGGAGATAAAGTGATAAGGTACCAGCCAATCAGCTAATAACTGCCATTTTTCAAACACAGCCTGTGACATGGCAGTTAAGAGCTGATTGGGTGACATGGCAGTTAAGAGCTGATTGGCTGGTACCATATCACCATTCACTTTATCTCCTAACACAGCTTAGTAAATAGACCCCCAAATGTTGGTCTGTGTGCAGATGAAAGCTGTGTATATAATTACAGCTGGTAATTACAGCCAGATGTAAGTTAGCAAGCTGGTTTTGCTCCTGATTACAGTGTCAAATCTCCAGTGCAGTTGCCTTTCAAATCTAGGGATTAGATGAACAGAGGCTTCAGGGCCTGATTCAGAGTTGGGAATAGAGATAGATATCTCTCTCAACTGATCATCTTGGTGAAACCATGCTGCACTGCAGGTGGGGCAGATTTAAAATGTGCAGAGAGATTTAGATTTGGGAGGGAGGTGTCCAAACTGACATCTAAATTGTAGAGTAATAATAAAGCTGTGCAGTATTTGTGGGCTACATGTAAAAGCAGCCAGTATTTACCCTACATGTATTTACACCCCTTGCATTGCAACATGGTTTGTCCAGGTACACAGTTAAGTGCTATCTCTCTCTCTATTCCCAACTCTGAATCAGGCCCTCAGAGCCTGATTCAGAGCCGGACGCTCTGACAGAGCGCTCGCTCTGAATTAGGGCCGACCCTCTGTTTTTTTAAAGCAGCCTCCTGTGACCACCCACAGCTATAGCGAGCGGCCAGGAAGATGGTCGCTATGGTCAAGACCATCGCGACCATCGGGCTTGCGATGAGACCCTTGTGGTAGGGTCTCGTTGCCGCAATCCCAAGAATGCTTTCGACTCAAACAGAGCCGAAAGCACTCCCACTGACATCACTTGTGATGTCAGTGGGGCCGGCCCCAGACAGTAGGCGTTCCCATGGGGGCGTGCTGTCACTCAACATCGACAGCACGCCCCCTTTGATACGAGACCCGGAGCGACGGCTTGGCTCTGTCGTACGCATGCGCACTGGGCCACTATCGACCCGCTTGCGAGCGCTCAGCACTCGCGAGCGGGTCTGAATCAGGCCCTCAGTATGCTGACTTTTGTTCTTAGCTGAATATCTTGTAAAGTTTGAGTATTCAATCTCAGCAGCTCTACACAGAATCATAGGTGAGCTGTTACAGTGTTGCAAACTATAAGCTCTGTACTGACAGACAGGGTTTACATCACATGTAAAGTAGCAGTCAGTGTTTAAAAAATAAAGTAGTCATTATCCTAGTCAACAATCAAAAAATCAACCCTTTCCACTCTATACATCTCCCTCTCATTGGGAACCCAGATTTCCAGAATGGTGAGGCTGCTTACCCCTTCACCCCCTAGGATGTGGCAAGGATCTGGTCAGTTGGACAATTTTTGGATAAAAACCCCAATAAGCCAGTCACATTTTGACAAGCTGTTCAAACCTTCCCAGGAATTGCCCATTTTAACCTAGCATTTCTCAGAGCACAACACTATGCTAATGGTGTGGCAAGAGTTTTGTTTGACATGGAACTGGGTCAACCGACAGGACCATCTGCTTCTTTATTAACCTCCCTCTCCATGTCTCCATGGAGCTATCTCTGCCCATTATACCTCTGTGAGACTAGGCCAGCCCTGGGCAATCCGTGGCTCTCCTGCTCTTTTGAAACTGCAAGTCCCAGCAGTCCCTGCCCCAGTTTTGCTATTAGGGAATGCTAAAACTGTGGAAGTGCATGCTGGAACGTCTTGTTTCACAAAAGCTGGGGATCCTCAGGCTCTAGACTATGATAGAGCCACACTACCCTGCCCTATCCTCTTAGTCTAACCGTCCCTGCCCTATACCCCCAGGTGCAGCCCTCCCTGTCCTGTATCCCCCTTGGTCCAGCCTTCCCTGCCCTGTGCCACCTCCAACCATGTCTAGCCATCCCTTTTTCCCCAATCAGCCAAGCCCTCCCAGTGATGGTTGTAGGGGCAGGCAAGCTGGGAGGTTGCCTGGGGTGCTACAGCCAGCGAGCATGCCCACAGTCATTCCACTGGTGCCATCTAATATGATGACCAGGGACAGGCAGGACCAGGAGGCCCCAAACTTTTACAGGTTGGGACCACGGCTGGATGCATTAAACAAGCAGAAGCAGCTGAAAGTGCCTATCTAAATCTGCTATCGATGCATTGCTGACCTCAGATGGTGTATAAGCTGCTGTGGCCCTGCCCCCTTAGGGGCCAGTGTCACTGAAAATGGCAGAGCTGAAAGCCACAGAGTGTCACTGAAACTGCCAGCAGTGTTGCATGAACAAGAAGCCAGGCAGCAGCACAGGCAGCCCCTTTCTTGGCTTCACAGCCAGTGATGGGTCTATGTACTGTACTAAGCCTTGGATGGAGATAAAGTGAACATAGATAAAGTACCAGCCAATCAGCTCCTAACTGTCATGTCACAGGCTGTGTTTGAAAAATGGCAGTTAGGATCTGGATGGCTGGTACTTTATCTCCATCCACTTTAACTCCATCCAAGGTTTAGTAATTAGACCCCTGAGTCACTGAAGCCCCCTTTACATGGGACGAGGAGCTGAAAGCCTGATATACCTGCATGAGGAGGACTGCAGTGGGGAACACTTGAAATAAAAATTAAAGAACAGTTAGCACCTATTCATGTAAAATATATTAAAAAGTTACGCCTTAACCCAGTGCATTTCCCCTGTCACCCATTGCCTCTCACTGCCACCTTCTCCCTGTAACCCTCTATCTTCTGCTGTCACCCACTGCCTTATGCTGTCACCCACTGCCTCTCCCTGTCTCCCTCTGCATTCCGCTGGCTCCCTCTGCCTTCTGCTGTAACCCTCCTTCTATCACCCACTGCCTCTACCTGTCATCCTCTGCATCTTTCTGTCACCCACTGCCTCTCCCTGTCTGCCTCTACCATGTCACCCATCACCTCTCACTGCCACCTTCTCTCTGTCACCCTCTGCCTTCTGCTGTCACCCACTGCCTCTCCCTGCCACCTTCTCCCTGTGATCCTCTACCTCTCCATAAGGCATGCCCCTTAGAGTGATGATCATGGGGCGTATCATGAAACAACGCCCCCTTTCCGGGAGTGCACATGCCTTCGGTGCACACAGAAGAGAGTCCTCTTTTGTTTTGTTTTTCTTTTGGGGGGCTAAAGGAAACTTTTCCCCTAAGCAACACAAGTTCTACAACCGGCCCTGATCCCTCCCTGCCCTGCACTTCTTCTTAGTCTTGTCCCTCCTGCCCTGTGCCCACCAGGTGCAGCCCTCTCTGCCCTGTGCCTCACATAAAGGTCCAGCATTCCCTGGCCTGTGCTATCACCACATCATGTCGAGCCATCCTTCTGCCACCCAGGTCCAGTCTTCCTTGCCCTGCATTCCCCTTGGTCTAGCCTTCCCTGCCTTGCATCCCCAGATCCAGACATCCGTGTCCTGTGACCCTCCAGTTTCCCACATCCTGCCCTCTCATATTCAGACATCATTGGTCTCCCATATATTGCCTCCATGACCCACCTTTCCCGTGTCCCCTTCATAAAACAATTTTCCTCTATCCCTGCCCCTCATCCCACCACACCCTTTTATCTTCCACTTATCCCTTCTTCATCTCTTACCATCCTCCTCCTCTTCTGCTGTAGGTGAGTCCTGCTGGCTTACTACCAGAAGCAACGTAGAGAAACCTGAACATGGCAGGAAAGCACAATCTTTTGATTGAAATATTGCTTTTTCCTCTAACGCTTCTATCGCTGGCGAATGCCCTGATGGCAGTAAAATGTGCCAACTTTCACCAGTAAAGGCTTTCCAAAATGATTTTTTTGCTACTTTATTTGGATCTGGCTTTTTTTTTATGTGGATCTACACACACACACACACACACACACACACATATATAATATATATATATATATATATATGTAGAATCAACGTGGCTTTCCCTATATATTTAGTACAGATTCTTGTCTATTGTGTATGTACTCGCGTAATTCTATCTTTCTGGGGACTTGGGTCATACAACACACCAACAATGGCGGGACATCTAGCATTGTGGGGACCTGAAATGAGCATGCCCCCATGAGCCAGCATAGAAATCGGGTATGTTCCCAGGAATCACAATTCCAAGACTGTTGTAGAAGTCCGTGTGCATAGTACATCTGCAATTTCTTTTCATGTGCATATTACTTTAAAATCTGCATGATAGCACCTTTCATTACTATTAGGGTGTGCAGTCTAGAGCAACTTCCCAAACTATATGTTATGTGTATCTATAAAACATCTGAAGTCTGAGATTACTTCAGTCTAGATTGGTACCCCTCCCCTACCTCCCCCTATATGTTTTTAAGTAGGGAACTAGAATATGACTGCACTTGGTAACAGGCATAATCCAAAGTAAATCCTATCTATATTTATATAGTGTCAGTTTATTTGGGGTGAGCATTTGGGCGTGGAGCCCCCTAAGCTGTCTTGGCTGGGCCTCTTCAGGGCATCACAACTTAATATACATAGTCAATTTTATATCACTCTTTACGTTTTTTATTATTCATCTATTTTTCCACACATTCTTTTCTTTTGTAACTATTTCAACACTCATTAGCTACCTTCTCACACCTGATACTTTATAACACTTCACTGTCACCTTTCTTTAATGTGATGCCTTGGGGTGGGTCTTTAGCTGGGCTGTTTTTTGAGCTGCCCTGCACCCCAGATGTGAACCCCAGAGTGTTAGGGACCTGCTCGACGAAGCATCTTTGATGTTGGTGGGCAGGCCCATATCATTGGCCAACGATATGCTAACTACTGTTAGTATTGGTTTTCGCAGAGTTTGCTGCTTCAGTGTTTTTAGACCTTTTAGTCAGATGTTACTATGGTATACTGAAGTAAAATTACAAGCATTTCATAAGTGTCAAAGGCTTTTATTGACAATTACATTAAGTTTATGCAAAGAGTCCATATTTGCAGTGTTGACCCTTCTTTTTCAAGACCTCTGCAATTCGCCTTGACATGCAGGCAATCAACTTCTGGGCCACATACTGACTTATGGCCACCAACTCTTGCCTAATCAATGCTTGGAGTTTGTCATAATTTGTGGGTTTTTGTTTGTCCACCCGCCACTCGAGGATTGACCACAAGTTCTCAATGGGATTAAGGTCTGGGAAGTTTCCTGGCCATGGACCCAAAATTTTGATGTTTTGTTCCCCGAGCCACTTAGTTATCACTTTTGATATGGCAAGGTGCTCCATCATGCTGGGAAAGGCATTGTTCATCACCAAACTGTTCTTGGAAGGTTGGGAGAAGTTGCTCTTGGAGGATGTTTTGGTACCATTCTTTATTGTGTTCTTAGGCAAAATTGTGAGTGAGCCCACTCTCTTGTCTGAGAAGCAATCCCACAAATTAATGTTCTCTGGATACTTTACTGTTGGCATGACACAAGACTGATGGTAGTGCTCACCTTTCCTTCTCTGGACAAGCGTTTTTCCAGATGCCCCAAACAATCTGAAAGGGGATTCATCAGAGAAAATAACTATGCCCCAGTCCTCAGCAGTCCAATCCCTGGCTTTACCTTATGAAGAAAGCGGAACCTAAATACCCAGAGAAACACTTTAAGGAGTAAGGAGTGCTTTGAAAGTTCCCAGCCATGATGTCACCCGCGCACTGCATGACTGGGAACGCTGGCATCTGAAGCGTTCCCAGCTCAAAATGGGATTTTGATAGGTCTTATTTTTGGGGTAGGGCTTATTTTGGACCGGGTTACAAAAGTAAGGGAAGGGCTTATTTTCGGGGTAGGTATTATCAGTGAAACATGGTAACTAAGTGGCTTGGGGAACAAAACATCGAAATTTTGAGTCTATGGCCAGGAAACTTCCCAGACCTTAATCCCATTGAGAACTTGTGGTCAATCCTCAAGAGGCAGGTGGACAAACAAAAGGAAAGAAAAAAGTGGGCGCTACCAATGTATGACACCAATTAAGCTGAAAAAAGTATATACCACTTCTGCTCCCCCCACACAGTGGATCTGGAAATCCACTTAATAGCAATCAAGATCAGAAATATAGAAAAGACAAACAAAAGCCCACAAATTATGACAAACTCCAAGCATTGATTAGACAAGAATGCGCGACCATCAGTCAGTATGTGGCTAAGAATTTGATTGACAGCATGCCAGGGCGAATTGCAGAGGTCTTGAAAAAGAAGGGTCAACACTGCAAATATTGACTCTTTGCATAAACTTAATGTAATTGTCAATAAAAGCCTTTGACACTTGTGAAATGCTTTTAATTTTACTTCAGTATACTATAGTAACATCTGACAGAAAGGTCTAAAAACACTGAAGCAGCAAACTTTGTGAAAACCAATACTTGTGTAATTCTCAAAACTTTTCCCCATGGCTGTACCTCTGATATGATATATAATTACAATGTACATTTAAATTTGAACAGTACTGATCGCATAGTGCATCTGCAATTTTTTTTAAATGTGCATATTACTTTAAAATCTCAGCATGATAGTACCTTTCATTGCTATTAAGGTGTGCAGTCTAGAGCTACTCCCCAAACTCTATGTTATGTGTATCCAGTGGCGTAACTAGGGCAGGGCGAGCGAGGTGCGTGCCCTGGGCGCCTTTGGACCGGCAGCGCGGGGGGGCGCCGCCGGCCACGGTACCGGCCCGCCCACCCTAGTTAGCCAGTGTAGCGCCGACCGCAATGAGTGCGGTCAGCGCTACACATTTACACAGGACCAGCGCTAGGCTTCCAGCGCCGGTCCTGCCTGAGCCCGTTCCCTCCCCCTGAGCGCTTGCCCAATAGCGCCAGGAGGCGGGCTCAGGCTGTGCATAACACACGCATCGCCGCCAGCACTGGCGGCGATGCGTGTGTTAAACAGCAGCCAATGAGAGTCAGATAGACTCTCATTGACTGCTGCAGCACACACTGCAAGAGTCGGACTTCCGTCCGGCTCCTGCAGTGGGTAATGGGACTGACGTCATGACGTCATGACGTCTGTCCCATAATGCTGAGCGTGCCAGCCCGGGTGGGAGCGGCGTCGCGAGCAGGACCAGGAGCAGAGATTCAGGTAAGTATATTTTTATATATATATATATATATATATATATATATAATTTTTTTTTTAACCTATCTGCACAACGGGGGAGGGGGGTGGCTACTACTGGGGGGACCTCTACTGGGGGAGGGGTGGCTACTACTGGGGGGACCTCTACAGGGGGAGGGGTGGCTACTACTGGGGGGACCTCTACTGGGGGAGGGGTGGCTAATACTGGGGGCGCCATTGGGAGGACCTACTCTACTGGGGACTACTACTTGGGGGGGAACTACCACTGGGGGCATTATAAAAGGGGCCCACTACTAGAGGCACTGCATTCGGGGGACCACTACTGGGGGCAATAATAGGAAGGGCCACTACAGGAGGCACTGGATACGGGGGATCACTACAGGGTGCCTGCATAAGGGGACCACTACTGGGAAAACTGCATGGGGGGGGCTACTGCTGGGGGCACTATATAAAGGGCACTGCATAGGGGGGGACTACTACTGGCGGCACCATATAAAGGGCACTGCATAAGGGGATACCGCTACTGGGCGCACTGCATTGTGGGGACTGCTACTGGGGGCACTGCATAAAGGGGAACACTATGTGGGGCAATGCATTTGGGGGGCCACTACTGGGGGTACTGAGTAAGGGGAACTAATTGGGGGCTGTATAAGGGGGACCACTACTGGGGATACTGTATAAGGGGCACTACTATGGGCCTGCATGAGAGGGACCACAACTGCATACTGGGGGTACTGTATAAGGGGTACTACTGGGGTTAAGGTGCATATGGATAGGAATGTTCAGTGTGAAAATAAAGGGGTGTGTCATGTTGACACGCCCCATTTTTAAGTGACCACGCCCATTTTTTTCCCGCTCGTGGGGGGGCTTCCTTTTCAAATTTGTCCTGGGCTCCAAATACCCTAGTTACGCCACTGTGTGTATCCATACACACATCTGAAGTCTGAGATTACTTCAGTCTAGATTGGTACCCCTACCCCACCTCTATATGTTTATAAGCAGGGAACTAGAATCTGACTGTACTTGGTAACAGGCTTAATCCAAAGTAAGTCCTATCTATATTAATATAGTGTCAGTTTATTTGGGTTGAGCATTTGGGCGTGGGGCCCCCAGAGCTGTTCTGGCTGGGCCTCTTCACGGCATCACCACTTAATACACATAGATACTTTTTCTATCACTCTTTACGTTTGTTTATTATTCATGTATTTTTTCACACATTCTTTACTTTTGTAACTATTTCAATACTCATTAGCTACTTTTACACACCTGATACTTTATAACACTTCACTGTCACCTTTCTTTCATGTGATGTCCTGGGGGGTCTTTGGCTGGGCTGTTTTTTGAGATGCCCTGCGCCGCAGCTGTGAACCCCAGAGTGTTAGGGACCTGCTCGATGAGGTGACCTTGACATTGGTGGGCAGGCCCATATCATTGGCCAACGATATGCTAATTACCTCTGAAATGATATATAATTACAATGTACATTTCAATTTGAACAGTAATGATCGAATAATGCATCTGCAATTTATTTTCCTGTGCAAATTTTTAGATGGGACAGAGATTGCAATTTCACTGCTGTTAAATAAAGATGGTAAATTCTAGCAGGATTCTTTTAGGACAGTGGCATGATCCTGATTCAGTATTTAGCTGTCAATGAAAATTATTAAATTACTTTAACATGTTTTTATGCTACTTGACACTTTCATTACCTGTGGGCTGGTTTCAAAGTCGCATGTGGTTGGGCAGAATCCTTTCACTTTTGCTAGTTCTTTCTCATCTATAACAATAAAAGTTGACCACTAGGTTTGGGCAGGGCCATAAGGGAGCCAGCCTGGGCCCGGGGAAAAGGGGTGTGGCCTGATCACGGGAGATGTGGCCATGCCCCCTTAGAAAAAAAGAGACAATGAAAAAACCTGTGCATTGGAGAGGGGGTGCTGTGAGCCCCTCAGCTAGGTGCAAATCCAGGGGGGGCATGATCAGGGTGCTTGCTCTCCCCCGCAGACAGAGGAGAGGAGACTGCTGTTGCTGCTCAGCAGCAGCGAGCAGTCTCCCTGGTCTCCCACTGCAGCATGTGCTGGGCTTCTGACAGGTAAAAGGGGGCGGGGCATTGGACCCGTGCTCATCCAAAAAGCCCTGGTATGGGTAATTTCTACCCACCCCCTCTCTGTGCCCCTTGATTTGGGATTGTATATTCAGCCTGCTAGCATGAGAGATATCTTTCATTCCACTTTATAGCTGCCTGATGGAAAGACACTTTGCCCACAAAGTCTGCTACCTACAGGTCGTGTCTGGTCTCACGGGAGAACTGAATTAGGATTCTTTAATCCTCATGAAAGAGACATTATTCTGGTGGACTTTTCATAGATTTGATGAACCTTGCAAAGGTAAAATGACACAAGTAATGGGAACGTTTGCTCTAAGAAAATGAGCCACCATTAATGATCTGTAACCACACTGAAAGGAGTGAGCCATTTGAAAGTATTCCAGTTCCTTTTACTTACAAAGGCAGGGATTTTATAAAGATATTGGTTTTCTGATACACTCCCAGAAATAATAAACTTTAACTAGCTGGCTTAAATTCCCTGTAACGGTGTAGCGTGGTGATATTGTTATTGCTTTAATAATGTACAGTCAGCAAGAAAGTATTGGCAAAGCATTCTAGAAGTTTCTACTTAATGTACCAGTCCTTGTAATGTTATCATTCTGTCTTATTGTACTTTCCGTTAAATGTTTTATAGTGTGGTTTCTGTTTCACAAAAAGTAAATGTAGGTTTTGATAGAAACTATGGCAGCAAAATTAGTATGTACTTTTATGTGAACTCTTAACCTTCCTGCAGTGTTAGTGAAATCTCTGGTCAGTGGGAAATAAGGAATGATCTGTCATGTGATGTCACATAGAGTGAATATTGACGTATTATGGATGTTTTTGACCTTTATAGAATTTAAAAAATGTTTACAGAAAAGTGACCGTTTATGTGTTTAAATCACATAAGGATACTGTATGCTTTATCGAAAATGTTTTGATCAAAATAATCTACATTAAATTTCTTTATCGAAAAAAGTGTGAACCTCTAGGATTACCAGTCCATTTAAAGGGATAATTAGAATCTTAGGTGTCAATCAATTGAATGACAATTAGGTGTGAGTTTATGTGGCTCTTCCCTATTTAAAAAGTATAAACATGAGTCTTCACTGCCAAAGTATTTTCTCAACCACACAGGTCTGTGAATATATGGCATTTATTGCTCAAAGAGATTTCTGAGGATATCAGGAAGAGAGTTGTTGATGTTGCTCAGGCTGGAAAATGTTGCAAAAAAATCTCTAAATGTTCTGGGGGTGAAGTCTGAATAGGTGTTAGGTGTAAAATCGGTAACTGTGCACGTTATGTGCTGCAGTGACCACTTCCCTGCATGTCATAATGCAAGGAAGTGGTCAGAATGCGCCCTTGTCATTATTGGCATCGCTATACCTAGATAGGCCGCCGATGTAGAAAATAAGTTTTTTTTTGTTTTTTTTTTTAAACTGTTGATGGTGCCACTGGGTATTTTTAACTGGCACATACGTAGACTCCCTGCAAGCGCCGCTTAGATACTGAAAGAGGGAGAGTGCAATTCAACATAAAGGTGAATTAACACTCTCCCTCTTTGGCAAATTAACTTATAATACATCTCGGCAACATCAGAACCTGCTTCACCGTAATAATGGATGAAGCAGTTTCTGACAATTACCAAATGATAAGCACATTATCATACATATCCCCATTTCTAATGTATAATTGAAGAAAATTAATCTCTCCCCAGGAAAATCACTCAAAGATCATGTCACAGATTATTTTGGGAGATCGCTGACAACAACAGGATAATGTCAAATGATATACTGTAAAGTATGTTGATTTAGCTAATGTCTGTGTTCATCAGTCCATCAACACTCAAAAACTGAACAATAATAGTGTACACGGGAGGATAGCAAGGAAGAAGCCACTACTTGCCAAGGAGAACAATTAAAGTGTGCTAAAGATACCCTGGATGAGCCAGAAGACTAAATAATGTTCTGTGGATGGATGAGCCTAAAGTAAAACATTTTTGGCTTAAATTAAAAACTTTGCTTAAAAGACCAAACACTGAATTCCAACAAAATAACCTCATCCAAATGAGTAACACTGTGGCAAAGTCATGATTTAGGGCAGTTTTGCTGCCAATAGACCAGGACTACTTGTCATCATTGATGGAACTATGAATTCGAGAGTGTAACAGCAAATTCTACAGGAAAATGTAGGGTATATGGCCATGAGTTTAAGCTCAACATAAATTGGATCTTGAAGCAAGCCAATGACCCTTGACATACAAGTCAATCTACAGAACAATGGTTGAAGAGGAAGATATTTAGCAATTTGGAATGGTCATATCAAAGTCCATACAAAATGTCAATAGTGGTAGGACCTGTTTGCTCATACAAAAAAGCCTAAAAACATCCATGAGTTGAAGCAATGCTGTCAAAATTATTCAGCAGGGAACAAAAATTATTGTTTCTCAAGGGGGTCAAACCAGTTATTGAAACCACATTTATTCCAAAAAATACTGTACTTTTAATGTTGGATAATTTTGGTGTCCACAACCTAAAATGTATATCATTATAGAAGAAAGGAAAAAGGAACAGGTCACATGCAAAAAAAATAAATAAAAAACACCATGTAGAGAAGAAAAGGCAAGAAAGTCACACAAAGTAGAATAATAAAAATGAAAAGAAAAAAGTAATGCTGAGGACAATCTGTATAATAAAATCAAGTTCTGATTAAAATGATGTCACCACTGCATGGTGTACATGGGCATCAGAATGGGGGGAGGCAAGAGGACGGACTCTGCACTGCATAGAGGAGGGGGTGTAATGTGCTGTCTTTAAGTTAAAAGTCCGCACATTACACCTCCTCCTCCATGCAGTGCAGGGGCTGTGCAGCCTGTTGCTATACAGTACAACCCCTGACCATCCACGGCTGCCAATTAAGTCCCTGCTCGTCCAGCAACAGGTAAGTTCGAGAGAGGGAGTGGGGGCCTCATTGCATGGAGGCAGGGGCATCAGAACGATTCTATGTTGCCACCCAACATAAAATCATTCTGATGCCCCTGATGGAGTGTGTCTAATGCATAGTCTTATTCAAAAAGAAAACTTTCACATACTCTGCGCACCCCATAAATAAATAAAGGATAATTAACTAGCCCTCTGGAAAGTTTAGAAACACAAATCCAGGCACACAGGCATACACATTAGCTCCACTGTGGATTTACATGCAGGCCAATGCAGTGACATGCACAGTGCATGCCACATCCGTTGTCTGGTTGACACAACAACAACTGAAGAACTGAAGAAGGGCTCCAGGAAGAGGAGGTAGGGAAGTCTAAATAAATAGAGAGGGGAAAGACACAGAGGGACCGGACAGAAATAGACCCACAAATACAGAGGGGCAGGAGGGTGATAGGGGGAAAAAATAGAAAGACAGCGGAGGGTTGGAAAGAAAAAGAGGAAGCAAGAAAGAACGAAAGAGTAACAGGGAAAAAAGCAAAAGAGAAGCAGATGAGAAAAAGAGGGGAAAGAGCCAGATGGATAAAGAGAAAGAGACAGAGGAGGGAGGAGACAAATGGTTGGGAAGAGGGAGGTTGAAAAAGAGGAGGACAGAGGATGAGAAAAAGAGGGCTTTGGTGCACTGTAGAAAGAGAGAAGGAAAATGCGCAAGAGGGAAACAAAACCCAGGCAGTGTCAGGGACAACAACTCAGTATAAAAAGAAACACGTCTACATGTATGACAAACCAAAGAATAGCAGCAACCACTTTCCTTGTTTCCCTTATGAGTTTTGAAATTTCATTGAACAGGTTTGCAGATTCCATACCTGTACAGAAAATGGCTACTCTGGGGATTGTGGTTAAGAAAGTATGTATTATCCTCACCTGTAATTCCATTTCCATGAATTTTATTGAGAAATATGCCCCTACCTAACAGAGAAAAAAATAGATACACATCTGACAATTTCCCAATCACTAGTGATTAACAATGCATGCACTCACAAGCACAACACAACCCTTAGATATTCAGATATCATATAAGGATTGTCACAATGGTGGGATTTGGAAGCTGTGTTCCCGGACTGGGCCTTGGACCTGTATTACTTGGTGCAGAAGCTCGCTGGAGGAGACTTGGCTTAATAAAGTTTCTCCGCATGAGAGGGTGCAGCGAACTGATAGGAGTTTGAGGAATGTAAAGTAGCGTGGTGACTTGGAAGCTACATGGTGCAGCTGGATAGCCGTGGGTAGGCGTTGGTAGCTGGGTGGCTACGTGGAGCGGCTGGATAGCCCTGGGTAGATGTTGGTAGCTGAGTGACTATGTGGAGCGGCTGGATAGCCATGGGTAGACGTTGGTAGCTGAGTGGCTACGTGGAGTGGCTGGATAGCCATGGGTAGGCGTTGGTAGCTGGGTGGCTAAGTGGAGCGGCTGGATAGCCGTGGGTAGACGTTGGTAGCTGAGTGGCTACGTGGAGCGGCTGGATAGCCGTGGGTAGACTTTGGTAGCTGAGTGGCTACGTGGAGCAGCTGGATAGCCGTGTGGAGACGTTGGTAGCTGGGTGGCTACGTGGAGCGGCTGGATAGCCATGTGGAGACGTTGGTAGCTGGGTGGCTACATGGAGCGGCTGGATAGCCGTGTGGTGATGTTGGTAGCTGGGTGGCTACATGGGGCGGCTGGATAGCCGTGGGCAGACGTTGGTAGCTGGGTAGCTACGTGGAGCGGCTGGAAAGCCGTGGGTAGACGCTGGTAGCTGGGAGGTGAATACTAGCAGGAAACACCTTCGGAGCACAGTGGGAAGGCTCACTTAGTGGAACTAAGAAAATAGCTGCACTGGCAACTTGTGTCAGCATTGGAGATCCTTTTATAGTGGACGCTGAGAGATGACAGGCTGAGAGAGAAGGAGAAGATTCCTCATTGGTGGAAGTGGAGTCACATGGGCAATCCAAGATGGCCGCGCCCATGGCCCGGAGGACAGCGCTTCTAGGAAGAAACCAGCGGGGACCAGCGATCAGCAGGAGGCGGCGAGGAAGCAGCACAGCAGCGGGACCCTCCAGAGGAGAACAGAGAAGATCGCCCTGAGGGAGGAGTATGGCGCGGGAGCCAGAAGACAGCGCGGGTCAGTGCCCGCAAAGGTAAGCGGCGGGGTCTGATTCTGGGGTCTCCAGAGCGGCGTGTGACAGTACCCCCTTCTTCAAGAGTGGCCACCGGACACTGCCTTGGTTTATGAGGAAATTTCATATGGAACGCTTTGACCAGACGGGGCGCATGGACATCGGAAGCATTTATCCAGATTCATTCTTTCGGACCATAATTTTTCCAGTCGATGAGGTATTGCAGACGATTGTATCGACAATGGGAATCTAAGATTCTGTCAACTTCGAACTCCTCTCCTTGTTGTGTTAGAACACTAGAAGCTTTGGGAAGGACCTTCTGAAATCGGTTTAAGACCAGTGGTTTAAGAAGAGAAATATGGAAAGAACTTGGATTGCGAAGAAATGGAGGAAGTTTTAGCTTGTAGGCCACAGGATTCAAAACTTTGACGATTGGGAATGGGCCAATGTACCGCGGGGCAAATTTCATTGAGGGAACTCGGAGTCTTAGGTTTCGGATAGAGAGCCAGACCATATCCCCAGATTGGAAATTGGGAACCACTCATCTTTGGCGGTCAGCAAATCTCTTGTACCGGGCTGAGGTTTTAATCAGAGAGGAACGAACCTTTTCCCAGATGTCGGAGAACCGTTGAAGAGACATCTTGGCCGCGGGCACATCTAATGTTGGAAGAAGAGGGAAATCTGGCACTCGAGGATGATGACCAAAAACTGTAAAAAAAGGAGTTGAGTTGGTGGACGTGTGATAATGATTATTGTGAGCAAATTCGGCCCAAGGAAGAAGTTCAATCCAGTCATCTTGGGAGGAGGAGACAAAAGTGCGTAGGAACTGTTCCAGGTCTTGATTGACCCTTTCGGTCTGACCATTGGTCTGGGGGTGATAAGCGGTAGAAAATTTGAGTTTTATTTGAAGGGCTGAGCAGAGTGACCTCCAAAACTTCGCTACAAACTGTACTCCCCTGTCGGAGATGATCTATTGAGGAAGGCCGTGGAGCTTGAAGATCTCTTTTATAAAACTCTGGGCGAGTAGAGGTGCAGACGGAAGCCCAGTAAGAGGTACAAAATGAGCCATTTTAGAAAAGCGATCCACGATAACCCAAATTGTGTTGTGGCCCCGAGATGGAGGAAGATCAAAGATGAAATCTATAGAGAGGTGAGTCCATGGCTTAAATGGAATTGCAAGAGGCTGGAGTTGACCGTGTGGAACCCGCCGAGGTATTTTGTGTTGGGCACATTTGATGCATGACGAGACATAAGACCTGACGTCCTTTTTCATCAAAGGCCACCAATAGGACCGCTGTATGAACTCAAGGGTTTTATCCATACCCAAATGACCAGAGAACTGGGAAGCATGGGCCCAAAGCAGTAACCTCTTGCGGAGTTCTGGAGCAACGAAAGTCTTCCCAACCGGGGGTATAGAAGATAATTTGGTAGAGGCGAAGAAAGCTGGATTCAGGATTGGTTGGGGCTGTTCCATGGGTAGATCACGGTCGCTTGTCATGGAACGGGAGAGTGCGTCGGCTTTGAGATTTTGAGAGCCAGGACGATAGGAGAGTTTGCAGTTAAATCTGGAGAAAAACATGGCCCACCAGGCTTGACGAGGATTCAAGCAATTTGCAGATTTAAGATAAAGCAGGTTCTTGTGGTCTGTAAAAATGGTAATGGGGTAGAGAGCTCCTTCTAGAAGATAACGCCATTCTTCGAGGGCTAGTTTCATGGCGAGTAACTCTTGATCTTCGATGGTGTAGTTCTTTTCTGCAGGCAAAAACTTCCGGGAAAAGAAACCACAGGGATGAAGTTTTTCATCTTCAAACCGCTGGGGGAGTACAGCACCGACACCTTCGGAGGATGCGTCCACCTCCAGGATAAATGGCCGGGTGGAATCCGGTTGCTTTAAGATGGGAGCGGAGATGAAGGCTTGCTTAAGGAGTTGAAATGCTGAGGTAGCTTCGACGGGCCACTTAGTTGGATCTGCTCCCTTATGGGTAAGGGCTGTAATAGGAGCTACCAGTGTTGAAAAACCTTTCACAAACTTGCGGTAATAGTTGGCAAATCCTAGGAACCTTTGTAT
The DNA here is from genome assembly GCA_031769625.1 of Taudactylus pleione. Classification (NCBI taxonomy): domain Eukaryota; kingdom Metazoa; phylum Chordata; class Amphibia; order Anura; family Myobatrachidae; genus Taudactylus; species Taudactylus pleione. The sequence continues at coordinate 3,656,981 of JAUIMM010000006.1, read as the reverse complement.
GGATTTTAAGGAAGAAGGAAGAGACCAATCAAGAATGGCTTGTAATTTTGAAGAATCCATTTGAAGGCCTGTTCCGGAGATGATGTACCCCAGGAATGGTACACTTGAGACTTCAAACAGACATTTCTCTAATTTGCAAAAAAGTTGATTGGACCGCAATCTCAGAAGGACTTCTTTCACCTGGACTCGATGAGTTTGGAGGTCTTGAGAAAAAATCAAAATGTCATCCAAGTAAACGAACACGGACTTGTACAAAAGATCCCGGAAGATTTCGTTGATGAAAAACTGGAAGACGGCTGGAGCATTACAGAGGCCGAAGGGCATAACGAGATATTCGTAGTGCCCATCCCTGGTGTTGAAGGCCGTTTTCCATTCATTGCCTGGATGGATACGAATTAAATTATAGGCCCCTCTTAGATTGAGTTTGAAAAAAACTGTGGCTCCCTTGACTCTATCGAATAACTCTGTTATGAGAGGAAGAGGGTAGCGATTCTTAATAATTATTTCATTAAGACCCCGGTAGTCAATACACGGGCGCAGCCCACCATCTTTCTTTTTTACGAAGAAAAATCCAGCCCCGGCTGGAGACGTGGAAGGTCGAATGAAGCCTTTACTTAAATTTTCCTTAATATACTCCGACATAGCATGAGTCTCAGGGAGAGATAGGGGGTAGGTTCGGCCTCTAGGAGGATTCTCCCCGGGAATCAGAACTATGGAACAGTCCCAATCACGATGGGGAGGTAATAGATCTGCGCTCTGTTTGCTGAAGACGTCCGAAAACCCATCATAAGCTTTTGGGCAGGTCTATGGAATCCTGTATGACGGAAGATCGGACAGGTACTACCCACTGAAGGCAGCCTTTGAAACAATTGGAACCCCAAGAGGTTATTTGCATGGTGGTCCAATCAATTTGTGGTGAATGTCTCTGTAGCCAGGGTAGCCCGAGGACTAAAGAATGAGAGGCTTTGGGAATCACTAGGAAGGACAGTTGTTCGGTATGAAGCACCCCAATGGTAAGTCTAAGTGGTGCTGTACAATGTGGGATGGTTCCACTAGTAATGCGACTACCATCGATGGCAGTTAAAGTGCTGACTCGAGGCAACGCTTCTATGGGGATTTGATGTTTCTGGGCAAAGTCCGTAGTGACAAAGTTCTCTGCTGCACCAGAATCCAGAAGAGCTAATACAGCTTTGGAACCTCGAGGAAGCTTTAACTGAGCCTGGATGGTGGAATCAGACTTCCTATGTGATTCAACGGCAACTCCTAACTTAACCTCTCTGTCATAAGTTAGGAGGAGGCGTTTCCCGGACGAATTGGACGGATGGGACAGGATCTAACTAAATGTTGAGGAGATCCGCAGTACATACAGAGGTTCTGTCTCTGCCTTTTCTGTCTTTCCTCGGCTGATAGACGAGAGCGGTTGACCTGCATGGGTTCCTCGCCCATAGGAGGAGAGGGTAAACGGGAAGCTGGACGTGGCCTTCTGCGATCTAGTCTGCCTCTTTCCAAGGCACGCTCCCTGTGACAAAGATCCACCTTGTTGCAAAGGGAAATTAAATCATCCAAGTTGGTTGGGAGGTCACGGGAAGCTAAGTCGTCTTTGAGTCTTTCTGAAAGACCACTCCAGAAGGCAGCGATGAGAGCATCCTCGTTCCAATTGAGTTCTGAGGCCAGAGTTTGGAACTGGACTACATATTGACCAACAGTCCTGCTACCCTGACGGAGGCGTAGAATATCAGCTGATGCGGAAGTGGTTCTTCCAGGTTCGTCAAAGATCTTGCGAAATGTGGAAATGAATTCGGAATAGTTGGAGAGCAGAGGATCCGATTTCTCTCAAAGGGGCGAGACCCAGTCGAGTGCTTAGCCAGAGAGCTGAGAGATGATATATGCCACCCTGGTTCTGGCTGTCGGAAAATTGGCGGATTGTAGCTCGAACTGGATTTCGCATTGGTATAAAACCCCCCTGCATAATTTGGGGTTGCCATCGAACTTACTCGGAGGGGAAAGCTGAAGATGAGCAGGAGGTAGAAGTGGGGGAGCAGGTGACACCACAGGAGGAGAGGCGGCTTGGGAGCCAGCGGGAGCGGGATGAGCCAATAAGGACTGAATGTTGTCCAAGCATGATGACATATCTTGGATGAACTGGATCAACTGGGCCTGAGAGGTCTCCTGTCTTTCCAGATGAGAAAGTACATCCTGCGAGGGATCTACCAAGATCCTTGACCACTTGCCGAGTCCATCTGGCCAGTGCAAACTGTCACAATGGTCGGATTTGGAAGCTGTGTTCCCGGACTGGGCCTTGGACCTGTATTACTTGGTGCAGACGCTCGCTGGAGGAGACTTGGCTTAATAAAGTTTCTCCGCATGAGAGGGTGCAGCAAACTGATAGGAGTTTGAGGAATGAAAAGTAGCGTGGTAACTTGGAAGCTACGTGGTGCGGCTGGATAGCCGTGGGTAGGCGTTGGTAGCTGGGTGGCTACGTGGAGCGGCTGGATTGCCGTGGGTAGATATTGGTAGCTGAGTGACTACCTGGAGCGGCTGGATAGCCATGGGTAGATGTTGGTAGCTGAGTGGCTACGTGGAGCGGCTGGATAGCCGTAGGTAGACTTTGGTAGCTGAGTGGCTACATGGAGCGACTGGATAGCCGTGTGGAGACGTTGGTAGCTGGGTGGCTACGTGGAGCGGCTGGATAGCTGTGGGTAGACGTTGGTAGCTGAGTGGCTACGTGGAGCGGCTGGATAGCCGTGTGGAGACGTTGGTAGCTGGGTGACTACGTGGAGCGGCTGGATAGCCATGTGGAGACGTTGGTAGCTGGGTGGCTACATGGAGCGGCTGGATAGCCGTGTGGCGATGTTGATAGCTGGGTGGCTCCGTGGAGCGGCTGGATAGCCGTGGGCAGATGTTGGTAGCTGGGTAGCTACGTGGAGCGGCTGGAAAGCTGTGGGTAGACGCTGGTAGCTGGGAGGTGAATACTAGCAGGAAACACCTTCGGAGCACAGTGGGAAGGCTCACTTAGTGGAACTAAGAAAGTAGTTGCACTGGCAACTTGTGTCAGCATTGGAGATCCTTTTATAGTGGATGCTGAGAGCTGTTAGGCTGAGAGATAAGGAGAAGATTCCTCATTGGTGGAAGTGGAGTCACATGGGCAATCCAAGATGACCGCGCCCATGGACCAGAGGACAGCGCTTCTAGGAAGAAACCAGCGGGGACCAGCGATCAGCAGGAGGCGGCGAGGAAGCAGCACAGGAGCGGGACCCTCCAGAGGAGAACAGAGAAGATCGCCCTGAGGGAGGAGTATTGCACGGGAGCCGGAAGACAGCGCGGATCAGTGCCCGCAAAGGTAAGCGGTGGGGTCTGATTCTGGAGTCTCCAGAGCGGCGTGTGACAGGGATATACAACCACCTGAGGAACTCTGGTTCCAAATGCCAGATACAGATTGATCATAAAATCCAGCCGGTATTGTTTGGAGAAGATGTCAACACTGGTCCAAGGTCAATTTTACAATCTTTTCAGCAATGGTTGAAGCTCTCTAAAACCAAGAATTGGAACCAGCTCTAGTAGAAGTATCTTCATTAGTCTTGATAATCTTATAGCTACTGTGCATATTGTATGTTATCCTTTGTATAATAGTTGCTTTAGTCACCCAGTCTTCTTTTTCCCCTCGCACTGGTGATCATGTGAGCATGGCTGTAATCATTCCTCTGGGCTATTGTAATATTTATGTAATGGAGCAGCAGGAGCATTTTAAACAGATAGGAGACCATGTGCAGCAGTTGCTGCGCCTGTTATTAGCAGTGCCATCTTTCCAAAGACATTGTCAGAGAGATGGTGCTGTGGGTAGAAAATATAGGAGGGGGCATGACATACATGCACTATGTTGAGTTTGTCATGGGTGCAGCATGTACCGCACACCCAGCACCCAATTTATATACACCACTGTAGATAATGTATATTTTAACACACAGTGAAAATTTCATGTTTTAGATTTTTGCAAAAATGACATTTCAGATATTACTATACAAAACATTTGGCATCTGTCATGATCTGGCTAAGGTGATTCTCTGCCATGGGATTAGAAGACGTGGACCCAGGTTGAGGAGGGCACAGGAGGCGAGGGACCTGGACTATTCCTCATCCACCAGTACTGGATGTTGGAGAGACCTGACCAAAGGTGCAGAGTCTAACTTACTGGGAGGTGTTCACCAGTGACCCCTCCAAGTGGGATATGGGTTTAAGCTGCACCCAGTAAGCAGGTTGCGACCCTTTGGTCAGGTATCCAGCACAAGTGGGAAAATGAAAGAACACTATAACAGGGAAAACACAGGAGAAAGATATTGGAGGTTTGTACTGAAGTGGTGTATTGAGTACACACTTAGTGGTTCCAGTCGCAATGCTGGCACAGGAGATTAGCACTAGGAGATAGTACTTGGAAAATGTACTGAGTACACACTCGATGGCCTCAGACACAGAGCTGGCACTGGAGAATGATTTAGTAGATGGTACATGGATGATGTACTAAGTACGCACACTGTGGCTTCAGACGCAACACTGACACAGAAGACTGGTATCACGAAATGGTACACACGCTGAGAATTCAGCCGTGGAGCTAGTACAGGAGATTACTCCGACAGATTGTACTCAGAAGACGTTCTGAGTACACACACCATGGAAAACACTAAGAACAAGTCAATAGAAGTAACGGAGCTTGGAACCTGGAATGCTGCAACTGCAAGATTACACTGGAAGTAACAACACTGTACAGGCAACTCCCTCTTGTCCGGAGCCCAGTTATATACCCTAAAGTATCAATCCATTGGAGGACACTGTCAGCTGACACCAACCAATGCTACCATTGGGTAAAGGGTTAGTCAGGTGAAAACAGACTGTCATGGCTGCATCCATGATGGTAACCGCAGAAACCACATCATGGAGTGAGCACATGGATGTGCTAGCAGACCCCAGGTATAATCCTCAGCGCGTCACTCGCCACCGCATCTGGTGTTGAAACCGCTCTAGAGATCTGGGGAAGCCGGCAATGAGGTGAGTAACGGCTGTTCCTAGGCTGCAACCTGACAGTACCCTCCCCTTTTAGGGTGGACTCCGGACACCCACAAGGTTTCTTATGAAAAGCTCAAACCAGCTGTGAAGCATGGACATCCATGCATAATCCATTCCCCTTTATTAGGTCCATAACCCTTCCAGTCAATAAGATACTGAAGATGATTCAATCAGTATCGAGAGTCAAGGATCTTTTCAATTTCAAATTCAAATCTGTACTTGAGAAGTCTTGGCTGGAGTATGCGGGAATTGATTAAGGATTAAGGATTAAAGGTCATAGAAGAGAAACATGAAATGTGTTGGAAATCTTCAACTGAGGAGGTAGCTCTAGTTTATACAGCACCAGATTGATGATTTTAAGAATATGATACGGTCCAATGAAGTGTAGACCAAATTTCCATGCTTGGAACCTTTAGTTGAGTATTCTTAGTTGGCATCCACACCCTATCTCCCATCTTCAGAAGAGGAACGGCCAGACATTTTCGATCTGCAAACTTTTTGTAATTACTAGAAGCTTTTTTCAAATAGGAGTGAATGTTTTTCCATGTATCAAACAATGATTTCACAAGATTAGAGATGGCAGGCACTTCCATGGGAGGTAAATCATGGAAATCTTAAACATGCAGATGTCTTCCATATACTGCAAAAAATGAAGAAGAGTGGTACCTAAAATTGTGGGCAAACTCTGCCCATGGGAATAAATCGAGCCAGTCATCTTGAGTAGAAGAAACAAAAAGTATCAGAAATGTCTCCAATTCCTGATTCACCCTCTCAGTTTGGCCATTTGTCTTCAATTCAATTCCACAAGAGGCACATAAAGCCCTCCAGAATTTGGGCACAAATTGCAAACCTCAGTCTGACACTATCTCCTTGGGTAGTACATGAAGATGAAAGATGTCATGAATAAACATTTTGGCCAACTGTGGAGCAGAAGGAAGTCCCACCAAGGGAATAAAATGGGCCATTTTTAAAAATAGATCAACTACAACCCAGATAGTATTATATCCCTTGGAGGGTGGTAACTCAGAGATAAAATCTATCGACAGATGAGACCAAGGAACATCAGGAATAGGCAATGGGCGCAAAGGGCCAACCACTTTATTGCAAATGGATTTATGCTGGGTACACTTGGCACAGGAGACAATAAAATCCCAGACATTTCCTTTCATAGTGGGCCACCAGTAGGAGCACTTTAAAAACTTAAACTTCTTGAGGATGCCCGAGTGACCAGCATACAAGGAGGCATGAGCCCAAGTATATAGGTTCTTACACAACTGAGGTGCCACAAAGATCTTGCCAGGAGGAGGAGGAGGCGGAGGAAGCAACTGTGTGTGAGCTTCTCGCCTATTCTAGATTGGCTTCAGAAGCAGCACTGACACAGGAGACTAGTATTATGAACTGGTACTTGGATGATGTACTAAGTACGCAAACTGTGGCTTCAGACGCAGCACTGACATAGAAGAGTGGTATCATGAGATGGTACTAAGTACACATGCTGAGGATTCAGCCGTGGAGCTAGTACAGGAGATGACTCTAACAGATTGTACTCAGGCCCTGATTCAGAGCCGGACGCTCTGACAGAGCGCTCGCTCTGACAGAGCGCTCGCTCTGAATCGAGGCCATCCCTGCTCTTTTTTGGAGCAGCCTCCTGGCCGCTCGCATAGCTGTGGGTCAAGACCATCGCGACCATCGGGCTTGCGATGAGACCCTGCGGTAGGATCTTGCTGCCGCAAGCCCAGGAGTGCTTTTGGCTCTATCAGAGCCAAAAGCACTCCCACTGACATCACTAGTGATGTCAGTGGGGCCGGCCCCAGACGGTAGGCGTTCCCATGGGAACGCCTCCATCTGGCCAGCCATGCCCCTGGCCCGCCCACCAAAGGGGGCGTGCTGCCAATCACCATCGACAGCACGCCCCCTTTGGTGCGAGACCCTCAATGGCGGCTTGGCCATCTTTATTTGGGTCTCGTGCATGCGCATAATGGAGCCGCCTCCGTCATGCGCATGCGCACTTGGGCACCATCGACCCGCTTGCGAGCGCTCAGCGCTTGGGAGCGGGTCAGAATCAGGCCCTCAGTACACACACCGTGGAAAACACTAAGAACAAGTCACTAGAAAGAACGGAGCTTGGAACCTGGAACGCTGCAACAGCAAGTTTACACTGGAAATAACAATGTTGTACAGGCAACTTCCTGTTGTCCAGAGCCTGGTTATATACCCTAAGGTAGCAGTTCATTGGAGGACACTGTCAGCTGACAGCAACCAAAGCTACATTGGGTAAAGAGTTAGTCAGGTGAAAACAGACTGTCATGCCTGCATCCATGATGGCAACCACAGAAACCACATAATGAAGCAAGCACATGGATGTCTTAGCAGACCCCAGGTGTAATCCTCAGTATGTCACTCGCCGCCGCACCTGGCGTCTGACTGCTCTAGAGATCAGGGGAAGCTGGTGCTGAGGTAAGTAATGGCCAATCCTAGGCCGCAACCTGACAGCATCCTTGTAACCACCTTAGAATATAAAGAAAGCATCTTAGTTACCACCACTGTACAGCAGAGAGCTATCCAGAGACTGATACACAATGCAGAGAGTATTCCAGAGAAATATTTACAATATAGAGAGCATTCCAAAGACAGCCATACAATATAGAAAGCATCCTATGTACAGCCATACTATACAAATATCATCCTAGTGATCTTTATAGAATACAGGGATCAAATACAGACACCATCCAAATAAACACCAAATAATATAAAGAGCATCCCAGTGACTGCCACACAGTACAGAAAACATCCCAATGACCACCATATAATAGAGATCAATTTTGTGACAACCATATAATATCATTCTCCTCCATAATCATTAATTCCTGCAGCATCATAGCAACCCAGTATAACATAATCCATTTGTGTTTAATAACCCCATTATTACATTCCTCAGTCAAACTAACCCCTTATTTTAGTATCTTAGAGAAATTTAACTTTTATGTGGACTAGTGATCTATACTGTATGTGTCTTCCTGGTTAAAGTTTATTTGTAGGCAAGAGCTAATTTTGACCAATGGTTATAGCTGATTTCAGAAACTCCTATTACTGTTATCACCAATATTTAGAATTCTGAATTTATACCAATAGTGCCTCAATTGTATCTTGGCTCTGTGTGGATTTTTCATATGAAAGCTTGGCTGTGTGTTTGTTCCTATTTCTCCATCTCAGGGGCGGTTTAAGAGGTATATTTACTAAAGGTTGATTTTAATCGATTTTGATCGATTTGAAATCGATCAACATCAATTTTTTGGGGGGGCTAAATCACACATTTACTAGTTTTTTAAAGATAAACAAATCAAAAATTGTCAGTTAGTAAATGACTGTTTTGGCCCCAAAACTACAACATTAATGTTGATCAATTTGTATTGATTTTACATCAATCAAAATCGATTATAACTAACTTTTAGTAAATATACCCCCAAGAGAGGAGAGGTCCTATTTGCAGCCTCCATGCGGGTCCCCTCTTCTGCGGTAGCACAGTAGACTCTGGCTTTGTCACTGGGAACATGCGGCCTGTGGCAGGTGAGTTTCGGAAAAGCACTGCACAGATCACTATAATCTGTGCATGCTTTATTAGATTCAAATTGTTAAAAAGGATTCAAATAAAAAAATGTTTGGGGTGCAATCCAAAAAACAGTAACCGATTGAGACGCAAACCCCTTTGACATGGTGCAACAAATTAGCAGGTAGCCCTTTTGCAACAAAGATCCAGCCCGAGCCACAGGTGCACCTGGGTTGCAAACCGCTACCATTTACAGAGAAATCCTATTGTTATGGCTTTGCACAGTGAGCACAACTAATTGGAGTTTCCCCCACCCATCCCTGCTTTCCACCATTGTTTGGATCATACTGGAGATCCTGATATTACGGCGGTCGAGGCGCAAACTTCCCTTGCTTGGTTGGGGGGGACTTAGGGCTAGGCACCCCCCGGGAGGGTTACGCTATGGGAAGGGGGGTTAGGGTTAGGCACCCCCGGGGGGAAGGTTAGCGTTAGGCACCCCCCCGGGAGACTTAGGTTTAGGCTGCGGGGATGGGGGGTTAGGTTTAGGCACTTAGGGGGTGGTTAGGCTTAGGCACTAAGGGCAGAGGTTAGGGTTAGGCACCCCTAAAGGAGGGTTAGGGGAGGAGTAGGGTTAGTTATTAATTACCTTTTTACCTATCAGGATCTTCACTGCTGCCGGTCTTACGGTGTCAGGATTTGTACCGATCCAGCTACAGCATCCTATATTATTCTTACAAGTAGATTTTTAAATGCAGCGCTGTTCTAGTTGTCTTATTTTTTTATTCTTCTTGGTTGGAAGCCTGCGAGCAGCTGCTTTGCTCATTCACTTAATATTACTAATCCGTCATTGTTCTAAGTCCGGGACCTTGGGTGTGTTTTTGTTACACACACACACTGTCCAGGGGTGTCTTAAGAGAGGAGTGGGCACTCCCTGTGTGGGGCCCCCTCCTCTTTTCCCGGTGGCCGGCAGCCACCGGAGATTAGTAGACTCCGGGCACTAGAGTGTGCCCGGAGTCTACTGCACATGTGGGGAACACTGGGAAAATGGCCGCGCTCTGAGCAACGCTGACACCCGCCACTGGACCATAGACAGGTAAGTTTCAAATTATATGGGTGCAGGGTGTGCAGTGTGGGGCCCCCCTAGACCTTGCCCCGCACACACTGCACCCATTATAGATACGCCACTGACACTGTCCAATTGTCCATTGTCACTCCTATATATTCACAGTGGATTGCACTTGGCTCCTTCCATTGGTAGCAAATACCATGGCTCTCCTGCTCACAGCAGGCCTGATTCAGAGGTGGACCCTAATGCTGGTGCATCTTTATGCTAATTCATACAGACACCCACCTCCTGCGGTGCTAATCTGACTGCTTTGTGTAAATATATGCTGTACCATCAATTGCACCATGTCCATCTGAATATAGCCGTCAAAGTCTATTCACCCGTATCTGCCTAGCCAAACCGTTACCACCCAGAAACACTCACTGAAATTCTATCTCTCTGCATCCAAATGTCACACTGGGCCCCAGGAGGTAACCATCATGATGCAAGCACAGTGTGACTTGGATGCATGCGCAGACTGAAATCATCGGCTGCTTGCATTTGACATCAACACTGCATCCACCACTGATTCAGGCCCATAGTGAGCTACATCTCTCCAGGTTGTATTTATTACCCAATCGCGAAACAATGCTAATGAGAAACAGAGTTTTTATGCCCCTGCACTCTGTATCTTCACAAAACCAGATGATCCTTGAACTTTTTTTTTCTGGGTCTTGCTCCTCCTAATGCAAGCAAACATGTCCAGGCTTTATTCAATAGTTTGATAATGGAGACACCTTGTGGTCAGGCTCAGAAATTCAGATTAACATTAACAATAATTTAACATATCACAGTGCTAAAAATGTTTGCTTAAGTTTTAGGGGTCCATTCATCATCACTTAATTTATACAAAAACAGGTGAAAAATTAACATTTTCACCTACTTTGTAGAAATTAAGTATTGGGGCTATTCAATATACTGTATAATGGGAATGCAGGAGATATCAGTATTATCTCCTGCTTACCTTTCAGCCCTGATCTGCCCCGCTGTCCCCATACACTGGTATGGGGACCTAAATTCATCAAGCTCCAAAAATATAATATTTTTGGAGCTTGACTGCGGGAACATTTGCCATCTTCAGATGGCGTTTGTTCCCACACCCTGCTTCTGGGTCGGACTGGGACTAAAAATAGGCCCTGGCATTTAAAGCACACAGGTCCACCTCGTGTCAGCATCTGGCTCCTGGCATAGATTCCTCCCCTTACTATTCCCGACTCCTCCCACTTCTTAGTCTATGCTCTTACAAATATAATCCTGCAGTGGATTCATACAGTACATGTGCCATAGTCAGACATTTGGTATTATGTTGGTTCTATTAGGTAAAGCTGGCACTTCATTGGTGGAGGTCACCAAAGAAAAGGGAAGGCATTTTCCCAATTGACCAAGCCCTAGCTGAACACAGAGGACACATCTGTGCACAGCAAAGCAGATCCCAGGGGCAAACACAGGATGTTTGCAGGTGGGTTTCCACACACACACATATATATACTGTATACACACACATACATATGTCACACATACCTTACACCAGGGGCTGGCTTGCAACTTTAAGCCTGGGGGGCAAACACTAGCATGTGGCCCTCAGTATCCTACCAAATAACTGCGACGGAAATAATTGCATAATAAGCTTGTCGTCAGAGTGGTGTATCTAATGTGGGTGTGGTATAAATAACCATAGCAATTTCTTGTTGTGCCAAAGGGCTATAAACAAACACACAACCTACCAGCCGTATCTAACAAAGCAGAATCTATACTAGTGTCCTCTGTTCAATACAGTGACCTCTATAGAATCATTAGACTTACAATCAGATCCACAACATAACCGCCTCTCCTTGCTCATTAAAAATCGGATGCCATAACTGTCCCCCTTTTTTAAATTAGACCCCAGATTTTACTGACTTTCTTAAAAATCGTATTCAATACACACACACCTAGCTCATTGAAAATAATACCCGAGATCTGAAGCACTCTCATTAAATAAAACAGACCCAAATTCTGTCTCATCTTCCACATTAAAAATTGTATTCCAACATTGACACCCCCTTTTTATTAAAGATGATACCCCAAATCTGTATTTCCAACCTCCCTCATAGCACATAATGCTGATATAGGCAGGAACACAAAGAGGAGAATGATATAGAAAAAGGGAGAGGAAGAGTCCTTGGACATCACAGGCTGGTGAAAGAGTAGATGATAAGAGATCTGGGGCAGGCAGTAAACTATGAGGTGCTAGCTGACCCCTTCCCCTTCTCCAGATTACGCCAGAATTATGGTATGGTACTTGAGCGGATTATTGCAAAATTGCTCCAGTGTCTAATGCCTATATATATGCTGCCCTGATTACAGCCCAGCCCTGAGCAATCGTCTGATGGAAGATTTTGACCGCTGGAGAGTTATTCTAGCAGTGCTCACATGGGACACTGAGAGCAGTTGCTGCATGTGAGTGACATGCACCATGCTGAGCAGTGCAGAAGGTGGAGCCAGATGTTTGGGAAAGGATTGGAGACGTACATGCAGGAAGTGTGCAGCGCTCCTACCAGTAATTGAAAAAAAAGTCTTAAAGCAACGTGCCTCAGTCACCACCCCATCCCCACCAACCTTGCAACTGTGACTGACAGCCGGGAAATTCGGACACTATGCACTCAGACAAAGACTCTGCCCAGCCACTTACCGTTTTAGTCCTCCTGCAGTCTTCTGAATTCTGATTGGTGGATAGCTCCAGTCATCCACCAATCAGTGTGGGAAGACATCCCCCACTGTGATTGGTGGATGGGACTAGAGCCATCCACCAATCAGCATTCTGCCAAATACAGCCAGACGCAGCACGGCTGCATCAATAGGTATGTGACAGGTGACCCGAGACAGATAGAAGATGCTCCCCGGCCGCTCTGACTGTATGAATAACTGAAATGGAGCGGTCGGGGAGCATATTCTCTCTGTCTCCCAGCCGCAAGGTATGTGATGCAACTTGCGGATGCAGCCATTCGGCGGGGCCTTAACTTTAAAATTCTAGCTGCCCAGGGGACAAATGTCACCCTGCCCCCCAGCCCAGCCCGCCCCTGCCTTACACACACCTACTGTATGTCACGCATACATTGCACACACACTTACATTGCAGCAGCTGCGGGTTGTAGACCTGATAAGGATGGGATTGGCAGGCTGGCACCATGTCATTAGGTCCCTCCCCTTAGCGACAAAATGCTGCGATTCACAGGTCAATCAGGAGGGGGCGGAGCCAAATTATGTGATTCTAATGGAATCACGTCATATTGGCTCCGCCTCCTCCCTATTGACCCTTGAATTTCAACATTTTGCTGCGAGGGGGCGGGGCTAAAGAATATGGTGCCTGCTCTCCAGTCTGTCTGGGGGTTTCTGGGTAATCAGAAATCCCCCCCCTGCATGCATTAGTGGAGCCATTTTTGCTGCCAGCCACAAGTAAAGCAGGGAGAGCATGTGCTGAAGACTTGTGCCAAAAACAAACAGGTGTGGTCTCAATTGGAAGGGGCATGACCACATAATAGTAGCCCCAATTCAAATTATGCCACACAGTAGTGCCCCTTAGTCACATTACACCTCACAGTAGTGTCCCTTTGTCACATGACACCACATAGTAATGTCCCTTAGTCACATTACACAGCATGGTAGTGTCCCTTCTTCACACTACACTGCACAGTAGTGTCCCTTATTCACGTTATGTCACACAGTAGTGTCCCTTATTCACGTTACACCACACAGTTGAGCTCATTCACGTAATGCCACCCAGATCCCATTAACGTTATGTCACACAGTAGTAGTGCCCCTTATACATTATGCCACACAGTAATGCCCCTTATACATTATGCCACACACAATAATGCTCCTTGTAACACAATATGCCACACAGTAACAACATTTAAGCTGCGTACACACTAGCCAATATAATGAACGATTGAAAAATAACAATATCATTAATGACATTGAGCATACCACTGCCGGGAAAACACTAAGCGATATCACTCAGGGAGGATATCGTTTAGTGTGTACGGGCCTTTACACATTATGCCACACAGTAATGTCCCTTATCACATTAGGCCACCCATTAACACCAGTAACAGCCATTGAACCTTTATTGTTCTAAGCATACTTATTTTTCTATATTTAAGTATAATGTCATTGCCAAACAACATTAAGCAATCATATATCTGCTTTCTGTAGTCTATTTTTGCAATACAATTAAAGCATTTGATTTAAAAAAAGGTTAAAATGGGTTACAGCATAACAATACTCAACAACATTTTAGCAATGAATTATCTCTCCAAGTTCATCACTGCATGGTAAATTTCCATTGTGGTTTTTATTTATGAAATATAGAAAAAAATCATATATATATTGTGATAACTTGGGGTAATTAGCGCGGTAGAGGGTGGATTGGTGCAGTGATTAGGTGCTTAATGAGGGTCTACACACAGCTTTCCAGTAAATGAAAACCAGGATACATAAACAGAAAGTAATAAACAACCTAGCCCCTATTTAGGGTGTCTTAACTCACTTCTTGACCCCTGACTATCATGGTGCAGCTAGTCTGCCAATAAAGTCTTTGCCTGCTTCTCTGCAGGTCTATCGCTGGCTCCAGCCTGGCTTGGCTGCCACAGCTATACAAAACACAATCAGTCTTGGTGGCCTTCACTATCTCCTCCAGGTATAGGCTCTGGCTTTCCCAGCCTACAGCCCATCTGCTTCAATGTCACACAGTATGAGAGGTTTGTGGTCCGCCCTGCCTCCTGCAGGTCTGGACACAGGCCCCCTGGCCCCCAATGGCTTGGCTTAGCTTCACTGGGCTCTCTGGCTGCCACAGTGAGACTTAGACTATCTCCAATGGCAGTCTGATTGGTCTGCCTTCTCATCAGCCCACACCTGAGCTCTCTCCACAAGGCAGACCAAAGGTGTGTCACAACCCAGTATTTCTACCCTGTGGGGGAGTATCTCTCCAACCACACACAGAATCTGCTGCTCACCAGCGCCATCTCTGGTGATACTGCCACTATGTGAGCTCCACTGGGGCAGGGACTGATGTGAATGAACAAATATTCTCTGTAAAGTGCTGCGCTATATAAATAACTGGTAATAAATAAATTATATATATATATATATATATATAGATATATATTATTATTTTTTTTTTTTTTTTTCTGAACTAAAATTGGATGCTATTGAAATTACCATTTGTTTGTAACTGCCACACAATATCCATGAATTCTGCTTTTCTTTAATATTTATTATTACTAATTTTCAAACTAGTAGTCCACACAGAGCACAGTGACAGACAAGGCAGGCAGGCACAGACTCCCCAATCCACTGTCTCCACTTGGCAGCTGCTGGCTGAGGGGCAGAGCGCTACACAGTGGCAGAACTCCCGGAGACAATGGAGTCATTTGCCGCCGGGCGCCAGCCCTGAAGGGGGCACCTGGCTCCATTGTCATCCGGGCCGGCCACTGCTGAGCAGCTACATGGAGAAGGAGCACCGCTGAGCGGCACTCCACCTCCAGTGGCGTAACTACGTCACTCCCATAGTTCCGAGGAGCGGGCGCCGGGGATGGAAGGCAGCAGCACTGGAGCGGGGATTAAGGTAAACTATATATATTTTTTTTTTCTGTGTGTGTGTGTGCTCGCGCGTAGTGGGGGGGGTGCTTACTACAGGGGGCATTACTGGGGGGGTGCTCACTTCAGGGTCTTACTACAGGGGGCATTACTGAGGGGGTGCTCACTACTGGGTCTTACTACAGGGGGCATTACTAGGGGGTGCTCACTGCAGGGGCTTACTACAGGGACATTACTGGGGGGGTGTTCACTACAGGGTCTTACTACAGGGGGCATTACTGAGGGGGTGCTCACTACAGGGGCTTACTACAGGGGGCATTACTGGGGGGGTGCTCACTACAGGGGGCATTACTGGGGGGGTGCTCACTACAGGGGTTTACTACAGGGGCATTACTGGGGGTGTGCTCACTACAGGGGCTTACTACAGGGGGCATTACTGGGGGGCAGTGGTGTAACTAGGGTATTTGGAGCCCAGGGCAAATGTAAAAATGGATTCCCCCCTATGTGAGCGCGCCGAAGGAGCGCATCAAAAAATGGGCATGGCCACTTAAAAATGGGGCATGTCAACATGACACACCCCTTTATCGTCACTCTGAACATTCCTTTCCATATGCACCTTAACCCCAGTAGTGTCCCTTATACAGTACCCCCAGTATGCAGTGTCCCCAGTTGTGGTCCCTCTTATGCAGGCCCATAGCAGTGCCCCTTATACAGTACTCCCAATAGTGGTCCCCCTTATGTAGTCCCCAAATATTTCCCCTTATACAGTACCCCCAGTATGCAATGCCTCCAGTAGTGGTCCCCCTTATGCAGCCCCTCATTAGTTCCCCTTATTTAGTACCCCAGTAGTGGTCTCCCTTATGCAGTGCCCAGCCCCTATGAAGTGCCCCCAGTAGTGGTCCCCCTTATGCAGTGCTCCTTTATATAGTGCCCCCAGCAGTAGTCCCCCCTTATGCAGGCCTCCAGCAGCGATCCCCCCTATCCAGTGCCCCTTATACAGTGCCCCCTGTAGTTTTACTCCCTATTTAGTGCACCTAGAGGTCACCCCAATGCTGTGCCCCTAGTAGTAAGCCCCTTATATAGTGCCCCTAGCAGTAGTCCCCCCCTTATGCAGTGCCCCCAGTAGTGATCCCCCTTATGCAGGCCCCCAGCAGTGATCCCCCCTATCCAGTGCCCCCAGTAGTAGTCCCCTAGTAGTAAGCCCCTTATATAGTGCCCCCAGTAGTAGCTCCCCCCCTCCCGATGCAGTGCCCCCAATAGTAGTCCCCCCCAGTTGTAGTCCCCAGTAGTGCCCCACCCCCAGTAGTGGCCCCTCCGGTAATGGTGCCCCCAGTAATGGTCCCCCCCAGTAATGGTGCCCCCAGTAATGGTGCCCCAGTAGTGCTCCCCCTGTAATGGTGCCCCCAGTAGTTCTCCCCCCCTGTAATGATGCCCCCAGTAGTGCTCCACCCTGTAATGGTGCCACCCAATGTGCAAACACACAACACAAGTAAAAAAAAAATAAAAAAATACACTTACCTGAATCCACGCTCCGGCTCCAGCCACTGCTCCCGGCGCCGAAAGTCAGTCCTCCCGGGCTGGCGCGCTCTGCATTATGGGAGAGACATCATGACATCATGACGTCTCTCCCATTACCCATTGCAGGAGCCAGAAAGGAGCCGGCTCTTGCAGTGGGTGCTCAGCAGTCAATGAGAGTCTGTCTGACTCTCATTGGCTGCTGGTTAACAAACACATCGCTGCCGCACGGCAGTGATGTGTGTGCAGCAGCTGCAGCCAATGAGAATCTGTCTGACTCTCATTGGCTGCTGGTTAACACACACATCGCTGCCGCACTGGCGGCGATGTGTGTTACTGTACAGCCTGAGACCGCCAGCCTCCCACCCTCCTCCTGGTGCTATTGGGTAAGCGCTCAGGAGGAGGGAAGGTCTCGGCTGTGCAGCAAAGGACTGGCACTGGGCACAGGGAAGCCTAGCGCTGGTCCTTTGTAAATGTGTAGCACTGCCTAACTAGGGTGGGTCGGTAATAAGGCCGGCGGCGCCCCTCCCCCAGCGCCCAGGGCGCACATCCTGCTCGACCCCCTTAGTTACGCCACTGCTGGTGGATTCTCACTACAGGGGCTTACTACAGGGGCTTACTACAGGGGGCATTACCAGGGGGGGTGCTCACTACAGGGGCTTACTACAGGGGCATTACTGGGGGTGTGTTCACTACAGGGGCTTACTACAGTGGGCATTACTGGGGGGGTGCTCACTACAGGGGCTTACTACAGGGGCTTAATACAGGGGGCATTACTGGGGGGGTGCTCACTACTGGGGGCACTATGGGGGCCTACAGGGGGCTTACTACTCGGGGCGTTACAGGGGTCTTACTACTGGGGGCACTACAGGGGGCATTACTGGGGGGGCTCTACAGGGGGCTTACTACTGGGGGCACTATGGGGGCTTACTACTGGGGGCATCACAGAGGGCTTACTACTGGGGGCACTATTGGGAGCACTACAACTGGGGGCACTACATGGGGCCCTTACTACTGGGGCACTTCAAGGGACATTACTACTGGGGCACTGCAGGGAGCATTACTACTGGGGGCATTACAAGGGCATTACAACTGGGGGCACTACATAGGGGGACAACTCCTGGAGGTACCGCATAGGGGGACCATTACTGGGGGGCACTACATAGGCGGGCACTGCATAGGGGGACCTCTACAGAGGGCACTGAACATGGGGACCACTACTGGGGGAACTGCATAGCGGGGTGGCGGCAGCTGGGGCTGGCATAGGTGCTGGGGGGTTGGTTAACTTTAATTGGGGGGCACCAACATTTATCTTGCCTCCGGGCACCTGGGATGAAGTTACGCCACTGGCGCTACAGAGCCCAGACTTCTGAAACACCACACTCACCAAGCCAAACCCAAAGTGTGCAGCTCTGCTCTCCCTATCAGCATTCAGCAGCATTCCTCACAGAATGCCGAGCAGCACCCACTTTCAGAGGTAGGATGTGGAGAAAACAAGTCAGAAAGTGGAGACTATGGATCATAAAAACCTTCTAAAAAAATACAAAACCCATCCCACTAAGAATCAAACCAAACATCTCTTTATTTCCACCTATTTCCACCAGCATATTCCCCAAAAACAAACATTTTTTGGGACTACCCAGAAATATTTAGTTTCACCCCAATGTATTATGAAGGGATCTCAGCAGATATCTCTGACAGCAATGGATCAGCATCACGACCATTGGTCATCTGAGAAAGCTACTCAGAATGCCCGTCTTATCGGCTTAGCCGAAGCCAAGAAATCTGCTTCTCCCAACCCTGCCTCAGTACTCCCGGGGGCAACACACCCCTGTTTCTGGGAATGCAGGCCAGAACCACCCACTCGCCGCTCCCAAATGGCCACAGCCTGTCAATCAGGGATCTTGCAGAAGAAAACCGGTGCATGCGCAGTATAGATGCTGCGCATGTGCCAGTGCTCTGTCTTCAAAGTAGTGTGAAAATCATTGGGTTTGGGTCTGAATCAGGCTCATAGTGTATATGGTGAGAACAGAGAGGTTTTTTTTTTATTTAAAAAATGTGGTCACATGCCACATGCACGACAGCTATAGGAGTGTAGTGTGCAGAGGATCAATGCCTTATAAATATAAGTGTAACAGCATGTTAATTAATGAATTAATAAATTATCTGTGGTAATCATCAATATGAATATAGCAGACATGGTGCCCGGTTAGGGTAAGTGTAAGGGGCTTAGGTATACCAGAGTTTGGGCTAGGTATTCAGGGTTGGGAGATTGGGGGGTAAATGGTGTATATGTTGGTTTATGTGGCTTTTTTTTCTCCCTCTCTCTCTGCCTTCTATCTCACTCTGTATTCCTCTCTCTCTCTCTCTCTCTATCTCTGTATTTCTCCCTCTCTCTCTGCCTTCTCTCTCTCTCTGCCTTCCTTTCTTTCACTCTGTATTCCTCTCTCTCACTCTGTATTCCTCTCTCTCTGTATTCCACTCTCTCTCTCTCTCTCTGTATTCCTCTCTCTCTCTCTGCCTTCCTTTCTCTCACTCTGTATTCCTCTCTCTCACTCTGTATTCCTCTCTCTCTGTATTCCTCTCTCTCTGCCTTCCTCTCTCTCTCTCTGCCTTCCTTTCTCTCACTCTGTATTCCTCTCTCTCACTCTGTATTCCTCTCTCTCTGCATTCCTCTCTCTCTCTCTCTGCCTTCCTCTCTCTCCCTCCTCCTCACTCGCGTCAAACATACTGCTGTTGTAAATTTGATATGTGGATGTTATGTCTCAAATTAAGTTTTTGAGTTGGAATGTAAGAGGGCTTAATGATAATATTAAGAGATCTCTGGTTCTTCGACAATTTTAGAAATATAAAGCAGATATTATATGCCTTTCAGAAACATACTTAGTAGGTGGTAATCAGATGTCATAAAACAAATCTTGGGTTGGGTGGGCATTTCATTGCTCTTATACAATGGCGTCAAGAGGGGTTTCTGTTCCTATAAGTAAAATCGCTTGTTTCAGTATGGAGTCTTTGCAAACGGATATAGGGGAGCAAAATTTATTTATTCAATGCATGCTGAATCCTATGCCTTTGCTTATACTGGCTATTTATGTCACTCTACCATATACTCGTGAAATAGTTAAAAAAGTTGTTGAATTTCTGGCTCAGTTTCCAGATACATCTGCTGTCTTTATTGGGGACTTTAATAATGTGATGGATCCCTCGTTGGACTGTCAGAAGCTGAACATCAGCTCTGTTTTCACTAGAGGGAGCCAGTTTTTGGCAGTGGTGGCAGATTTTGGACTGAT
Source organism: Taudactylus pleione (assembly GCA_031769625.1). Taxonomy (NCBI): domain Eukaryota; kingdom Metazoa; phylum Chordata; class Amphibia; order Anura; family Myobatrachidae; genus Taudactylus; species Taudactylus pleione. The sequence continues at coordinate 3,636,889 of JAUIMM010000006.1, read as the reverse complement.
AGATGTGTGGAGGGGGAGAAACCCAGGACTGAAGACATTTTCCTGTTTTTCACATACTCATGGTTCCCTATCTAGGAATGCTCTTACCCTCATTACTCCTAAATTGGTGCCTAGAGTGGTAGCAATTAGTTATGACTCCAGAAGGATGTCAAAACACTCCCCTTTTGTTATGGATTTGGATTTGGGAATGCAGAAGGGACAATTATTTTGGAAGCTTAATTCTTTTTGGTTAACTTGTATGGGTGATTGTTTAGATTTGGAAGAAACCTGGGAGGGCTATTTTGATATTAATAATGGCTCTGCTAGCGTGGAAAAAAGTATGGGGTGCTTTAAAATAATTTTTATGGGGTACCCTTATTAGGTATACAATCGGGAAACCGGCTTCCCGACTGTCATATCCCGGTGAGGGTGAAATGCCGGGCGTCTATATCTAGACGCCTGTCATTTCCCCGACATCGGGAAACCGGCTGCCTTAATACGGACAGTCGGCTTCCCGACTGTCATATCCAGGCGAGGGTGAAATGCCGGGCGTCTATATCTAGACACCTGTCATTTCCCTGACACCGGGGGACAGGCGCCCGGTATCCCAATCGAAGGGATGCCGGGTGCCGCAAGCGGACCGCCGTGGGGGGGAGGGTTAGGTTTATGGCAGCCGGGGGGACTTAGGGTTAGGCACCCCCCTGGGAGGGTTAGGGTTAGGCTAGGAGGAGGGAGGGTTAGGGTTAGGCACCCCATCGGGGGACTTATGTTTAGGCAGCGGGGAAGGGGGGTGGTTAGGGTTAGGCACTTAGAGGTGGGATTAGGGTTAGGCACTTGGGGGGAGGTTAGGGTTAGGCACCCCTAAGGAGGCTTAGGGTTAGGGGGTTAGGTTAGGTTAGTTTACACTTACCTTAGGGACGATCGGGATTTCCAGCGCTGTCGGGCTTCCGCTGCCGGGAACCCTGCTTTTGTCGGCCAGACGCTGCCGGGAATCAAACCGCCGACAATGCAGCTGGCGGTATTTCATACCGATTCCCCTTATTAAGCATGTAGCAGAACTTAAATCTTCCTATAAAAAATAGGAGACAGGATTAGAATCTAAGTGTAGGCAGTTAGAACTGGAATAATTTTCTCTGGGTACAGAGTCAGTAAAGTTAGTCTAGCTTACAGCACAAAAAGAATGGAACAGTTATTTACTAGCTAAAACACAATACAGGCTCTTATTTTCAACCCATTCACAGTATGCTTTGGCAGATACTGTAGGCCTGGGAGGTGTCTTGCACATCTAGCTAGGATGGAACGTCTGTCAAATACAGTAGCAGAAGTATTTGATGAAAGTGGTGAGATTCAGAGACAGACTCCAGATATAGTGGAAGTATTTGTTAATTTCTATCAGACCCTTTATGAGTCTACTGCAAACCACAGGTTCTCAAACTCAGTCCTCAAGACCCCAAACAATGCATGTTTTCCAGGTCTCCTCACAGAATTACACCACAGGTTCTCAAACTCAGTCCTCAGGACCCCAAACAGTACATGTTTCCCACGTCTCCTCACAGAATTACAAGTGAAATAATTAACTCCACCTGTGGTTCTTTTAAAATGTGTCAGTGAGTAATGAATACTCCTGTGCACCTGCCAGGTGACCAGGAAAGCATGAACTGTGTGGGGTTCTGAGGACCGAGTTTAAGAACCACTCGTCTAAACTAGGGGTGTGCAGCGGCCACTTATCGTGTTTGTGTTTTGGTTTTGGATCTAGATCTTTCTTTGTGATTTGGATCTGGATTGGTTTTGCCAAAACCACCCTTCCGTGTTTTGGGTTCTGGGTTTTGTATTTTGGATCTGTATTTTTTTGGGAAAAAAGCATAAAAACAGCTAAAATCACAGAATTTGTTTTTTTTTGTTCCTAAGCTATTAACCTCAATAACATTAATTTCTACTCATTTCCATTGTATTCTGAACACCTCACAATATTGTTTTTAGGAAAAAAGGTTGCACCGAGGTAGCTGGATAACTATGCTAAGTGACACAAGTGGGTGGCACAAACACATGGCCCATCTAGGAGTGACACTGCAGTGGCAGACAGGATGGCAGTTTGAAAAACTAGGCCCCAAAGAGTATATACTGCAAAGAAAAAAAAGAGAAGCAAGATGGAATTGTCCTTGGGCCCTCCCACCCACCCTTATGTTGTATAAATAGGACATGCACACTTTAGCAAGCCAATCATTTCAGCGCCAGGGTCTGCCACACGACTGTGGCCGAAATTATTGGTTCATTTGGGCCCCCACAAAACAAGATGGCAATTAATCTGTCCCTGCACAAATGGGCTCTACAGAGGCAAGATGTCATCCTCATCCTCCTCATCCATCGATTCCTCACCCTCTTCAGTGTTGTCCTCATCCTCACAGAGTATTAGTTCATCCCTGCTGGAATCCACCACCACAGGTCCCTCTGTACTTTCTGGAGGCTGGTCTTCCTGAAAGAATTGATAATTCATTTTGATGAACATCATCTTCTCCACATTTTGTGGAAGCAACCTCCTACGCCTTTTGCTGACAAGGTTCCCGGCTGCACTAAAAACTCTTTCGGAGTACACACTGGAGGGGGTGCAACTTAGGTAAAATAGAGCCAGTTTGTACAGGGGCCTCCAAATTGCCTCTTTTCCCTGCCAGTACAAGTACGGATTATCTGACATGCCCTTGGCTTATGACACAGGCGCACACTTGGCGCTGCTACTTTGTTGATGCACGTGCGGCTAAGGCACAAATACGAACACAGAAAAATATATATTTTTTATTTTTTTGTGCACTTTGGGGGTTACACCACCCTTCAACAGATGAGCCAGCCGGCCCTTGACTTATGACACAGGTGCACGCTTGGCGCTGCTACTTTGTTGATGCACGTGCGGCTACAGCGCACACAAACAGAAAAAAAAAATGTTTTTTTTGCACTTGGTGGGAGCACCCCTGATGGACAGAGCACCCCCTGGACAACACTACAGCACCCCTATAGGACTACAGCCTTTATGGAACACTGCACAACACAGTCCAGCCAGCCCGCACTGTATGGACTTTGGAATGGACACATCCCCTATGGACAACAGCAGCACAACACAGCCCAGCCAGCCCCTATGACAGCAGCACAACACAACCCAGCCAGCCCCTATGGACTTTGGAGTGGACACAGCCCCTATGGACAACAGCAGCACAACTCCCACCCTCCTTCTTCACTGTCCACAGCTGGAGTGAAAAATGGCGCCGATGCGGGGACCTTTTATAGAATACAAAACCCGCGAGATCCGACAGCAGGATGATAACGTTTTGCCTTGATTTCAGGTTCGAGTCAGGCAGGAAAACCCGAGCCTGATTCGGTTCCCACCTCGGATCGGGGGGGTTCAGGGGGGGTTCGGATTTCAGAAATCCGAACCCGCTCATCCCTAGTCTAAACTGACAAGTAGTGTAGAGGATCTGGCAGAATATCTAGCTAAAATTCCTCTTCCTGTTTTATCTAGTAAGCCTAGGGAATCTTTGGATTCCCCGATCTCATCTGATGAAGTGGAATGGGCAATTTGCTCCTTCCATAACAGAAAGGCTCCTGGACTGGATGGAATCCCGGTTGATTTATATAAAAAATACTCCAGATTTGATATACCTCTATTATTGAATCTTTATTATCTTATATTTGATAATGGTGTTATGCCACAGTCTATGTCGGAAGCTCTTATAATTGTAATCCCAAAACCAGGAAAGGATCAGAAACTGCCTGAAGCATACCGCCCCATCTCCACATTGGCTACAGATATCAAGATTGTAGCTAAAATATTAGCAACTAGGATTAATCATATAATATTAGATATAATCCATCTGGATCAAACTGGGTTTATGCTTGTTAAATCCACAGCCAATAATCTTAGACATTTATTTACTCATCTTCAGGTCTCAAATGAAGAAGAATCAATTGTTTCTTTAGATGCTCATAAGGCATTTGATTCAGTTGAGTGGCCTTTTTTTATGGGAGACTATGAAAAGTTTTGGTATAGAACCCATATTTATAAAATGGGTGCATTTTTTATATTCTGCTCCAAAAGTCCAAGTATCTGTGAACAGTTTTATATCAGCTTCCTTTTCCCGTACCGCGTGGAATGAGATAAGGTTGTCCTCTTTCACCAGCATCTACCCGTATCTCTGACATGTCGATTTAATTTAATGAAGATGGTGATATTCCTGAAACTATTGTATGTTTTTTGTAATTTGCCTATATATCTCCCAATAGCAATCTTTAGACAGACAGATAGTTTGGTTTTGTCTCTGATTTGGGCTGAAAAGTGGGCTCGAATAAAGCTTAACTGACAAGGCCTAGAAAATGGGGTGGATTTGCTATTAATTCCTACTTACTATACACCCTAAATGTCGCTATTTAGCGTTATAAGTCGCACAAGAAATAATTGCTTTCCAGACTTTGATTGTGGTTTCAAAGCACAAAAAGATATTATTCACCAAAAAGCAGATAGTTACACGCTGTGATCTAAAATACAATTTGCGCAAAATATTATACATAAACAAGGTACAGTCAATACATTACACAGGCGCTCTGGATCCAGATTTTCGGCATCAAAGGTGAAGCCTCCGTCAACAGAAAGAATATGATGATTCCCTACTAAATATAGAGTGCCTGAATATATACCTTTACATACATAATTCTCTATAATCCATAACTTGCAGACGCATCTTGCGATCTCCTTGCCGATGGAACCAGAGATCTGCAAATAAAATGTGGTTTAGAATAGCACCAAACACGATGTGGCTACTACATACTAAACCTTAGATATCAAATACATGCATTTTATAACATTATACAATAACGAATAAACCTTATAATATTAGCCTTTATACTAAGGAACCTTTTAGGAAATTTGTGTATGTGTAAGTGTAAGAGAATATTGCGTAAAATTGCTAATATGCGTGGTGCGTTTATGTGTAGAGTGCTTATGAGGAACAGCGCAGCTGTGCGTAATGTGCGGTGTCTATGCACGTAAGTCTATGTGTGTGTGTTATGGAATTCAGGGCCTGATTCAGAGCCAAACGCTCTGACCAGAGCGCTCACTCTGAATCAGGGCCCTCCTCCATGAAAATGGAGCGTCCTCCTGGACGCTCGCATAGCTGTGGGTGACCACCCACAGCTTATGCGAGCGTCCATGATGATGGTCGCGATGGTCAAGACCATTGCGACCATCAGGCTTGCGACGGAGACCCTGCGGTAGGGTCTCGCTGCCGCAAGCCCTGGAGTGATTTTGGCTCTATCAGAGCCAAAATCACTCCCACTGACATCACTAGTGATGTCAGTGGGGCCGGCTTCAGACAGTAGGCGTTCCCATGGGAACGCCTCCATCTGGCAGTCACGCCCCTGGCACGCCCACCAAAGGGGGTGTGCTGTCAATCAACATCGACAGCACGCCCCCTTTGGTGCGAGACCCAGAGCGACGGAGAGCCCATCGCTATCCAGGTCTCGCGCATGCGCGCGACGGAGCTCCCTCCGTCATGCGCATGCGCAGTGGGGCAACATCGACCTGCTTGCAAGCGTCCTGCGCTCGCGAGCGGGTCTGAATGACCCCCTCAGTGTATGTTGGATTAATATATATATATATATATATATTATCCCTTTCTAACATATATTAAAACTACAGTGCAAGGTGTTACAAGCAGCAATGTTCTCTTTCAAGCAGGGTGGAGACTCCCAGCTGTCTGCCATTGCCAATTCATCTGATAGCTAATTCAAAGGTTTCCCTCTGCCTACTTAGAATACACTTGTCAGTACTTCTTAAGCAAACCTCTGACCATTGTCTCTAACTCTTCATTCAGACAAATTCAATTGTGCATATCAGTGTCTGGGTTATATTTCAATTGCCACAGCCATACTTGTCTGTATGCGGGACTTCTCAATTTATATGTAAAACACTCAAAGTATCCTGGTGTATTTTTTTTTTAATTACTTTTCTCAGACATGTATACAGAAGCTGCTTCTCATTACTAACTAAACCCTGCATGAATATTGTGTTTGTCAGTGTGAGAGTGTTGTATATTATTCGCTATTTAGTGTTGTGTGAATGTGTGGATATGTGCGCACACTGAGTGCGTGCACACGCAATGGTGTGTCGTGGATTGTACCAACATAAATCGGACAGCGGACGACCAAATTGTCCAATAACAGTTGAATTGCGGTCGCATGCAATTATTCGACTTCGACAGTCCACCCTTTGATAGCAAATAAGACGCTATCACAATTTTATCCTAGTTAGTCATGCATAATAAATTATTATCTAATGTCCTATATGGTATGACACAGTTAGGTCATTGAACCATTAGTAATGCACCTCAGGAAGGGGTAAAACAATCCTTATATGCGCTCAGCGGATCTATGCGGGGCCATGGGCAGGATGTGGGATCTCATCGATCCTATAAGAGTGGAGTGGGGGAAATGGAGACTACATTAGCTAGGATGTTTAAAGGAACATTTGCAATATTTTATCATACATGACCAATCCTAAGCAATCACCTGATTGTACACTCTAGTTCAGGATTGTAATACAGTGTGTCATTTACCTTGGTATCCATATTATTGCTACTAACCACCATCATGATTTCATTCTCCCTGTTGGTTTTAGAAGTACCTTTTCCACACTTCATCACAGTAGGAACACACCTGACACATAAGCCAATTACTAAGATGACAACCACTATGAGAATCAGGAGTTTACCTATACTAGCAACCAACTCCTGGACCCACTTTCCTAGACCGGAGAACCATTTTATGGGGTTCAACCAAGAGAACCACTCTTTTACCTTTTCCACTACTTCAGCCACTGAAGCATTATGGTTCTTACAAAATTCCCATTTTAGCTGCAGAATCTCATCCATTTTCCAGTCTATCACCCCCTTGGGGTCATTAGTGTTATTGGTGATGTACAACACTTGACACCAAACTGGGTGGCTAGAGTCACACAGAATCCACCAGTAACAGCTGTTAAATAATTTAACACTAACCTATGTTGCACAAGTTCTTTCTTGTAGGCCTGTAACTCCATACCCGTATACCTAAAAGTGTCGTCATACATCTCGGTGATATCTATCAATTTGGCAAGATCTTGTATTTATCTGAAATTTAGAGTAGCCCGAGCAATCCTGGTGGGATCCAATGCTACTAAATTTTGAAAGCAAGTTGTTTCACTAATCATTTGCATGACTTTATGCACATGTTTCTTTTGTCTCAGTGTTCATACTGTGCATGAAGATATGGAGATGGTGTATTCTTATGGATACCAAGCATTTTTCCATGTATAAGTGTCATAACCTCTGGGAGTACCCTTCCCAGGTAGCATAAACCTTCTGATCTCAGAGAGAGACACTTATACGCTTTCCTTCCACATATAAAATACACATTATTGGGGAGAACATAAGGAATAGAATTCATCATAATCATCAAACATATTTCTCTAGCAAATGATCCTCTCTCAGGTTCTCCCTGACTAACACATGTTTCTGGTTGTATAACCCTGGCACAGTACCCTTCTGGTACCCTACCAACCATTTCTTTAGTGTCATTACGTGTGTACCGATACTGGAAGTGTCTCCCACTTAACCTTATTGTGCATAAAAGTTCAAGATTTAATGGTTCATTATCAGCTCTTAGTGAAAAGGTCATCGTCTGGTTATTCCCAGTCACCTCCCAACTTCCTAGTATATAAAAGTGATTTATCTACTAGGTACTGGTGGAGTTTAAAATGTGGTGGTTTGGACATAAGAAATTTTCCATCCAGTGTCTTCCCTTTTTGCAATTCTAAAACCTCAGAGACATTTAATGGAAATGGCACTAACCCTACATTATGCTGTCCTTGAGGCACGTGTGAGCACATCCAACAGTCAGTCTGGTTTAAGACTTTGCCCACCATGGTATGATAATCCTCTAAAGGATACCCACCCCAATACTGGTTATACTTAGGTTGGCACTGTTGGATGCATCTCTCATCAACTAGGGACCCACAAAACTCACAAATACAATATTCCCCAGACGATAAACCTTCACACTGTCTCCGAGTTTCCAGGCTACAGATCTCTTAACAATTACTATACTGGGTTGGTCAGATACCACCCTTGTGTCTGTATGGCTCCTTCTCTCAACTCCACTCCATGATACCACCATCGACCTCTCTGTCCATCCTCTGCCCACCGTTACAGAAATGAGACATCCCAAGACAAACTAAAATGAGAAAAACCCAGGAAGAAAGACCCACCATAATCATAGCCCGCCACTCCATTGCTGGAATAGTGGTCTGTATATTTCTCTAGCTGAGGTGTTCCACTGCAGTCACCAACTATCCCAGAACAGGCTCACAATTGACAGGTCCACGTTATCTGCCTCGATTCCGCCTTGTATCTTCTCTGGGTGATTAACCTTTCTGCAGTGGCTGGAATGGACACAGGTATCTCTCTTGGCTACTTTCACAGATGTCGTACTTGTCAGCAGCACCTGATACAGTCCTTCCCACCGGTCAGTCAAACAACCTGAACGCAAGAATTATGGATCATTACATATTCTACAGGTTCAACATCATGACAGTTTGTCTGGTGAAAATATTTTACATTTCTGCTGTTGTTCTTTCAATTGCTTACTCATTTTTATAAGATACCCCACAGTAACCTCATTATTACCCTTTAAATCATCCTGTGGACTTACAATCAAATGAGGTTGCTTACCACACAGTATCTCAAAGGGGGACAGATTAAGAGGTGGCCTGGGGGTGGTCCTGATGCTATTATTACCCATCAACTTACACATGTTCTGGAAGACATCACCTGTGAAATGAGTACCCCTATCACTTTCAATAATTCTAGGGATACCATATCTGCATACAAACTCCTGTACAGCCTTTTTGTCAGTGAATACAGCAGTATTAGTGGCAGCTGCATATGCCTCTTATCCAATTAGAAAACACATCTGCACAAACTAATACATACTTAACATTTCTGCAGGGTGGTAATTGGATGAAATCATTTTGTATTACCTGGTCCGTCTGTCGGAGGGATGTGTGATGAGTCGGACGGTATTGTTTTCTCTATGTTTTTCCTCAAGCAGGTCAGAGTCAGACTGTGCGCTGCCTCAGCCAAGCTTGGGTAATATGCCTTGGGAGCCACTGGCTTACCTTGTCCATCTCTCCAGAGTCCAGAGGATTCTGGATCACATCCCTTTGATCTCCAGACTGCCTTTTCCTGAATGGAACACAAATTTTGCATCTCAATTAATTTCTGCATATCACCAGTTTGGTCAACCATCATATTTATTCTTAAACCTGCTGCCCCTTTTTGCAGCTTCGTCTGCCCTGTTATTGGAACAGCTGTTAACAGTAATGTTGTAGCCCTTGGGTTTAGACAAAGGCCCTCATTCAGAGCCGCTCGTTAACAGCAGTACGCTCGTTGCGTTCCGATGTTGACCAACCGCGCATGCGTCGGTGTTACACTGCGCATGTGCGTACGGCAGATTGCAAGTTTTTTTTGTCTCGTTCGTCAAATAGCGTACAGGAAGTGACATGTCAAATGTGATTTACAGAACAGGGCGTTTTTGGGTGTTGACGGGGGAGGAGATGGAAAAACGCAGGCGTGGCGAGGCGTTTTTGGGGCGTACATACATTAACAATTGCGAACCTCAAATGTGTTTGTACCAACTCTGGATGATCCTCTTTCCCTTCAAAATGCTTGCACAGCTTAGGGTCTGGATTACTCGACCACATTGGCGATGGCCTTCTCCTCCGTCCCGGCACTCCACGATGCTGCATCGATTAATCACGGCTTGTCAGAAAATCAATTAGTGTTGGATTGAAAACCGGCTTGGTATGTGTTTGGAAATCAGTTTTTTGGGTTAGCACAAAACCGAACGCAGGTGGAAATCATAGCTGCTAATGTCAGGATTACACAATCAATTTGCGTACATTTGTGGGGGTTTATTTTGGGCTCAATTTTTGGTTTTTGGACTATTGTAACAATAATGTCATAATGTTTATGTTTTTTGGGCCATTTTGTTTTTGCCAGGTGACTTTGCATCCTTAGGTAAATTTTTAAACGTTCCTTAAAGAGCCCTTTTTTTTCCCCATGTAAAATGTTGTTGTTGAACGTTGTTGCCCTGTGGGCCCGGATTAAATGTAACCCATTTTGACAATAATGTCAGAATACAAAGTCGTACATTTTATGTAAATTTATTGCTATCCAAAAAAAAAACATGCACATATTTTACACAAACATTTTTTGCAGTGTTCATTCCACAATATTTAATAATTGTGCAAACATAAAATTTTTTGTAAACGTAAAGCAAAAAATTAAAAACAATTCACAAGAAAGGAGAGGGAAGTTTTGGCCAGAAAGGAATATGAGGCAAGCACAGAAGGAGTGTGGGAAAAGTAGTCAATGCTGTCAACGTTTTTTCCCCCGTTTGGCTGGGGGAGGGAGGGCGCCAGACCGGGTCCGGGATGTCATCGGGCTGGCCTGTCCAGAGGCAGATGTTGTGGCCTCTGGACTAGGCACAGGGCTAGGCACATTTGGAGGATTGGCTGATGTTGTGCCAGAGGTGGAGGATCCTGATGTTCCGGCAGGAAGGGAGGTCGGCTCCACCATGTGCTGGCGAACGAGCTGCTCCAGGGCATTGGCGATGCGGATGTTGGCCCTGGTATTTTCCGCCAGGGCCTGACCAATGGTCACGTTGGCCGCAGCATTTTGCTCCAGGGCCTCAGCCACCCGTAGCAGACTGGCGTCCATCCTCTGCTGAATCTCCGTATGGAAATCCGATTTAAAATTGAGTTCTGTGAGTAGGGACACTGCCTGCGAGGGGGATTGCCCTGGACTGGCTTCTGCAGGGTCCTCAGCCGGATGTACTGGTTCCTCCCCTGCAGAGCCAGCAGAAATTCTGCGGCCAAGGCTCCCCTCTGGAGCAGACTCATCCGCCTGTGTCTCTGTTGGGAAAATGAGAAAAGAGTCACATTAGAATCTACATATTGGCACAATAACATTTCAGAGTTGGTTACATCACAATATTTACCTGGGACAACATGAGGAGCCGCAAAGTCTGGCATGTCCGTATCCATGTTGGACACGCCAAACACCTCCACAGCCTGCACACACCCCTGTGCCAGCTCTTCTAAATCATTTAACTCCAATGACACAGGGGTGGGACCCCCACCTGTCCCCCTTGCATGCCTAGCCCTGTCCACCATTTTTTGTTTCAGGCGATATTTGAAGTCTTGACATCTGTGGGTGAAAAAGGAACCATTATTTTTTATTTTATTTTGTTTTTGGTTTTAGGGTGGTCAAGTTTTTACTTACCGCCGTTTGACATCCCGGGCTAGATGGACATAATCACCCACCCTATTGACAGCAACGGCTACCTTATCCCACATTCTCCACTTCTGGCTTGCACTCATATTCCTGTCTGCCTGTGGCAGGATGTCCACACACTTCTGAATCAAAACCTCCATCTCCTTTCTTGTGAATTGTGGCTGCCTTTTCTTTTTGCCAGCTTTGCCCGGAATACTGGGCCCGGCAGCCTCTTCCATGTCATCCTCCTCACCTATTTGTTTAAATTTTGAGATTTGTCAACTTCACAACTTGCACTATATTATGTTTCTAATTAATCATTGATTCAAAATGCCTGAAATACTTACCGCCAGACTGTTGCCCATTGTTTCCCTGGTCTGTAGCCACGTCTGAGCTCTAAACAAGAAATACACCAGAATGTTTGGTTTGGCTCGTGACGTATTTATACATGCGTCCTTATTTTTCGGCCGCATCATTGATTGTGCGTTCCTATGATCCCTCCTTAATTTGTGTGGGAAACTAAACACTATTTATGGCTTGGGGCGTCTCGAGTCGAGGTGGCGTTTTTGGATTGTTGGAGGTTACGTTGGTCGGAGTTGATTGTTGGCGGGTTTTGGAGTTTGCGTTGGTGGAAGTATTTTTTTGTTGATATATTTTCTTTTCTTTTTTCCGTTCACATTTTTTCTGTTGGATTTCTTTTTGGCATTTCTTGTTTTGGTAAGTTTTTGGAAGTCTAACTTTGGTTCAATTTGTGTCTCCTTCTGTTTCTGAATTTTCTAACGTTTTTTTTGGCGTCATTTCATCTCTCTTAGGTTTTTTTTTGGCTCTGCCCCAAAGACCTTTTGGTCCGGAATCTTATATATTATCTCTTGGTAAGTTCATTTGTTTAATTGTTTTGTAAATGTTCATGTTTGTATTTACGCAACTTTGTGTGGCCTTACACTTGTAAAATTTGTTTTTCTTACTCAGAAATGTTTTTACAATGTTTTTTTTTGTAGCTGCGTATTTTTTAACTTGTATTTGCGAACTAATTAGCAAATTTTTATCAGTTTTTATTGTTACTTGTATTTGCGAACTAATTAGCGCATTTTTATCAGTTTCTATTGTGACTTGTATTTGCAAACTAATTAGCGCATTTTTATCAGTTTCTATTGTGACTTGTATTTGCGAACTAATTAGCGCATTTTTATCAGTTTCTATTGTGACTTGTATTTGCGAACTAATTAGCACATTTTGAAATGCTTATTCATCCCGTTAAATTGTTTGTGCTTTCCCTTTAGCATTTGTTGCTTACATTTGGCCCCAATTTGACGTAGTGTGCGCAATGTCGTTTTGCTCTTTGGCCAAATGTGTGTTTCTCCCCTTTTATGTTTTGTCTTGCACAAAATTTTGAAACAGAAATGCCCAGCATAAAATGATGTATTTTTATTTTGTGATTATTTCCAGTTTGCACGTATCATGACAATACCCCGGCATGTAAGCATCAATGGATGGTATCATCAAGCTAAGTTTTTTTTTTTATTTGGGGGGGTTAAAAAGCCTTACATTCAAATCTTGCCATTTCAGGTTGATCTGGGTCGGATTGTTCTGGCCATGCTCCCGGAAGCCGACCAACCTCAATCTCGTCCCAGGCGTAGGCATTGTAGGCGTGCAAGGCCCCAGATATTTCGAACACGTGTCACCCTTTTTGGAATGCCCGATTATGAGGTTTTAAGACGCTACCGTCTTCCTCCCAAAATCATCATAGACACTCTCTCATTAATAGAGAGTGATCTTGAGCGGCAAATTGACAGTCCTACAGCAATACCACCACTTACGCAATTTATGGCGGTGCTACATTTCTGTGCCTCAGGATCATTTCAAACAACGGTGGGAATCGTGGTGGGCATCTCACAATACTCCTTTTCCCGGATCCTGAGGGCAGTGATGGAGGCACTTTTCAAGCACCTCCATCATTTTATTCAAATGCCTTTGGATATTGGTGCCCTTAGTGTCGCCAAAGCCAATTTTTACCAAATAGCTGGCTTCCCACACATCATAGGGGTTGTGGATGGTACTCACATACCACTTCAGCCTCCAGCACGACTGGAGGCCATATTTCAAAACCGTAAACACTATCACTCCCTGAATGTAATGGTGGTATGTGATGCCTCCCTCCAGATCCTGTCCCTGAATGCAAAATTACCAGGAAGTGCACATGACTCCTTCGTCATCCGGCAATCAGGGATATGGCACAAATTAACCAACCTACAAGCTGGTGATGCGTGGCTTCTGGGTAAGTGGAGACCTTTAGTACATAACAATGTTAAGCTTCATACAGAGTGATCCTGATGTTGTCTATTCTTTTTCACAGGAGTCAGTGGCTACCCTTGCACACCCTGGCTGCTCACTCCTTATTTGGCTCCCACACCAGGGCCACAAAGTGAGATTAATGCCGCACTTACAGCCACCAGGCAAGTGGTGGAGCGCTGTATCGGCCTTTTAAAAGGCCGATTCAGATGCCTCCACCACTCTGGTGGCGAGCTCATGTATTTGCCGGATATGGTTTCGAAAATTGTGGTCCTGTGTGGGATATTTCACAACATCGCCATAAGGAGTGGTGTCCCAATGCAGCCAGAGGATACCTTACCTGAGGATGGCCCCCCCGAGGTTGGTTGGAGGTCAGTATGTGGGGGGGCCATACGCGATGATGTGGTGGCCAGATATTTTAGGTCATTTTTGTTTTTTGGAGAACATCTAATTAATTCTTTTTTTTTTCTCCATCTTCTGTTTTTTTCCATAATCTTTGGCACTCCAACGATGACTACTTCCTGCTACCCTTAAAAAACCTTTATGTGGAAATTTTGGGGATATATTATGGAACCCATATTGCAACGCCATATTTGTGGAATCATGTTGGCATGGTCCGTCGTCAACCAGTTCTTGATTTGTTGTGTTTTTTTTTGAGTTTTTGGTATGTGTTGTATTTATGATTATCACTGTGTGTTTTGTTTGTGAGTGACCACTTTGATTTGGGAGTTATGTTGTGAATAAATGTCTTGAGAGTGTAATTTTGTACCGTTTTTTGAACGTTACAAGCAAGTGTAACCAGGTTCACACACGTTTCATTTGCCTAAGGGGTAATCCAGTAATGACGCAAGTTCAGCTAAAATGTAATATGTTTTAAGGGTCCAAACCAACACCCAAAGGAATCCTGTACAATCAGTTGGCTTCGTAATATCGGCCTAAGCAGCTTGCACCCCAAATAGGAACCTGTAAAATGTAGTAATATCTAATTTTGACTACACCAAAAAAGGGAAATGAGATTGTTACTGTTAGGTGTTTCTTGTGCCTGTTTTCCTTAAAAATACAACACACAATCTTAGTGACAAAAATTGCAAAACCTTGATGGAAGAGTCTACTTATGTCAGTGTAAACAATCTCTGATTTTGAAACAACGAATGAGACAGAACGTTAATTTGAAAATATTAATTTATTTACATTTAGCAAACAAAACAAAAAAAACTAGTCCCTAAGGAGGACCGACATATGGTCAAGGACCACCAGCAGACCGATTATATTTTCCCGCATACGGGCCACACAGCCGGCTAATTCAGCCCTATGCCTCTGTTCCTCTGTGGGTTAGAAAAGTGTGGGGATTAATACAACAATAATGAAACCACATTAAAAAACAAGCCAAAACAAACAAACCAAAAATAAAAAATATTTGAAAAAAAAGCATAATTACACCATTAAAACACAGCCCCCCAAAATGGTGTAGCCCAAAAATACAAGTCCCAAAAACAAATTCCGACAGGTGTGATATGTGTATGGTGAAATCAGCAGTAACAGGTAAAGGCAACCCGAAAATTCCCCAAAAGTCTACCAAAAAACACAAAAAAAGGGAACGACACATGATTACATACAAACAGTTTGTGGCGAAAAAAAAACAAATTCAAAAACATACCGTTAGAAAAAACGGCAGCACCAGAAGGCACTCCCTCGTCCTCCTCGGAGGTGCCTCCATTCCCCAACGATCTTGGCGGGGTTATTTCTGAATCCGGGGAGGGGGTAGTTCGAAGAGGGGTGGTTGGAGGAGAGGGGGAATTGGGACGGAGGGGAAGGAGCCCCGAAATATCCGCCACAGGGTCTTGGCAGGCTGGGGAGGAGTGGGAAATAGGGGAATTTGGGATTGTGGAGGGTTGGCTGGGGGTTGGGGAGAGTGGGCGTGAGCGCCGTCTGGCCTGACGATGACGCCGTAGTCTTCGCTGTGCCCCTAAAAGATGTGAAACAAATTGTGGTTAGTTTCAACCCAAATCCGAGAAAAACACTATTTTATGACACAAAAAAACGAAAAACATGGCCATGCAGATATGAGTACAATGAATAAATATGAAATACATGAAAACATGGCCATGCAGATATGAGTACAATGAATAAATATGACATACATGAAAACATGGCCATGCAGATATGAGTACAATGAATAAATATGACATACATGAAAACATGGCCATGCAGATATGAGTACAATGAATACATATGACATACATGAAAACATGGCCATGCAGATATGAGTACAATGAATACATATGACATACATGAAAACATGGCCATGCAGATATGAGTACAATGAATAAATATGACATACATGAAAACATGGCCATGCAGATATGAGTACAATGAATAAATATGACATACATGAAAACATGGCCATGCAGATATGAGTACAATGAATAAATATGACATACATGAAAACATGCACACGCAGTTAGGACCACAAAGATAAACATGAAAACCACAGTCCCTAAAACTTACTTTCAGCGATCTGCATGCGAAAGCATGCCAACAAGCGGGGCGTCCGCCGTTGCAGGTCCGACCACCTGCGCTCCAGCTGCCCGATCTGGTGGCGTGAGCCGAAGGAGCGCAGGCGGCCCCGTACCTCCGCATATGCGGAACGCTTTTCGCGATTGGTGATGGGTGGAGGCTGGCTGGTGATCCGCCCATCCATCACCTCCGTTAGCACCAGCAGCTCGCGCCAGGTGAATGCCGAGGCTCTCATGATGGCAATGGTGTATTTGTTAAAAATCATTTTTAATAAAGAGCCTAAAATAATTTTGATTGGCTAATGTATTTGGGTAATTAACAGGACCAATTCTATTGGTTAGTGTATGAGTCATGTGTTCGACAGGGCCAGAAATCTCTTGAGAGTTATGATAGGCTTGATGCAGTGACATGCGTAAGCAAATTTAAATAAAGAAATGAACCCCGGGAAATATGCGGGGAGAAAAACAAATAGAACAATTGTTTAATTGGGGCGAACATGTATTTTGACAAATAAAAGCGAATGTATAAGCCGTACGTATTCTGCGGGTAAACACAAACACGGACAAGATTAAAGTTTATTGCATTGTGTTAAAAAAAAAAACAACAACAATTAAGCTAATTGATACATTGATTGGCATGATACGATTGAGGGAGGTAGGCAGAATAAACGAGCAGTTAATCGAAATCTGACAGTCCCACTTCCGGGTTGTACTTGGGCGTGCGTTCCCTTCAAGCCATTTCGGGGATGTACGCTCGCTATTTGGCACGCTCGTTAGTTAGAGGAGGGGTCGTTTGAGTTTGGGGAGGATGTTTGGCTGCGTTCGAAAATACGAGCGAGTGCTTGAATTTAAATATTTTTTTACGTACGCCGAACGTACGAACGGCCACTTGCGTCCGGGTCTGAATGAGGGCCAAAGTCCCAAGTATTTGACCCAGGTCTGGCATGGCCGTAGTTTGTCCTTTGCAACCTTGTGCCCTGTTTATGAGAAATGAAGCACAATAGTTTAGTATCATTAAACATGACATAAACAAAGCAATGAATCATCTACATATCAGATCTATTGCTTTAAAAACATGACCTGTATAGTTTCACTGCAGATATACTGCAGGGGTTAGTGTGCTTCAGTTCTTAATCTCAATGTTTACTGTAAACAAGGACACTTGATTTTACCAACATGTACAATGACTTGAGGCTTACACACACTTATTACATTTCCTTGGAGGTGCAATGTCCTAGAGGTGACTTAAAACACATTATTTTTTTATTTTTTTTTATTTCTGGACTTCGGGCCTCATTCAGAGGCGGTCGGAGGATGCAAGCGGTCGCTCAGAAACTGGGCGGCCACTTGCATCCTGACCACCCACCTCTGTTGCGGTCGTTAGGCTGTGGGTTAACACCCACAGCTCTAACGACCGCTTGGGTGATGGTCGCAATGGTCAGAGACCATCGCGACCATCAGGGCTTACGACGAGACCCTAGGGTAGGGTCTCCCTTGTTGTAAGCCCCGGAGAGCTTCTGGCTCTGTCTGAGCCGGAAGCTCTCCACTGACATCACTAGTGATGTCAGTGGGGCCTCCCCCAAACGGCAGGCGTTCCCATGGGAACGCCCCCGTTTGGGCTGCCACCCCCCCGGCCCGCCTTCCAAACGGGGCGAGCTGTCAATCAACATCGACAGCTCACCCCCTTTGGATTGAGACCCACTACAACCGGCACTGTCGGTCGTAGCGGGTCTCACGCATGCGCATGACGGCGCCGGCGCCATCGTGCGCATGCTCTGTGGGGGGCCATCGACCCGGTCCGAGCGCATCGGCGCTAACGACCGGGTCTGAATGACCCCCTTACTCTTTAAGTGCTAATAATATTCCCCCTCCTGCCACGCTCTCCACTACTCTCACCGGTTTCAACCGCTGCCCCTGCTCGTTGCAGATTAACAGCTTGGGCAATGGCTGAATTTACGGTGGATTCATCATCATCTATAATTACATTTTCCTGTAGGTGACTTAAATCAGGGTATAAGTTACATATTATGATTTTTTTATGATTTTTTTTTTTAGATTGACTGTACCTTAGGGCGGAGGTGGTGAACATGCGCTACTAACATTCCCTTCGGCAATGCTACCTTGCCGTGTGTGCGTGCTCTTTTGTGGCGTGAGCGTGATGCTAGTTTGCATCACGTGCCCACCGTTAAGCCACATGTTCCCCTCGTGCTGCCACAACTTAAAACAGTCATTATATTCTACTCTTTTCTTCAAAGATTTCACAATACAGATGCAATCTCTGACATTGTTCAATATCTCCTTATCAAAGCTGCCAACTTTGGGAAAAGGTTTAACATTCATTCTCGTCATCTTAACCCATACATCATAGTACATAGTTGCATATGCACCGTACTTAGGGGGTCATTCAGACCCACTCGCAAGCGGCAGTACGCTCGCAAGTGGGTTGATGTTCCCCACTGCGCATGCGCACGACGGAGGGAGCTCCGTCGTGCGCATGCGCGAGACCCGGCGAGCGACGGGCTTTCCATCGCTCGGGGTCTCGCACCAAAGGGGGTGTGCTGTCGATGTTGATTGACAGCATGCCCCCTTTGGTGGGCGTGCCGGGGGCGTGCCTGCCAGACGGTGGCATTTCCATGGGAACGCCTACCATCTGAAGCCGGCCCCACTGACATCACTAGTGATGTCAGTGGGAGTGATTTTGGCTCTGATAGAGCCAAAATCACTCCTGGGCTTGCGGCTGGGAAACCCGACCGCAGGGTTTCCTTCGCAAGTCTGATGGTCACGATGGTCAAGACCATCGCGACCATCTTTTTGCACGCTCGTATATACTGTGGGTGGTGACCCACAGCTATATGAGCGTCCAGGAGGATGCTCCATTTTAATGGAGGAGGGCCCTGATTCAGAGCGAGCGCTCTGGTCAGAGCATCCGGCTCTGAATCAGGGCCTTAGTATGCATTATATGCCATGCCATGCTGAACCGATCGGCGCTTCCACGAGCAGCACATCATCTAACATCTCTACCATTTGTTTGGCTCCCATCTTGGGGAAAAAAAACTCTAAACTTTTCAATAGAAATTTATATTGGTGAAAGAATGTCAAGGCTACTTTCACTTACCTGTGGACGATTTAACAGGCCATGCCCACACACCTATAGAATAATAACCAGGTTGCTTCCACGCACCTAAGCCCTTTTTGAGTGCTTTGTACTGCTAGAATTTAAGCATTCCAATAACACTTACCCTTTTCAGTGATTTCGTCCACCACAACTCAGTTCACAATCACGATATGCCACAACCGTGCAGTTCAATCACAATGCCCAATAACCCTAACTGATCACTGGATGCTGTGATCACACTGAGAGCTGATACCTAACACAAACAACAACAACTACCCCTGCTGAGTGTATAGACTACGGTATCTACTACCGAAACACCAGGTGCCTAGCCCCTAAGGGTCCTATGATACCCTTAGCTAGGGAGCATGTTACCCCTACCAACACACGTTCACTGTTACACACCTTTTTCTGCGCAGAAAAATAAACGTTTTCCCTGATATGGCAGCACCGACTAAGATATTTAAAACAGTGCTATCATGCTATCAATATCACAATACAAACTCAACGGCTTTGTTTAAACACGTGGCAGCAATACAGGAATTACGTATATGCTATTGTGTGACTTCCCCTTTTATCATGAAATTTTATCAACGAAGGAAAACAAACTTTTTCCTTCCTTGTCCCTGGATTCTAATCAGCGCTCCTTGAACTCACACAATAGTGGATAGCGGTCTCTCAGCAATAAAGTGGTAGCAGGTATTCGAAGGCACAATGCATTATTTCCTGCGCATAGCGCCTCCACCCTTTGCTGAGAGATCGATAACCATGTGTTACCATGTGAATGGTAGCGTGATTTCACTCTACGAGCCCCTAACTATTAATTCCTACTTATCTATACACCCTAAATGTCGTTATTTAGCATTATAAGTCGCACAAGAAATAATTGCTTTCCAGACTTTGATTGTGGTTCCAAAGCACAAAAATATATTATTCACCAAAAAGCAGATAGTTACACGTTGTGATCTAAAATACAATTAGCACAAAAGATTATAAACAAGGTACAGTCAATACATTATGCAGGCGCTCTGGATCCAGATTTTCAGCATCAAAGGTGAAGCCTCCGTCAACAGCTATATAAGGGGCAATGCATAGGTGGAGGACTACAACTGGGGGCACTGCATAGGGGGCCACTACTGGGGGCACTGTATAAGGGGCACTACTGAGGGCACTGTATAAGGGGCACTATATAAGAGGCACTATATTGGGGGCACTGCATGGGGGGACCACTACTGGGGGCACTGCATTGGTGGGACCACTGCTGGGGGTATTGCAAAGGGGGGACCACTACTGGCAGCATTGCATAGGGGACACTGCAAAGGGGGGCCTCTACTGGGGCACTGTATAAGGGCTTGTGTAGCTATCGAGGGTGGGGATGGGGGGGTAAGGCTGAAGAAATGCCTAGGGTGCCAAGAAACCTTTCACTGGCCCTGACTGTTAGTAATATATGTACATATTTACATATACTGTTAGTAATATATTTACATATTTTCCCTTGAAGGTGAATCACGTTCCTAAGGCTTGGAAGGTATAATAAGTGTGAAACTTGACCTAGAGTCCATACGATCCTCACATTGAATCCTAGGCAGATTTCTTCTTGCAAGTACTTTTGATGTACCACAGTTGGTAGTACGAGATTGGGGGGGTGGGGTTGGGGGGGCGGTAGCGGCGGCCGGTCGGAGCATGCGCGTGCACCTTGTCATTGTATTTTTTTTAAAAAAAATACAGTGATGAGGCTGTGGAGGGGATTCTCAGAGACAGAGCTTTATCGCAAGCTCTGTCCCTGCAGGGGATTTTTAATAATTCCCTATGATATTGCCTGAATTCGTAATGCGAATTCAGTCAGTAATATCACACTACAATCTGCATTTTAATGCAGATTGTAGTAAATAGAGCCCTATATAATTTATATAAAACATATTTTGCCTGAGTACTGTGGAATTATTTACTAATATGCAATATCTTTCTTTGACCACTAGAGGGTACTCTACTCTAGATAAAGTGAATGAATTATTTGAAAGGCAGGATATAACTACATATTTGGAGGATTTTGTTATTACTGTATATTTAGTGTAAGGTGAAGGCAACAAACAATTATTTGAATCACATAATTTCTCTTTCTTACACAACTATTTATTTTTATTATTTTGCTTTGATTGAAAGAATTCACTTCTAACATACTGCATATATATTTTTAATAGGACTAATAATGTTTCAGATATTTTATGTGTGTGCAATGCTTAGTTGTATGAACTGGGGCGTGCCGCTGTAAGCTGCTGCATACACAGATGCATAACCGCTCACACATTAGGCCATACTCAAATGGAGAAACTGTACTTGCCATAGGGCTGATACAAGTTTTGATGGTGCATTTGATGGACGCTGCAAGTACAGTAGGTGTCTCAGCATTAAAGATATTGGCTGTGGCATTAGCATAAAGATGCAGCCGCATCTATGTGCGACTCAGAATCAGCCTCATTACAGTATGTTCCAAATTCACTACCTACGTATGTATGCCCTTTGCTTGTGTATCTTCCAAACATTTTAGCATTACTTGCAAAGCCTCTTGCAGCAATAGGATGCCAGCAACAGAGCAGAGGATGCCGCCAGGAGGAGGACATCACTGGACCTTGCCGGAGAGGTAATGAATTAATGATAAATATCAAAGGTATATTTGTTATTTTCACTGTGATACTAAACAAAATATGCAGCTGGTATTAAGTAAGCATTTTTATTAAATTGGGCCCTTAGTGCAGTGTAATACATGAAATATATGAGAAACATTTATAAAACATAAATTACTATGGTCGCAATATGGTTGATTCATAAGAGAGACTTTCTCATAAATATGTCTGCTAGTTAGTTTATGTACTGTATCACTAGTCTGCTACTGTAGTTAGTTTATGTACTGTATCACTAGTCTGCTACTGTAGTTAGTTTATGTACTGTATCACTAGTCTGCTACTGTAGTTTATGTACTGTATCACTAGTCTGCTACTGTAGCAAGTTTATGTACTGTATCACTAGTCTGTTACTGCAGTTTATGTACTGTATCACTAGTCTGCTACTGTAGTTAGTTTATTTATTGTATCACTAGTCTGCTACTGTAGTTAGTTTATATACTGTATCACTAATCTGCTACTGTAGTTAGTTTATGTATTGTATCACTAGTCTGCTTTAAGAAATTTACTTAAAAAAGCAGACTAGCAAAAACGAATGTGCCAACTAACAGTGGGGCTCCTGATGTATTATATTTTGTATGATACAATTCATATTAAAATCGTAGGATACAACTTACTAGCCATAAAAGTGTCAATAATAATATTGGGCACTTAAAGACGCATTCTGAACTATTATGATGAATAGAGAAAATATCAGGGGTAGTGCACAGCAATTTTAAACACTATTCTTACTTATTCTGCTCTGTTCATTCTTTTAATACTTTGCATTCAGTATTTACTTTTGTATTGATAAATAAATAAAAAGAGCACATTGTATAGTGTTATCTATTGTATTATTGGGTAACAACACCATACTGACCCCCATTGTTCATATTAATTTAGATATCTAATCTTATAGGATAAACACCAGAAGAAAAAAGATATTCCTTAATGGGGCACTCACAGATCTGGGTATGCAATCTAACAATAAGTAATATTTAAAGTCGGGGAAATGATATGTGAATTAAAATATAACTTTTATTATTCCTATCTAAAATAATATTGGCGAAATATAGAAAATATATATATATTAATAAAATGGTGCAACCACTGTTTGTTGTCTATATTAATGCTTCTGTTTGTATCTCAATATCATATAGCCCAATGGCTTCTGGTTTATTTGTCAAACGAGTATCTGTATACTAAGGGACACAACATAGTAGGTACACTCAACGGTGGTTCAATGTCTAGTCCTGCCGTTATATAAACTGTATATAATAAATGAGTGTAACAGGGACTACTGGGCTAAGTAATGGTGAATTACAAAATAAACATAGTACTGGCTGACAGTTGATAGGGAATACGAATAGCTACTAATCACCAAACCCCTTCTAGATGATCATATGGTGCATCTAGTGTCACCACATCTGATAGAAGGCCAAAATATCTCATACGTGAGAGGGTTAATATGCAGACCAAGTAGTACTATTCCCCCTGAGTTCTAAAGTAAGATATGATATTAATCCACCTAATGTTGTATCAGTGAGCTTCTCACAATAAAATGATCATGATACTCTGTATCTATTCCCATCTCAAGTTAATAATCAGATATACAAGGGAAGGGCTACATGCTTATATTGCGGCTTAATGTGTAGCCAAAACAAAATGACATGCTCACACGATGCTCCTTAAATAGACAGGAACAGTGTGATTAAAAACAAAGCCCTACAATGCGTACATAGAGGGGTTAATATATGAGCCAGGTACTGCTGCTTTCCCTGAGCTAATAAATCAAGTATAGTAGTATAACTTTGTATCTGTGAACTCCTATCAGTATAATTACCATAACACACTGTGTCTGTTGCTATCTCAGATTACAAGTGTGCAGAGAAAGGGGTACACGTTTATATTATGGCTTAATATGTAGCCAGTACACAATAACATGCTTACTTGATACTCCCTCTATACAAATAATAGCAATGAACTAGGTATATGAGTAAAAGACAGTGAAGTCTATATATGTCTCTGTCTTTTATCACAGTTTACCAGGTCTAAAGTATACCTGGTCTATAGTACTGTGATCGTGATACAATGTATCTATGTGCCTCCGTTGGTCGGCTTAAGGTCACATGTGTTAGCTCTCACTGAACCTCTCTCATCAAATATGAGCCACCAGCATCCACTAACTACGTCCCTGCGTCTAACAGACACCCCAGAGAAATGCATTATTGACTTTCATTAAACAGTGATTTAACAACACAATAAAACAGTGCACATGCTAAAAGCGTGTGCAGCGTGTCTCCTGACACGCATTTCGCATAATTAGCTTATTCCTACGATCAACCAGTGTATAGGGTTGATAGTACTTAAAAAGCATGTATCGGCCAATCGTAGCGCTATCCTATTTGATTGATGTACACTTCAGCCAATCCGTATCTCTAGTTATGATTGACTGTTGAAAGGACCAATCAGAGCAGCCTGTCAGCTTTCCCATTGGTTCTTGCTCATACCACTTGGGAATACAGAAAAAATGAATGAAAAGCAGGTAAGTGGGATCAGTTTTATAACAATAAAGGTGTTCTACACTACTAGATTTCAACAGTCTATTATTCATCTCACCAAATATGTAATGCCCTATGATTGCATTCTCAATGCATCATATGTACATTATCACATATGTAGTATGCATCTATGAAGACATTTTTGTATATAAGCATTATTCTCAATATCTGACATATCCTATATAATATAGATGACATATGCGCACAATAATATAAAAATAATAATGTTCCCAATGATCATGTTATAAATAACTCAAATTATCCCACTGTATCATATATATAGGAGACTTGCATGTTAGGGTATCAACATTCCAAATATGTATATACCAAAATAATGTATATACCAAAATAATTATTACAATGATAATCCCCCTAATGTTATATCAGTGAGCTCCTTCCAATATAATTATACTGTGTCTATTGCTATCTAAAATTTTAAATGTGCCGGGAAAAGAGTACATGTTACTATTACATAACATGCCAAGTCTAAAGTATAACAGGTCTACAGTGCCATAATCGTGATATAGTATATCCTTATAACTATCTTGATAGCTATAAGGATACACTATATCACGATTATGGCACTGTAGACCATGTTATGTAATAGTGACAGTGACACATACCAAGTAGCTAATGAAATTCTCATAGACTTCTTCTGCACGGATTATCTAGTCTATTGTTCCTATTTATATAGGGAATATTTAGTGAATGTGTTATTGTGTATTGGCTACATATTAAGCCATAATACAAACATGTACTCTTTTCCCGGCACATTTAAAATTTGAGATAGCAATAGGCACAGTATAATTATATTGGAAGTAGCTCATTGATATAACATTAGGGGGATTATCATTGTACCAATTACAATAATGCATTTCTCTGGGGTGTCTGTTAGACGCAGGGACGTAGTTAGTGGATGCTGGTGACTCATATTTGATGAGAGAGCTTCAGTGAGAGCTAACACATGTGACCTGTAGCCGACCAACGGAGGCACATAGATACATTGTATCACGATCACATTACTATAGACCGGGTATACTTTAGACCTGGTAAACTATGTGATAAAAGACAGAGACATATACTGAGCAGCACTTATATAGACTTCACTGTCTTTTACTCATATACCTAGTTCATTGCTATTATTTGTATAGAGGGAGTATCAAGTAAGCACGTTATTGTGTACTGGCTACATATTAAGCCATAATATAAACGTGTACCCCTTTCTCTACACACTTGTAATCTGAAATAGCAACAGACACAGTGTGTTATGGTAATTATACTGATAGGAGTTCACAGATACAAAGTTATACTACTATACTTGATTTATTAGCTCAGGGAAAGCAGCAGTACCTGGCTCATATATTAACCCCTCTATGTACGCATTGTAGGGCTTTGTTTTTAATCACACTGTTCCTGTCTGTTTAAGGAGCATCGTGTGAGCATGTCATTTTGTTTTGGCTACACATTAAGCCGCAATATAAGCATGTAGCCCTTCCCTTGTATATCTGATTATTAACTTGAGATGGGAATAGATACAGAGTATCATGATCATTTTATTGTGAGAAGCTCACTGATAAAACTTTAGGTGTAATAATATCATATCTTACTTTAGAACTCAGGGGGAATAGTACTACTTGGTCTGCATATGGAATGGGTATGATATACCGCCGTCCGCATGGCCGGCGTTCGATTCCCGTCAGCAGCAGCCCGACAGTAGCAGAGTGTGACGCAGCGGAAGCCCGACAGCGCTGGAAATCCCGATCGTCGATAGGTAAGTATCCACTAACCTAACCCCCCTAACCCTAACCCTCCTTAGGGGTGCCTAACCCTAACTTCCCCCCCAAGTGCCTAACCCTAATCCCCCCTCTAAGTGCCTAACCCTAACCACCCCCTTCCCCGCTGCCTAAACCTAAGTCCCCCGGGGGGTGCCTAACCCTAAGTCCCCCCCGGGAGTGCCTAACTCTAACCCTCCCTCACCCTAGCCTAACCCTGATGCCTAACCCTAAGTCCCCCCCGGGAGCCCTAAACCTAACCCTCCCCCCCCCCGCGGCTGTCCGCTCGCGGCGCCCGGCATCACTACGATCGTGATGCCGGGCGCCGGTCTCCCGGCGTCGGGGAAATGCGGGCGTCTACATCTAGACGCCCGGCATTTCACCCTTGCCGGGATAAGACAGTCGGGAAGCCAGCTGCCGGTATATAGGCAGTCGGCTTCCCGAATGCTTCCCCTGCATATTAACCCTCTCACGTATGAGATATTTTGGCCTTCTATCAGATGTGGTGACACTAGATTGACCATATGATCATCTAGAAGGGGTTTGGTGATTAGTAGCTATTCGTATTCCCTATCAACTGTCAGCCAGTACTATGTTTATTTTGTAATTCACCATTACTTAGCCCAGTAGTCCCTGTTACACTCAATTATTATGTACAGTTTATATAACGGCAGGACTAGACATTGAACCACCGTTGAGTGTACCTACTATGTTGTGTCCCTTAGTATACAGATTCTCGTTAGACAAATAAACCAGAAGCCATTGGGCTATATGATATTGAGATACAAACAGAAGCATTAATATAGACAACAAACAGTGGTTGCACCATTTTATTAATATATATATATTTTCTATATTTCGCCAATATTATTTTAGATAGGAATAATAAAAAGTTATATTTTAATTCACATATCATTTCCCCGAACTTTAAAAATTACTAATTGTTAGATTGCATACCCAGATCTGTGAGTGCACCATTAAGGAATATATTTTTTCTTCTGGTGTTTATACTGTTGCTTTATTCCAGGGTGCACGTCCTCTGATAATATTACCTATTGGTTTTGAATTATGTGTGAAAAGGGAAGGATATGTGGTTTAACCAAATACTTTTGTGCGGGTGGTTCACCTTCTCTTTTATCTAATCTTATAGGGTAAGATTAGGGATTGGTACAGATAGATTTCTGTAAATTATGCCACAACTAAAAAAATTGTGAAGTATTCCCTCTCTGCCTATAATTGGTATTATTTGCAACTAAAAAAACAAAATTCTCTTTTGAGGATAAAATACTGATGCCTACATCTACAGTAAGTTTGGAATTGCATACAGTATTGTTCACAGATGATAAATTTTCAGAACCTTCCAATGCTACTTAATACAGTCCTGTGTGTCTCATCTGGAATGCGTGCCCACGGTTGATGATCCCTACCAGTGGTGGCTCCAGAGGTGGGGCTGCAACGCAGAACAAAATTCAAATAGGGAAGCCACATCAACTGCTACCCCAAATGCTGCCAAACATCCCTGCCCAGGACTCACTGGCAGTTGGTGTGGCTCCCCTATTTGAATTTTGGACTGCGCTGCAGCCCCACTTCTGGAGCCACCACTGATCCCTACTAAATAGACTAAACTTATCATCATATAAAAGTAAAATAAACTTTTATGCTTACAGAAATTTGCCAGAAATCTATACCATCACCAGTGCCAGTATGATTAGATATTAGCAAATTGAAAGACAAATTTGCAGCTTTAAATTGCTTTAAGCACACACAACTTGGATGTAATGCAAGCATTGTCATTTTCCTCTTTAGCTGTTGTCTGCAAGCTTAATTAAAGACATTCATGTTTATTTTTTATTTTAGGACACCAAACTCCTTTTAAAGCTTAAAAAGTGGGTTATAAGGAAAACTCATGGCACGTGTGAATTGCAACGCCTTGCAAATGATTCCAAGGGTGGTGCACTCAGGACATGTAAGTGTAGCAGTAAATAAAGGCTAATGTTGTGCTCCACTCACTTTCTACATTAAATGCAATTTCTATCAAAAGTATATATCACAAAAAAATATCTCACAAATGCACTAGGACAGGTTAAATGTTATTATTTCATTGTCTAGTGAAAGGCAAAGGATGAATAACAGAAGCGCTGCACTCACACTCAAAATGTCTTGCAGAAGCATGACCCATCTTGTAACTTACAGCAATGTTTATGTGCTGTCATTTAGCTCATTCAGAACAGTACATTCCTTACTTTGAAATTATATGGGCACATGATAGATCTTTAAACATCATAGTAATGAGATAGTCTCGGCTGTTATGACCAGTGGCACACGCAGGGGGAATTTCTGAGTGCCCAGAACCATCCACCCCTGACACACCGATTTTTTTTCTCTGAGGAGAATTCTGTGATTCTCTCTACAATGGCTGATGTTCTATTAATGTATTATAGGAGGGTGGGGCAGGCAGGTAGGCTCCCGTACGTACAGGAGATATGAGATGAATGTGAGTTTTAGAGGCTTCCATGATGAGGAATGGCATTGTCCTGATGGAAATATTATTGGTGTGGAAGTAACAGGATTGGGAGAGTGACTGAATACAGTTTGTGCATATTCTCTATTACACACAAGCAGCTGTTTTACGTGAGTGCGTAATTCAGTTAAAATAACATTTATTAGTATAAAATTGAAGACCATCTCCATATTTGTCAGAAAGTATTCTCCCTATTAGTAGAACAGAAGAGGCATCAGTGTGTTCTGCAACATAACAGTATGGAAGATTCTGTACATGTAATGGGCTGATTGCAGATTGTCCATTTACCACATACTGATAACCTGCCTTCATCCATGTTCATAATCACAATTCTCCACTCTGCAATGGATGGGGCATCCTTAACGGTGTGGTTACTGTCAGAGGTGCTGAGAGGGGGGCGAGCGGGTACTAATTACCCAGGCCCAGGCTGCTCCTCTTCCCTCTTAAATCACAGCAGCCCAGCACATGCTGGCGTGTGCTGAGCTGCAGTGGGAGACTGCTCGTGGCAGCTGAGCAGCAGCCACAGCGGTCTTCAATGCCTGTGGCTTTGTGCCGCGCTGGGGGGCTCACAACTCCCCCTCCCCAGCATGCAGTGCTGCTAAGCGACACTGCAAGTATTTTTTTAAAACAAATCCTAATGGGGCGTGGCCACACCTCCTGCAATTAGGCCATGCCACCTCCTTTCACCTGGGACCGGCCGGCCTCTCTACACCCCTGGTTACTGTTGTAGGGATGACTTCCGTTCTCATAGGCTGAGAAATGAAATTCCCATTCAAATAGCACTGAGGGCCTGATTCAGAGATGGATGCTTTTGCACAGCAGCTGCATATTTGTCTGAAGCACAAAGATGCCTCCTGCAGGAATTTGAGATCTGATACCTGTGTCCGAAGACGCAGGATCAGATCAATGCCCAGCTAACTCAGAATGGCCACCACCTGCCCACTCGCAAGGCCAGTAAATTGGCATCAGAAGACACAGACTCTGGCCTCAGCACTCCCAGAAAACAGGGCTGGCACGCCATTTTCTGGAAATGCAGGCAGTGCTGACCATTCCCTGCCTCCAAACGGCCACAGCATGTCAATCATGCTGCAGCTTGGGGGCACTGGGGGCACTCTGACATCGCAAAATTGTTTGTCCAAGTATAATTTTGCATTCTTTAGTTGGATTTTCTGCATACTGTAAATGAAGACCCCGGTGTATGACTAAATTTAACTTCAACACTGATTAGAACATTGTAATAATATACATCTGCTCTCTGACTATAGAGCTCTTAGCAAACAGGGTGAAACAGCTGCCTAAATCTGGCTGCATGCTACACAACTTTTCACCCAAATAACCAAATGAACGATTATCTGACCAACAAAATGATCATGCAGTGTAACTCCATACACCAGCTGTTGTTAGCCATTGCAGCCTATGGACTACTTACCACAGCATTTACCGGGAAAATGTTCCACTCAATGGCCGTCCCCGCATGAGCAGTTATGCTGCGGGGTCCCGAAGAAGAATTAATTGATCATATTAAAATATTATTATTATTGCATTTTGGTGAACAATCAGTTCTTATTGTCCCAATAAGCGCTGATAAGAAATTATAATATATGCCCCTCTGTCTTTTCAGAAGATGTCACTATTGAGTGGTCAGCTCAGGAATTGGTTTGTACAGAGAAGTTCAATAGATATTGAGAGATAAAGTTACACCAAAGTAACACATTTATCCTTGAATAGGCATTTTATGGACTAGAATAGAAGGTGTAATCACATGAGGAGGATATCAGATACACCAGTTGTCAAAAAACTCTTTATTATTTCATGTGTTTATTAGGGAAGCAATCGGGAAGCTGACTGCCTAAATACCGGCAGCCGGCTTCCCGACTGCCTTATCCCGGCATGGGTGAAATGGCGGGCATCTAGATGTAGACGCCCGCATTTCCCTGACGCCGGGAGACCAGCGCCCGGCATCACGATCGTAGTGATGCCGGGCGCCGCGAGTGGACAGCCGCAGGGGGGGAGGGTTAGGTTTAGGGCTCCCGGGGGGGACTTAGGGTTAGGCACCCCCCGGGAGGGTTAGGGTTAGGCTAGGGGGAGGGAGGGTTAGGGTTAGGCACCCCGGGGGGGACTTAGGGTTAGGCACCCCCCGGGGGACTTAGGTTTAGGCAGCGGGGAAGGGGGTGGTTAGGGTTAGGCACTTAGAGGGGGGATTAGGGTTAGGCACTTGGGGGGGAAGTTTGGGTTAGGCACCCCTAAGGAGGGTTAGGGTTAGGGGGGTTAGGTTAGTCTATACTTACCTAACCACGATCGGGATTTCCAGCGCTGTCGGGCTTCCGCTGCTTCGCCATGCAACCGGCGGTATTTCATACCCATTCTGTTTATTAAGTTCTCTAATGCTAGTTTGGAAAACTGAGTTAGTTGATTTAGAGAATCTGTCCAGGTTGTGATCTAAGGGCTTGATTCAGAGATTTTTGTAAAGCCGATATTTACGCAGATTGAGCGATTGTTTGCCATTGAGAATGTGCAAAAGCAGCACTGCGCATCTATCAAGAATATGGTGCCATTAATACTGAGGGCCTGATTCAGAGCCGATCACTGTTGGCGAGCGCTCGCTCTGAATTAGGGAGTGTTTTTTTTTTTTTTCTCCAGTCTGCTCGTAAAGCTGTGAGTGACCACCCACAGCTTGTGCGAGCGGCCTGGAGTCCGTCGCGATTATCGTGACCATGGATCTTGTGACGAGACCCTGTGGTAGGGTCTTGGCTCCCACAAGCCCGAGTGGGCTTCCTGCTCTAATAGAGCAGAAAGTCCACTACTGACATCACCGCACGCCGGACGTGGCACATGCGCAGACCATAAATATCGAGCCGCTTGCGAGCAGCTCTGAATGAGGCCCTGAATCTATCTGTGTAGCCTTCTTGCATAGATTGTAATGCTGGAAATATTATAAGAAATTAATATACATCATTATATGGGAACAATATATTTGCTATAGATATCTGCAGTATCATATACAGGTAGCAATTTTCTATTACATTTAAGAATATTTAGCCTGAAATAAAAATGTAACAGTTCATAAGTTAAGTAAGCTAACAGACACCTTTTATATACAAGGTTGCTATTTATTCATATTCTAAGAGACATCATATTTTTATTAGAACAAAGAATTACAATACAAAAAGAAGATTCAGTATTAATATTCTTGATAGATTCGTAGTTTACAACATAGATATCAAGTGTCCCATGAAGATCAAACACACTAAAAGAAACATTACTGACACAACGGCCGAACATGGGATACTAAGGGCCTGATTCAGAGCCGTTCGCAATTTGCGGACGTTCGTTCAGGAAAAGGGGGTGGCTATTCAAATGAACCGTTCGCTCTTTGCGGCCTGTTGACGCCTCCATGTCTGAACGAGCGAACAAAACCTGCGTCCGCTATTTTGTAAAAAACGCCCCCTGGCCGCTCGCATCATACGTCATGTCCGCTATTTATTAGATTAATCGAGTACATCGATCAGCGTATGAACTGCACGCTATTCTTGTGGTTGGTTTTTCCTACCACTATATTGCGAGCAGTTTTGACTATAAAACAACCAGGTGACGTGGTCAATGACGCTGCTGTTTTAATTATGTACACCCATAAAACGCCCGTTTTGACCTTTAAGCACTCCTGCATTCTTAATTCCACTCCCCGTTTTCAAGCACCTTCCCCTGTTACCACCCACATACGCCTCATCCTGTCACTCAAAGTAGCAGGCATTCGCTATATAGCGAACAAACGATTTTCGGCCGCACTGACTGGTTCGCGCATGCGTATTATAAACCGTACGCATGCGCAGCAGTGCTAACACCGCTCGGAACGAGCGTACTGCCGCTTACGAGCGGCTCTGAATCAGGCCCTGAGTCTGAAACATTTATGCAATAGATACTGCACACAAATTCCGTGTTTAAATGATATTTACTTACATATACATCCTGTATTAGGATATAATATCATTCAGATGGAAATTCCAATTATATCTGAATTAGGAAGGTGTTGACATTATTCATCTGGATATTTTCTAGATAGCTCATTAGAAATATATAAGGTCCATACCATATTATTGTTAGCGCCAAGCGATCGGATAAACTATTTTATTCACCATTTTTCTTTTCTGTTTTTCGCACAACTTTATTTTTAATATTTTCACTGTTATATGGATCCAATGTTGGATTTTTAAACTTTACGAGTAAAGGTTATGTTTTAAAATAAGTGCATCAAGATATGACAATTCTTTTTTCCGGTATATGTATACAGACTGCAGTTTATCATCCACGTATTGTGACACTGTAAGTTGTAGTACAGTGTGTTATTCTTAATCATAAAAAATCTTGTGACACTGTAAGTGGTAGCGCAGTATTTAACGCAAAAAAATCTTGTTACACTGTAAGTGGTAGCGCAGTGTAAATTAAACTTTTCACTTCTAATCCTCAATCGTGAATAAGTTATTAGTCTACACGCCGACTAAAAGACCACAGCAAAGTGCTTAATAATATATAATACATAATGACATCATGGTAAGTGGCAGCGCAGAGTTTTATTATTTTCTTATTCATAAAAAATCTTGTGACACTGAGGCCCTGATTCAGAGCCGGACGCTCTGACAGAGCGTTTGCTCTGAATCAGGGCCGTCCTTCTTAATTTTAAAGCGGCCTCCTGGCTGCTCGTATAGCTGTGGGTGACCACCCACAGCTATAGCGAGCGGCCAGGAAGAAGGTCGCGATGGTCAAGACCATCACGACCATCGGGCTTGCGACAAGACCCTTGTGGTAGGGTCTCGTTGCCGCAAGCCCTGGAGTGCTCTCTGCTCTATCAGAACCGAGAGCACTCCCACTGACATCACTTGTGATGTCAATGGGGCCGGCCCCAGACAGTAGGCGTTCCCATGGGAATGCCTCCATCTGGGCAGCCACGCCCTCGGCACACCCACCAAAGGGGGCGTGCTGTCACTCAACATCGACAGCACGCCCCCTTTGTAAGCAGACCCGGAGTGACAGCTTGCCCGTCACTATCCGGGTCTCATGCATGCACATGACAGAGCCGCCTCCATCGTGCGCATGCGCACTGGACCACCATCAACCCACTTGCGAGCGTTCTGTGCTCGCGAGCGAGTCTGAATTAGGCCCTGTAAGTGGAAGCGCAGTATGTTACCCTTTTCTTATTCATAAAAATTTTTGTGACACTGTAAGTGGTAGCGCAGTGTGTTATACTTTTCTTATTCATAAAAAATCTTGTGACACTCTAAGTGGTAGCACAGTGTTTTACTCCTAAAAAATCTTGTGACACTGTAAGTGGTAATGCAATGTGTTATTCTTTTCTTATTCATAAAACATATTGTGACACTGTAGATCATTGATACCACAGTGTAATATTTAAAATTGGTACAAAGTGATGTGTGTGCTGTACCCCACTTTGTTTGGGTTTGTTGATATGGAGAACGATCAGTTGAGAGGAGAGCAGGAACCACATACTAGTGCTGGAGCTGCTGCCTGTGCCAACAGTCATGATGATACTAGTCCGTCTACGTCATCTATTAAAGCCAATGCCCAAAGGCATACAGGGCTTAAGTCAGGATATCTAAAATAAAAGAACCAATCTTTTACATTGCTAATGAAAAAAACATCAAAGGAAAAGTTATCTGCAGAAAGATATAAAATTGGCAATATGCCTTTCACCACATGAAGTGGCAAGGAAAGGCTAAGGCCTTGGCCTTAATTTATGACTGGTGGTTCTGCCTGTTATGATGATATAAGCCTTTCTCCCTGTAGACATTTAAAAAAAATTTAAATTGTTAAGGCACAGCAACCAACTGTGCGCTCAGAAATGTCACAAATCCCTGAGGAAAGTCTAAGTGTGTCGGTGGGTGCCATGTGTGAGCCTGACCTTTCCAAAACTTTACTCGAAGAGGAACCTCCTTCGACCACTTGTGCATCCTCTGAAAATGTGGAGATGAGCAGCACAAGTCAACATGCTGACATAGAAATTGAGGATGCTTCTGTGGAAGTGCACCAGGATGAGGAAGATATTTGTGTAGCTGAGGTTAATAAGGATGTTGATGATGAGGATGCTGATGATGATGTTGTTGTTGATGAGGATGTTGTTTGTGTAAATCAGGCCCCAGTGGAAACAGTTGTTGCCCATGATAAGTAAAGGCCATTGTCATGCCTGGGCATAAAACAAAAAAATCCACATCTTATGTTTGGAATCATTTCTACCCAAATCCAGACAACAATT
Organism: Taudactylus pleione; assembly: GCA_031769625.1. Classification (NCBI taxonomy): domain Eukaryota; kingdom Metazoa; phylum Chordata; class Amphibia; order Anura; family Myobatrachidae; genus Taudactylus; species Taudactylus pleione. The sequence continues at coordinate 3,601,863 of JAUIMM010000006.1, read as the reverse complement.
GTCAAGCCGACTGTACACACTCTCATGCCAGAGTAAGCAGAGGTAGGGACCTTAACCATCTAGGAACCTCCTCGCTGATACGTCATCTACAGTGCATCCATCCAATGTGTTTGCAAAATTCAGAAACTGGCTAAAAAAGTAACAACAAGCAGTCCAGCATCAGCTAGCTCCCTTCTCTCTGCTATATCCAAGCACCTGGCATCTTCACCACCAACACCTTCATCAACAATATCCTCAATCATGATCAGAACTAGTCCTGAATCCAATTTGATAAGGCTAACTCAGTCCTCCCCTGTCCTGAATTCCTCAAAATAAACCTTGAGTGCTATGCCTGCTGCTGCTGGGAGTGGATTCATCCCAGTAGGGGACCAGGAAGACTACTAGTAGTAGTTCTAAAAAACAACTATTATTATTATTATCTTTTATTTATATGGCGCCACTAGTGTACCGCAGTGCCTTACAAAGTACATAAACAACTTGTAGACAAGCGACTTACAGAACAATACAATACAGGACATGGATAATATATATTGCTACATTAGCAACCATATCACCCAGATAAGCAACAAACCATAAGCAACCAAGTGTTAGGTGCCCTAGTGGTGAGTAAGAAGTAAATGACACTAAAGTAAGGAGAAGCACAAGAGGGTAGATGGCCCTGGTCATGAGAGCTTACATTCTAAAAAGGTGGGGGAAGACAAATTGGTTTGACACAGATGGGGTAGATGGGGAGAAAGGAGCATATAGCAGGGAGTTAGGATGAGAGCTGGAAGGCTTTGATGAAGTAGTGGGTCTTGAGAGCCTGTTTGAAGGATTGCAAAGAGGTGGAGAGTCTGAAGGGGAGTGGGAGAGAGTTCCAGAGGTGGGGAACAGTGTGGGCAAAATCTTGGAGGCGGGAGTGGGAGGAAGTAATCAGCTGGCATGAAAGGCAGAATGCATTAGTTGAATGAAGAGAGCAGAGAGGAGCGTGAAGGGAGATGAGATCAGAGATGTATATGGGAGAAAATTGGGTGAGGGCTTTGTGAGCGAGCATGAGAACCTTAAATTGGGTTCTAAAAGGGAAGGGGAGCCAATGGAGGGCTGGTAGGAGAGGGGAGGCAGATGTAGAGCATTGGAGAGGAAGATAAGCCATGCAGCAGCATTAAGGATAGACTAGAGAGGAAAGAGATGGGATTTGGGGAGGCCAGATAGGAGGAGGTTGCAGTAGTCCAATCTGGAGATGACCAGTGAATGTATGAGTGTTTTAGTAGCATCCTGGGTGAGATAGGGTCTGATCTTAGAAATATTTTTGAGACGGAAACGACAGGACTGTGAAAGGTTCTGGATATGTGGTTTGAAGGAGAGGGATGAGTCCAGGATAACTCCAAGACAGCGCACCTTGGGACTAGATGAGATAGTTATTCAATCAATTGATAAAGAAATAGGGAAGTGAGGTGATGTGGGAGGGCGTGAAGATGATCAGCTCTGTGTTAGACATATTAAGTTTAAGAAATCGCTGGGACATCCAGGAAGAGATAGCAGAGAGACAGTTGGAGATACGAGTCAGAAGAGAGTGGGAGAGATCAGGGGAGGAAAGGTAGATTTGAGTATCATCAGCATAGAGATGATAATGGAGGTCAAAAGATCTGATGAGTTCACCTAGAGAGTAAGTATAGAGGGAGAATAGGAGAGGACCAAGAACAGAACCTTGGGGAACACCTACTGTAAAAGGCTGAGGGGGGAAGAGGAGTCATGAGAGGAAACTGAGAAAGATCAGTCAGAGAGGTAGAACGACAGCCAGGAGAGGACAGTTTCACGTAGACCAAGGGAGTGAAGGATATGCAGCAATAGAGGGTGGTCCACAGTGTCAAAAGCAGCAGAGAGATCAAGGAGAATGAGAAGAGAGTAGTGCCCTTGGGATTTGGCAGCAAGGAGGTCATTGCTGACTTTTGTGAGGGCAGTTTCAGTTGAGTGGAGAGAACAGAAGCCAGACTGAAAAGGGTCAAGGAGGGAGTGGGAGAAAAGAAAAGCGGTAAGGTGGTTGTAGACAATCTGCTCAAAGAGTTTGGAGGCAAAGGGGAGGAGAGAGATGGGTCGGTAGTTAGAAAGAAGGTTAGGATCAAGGGTAGATTTTTTAAGAATGGGGGAGACAAGGGAATGCTTGAATGCAGAAGGAACAGTGCCTGATGAGAGGGAGAGGTTAATGAGGTGGGCAAGATGGGAGCAGGCAGAGAGAGAGAGATAGCGGAGGAGGTGGGAGGGGATAGGATCAAGGGGGGAGGTGGAAGGGAGGGAGGACCGGATGAGGGCCATGACTTCCTCTCCAGATACAGGGGAGAAGGATGTTAGAGTTGGTAAAGTTGATAGGGAGGGGTGATCTGGGAAAGGAGGAGGTGGAGAGCTGGGGACTGGTTGGATATGATATCCTGATGTATGGAATCAATTTTAGATGTAAAGTAGGTAGCAAAGTCAAGGGCAGTGAGCAAGGAGGGGAGACAAGGAGGGGGTGGGTGAAGGAGGGAGTTGAAAGTGGTGAAGAGACGCTGGGGATTAGAGGACTGAGAGGAGATGAGGTTCTTGAAGTATGACTGTTTAGAGAGGGAGAGCACAGCACTATAGGATAAGAGCATAAATTTGAAATAGACAAAATCTGCCTTAGAGCGTGATCTTCTCCACTGTCGCTCGGCAGTTCGAGAACACTTTTGCAGGTATCTGGTGCTTTTGGAATGCCAGGGTTGAAGAGTAGATCTGCGAGTGTGAGTAGTGATCGCCGGAGCGACAGAGTCCAGAGCAGAAGTAAGGGAGACATTGTATAGGGAAGTGAGTGAAGATAGGGGAGAGAAGTGAGTCAAGCAGGGAAGAAAAGGAAACTGTCGATAACATCAATGTTACGCTTAGTAATGGTGACTTTTGGAAGGAAGAGGAGGGGAAGGAGAGAGGGACAGGTTAAAAAAGAGAAGGTGATGGTCAGAAAGTGGAAATGGGGAATTGAGGTGATCAGAAATATCACAACGGTGAGTGAAGACCAGATCAAGCACATTGCCACTCACATGGGAGGGTGAGGAGGTACATTGGGAGAGACCAAGTGAAGATGTGAGGGAGAGGAGTTTGGAGGCAGAGGATTCTGAGGGGATATCAATTGGAATATTGAAGTCACCTAGGATAATGGAGGGAAGGTCTGAGGAGAGAAAGTGAGGGAGCCAGGAAGCAAAGTTGTCAAGGAACTTGGAGGGAGGGCCAGGGGGATGGTAAATGACAGCTACTCGGAGGTGTACTGGGTGGAAGAGGCGTATAGCATGGACTTCAAATGAAGAGAATGTAAGGGATGGTTTAACTGACTGTTAAACAATCCTTTGCAAGGGGGAGCAAGTATGACAGCAGTCACCCAGTTGCAAAACGGATCACTGACGCCATAACATCTATGCGTCCGATATCTGCCATTAGTGCAGTGGGTTTTAGACAGTTAATTGAGGTCCTGTGTCCCCACTACCAAATTCCAACTAGGTTCCTCTTCACTAGAAAAGCAATTCTTAGTCTGTACAGGGACGTTAAAAAAAAACTTAATTAGTTTTTTCCAAAATGCCATTGTACCCACTGTCTACTTAACCACAGATATATGGACAAGTGGAACATGACAAACGCAAGATTACATAACTTCAACCGCCCCCTGGGTGGGTGTATTGCCTTCAGTGCCATCAACAGCAGCAGCAGCATCTAAGATACAGCAGCTCATTCAAAGGCAGGCTGCTCTGTGTATCACCGGTTTCACTAAGAGGCATACCGCTGACAACCTCTTAGAAAAACTCAGATAAGTAATTGCAAAATGGCTTACCCCACTTGGACTCTCCTCGGGAATTGTGATTTCTGACAATGCCACCAATATTGTGAGAGCATTACAGCAGGGTGAATTCCAACACGTCTCATGCTTTGCTCACACAATCAACTTGGTGGTGCAATTTTTTTTTTTTAAATTACAGGGCTGTGCAGGAGATGCTCTTTGTGGCCCGCAAAATTTCTGGACATTTTCGCCATTCAGCAGGTGTATGTAGAAGATTGCAGCACCAGCAAGAAATGTTGAGTTTGCCTTGTCACCAGCTGATGCAAGAGGTAGTTACAAGGCGGAACTCCACCCTTTATATACTTCAGCGGATGGAGGAACAGCAAAAAGCCATCCATCTCAGTGGAAAATACTTTCCGTGTTGTGCAAAGTGCTGAAACCCTTCCAAGTAGTCACCTATGAAGTGAGTTCAGACACTGCCAGTTGGAGTCTGGTAATTATCCTAATTAGACTGTTGGAAAAGCAGCTTAAGAAACTGTAGGAGGAGCTAAAATGAAGCGATTCTGCTAAGCATGTCAGACTAGTAGATTAATTCCTTTATTCGCTTTGCCAGGATCCAAGGGTTGTAAGGATCTTACAATTGGATCATTACGTTTTGGTGACCGTGCTGGATCCTAGGTTTAAGTCTTACATCATGTCTTTCTTCCCAGCAGACACAGATCTGAAAAGATGTAAAGAGCTGTTGGTAAGGAAATAGTCAGCTCAAGCGGCACGTGATGCAGCAATGGCTCCTCCTTCAGTTTTTCCAGCAAGTGCGTCTGCCAAGAAAAAAATTAACTTTCACAAAAAAAGACCCACTGGTGATGCAGATGAGTCAACACAACCAAGTTTTGACATCTGATTGGGTCTAAAAGAATTGCCCACAATTGATTAGACCTCTAACGTGGTCACCATTCAAATAATGGTTGAGGACTATTTTAATGAGAGCATCCAAATAGGCATGTCAGACAGTCTGTTTCACTACTGGCAGGAAAAAAAAGGCAATTTGGAGGCCTTTGCACAAACTGGCTTTGCTTTACTTGAGCTATCCACCTTCCAGTGTGTACTCAGCACATCCGGGAACCTTGTCAGCGATCGGCGTAGGAGGCTACTTCCTCAAAATGTGGAAAAATGAACTACAAATTTCACGAGGAAGACCTTTACTGCCAATTACATCCAAAAATTACAGAGGTACCTGAGGCTGTAATGGTGGATTCCAGTGGGGACTAATTAAAATTGTGTGAAGATGATGTACACACTGATGAGGGTGAGGAATCGGATGATGATGGCGACAACATCTTGCCTCTGTAAAGTCAGTTTGTGCATGGAGAGATCATGGCCAGCAATTTCAGCTGCCCATTGGTAGCTTGTTTTATGGGGGCCCAAACAAACCAATCACTTCAGCCACAATTGAAAGTCCTTGTCGCTGAAGTGATTGGTTTGTTAAACTGTGCTTGTCCTGTTTACTATATACACTACAACATAAGGGTGGGTGGAAGGGCCCAAGGACAATTCCATCTTGCACCTCTTTTCTTTTCATTATGTGCTGTTTGGGGCATTGCTGCCTGACATTTTTAATTTTATAGTTTTTTAAACTGCCATCCTGTCTGCCACTCTGTCATGTTGGAAACTGAACTTGCACATGTTAGTGCTGCCCACTTCTGTCGCTTAGCTTATTCAGCCAGCTAGCTCGATGCAACCTTTTGGCCTAAACTGGATGAAATCAATATTGTGAGCTGTAAGGTGGTCAAAATTGACTGGAAATAAATGTTATTGAGGTTAATCATACTGTAGGAACAAAACAGGCCCTAATTATGTGATTTCAGCTGTTTTTATGATTTTTTTGAAAAAAATACAGATCCAAAACCAAAACACGCAAGGGTGGTTGTAAAACCAAATCCAGATCCAAAACCTTGAAGTAGATACAGATCCAAAACCAAAACAAGGGGGTTGGTGCACATCCCTACTTTTCAGACAGATCACAAGTCTGGACAACAAACATTTAAGTATGTCCCAAGTTGTAAAGATGCAATGATAGTGTTCCTTTAACATAGCTCTAAATGTGATCCTTTCATCAACTGTGAGACATCCAAAAAAGCCATTCAGCATACCAAAAGATGGCAGAAGCATACATGAGTATTGGCTAAGGCACCTTATGGAGGATGGTCTGAGAAGCAGAGGAGGTGTGTCCAGTGCTGTGTGGGTGTGGCCAGTGCCATGTGGGCGTGTACACCTTTACACTATCAGCCCCAATGTTTCACTAAATATGTAAAAGTATAACAATTGCATCTTTTTGCGAGGAAAATAGAAATATAATTTTAATACTTATTATTTATGGCAGACTGTGTGATCAGCTGTTGGTTAGTCATCATCATGCTGTCATGATAATGGGCCTATTTTTATGTGGAGGCCTGGAATTGTATCTCCATCCACCCCATCGTTAATCTGGCCCTGCAACCAAATCCACAATCAATCTAAAAGGATATGTCTACTTATACTATATCTGGCAATAGTATGGAGTAGAGATCTTGATAAAATTGTAGCATGTTTGTATAAATTGCCCCTCTCAACGTTCCTGATGCTCTCTTAGCACTTTGAGGCAAAATCTAGAATCTTAGGGGAAAACAAGCATTGAATATATAACTCCAAGGAATCCTAAGAGACATATTCTAGTAGAAAGAGAGAGAGATTGCCTATACAGGGCATGTAGTGAATATGCAGGCAGACTGGACGCTGGCCATCAATATACGAATGCCGAAATTCCACCACCCTGCAAAATGCCAATACCGATACTCCGAATGTAGGATCCAGGTAAGTATTTGCGTTAGCCTGGGGGAAGGGGGGTTAGGTTTAGGGACCCCCGGGGGAAAATTAGGGTTAGGCACCACCCGGGGAGGGTTAGGGTTAGGCTGCGGGGAGGGGAGGTTAAGGTTTGGCACCACTGGGGGAGGTTAGGATTAGGCTGCGGGGAGGGGAGATTAAGGTTTGGCACCACTGGGGGGAGGTTAGGGTTAGGCAGCCCCCCAGGAGACTTATGTTTAGGGCACGGGAAGGGGGGAGTTTGGGTTAGGCACCACCAGGGGGGAGGTTAGGGTTAGGCACCCCCCAGGGAGGTTAGGGTTAGGCTGCGGGGATGGGAGGTTAAGGTTAGGCACCACTGGGGGGAGGTTAGGGTTAGGCACCCCCCTGGGAGACTTATGTTTAGGGCACGGGAAGGGGGGAGTTTGGGTTATGCACCTCTGGGGGGGATGTCAGGGTTAGGCACCCCCTAGGGAAGTTAGGGTTAGGAACCACTAAGTGAGGCTTAGGGGAGGGAGAGGGAAGAGTTAAGTTATATATCTTCACCTGTCGAGATTCTGCACCATCAGACTTATAGCATCGGGAATTGAAATGGCGGCTACTCAGCCACCGGTATCCCCCCATATAGGGCCTGATTCTGAGGTGGGACTAAAGCAAAAAAGAGCAAGTAACTGTGCACCGAACAACTGTGCAATGCAAAGGGTACACATAGATTTATTTATTTATTTATTTATTATTTTTGCCTGTAGGGTAAATCCTGGCTGCTTTGCCTGTAGCCCACAAATGCTGGACAACTTTATTTTTATACTGCAATTTAGATTTGTTTGGACACATCTCTCCCACATCTAACTCTCTCTGCACAGTTTATTGCATGGTTTGCCCAGGTACACAGTTACTTGCTCATTTTTGCTTTACGGACTCCCACCTCCGAATCAGGACCATACTGTGCCATGCCGATATTTACACAGTTGAGTGATTATCAGTGAACCGCGCATGTATCTAAGTCGCACAATGCATGGGTCGAGGCACATTACCGTAGTCGCTCACAGCAACAATTTATTTGCAGTGTGATTGACAGTCAGGGAGCATTTGCGATAGTGGTGGCAAATAATGCAGTGTTGCGACCATTTTGGAGGTGTGGCACATTCTGCGACTGTGATCCCATACACAAGAAAAATGGCTCCGGCATCTCAATTCCCACAGCCATTCTGTAGGATGATAGGCTTATGCAGGACTGCGACAATTGAATGATCTGTGAACGATGCTGTGTGTTTGTATGCAGATGCTGCGACATTGCTTGCAGAGAGAGGGGCCTATTCATTAAACATTAAAATTCTCTGGAGATAATTAGCTTTAGAACTCTCATGGAGTTCTAGCTAATTATAGGTGGAATTCATCATTCCACCTCTCCATAAGTATCTATTCCGAAAAGCTGTCATTTTTGCGATGACAGCTTTTCGGGAAATAGATACTTTTCCCTGCCTACACTACCTTATCGCATCTGGAAACAGTGCTGCGCATGCGCTGTTACATCTGTAAAACCAGCGCATGCGCAGCACTGCCTACAGTTTCGTACCCCCCCGATCCCCCCCCACCCCCCTCCGCTCACCTTCCCCCCCCCACTTACCTGTACGCGCAGCAGCCTCCGGCTCCGTCCTGCTGGTCTGTCATGTGGTTTCCCAGCAGACCACATGACAGATTAGAAAAAAAAAAAAAAAAAATTCTCTTTTTCTAAACTTTCTTGTGCTCTGCTGGGGAGCACACATGACAGACCAGCCTCCAGAGCCTGAGGACGGAGCAGAGCGCCGGAGGGACTCGTCGGGGGACCTGCACACGCTGATACAGGTAAGTGGATTCTGCTATTCGCCACCTCACAGTGGCGAATAGTAACTGCATCAAATTCCGAAAATTGATAATTTTGATGAATACCACAATTTCCACATCCCCATACTAATTTATGGGGAGTGTGGAAATTAATGCAGGGGAACTTAGCAAGGAGATATCTGTGATATCTCCTGTGTTAAGTCTGTTCATGAATACCAAAATAACGTTATTTAAGGAAAATGTCGTTAAAAACGTTATTTTAGTGTTGATGAATAGGCCCCAGAGTGTGAAGGACCATTGCTTGTGATTGTAAGTGCTGTTTTGTTGTAACTTGGACACTAGGGTGTATGTTCGATTTTGATTTTCGTGTGATTTCATATTCGATTTGCTTTCGAGTTTCATTCGATTTTGTCTTTGGAGATTCACTAAAGGCAAAATCAAATGTCAAATCGAACATAAAATTCAATGCCAATCAAATCCCACTCAAAATCGAACATCAGCAAAACATTGGTATTTTTACATAGACCAGTGGCGTAACTAGGGTATTTAGAACCTAGGGCAAAATTAAAATGGAGCCCCCATGTGCACACACTGAAAAAGTGGACGTGGCCACATGCCGCAAGGTGCATTGTCACTGAAAAATTGGGGTGTGTCAACATGACACACCACCGTTTCTCGTCACTCTGGGAACATTCCTTTCCATTCCATATGCACCTTAATGCCCCCAGTAGTAGTGCCCCTTATGCAATTCCCCCAGTAGTAGTGCCCCTTATGCAATGCCCCCTGTTGTAGTGCACATTATGCAGTGTCCCCAGTAGTAGTGCCCCTTATACAATGCCCCCTGTTGTAGTGCACATTATGCAGTGTCCCCAGTATTAGTGCCCCTTATGCAATGCCCCCTGTTGTAGTGCCTCTTAGGGAATGCCCCCTGTTGTAGGGCCCATTATTATATACACATTACCTCTGAGGAAGTCCAAGTGATGAGTTATTGCTCCATCGTAATGAAACACATTGGGTGTTTTTACTGGTTGGCTCTCTTCAAATAGGGTGTAATATTTCATGCAAATTATACAAGCATTATCATACTTTTTTATTAATGTATTTGCGTGGACAGGATTACACTATATGCTCTTTTTATTTTTATATCTTTTATGTATTATGGAGTCATGATTAAGGGGTATATTTATTAACATTATATTTACTAAAATAATGTGAAAATGGGTGTTTTCACACCCTTTTCACATTATTTTAGTATCACATAAATTTATTAATGAGCAATTTGAGTAGTTTTCATGAAAAACTACTCCAGTCTATTCAATTCACATATTTTTAGTAAGCAGATCACCTTTTCCATACTTGTAATGGGAAATGTGATCTGCTCAGATTTACTAAATATAATTTGTGAAAAAATACTGGGGGAAGCCCTGTGATAATAACGCCACCTTCAGATGGCTTTATTGGGGTTTTCGCTCAGTTCCCCAAGTCCTGCTCTGCTCTAACAGGCAGAGCAGAGCTGGGAGTCGGCCCCTGTGATCAGTTGTGTGGTCTAAATAGACGACAAGCTGATCACTGCAAAAATTAAAAATAGTTAAAAAAATAAAAACACTTACAGTACCCGCATCTAGGGACCGGTGATCGGTGCTCTGGTGAGGTCCTCTCTCTGGGGCTCCGGTCAGCTGGTCTCCAGGCTCCTGCACTGTGACTCTGGTCAGCTGCTGCCTAGGGGTCACAGTACAGGAGCTGGGAGACCAACTGACCAGAGTCCTCAGAGAGAGGCCCTCACTGGAGAACCGATCACCAGGCAGGTAACTGTAAGCTGGGGGCTGCACGCAGGGGAGGGGGATCTTCGATTGCAGAAGGATGGATGAATGCGGGGGGTAGCAGTAGCTAGTGGTAGCACCTGCGCAGACACATACATGCTGGATTTTTTTTGCGAAAATACTGAGACAAGTATGTGAAGTGGATTCGCAGGGACAGAGCATTATCACAAGCTCTGTTTCTGCATACAATTTTTGATACATCCTTGTGATGTATTCAACTATCACAGTGCAATATTAGGCAAATTTATCACAGCCAATCTGCATCTGAGAAGCGGATTGTGATAAATATGCACCTAAAAAACATTCCTGTTGCTGGGACTACTTGTGAAGTCTTTTCAAGATAGCAGATAAGCCTAAATGTATCTATTTATGGTATGAGTTCACTTCAAGCTACAGTATTTTTCACAAGTGGTGTTGGTTACACATTATTGCACCAGGGGGCACCCTTCCTCCAGAAATAAAGAGTTGGTGTGAATTTTCAGGAGGAACTCTGCCATTCCTTACATGTAGAATTTCTTATGCACTTTAATAATTTTTATTATTTTTCACATTTGACACTTGGAATATTAAATTTGTTTTTGTATGAGTGTTTCACTATTGAATTTTTCTTGTATACACTTTTTAGCTCCTAATTTTATTTATACAGTATAAACCTGTTTTATTGGATGTTGTATAAATAGGGCACAAAGGGGAAGAAAGAACCATGGTTAGGATCCTGTATACAAAGAACATTTCGTCAGCACATGTACATTTAATGTGTATATTTTTAGTGGGGGATGTAGTCCCGTCTGTCTAATCCCGGCAAAGTACTAATGACAGGCGTCATTACCTACTACACCCTTTAGTAGATATCCTGGTTAAAGTTTAATTTTGTAAATAAAACTGCAGTGTTGTCATTATGAGGATATTTAGTTTTATAAACACAGTGGTGCTCTCTGTCTCTTTTTTGTTAGGTGTCATATCAGCATATCCTGTTATATTCCATATTTCCTTATTTAGTAAAAAACTAAAGTGAAGGAGCAAAGAATATTTATTCTAATGTGACTGGTTTATTCAGTGCAGACTGCATAAAGGTAACCACTGGAGTTGGATGTAAAGTCAATCTATTACAAAAAAGATACATTAAAAATGCATACCTGATACTGAACTGAGGAACACTGTGAAAATAAAAAAAAATTGTGACTTGTACCACTGTATGAACCAGATTATTCAGAGAAATTCAATATGGGGGAAATGTAATTGAGTCCTGTTTTGGTTCAAACTCGCTGCAAGATGCCAGTGAAATTTGTCATCCAAACTACAATATTTAATACCACGAAGTTTGGAGGGGATGTAGTTGGCATCCCGGCGTGCGGGATGCCGACGGTCTGAATACCGGCGCAGAAATCCCGACAGGTTGGGATCCCGGCTGTCGGCATCCCAAAGGTAAGTATCGGGGTGTTAGGGGGAGTTTAGGGTTAGGTAGCTGGGTTAGGGTTAGGCATTGGGGGGGGGCTAGGGTTAGACACTGGGTAAGGAGTGTTAGGATTAGGGTGCGGGGAGAGGGAGGTTAGGTTTAGGCACATGGGGGAGGTTAGGTTTAGGCACCGGGTAGGGGTTGTTAGGTTTAAGGTGCGGGTAGGGGGAGGTTGAGGTTAGGTTTAGGAACTAGGGGGGGAGACTAGGGTTAGGCACCGGGGAAGGGGTTAGGGTTAGGGTAGGGGTTAGAAAAATGCTTACCATTACTTCCTATGGGTGTCGGGATGCCGCTGTCGGTATTCTGACCAGTGGCATCCTGACAGCAGGGATTTCATACCCAACCCATTTGGAGGCATAAACTGCAAATCGGCTACAATATACAGCAGGTTTTGAAAGCCAAACTCACCGTCTATTTGAACTAGAGATGAGCGGGTTCGGATTTCAGAGATCCGAACCCACCCGAATTTAGCAGATCCGACTCGGATCCAAACAGGCTCGATTTTTCCCGCCTGACTCGGATCTCAAACCAAGGCAAAACTATACTGGCTGAAATCTCACGGTTCACGAGCTTTTGTCTCTATGATCAATGTATTATATAAGGGACCAGGCAACGGACGCCATTTCACTCCGGCTGTGGAAACTGAATAGAGATGGTGGGTAGTGTAGGGCTTGGAGAGGTGCTGTGCTGCCTGTTCTGTCCACTGTATCTTCTTGGGCTGGTGCTGCTGATCCATTCTGGGCTGGTGTTGTGTTGTGCTGTCTGCTGTGTCCATCTGGGCTGTTGCTACTGAATTGATCCATCAGGGCTGGTGCTGTCTGCTGTGTCCATCTGAGCTGTTGCTGCTGAATTGATCCATCAGGGCTGGTGCTGTCTGCTGCGTCCATCTGGGCCCAAGTTCTGGACCAAAATACAGTGTCTTTTTTTGTGTAATATTATCATCAATCTGTGCTCTGGGCCCAAAGTTCTGGAGCAGAAAAAAATAAATAAAAAGAACTTGTCTTTTTCTTCAAATAATTGTCTGTGTGTGTTAGGCTTAGCCGCACAGGATCTATCAAGTCGGCAATGCAAGCTAGTGCTGCCCGACTCCAGTCGTGATCAATCTGTGCTCTGGGCCCAAAGTTCTGGAGCAGAAAAAAATTCATAAGAAAAATTATTTTTTTTCTAATAATTGTCTGTGCGTGTTAGGCTTAGCCGCACGAGATCTATCAAGTTGGCAACACAACCTAGTGTGGCCCGACTCCAGTCTGGGCCCAAACTTCTGGAGCAGAAAAAACAATAATTAAAAAAAGTCTTATTTTTCTAATAATTGTCTGTGCTTGTTAGGCTTAGCCACACTCCAGTTGTGATCAATCTGTGCTCTGGGCCCAAAGTTCTGGAGCAGAAAAAAATAAAAATCAATTGTCTTTTTTTATATCTTTTACTGTCTGTGTGTGTGTCTGTGCGTGTTAGGCTTAACCGCACAAGATCCAGCCAGAAATGCAAGTTGCAACCTAGTGCTGCCCCACTCCAGTCGTGATCAATCACTGCTCTGGGCGCAAGTTCTTGAGCATAAAAAAAATAAAAATCAATTGTCTTTTATTTGTCTAATATTTGTGTGTGTGTGCACAACTGCACGTGTGTGAATTTTGTAAGCGCACATTGGCTACACTATTGGTGCTTGTGACAATGCTTCAAGACCGCAGAAAATATGGAGGGCTGTTACATGACAGGAGAGCAAGGCCAAGAACCACATGTTGTAGCTGCCGCCAGCAGTGCAAGGCCATCAACTTCCTCGTCCTCTATGAAGGCCCATGCCCCAGGGCTTAAGTCACGCTATCGATATGGTAAAGCTACTTGTACTGAAGTTAAGGAAAAAAAATTGAAAGGAAATTTGCCTTTAGATAAACAAAAAATTGGCAATATGCCCTTCACTACACGAAGTGGCAAGGAAAGGATAAGGCATTGGCCTTGGAAGACTGCTGATTCTGATAGCCCTTCGGAAAAAAAAACTGTGTGCCCTGATAAATTGAAATCACAAATTCCACAGGAGAGTGCAAGTGTGTCCACTGTTGCCATGTGTGAGCCAGACCTAAATACTAGTGTACTGGAGGATCCTCAAAGTTCCAACATTTGTGTGCCCTCTGTAAATGTGGGGAAGGGCAGTCAACATCTTGCAGACGTAGTCATCGAGGATGCTTCTGTGGAATTGCACATGGAGGAGGAGGATATTTTGGTAGTTGAAGGTGCTAAGGATGATGAGGATGTTGATGAAGATGTTGGTGATGAGGATGTTGATGCCGAGGATGTCCTTTGTGTAAGTAAGGCAACAGCTGTGCCCATGGATTGAAAAACACAAAGTGCATTGTTGTCATGCCGGGGCAAAAGACAAAAAAATCCACTTCTCACATGTGGAATTATTTCAGTCCCAATCCAAACAACAGTTGTCAAGCCATATGTAACCATTGCCAAGCAAGAGTGAGTAGAGGGAGGGACATAAACCACCTAGGAACCCCCTCCTTGTTACGTCACTTGGAACGCATTCATCAAATATCAAAGTGTATGTCGCCAAGTTCCAAAACTCAAAATGTAACAAGTCCAGTGTCACCTACCTGCTCCCTCTCTGTGGGATCCAAGTGCCTTCGATCTACAACACCAACACCTTTATCATCAACATCCTCATTTGTCATCAGGAGTAGTCCTGCTGCATCCAATGTTGTTATTCGAAGCATGATTGACTCCTCTGCTATCCGTGATTCCTCAAAAGGATCCTTGATGACAACGCCTGTTGCTGCTGCTGTTGCTGTCAGTGGATCTTCATCCTAGAAGGGGACTAGGAGGAAGACTACTTGTAGGGCAGCTTCCAAAAAACAATTAACTGTCAAACAATCGTTTGCAAGGGCAAATAAGTATGACAGCAATCACACAGATGCACAGCGGATTACTGATGCCATAACAGCTATGCTGGTATTAGATGTGCGTCCAGTATCCACAGCGGGTTTTCAACAGTTAATTCAGGTCCTGTGTCCTCACTACCAGATCCCTTCTAGATTCCACTTCGCTGGAAGAGCAATATCAAATCTGCACAAGGACATTAAAAAAACCTTATTGACCACTTAACTGACAATTTTTTTTTCTAAAAACTGCTCCAAAATTTTTTTTTTTTTTTTTTTTTTTTAGTGAATGAGGTGGGGAACATCCATTTTAACTTATTCAATATGGTTTCATCAAAAAAAAAGATTTTATTTTTTTTTAAGATTTTTTAACAAATTTTTTTTTTTTAACTATCGAAACATCGGAACCACCATCGGAACATCGGAAACAGCGAGACCATTGCGACGTTCAATTTGAGACTGGATCCAGGAACCTGGTACATAAGGGGAGTGAGGGGGGAAGTTAACTTACTTTTCCCCAGCGGCTGCTCAGTTCTGCGGGCACTGGGAAGGGGGTCCTGCTTTGCTGACCGATCATCAGTGATCGGCAGCACAGCAGACAGATGGGGAGGGGGTGCTGACAAGCAGAGGGACCAGAAGGTCCCTCTAAGAGCAGCAGCTGCCGGAAGATTCTCTTCCTGCAGCAGCCCTCATGTTTATCTGTCTGAATGAAATTTTTCATCCAGTACAGATAAAGAACTGCCTGGTGTGGACAGAAGCTTACGTCCATGCCAGGCAAGTGGCTTATGTCCTCAGATATGCAGTTGTACCCACTGTCCACTTGACCACTGATATGCAAACAAGTGGGACAGGGCAAACTAAGGCTTACATGACTGTGACAGCCCACTGGGTAGGTGTATTGCCTACAACAGCAACAGCAGCAGCAACATCTACCAAAAGACAGCTGATACAGAGGTAGGCTACTCTTTGTATAACTAGTTTCACTAAGAGGCATACCGCTGAGAACCTCTTAGAAAAACTCAGGGAAATCATTGCTAAATGGCTTACCCCACTTGGACTCTCCTCGGGATTTCTGATTTCGGACAATGCCACCAATATTGTGAGAGCATTACATCTGGGCGAATTCCAACACGTTCCATGTTTTGCTCACACAATTAATTTGGTGGTGCAACGTTTATTAAAAACTGACACGGTCGAGCAGGAGATGCTCTCGGTGGCCCACAAAATATCCGGACATTTTAGACATTCGGCGACCGCTTGTTGAAGATTGCATGACCAGCAGGTACTGTTAAATTTGCCCTACCATCAGCTGAAGCAAGAGGTAATAACTCGGTGGAATTCTACCCTCTATATGTTTCAGCGCATGGAGGAACAGCAAAAGTTCATCCAGGCCTATACAACGGACTATGACATAGGCCATGGAGGGGGAATGCACCTTACTCAAGCGCAGTGGAGAATTATTTCTGTTTTGTGCAAGGTTCTCAAACCCTTTGAACTTGGCACACATGAAGTTAGTTCAGACACTGCCAGCTTGAGTCAGGTTATTGCCCTCATCAGACTTTTGCAAAAACAGCTGGAGAAACTGAAGGAGGGGGTGAAACAGAGCGATTGCGCAAAGTATGTCGGACTGGTGGATCAAGCCCTTGATTCACTTCACCGGGATCCAAAAGTCGTCAATCTATTGAAATCTGAAAAATATATTTTGGCGACCATTCTGGATCCTAGGTTTAAGTCCTACCTTGTGAGTTTTTTTCCAACAGACAAAAATCTAAATCTGTGCAAAGAGATGTTGGTAAAAAAAATTGTCAGCTGCACCCGCATGTGAAACGCCATCATCTCCTCCTTCAATTTCTGCAGCTGCCAGGAAAAGACTCAATTTTCCTTACAGAATGCCTGCTGGTCATGCAGATCATTCACCAAAAAAGACATCTGGTTGGGCCTGAGAGAACTGCCTTCTAGTGACATGTCTTCTACCGTGACTATGTGTGATACAGTCTCCATTCACAGAATGGTGGAGGACTATTTCAGAGATAACATCCTAATAGGCATGTTAGACAGTCCCTTTCAGTACTGGCAGGAAAAAGAGGCAATTTGGAGGCCCGTACAGAAACTGGCTTTGCATTACTTAAGTTGCCCACCCTCAAGGACTATTAAATCTTGCACCTTTTTCCATTCCAATATGTGCTGATTGGGGCATTGCTGCCTGACATTTTAAATTAATGTTATGGTTGGTTTAGGAACCAATGATTTATTTTTAAATTCATTTATTATCAATTTAACAGCCAGGGGCTGTACCAATGAATTGCTTTTATTAATTATTCAGCCAGGGGCTGCACCCAATGAATTGTTTTTAAATGTATTTATTATCAATTTTACAGCCAGGTGCTGCACCCAATGAATTGTTTTTAATTAATTTATTATCAATTTAACAGCATGGGGCTGCACCAATGAATTTCTTTTTATTAATTATTCAGCCAGGGGCTGCACCCAATGAATTGTTTTTTTTACTTTTTTAATTAAATTATTATTAATTATTCTGCCCAGGGCTGCACCAATGAATTAGTTTTAATTAATTTATTATCAATTTTACAGCCAGCGGCTGTGCCAACTATCAATTCTTCAATCCTCAAGGGTATCCCAACCATCATCTTTGCACAGTCCTCAATTCTATTAATAATTATATCAATCAGTTTTGAGCCAGAAAGCTGGATGCAACTTTTTGGCCCTATAACTAGATGAAAAAATCAATATTGTGAGCTGTGAGGTGGTCAAAATTGACTGGAAACGAGTGGAAATAAATGTTATTGAGGTTATTAATATGGTATTACAGCAGGAGGCGTTATGCTGGACACTTCTATGCAGCAAAAAAGCCAGGAAATGGTGACTGGTTCCACCCACAGCGGCAGCGAGAAGCATTGTCACACATACCAATACTACACGAATGCCATCTGCCTGGACATCACAGGGTTTCCCACGTCCCGCCAGCCAAGAACACTTGGGTTCCAGCCTATGAGAGGCCGCTAGATGTGAAGCGGCCTCTGATTGGCTGACGGGATGTGGGAAACCATGTGACAAACCGGCAGCTGGCATTCGCGTAGTATTGGTATGTTTCACAAGGCAGTGACACATATCAATACTAGTCCATTTGGTTTTGGGTAAGTGTATTATTGTTTTGCCAAGATCCCTCGGGATCCTACGGAGACCAGTGCGAGGATCAGATGAGTATAGAATCTTCGTTGCAGGTACTCCCATTGGAATTTATGGGGACAGAAACATTTGGTAGAAGGTAAGTATGTGTGATTGAGGTATGTATGTAATACACTTTTAATAAATATGGTGTGTGTACTGTCTTTATTTAACAATTTATTTTACAGTGGGGGTACGGATGCTGGCCGCCTGATGGCACTTGTAGTTCCACAAGTGCCAAAAGGCAGGTATGCTGGCACCTGTAGCTCTACTGTAAAGTACAATACTATTTTACACTTTGGGGTGCAGGAAAGAGCCCTGGGCTTCAGATCAAGCCTGTGGTTTGGGAGAGGGGGGACCCCTTTTTAGGGGTTCCCCACCTCGCCTGAGATCCCCAGCCTGGCCTGACTGGCTTAGTGTGAGAATGCTTCCCCCTATATTTAAAACCAGGACTGGCCCTGCAGCCTTGTGCTGGCTCTTAAAATATGGTGGAACCCTACTCATTTTGTTCCCCATAATTTTAGGAACCAGGACTGGCTGACATGTCCGGGGCTGTTTATGCTTTTGGGGGGGGACCCTACATCATTTTTTTTTAATTAACCCTTACAACACACTTTCCATTCATAAACATACACAAATCACACTGATTTGTGTATGTTGGATTGCATCTCGCAGCTCTGGAGCTGGTGCATTTAAACTTATATTGAGTCCTCGATATCAGTGTAAAATGGCCGAATTTAGCAAAACGAATAATGGTGAATTCACGATTTAGGCACAAATAAATGAAAAGTACTTCCGATTTGAGCCGATGGTGAATTAATTTCTAATGGGAAAAAACAGACGAATTTGCGGCATTAAATCACCCGATTTTAACCCCAAAAGATGAACAAATCACCCGACTTTAATGATAGTAAATTCCCGATTTGCAAAAAAGTGATAATATCTCCCGAGAATGCAAATCGGGACCAACACGATTCTTAGTAAATTTACCCCTAAGTGTAACAATCACCATTAGAATAAGTACCAAAGCAGCACTGGATGGACACATAGTGTAACATGATTTACACAATGATTATTTATTATGACTACTCACCATGATCTACATTAATATATAGATGGTATTCATTACATGGACACTGCTATATAGAGCATGGTAATGTTTACCTAGAAGTGACAGTTCACTATGGAATTATAATGGAAACATCAGATAATGTATATGATTGTGGGACTATCCAAAGATGACCGCCGTCAGGAAAAGAGACTAAAGGTTAAACATTAAGAGAATACAACCAATGATGATAAGGGGAGGACATGTGCACTAGAGGCAGCAACTCCATAGAGCAGGGGTGGCCAACCAGTCAGAGGCAAAGAGCCCAAAAATAGCTGTAGGTGTGTCAAAGAGCCGAGATCATGCACTTGCCAAAGGCTCACATTCAAAAACACCCTGGTATGATGTTTGTAGAAGAATGTAAAAGCGCATGCACACAATCACCATGGAGGTAACTATTAAAGGGAAAGAAAAAGCCAGAACAATATAAAAAACATTGAAAAAAACAGATCCACATAAAATACACTGAAAAAGCCACATACACAAATAATACACATATCCACATAAAATAAATTGAAAAAACAAAAACAGATTCATATAATACAATTCAACCCCTCCTGGTGTCACTCAAGCCCTCCATGTGTCACTCCAGCCCTCCATGTGTCACTCCAGTCCCCCTCATGTGTCACTTCAGCAGTTTCGTGTGTCACTTCAGCCTCCCATTTGTCACTCCAGCAGCCCTCATGTGTCACCACAGCAGTCACTCCAGCAACCCCCTATGTGTCACTTCAGCAGCCTCTCATGTGTCACTCCAGCCCCCTATATGTCACTCCAGCAGACTCTCATGTGTCACAACAGCATACCCTCATGTGCCAATCTAGCCACCCCATCTCTTCCTTGGCCACTCCAGTCCAGCCACTTTCCCCCACACTCCCTCCCACTCCACAGGCCACTTCAGCCTCCCATATGTCTGTGTCATGTAGGTAGGCTCTGGTGTCTGCGACCGCGTCCTCTTCATGGCTGCAGGTTCAATCACAAGTTGAGCTCTGCCTTCTGTTTGGATTGACATCACCACATTGCCCATACTGACGGCACACCATACTTCTTTGTTAAAGAATGATTTGTTGTACCAGGTACTGGTAATATTGTGTTATTTGTTTCTGTGTACCATGTACTGGTTCCAAAAATCATGAGCAGATGGTATTGAGAGCGGCTCACACACATTTATGGGGTGGCCATATTGGAGAGGAAAAAACTCTCCAATGTATTTAGTGAAGATTTTTCTGGCCAGGTATTCGTGCTGCAGTAAAAAAGTATTGTCAGGAATGTCTGGTATGCCAGAAGACAGCACCCCGGGCAAAATTCAGAGCACCTCTGGTTTCCTTACCTATTGTGTCCGTGCCTTTTGAGCAGATTGTTATGGACCTGGTAGATCTAGTGGAAAAGTCTGCTCGTCGACATCAATACATCTTAGTGGTGGTTGAATACGCTACCAGGTACCCTGAGGCGATTCCTGCTGCAGAATACTAGGTCTGGCACCATCTCCCAGGAGATGATAATGTTATTTACATGGTTGGGAATCCCAAAAGAGGTCTTGATGGACCAGAGTACCCCTTTTATGTCTAAATTGATGAAGGATCTGATACTACCATCTCAGTGTATCACCCACAAACAGACGGTCTGGTAGAACAGCTTAACAGCTTAATCAAGCCCTTAAGCAGATGATAAGGTGGGCGGTGTTCCTAGAGAAGCAAGATTGGGACCTTCTCCTACCCTACCTAATGTTTGCAGTAAGGGAGGTACCCAGTCATCTACAGGGTTTAGCCCTTCTGAGCTCCTTAATGGTAAGCAGCCTAGAGGGATTTTGAATCTCTTAAAGGAGGGTAGAGAGCAGCAACCAACTCAAGAACCTAATATTGTTCAGTTTATGTCTCAGTTATATGGTCGCTTAAGGCAAATTGAGTCACTTGTTAA
Source organism: Taudactylus pleione (assembly GCA_031769625.1). Taxonomy (NCBI): domain Eukaryota; kingdom Metazoa; phylum Chordata; class Amphibia; order Anura; family Myobatrachidae; genus Taudactylus; species Taudactylus pleione. The sequence continues at coordinate 3,581,087 of JAUIMM010000006.1, read as the reverse complement.
AGAGCATATGAACCGGGCCCAACAATGTCAGAAACGTAATTACGATGTCACGGCAGTTAACTGCTCATTTAAAACAGAGGACAAGGTATTAGTTTTAGTTCCCACCCCTGAAAGTAAATTGTATGCCCACTGGCAAGGTCCATATGAGGTCATAGAGCAGTAGGACCCATTAATTATAAAGTACGGCAGGAGGGTAGAAGTAAAGAAATACAAATTTACCATATTAATTTGTTAAACCCTGGAAGGGAAGTGTTAGTCAACCTTCTATGCTGGCCCTTAAAACCCTGGAATGCCAAGTACCCACTGAAGCCTCGTTAAGTCGCAAACCAAAAGAGGGAAGCTATAGACCTGGTAGCATGGCACCAAGATGTCTTCTCTGCCCTCCATGGGAAAACCCAAATAATACAGCAAGACATTATTATTCCACCAGAGCTTGTGATTAAGCAAACACCATATCGCATTCCTGAAGCTAAACAGGCTGCGGTAAAAAAAGAGGTAGAAGGGATCCTGCACCTAGGGGTCATAAAGGAGTCAAATAGTGAATGGAATTATCCCATTGTCTTGGTACCCAAGCCTCCAGGAGCTCTGAGGTTTTGCAATAACTCCAGGAAACTAAATAAAGTTTCACAGTTTGATGCCTACCCTATGCCTCGGGTTGACGAGCTAGTAGAAAATTTAGCAAAAAGCCGTCGGGAGTATGCCGCAGCTTATCTTGATGACATCATCATCTTTAGCTCTGACTGGAAAACTCACCTTCCAAGGTAGAGGCAGTTCTGCAGTCTCAACGGGCACATGAGTTTAGGGCTAACCCGAAGAAGTGTGCTATCGGAATGGTAGAGGTAAAATACAAAAAGTGGAGACAGTAGCAACATGGCCGAAGCCAGAACGAAAGTCTCAGCTTAGAACATTTCTCAGACTGGTGGGTTTATACGTGATTTTGGCCCTAGAGCAGCTCCACTGACTTTGTGTTTAAAGAAGCAGGCGCCAGACAAAATAGTCTGGTCTCAGCTAGTGGAAGCTGCTTGGCAAGACTTAAAACAAGTCTTATGCGAAGTACCAGTGTTGCATGCTCCAGACTTCAGCATCCTGATAAATGGAGGTGCCCCATAGTAACTTCGCTATCATGAAAAAGCCCACAGTGACTCCTATTTCCACGGTGACACCACCGCTGTCACAATCTGCTGGAGTACCGCTGTTCTACCAGTGGTTCTGTTCTTTCCACTGGTGCTAGTTTACAATGTTTCAGCCAGTCTGGTTACATATGCTGTTTGGTGATCATGTCAGATTCCCGTACTTCTTTTCATCCTGTTGGATTCTGCCTCTTGGGCTCCTGGTCTCCCTGTGTCACTGAGGTATGGTTCTTCCAGAAGCTAGCAATTCCAAGTTCTGCTTTGTATATGCTCCAGTGCTGTCCAGAAAACCTGCTCAGTGCAGTCCAGCAAACCTCTCCAGTGCAATCCAGCAAACCTGTTACAGCATTTTCTTCACAAATCACTCTGCCACAGTGTTTTCCAGCACAACTGCACCAGTGATTACTTCAGCATATAGCTACAGTGCAATCCAGTTACCTGCATCTGAGGGCCTGATGGTTAGAGCACATCTCAGATTGTTGGAGGACTGCGCATGCACAGGATGTGTACTGTGCATGTGCAGCCCACCATCTGCAAGTCTGCTCTCAGTGCCTTCCAGCCAGAGCTTGATTGACAGGCTGCGGCATTTGCGAGAGGATCAGGGGCGTTCCTGGCCACCATTCCAGGAATGAAGGCATATTGCTCCTGTTTTCCAGGAGGGACGAGGCCTGGGTCTGCATCGGTAGATGCAGATTAGTGCCAGGCTGATGGCCACGATGGTGATCCGAGGTAGCATCTCCGAATAATGAACTCGAATCACAAATGCAGCAAGGAGCTGTCTATTTCCTCCAAACACCTCCTGCTGCATTTACATTTAGTTGGACGGTATCGCACAGTCTCTTCCCCACAGCTGTGCAATACCGTCCATCTCTGAATCAGGCCCTCAGTCACCAGTTATCTGCATTACTAAGTGAATGCTGCATCTGATTAAGTCTCCTGTTATCTGCATTACAAAGAGCACTCTGCATCAAATTCAGTCATTAATCTACTGCATTGCTACCAAGCAGTCTGCATTCATCACCTGTTTCAGGACATATCTACAGCAGTGTGTTACCTTGTTCATTTATCTGTTCCTGTGTCTCACCTCACTGCTACCAAGCAGCTCAGTATTGTGTTATTCACCACCTGTTTCTGGACTTGCAGTAGTAGATTATGTACCTGGTACCATTTGAGTTATTGCCTTAGTGCATTCTGAGAGTGCCTCCTTGAAAAAGCCATCAGGCGAAATGCTCGTCAGGCCACGTTCTCCACGGGAGTCTCTGTGCGCACAGGAACTCCTCACATCACGGACATCAGTTTGCGGCATACACACCCTCTCCCCACTGTTGTGCTGACAGGTACTCTATTTCTTCTTCCTCACGAGACTCTCATCAGTTGCCGGCTATACACTTTAACCCTGCAATGCTATGGTAACAGGGTGAGTGTACTGCCCGCACTGACAGCAGAGAAAGTACTCTATTGTTTCTTCACTGTGCCCTGGGACATAGACTCTCATTTCCAGTCCAATGGTAATTACAAGACTGGTAAAAAGCAGATCTATGTTCCTCTAAGTGCACAGGCACTATTGTCTGTTTCTCAGCACACTTTAATCAGGGGCATACCATTAATAGGTTTATGCAGAAGGACGCCTCATGCTATTATAGTTTATTAATTTAGAACTATAATGTCCATGGTGTTATGGCAATTATCTGTCATTATATTATGTAATTATTGAATGGTGACATTTGTTTAATATTATTGCATTTTCGCCTTGACATAGTCATATTTACTAACAGCAATTGATGTTATCTTATGTGCCAGAATGCGACTTATATATGGAATTAGAAGGTATGAACATTCCTGACTCTGTTTTTCAGGAATCATATTTATGTAGCATTCACATATTCCATTATACGCGTGCAGACGGCTTTCAGGTATACATGCAGTGGATTACAATGCACTAACACTTTATTGACAAATTGCTGCTATTTGTATGTTTTTTTGCTCAGGTATACATGCAATGGATTGCAAAGCACTAGCACTTTATTAACAAATTGCTGCTATTCATGTCTTTTTTGAATATCACTATATTTATAAATTTTTCATGATTGTTTCACATGTCATAAAGGTCTGTTTGCAAACCGCAAATATATTATGTTGCACTAGCACTTTTGATTTGCTCACAATACATTTTTTCATATTTTTATTTATATTGATTTAATATTTCTGCATTTTTTGCCGTCTGCATGTACATAGTGAATACTTTGAGAAGCAATCCTAATATTTATCTTCACATGTACAATCAGTGGATGTGTGAGCATACTCCACATTACATGATGGTATAACTCTCTGTCTTTTTCAAGGATTAAAAAATAAGTTTGTTTTGTTTTCAAAGTTCCAACCAATTAAATTTTTATATATAATAATAAAAGTAAATTTTTAATATTAATATATGACTCAGTGTGCCCCAAACTAGGGAGTTGTTCTTTTCCTTTCCTTTTTTCTTTTCAATGAAATATAATAGGGTCCGAGTTTGAAAAATGTGCGACTTTACCGCTAGAAACATGTAAGTTTCAACACATCGTATATAATAGAATCTGAGTAAACTCCCATTAAACACATTTCGACTTGTAACATCGGCCCAAACACACCATCCAGATGTTTCCCATTAAAAACATGCAACTTGCTGGATGTAAAAGGCTGTGAGTTATAAACTTTCACAGAACTAGTAAAAAAAAAATCATAAAATAATAGACTTGTTTCAGGCTGGTGAGTGTAATGTGCCACTTTACTGTGTCTCATCATCTGAGGCACATTAACACAGAAGCCATTAGCACTAATTAAACCCCTATATAAACCACACCTACATCCATTTCACCTGTGTGGGTGTAGCAATTGCATTTGTGCTGAGTTCCTATGAGCTGTATTTGTGTGGGACATCACTTTCATTACTGTGGAGGAGCTGCACAGAAAGAGGGTGCAGGAGCATGACCAGACCCAGGTCCCCATCAGGGTACCTGCCAGATGAACCTGTAGAGCGATGGTGGACTGGATCACCCTCTCAGACATTTGAGAGCACCAGTGCACAGTTTTTCTCTGACTGGGTCCCTCTTCCTCCTCATTTAGGTCACCCTTCAACTCTTAGGGCCTGATTCAGACCCGATCGCAAGTGCTGAGCGCTCGTAACCGGGTCGATGGTGACCCACAGCTCATGCGCACGATGGAGCCGGCTCCGTCGTGCGCATGCACGAGACCCGGCTAGCGATGGGCAATCCGTCGCTCCGGGTCTCGCACCAAAGGGGGCGAGCCATTGATGTTGAGTGACAGCTTGCCCCCTTTGGTGGGTGGGCCAGGGGGGTGGCTGCCCAAACGGAGGCGTTCCCATGAGAACGTCTGCTGTTTGGGGGCGGCCCCACTGACTTCACGAGTGATGTCAGTGGAGAGATTCCGGCTCTGTTAGAGCCGAAATCTCTCTGGGGCTTGCGGCCATGAGACCCTACCACAAGGGTCTCATCGCAAGCCCAATGGTCGTGCACATCATTATGGCTGCTCGCAATAGCTGTGGGTGGTCACCCACAGCTATGCGAGCGGCCAGGAGGCCGTTCTAAAAAAAGACAAACCCGCCCCTGATTCAGAGCGTGCACTCTTTCAGAGCGACCGGGACTGAATCAGGCCCTTAGTTTGCCAAACAAAAGAGATGACTCTCAATGCTGCTCCTCACTACTAAACTGTCTCCTTCACAAAACCTATCAAAGATAGAAATGCAGTGGTGCTACTTATGTAGGGCCAGTGAGGTACAAATCAGGTGACTTTTGGGGACCAATGACTTCCATCAGTGTTGGACTGGGGCATGAAGGGCCCACTAGGGGATTGCATAGATAGGGGCCCATGCTATATGGGTGTAACAGTCCATGTTATGGGCCCCTTTATGTATAGTTTACACAGATAGTGCATGAAGTATAAAGTACCAGATTAATAACAGCAATGCACTGTAGCCCAACTCCTAGGATAGCAGTATAATGTAACATATGTATAACAATAAAGCACATTATGGTGATCCTGTCTGTATATATCAAATTATTGCATTGCACATGTGATAGAGGACCCCGTGCGCACCAGCCCAGGACCTCAATGAAATCTGCATTAGTAGTAAAGGTCAAATACCTGCCACTGTACAAATAAAAAGGTTCTATTATCTAAGTTCTCAGATAATTGTTTACAACTACATTCATAGTTTAGCAATATGCTGTAATTAAAATTTTATTGTCACACAAAAAGACTTAAGATCTGATAACCTAACCACTAACTTTGACTAGCAGAAGGGCAAATCTTGGTGTAGTTTCTATAGAACAAACCATGCACCCATGTTCATCAATGGTTCTGCTTCACCAGGCAGTGGGGCCCACCGGGGATTTCCCCTGTACCCCAGTGGGCCAGTCCGACCCTGGCCCTCATGGTTTCAAACAAAACATGCTGCATTTTATGAATCTTGAATTCCAATTTGCTCTGCTACCATAAATCTAACATGGTGTTACATATAAGTTACGTAGGCACCTTGTAACTCAGAGGCCACTTCATACTGTGGTTTTCGGAACATTCTCGCACCAAACTCGTAGCGAGTCAGTGAGAGTTTGCACTTGCAAGAAAACTTTGACCCTATCACATTTTGCCCTGAGTATCCATTCCTGGATGACAGTTTTCATTACTGGCTCAACCCAATAACTAGAAATGTGAGGTTATTGGTTATTATCTAACAGATGCAGGATGACTGTTGCAAAAGACACAATGGTATAAGTTCATACATCTCACTTGTTTATTGTTTTTTTTTTGTTTCTAAAGATTTTCCAGTATTTGGTGAACATTCTTGTTTGGACCAAATGTGGTTCAGTGGGTAATTTAATATGTCTTCTTAATATGTTAATGTTATAATAAACTACATATAGCAAAATAACATGTAAACACTCAGTAATACAAAATAAACATTCTGTTCTGTGTCTGTGATTTAGATAAACCTGTTCTGTTCTTCCGATCTTGCGTAGGCACAGTCATTTCCGTAATTAGCCCTTTATAAGTATCTAGGGTGCCTGTGGTTGCTGCATTTAGACATGACAAGGTCATCAGCATGCCAAGTAATTCCTCTTGTATGACCTAAAAATGTGATGTACATAGAGGTGGTATCAGTACTGTGGCTCCAATATAAAATGACAGCAGCGTGTTAGAGGAATGCCTCAGGAAGCTGTCAGTCCTTTTGAACTTACTCTTAGCCACAGACAGATATTTGAGATGAGACGCTCATGTCTTGTAGTATATATTTACGCTATATTGGGGAACATGTAATGAAATACACAGACTGCTAATGGAAACACTGACAGAATACTCAATCTTCATCTTGTAGTCCTTTCAATTTTGAAATTATAATTAAAGTCTGGTTTCATCACCCAAACACATCCGATTCTTCTTCGAATGACCAGCTATACAAAGCAATAAACCATATTTCTCCTACTGACTAAAGCATAAGGCCTCCATGAGCTGCGAGGTAAAGTCCAACTGAGGGGACTCGAGCGCGGGGTATCCCCGCTAATTGAATAGGTCAGGTGCGGCAATTAGCCGCGGGGTTAATTGAATATGCCCCTTAGTGTGCATTTCCCTGAATTTAATTCACACATTTTTCTCACATGATTCTGCAAGATTTAGATGCACTTGTTGTCCAAAAATATATGTTCAATCTATCACATGGTTTGATTAATACTAAGGGGCATATACAATTGGGCGCGAGGTTTAGCGAGTTAAAAACCTTGCGCACCTCGCGCCCAATTCCGGAATACCGTGGGTATGCGCGCTCCCGCTACCTGTGGTATTCAATAAAAAAAATAGTGGTCCTACCTGGCAGGAGGTCTCCGCAGCTCCCAGTGGCTTCCCCTCTCTATTCTTACTGGAGAGGGGGCTGCTGGGAGTCCCAGGGGCTGATAGGAGGAGCAAGGGCTGCTAGGAGATGTAGTTCTCCCAGCACCCATTCCGGGGGGGCCACACACCCCTCAGCGGGGGTCACACACACACACACACACACACTCTCATACACACTTACATACAGCACACACACTGACATACTTACCCTGCTGCAAAAGAGCCGGCTCCCGACGCTGGATGTAGAAGAAGATACAGAAGACAGCGCTTCGGTAGGTGAGTAATTAAGGACTAATTAAGCTAATTGGATACTTCCAATTTCTTAATTAGTCCTCAGGGGGGGTGCCGCGGGGGTGTCAGAGCAAGTCCCGGGGATTTTTCCTAAAGTCATTGATTTTAGGAAAAATCACGCTTGCTCAGGAGGTGCGTGAAAAAAAACCATGCACCTAATAGAATAGCAATAAACCCGCACCTGCAGGAAAATACTATTTGCTATTCTCGCACACAATTGAATATGCCCCTAAGGGTTGTTTTTTTAAATAAACAAAGAGAGTGTTCTGATACTTGGGGGCATATTTCTAAACAAAATATTTGTGGGCCATGCCTCAAAAACGGGTTGGGTATGAAATACCGATGGCTTAAAAGCCATCGGTTCAAATCCTGACCCTGGAAGCCAAACAGATGAAAATCCCGACGCCGGCTGTTAAATATATTTAACCCTCCCATCTCCCCCCCTAACCCTAACCATCCCTTCTAGCCCTAAGACTCTGGGGGTGGTGCCTAACCCTAAGTCCCCCCCGTGGTGCCTAACATTAACCTCTCCTCCCCGCACCCTAAACCTAACCCTCCTGGGGAGGTGCCTTACCCTAACCTTCCCCCGGTGTGCCTAACCCTAACCCCCCTTCCCCTAGCCTGAACCTAACGCTAATGGGGGGTGCCTAACCCTAAGTCCCTTCCTGGGGTGCCTAAACCTAACCCTCCAACCCCCCCGCGGATCACATCTTGCAATGCCCGGCTAACCTATGTTCGGTATGCCAGGCATCGGGATTTCGGCGTGGGGCTAATGATAGGCGTCGGTATTTAGACGCCTATCTTTAGTCCCATGCCGGGTTTTCAGTGCCGGGTTTCTGGCCGTTGGCATTTTGACCACCAGGATCCTGACTACATCCACTCAAAAACAACTGTGAATGTATAAATAGCTGACCGCAGCAGATATTGGAGATCTTTGTTGCGTTCCCCCTTTTTCAATCACAAAAGCAGTCACCATAGTTTCTGTAGCGCTGCTAAAATGCCAAATTTACTAAACTTCAGATGGCGCTAGCTGTTGTAGCCTATATGCAAGGGCGTAGCGTGGGTGGTGCAGGTGGAGCTCATGCTCTGGGAGACAAGGCCAGCTGAGGAAGCCATTTGGGGTACACGTTTTTACCATTACTAGTTGTTAATAGACCACTGGGGAAGAGTATTAGCATTGTAGTTCTCAATCTGAAGACTTCCTACTATTATGATTGTCATGTGACTGCTACAGTCACACTGTAGGGAGGGCTGCTGGCTGCTGGCGTTCCAGCCAAGTTCAACTTCTGACAGCACTTCAGGAAAATCAGTTAAGTAAAAGGTTTGCCCCTACAATGCACAGCAATTCACACAACATATATAGGGGCCTGATTATGAGACTCACATTCTGCTGATGTCGGATGCAGTGGAGCAATGTTTTTTTGCTGCTCATGAGTCTAAGTTAGACCACGCATGTGGCCTGATTGTCAGCGCACAGAGTTGCAGCATTGATTCAATACAGTAGATAGAAATGTATTGGGAAGTAACAGGTAGGTGGCTATTCTGATGCACAGAAATGATGCGTCTTATGGGAGTGTTATGAGAGTGTCCCAGGCATGTCAATGAAAGAGTTTCTACACACAGATGATTAATTGTGTACATTGGAGGCCATATTCAGGTGAGAATCTGTGCCAAGCATATCTGGTGCAAGCATGATTGCCGCATCTAAAGATAGCCAAAGTGGGTGTCGCAGTCCATGCACATTCGTAGACACAGTTATACACCATGGAAGGGTTTGTAGCGGCATAAGTATAAAATCACAGATGCAACTGATGCACAAAATGCACTCGCGGTCGCCTCTGTGTCCAACTCTGATCAGCTCCATAATATTCACATTATATTATAACTAGAGATGAGCGGGTTCGGTTTTCAGAGATCCGAACCCACCCGAATTTTGTAGATCCGAGTCGGTTCCAAGCTGGCTCGGATGTTCCTGCTTTACTCGGATCTCTCAAATCGAGGCAAAATCATAGAGACGAAATCTCGCAGCTCGCGAGCTTTTGTCTCTATATATAAGGGACGCGGCGGGCGCCATTTCACTCCGGCTTTGGAGATTGAACAGGGAGGGTGGGTAGTGTAGGGCTAGGGAGAGGTTCTGTCTGCTGTTCTGTCTGCTGTGTCCTGTTCTGTCTGCTGTGTCCTGGGCTGGTGATGATCCATTCTGGGCTGGTGTTGTTGTGCTGTCTGCTGTGTCCATCTGGGCTGTTGCTGATCCATCAGGGCTGGTGCTATCTGCTGTGCTGCCTGCTGCATCCATCTGGGCCCAAGTTCTGGACCCCCAAGAAAAATAAAAATATTTTTTTTGTGTAATATATATTTGTCTGTGTGCATGTTAGGCTTAACCGCACAAGATCTAGCAAGTCGGCAACGCAAGCTAGTGCTGCCAGACTCCAGTCATCATCAATCTGTGCTCTGGATCCAAAGTTCTGGTTCTGATAGTCCTTCGGAAAAAATAACTGTGTGCCCTGAGAAATCGAATCACAAGTCCCCGAGGAGAGTGTAAGTGTGTCTGCGGTTGCCATGTGTGAGCCAGACCTAAATACTAGTGTACTGGAGGATCCTCCAAGTTCCAACATTTGTGTGCCCTCTGTAAATGTGGGGAAGGGCAGTCAACATCTTGTAGACATAGTCAGTCAGGATGCTTCTGTGGAATTGCACATGGAGAAGGAGGATATTTTGGTAGTTGAAAGCGCTAAGGATGATGAGGATGTTGATGATGAAGATGTTGGTGATGAGGATGTTGATGCAGAGGATGTCCTTTGTGTAAGTAAGGCAACAGCTGTTGCCCATGGATTGAAAAAGCCAAATCCCATTTTTATCATGCCGGAACAAAAGACAAAAAGTCCACTTCTCACGTGTGGAATTATTTCCACCCCAATCCGGACAACAGTTGTCAAGCATATGTAGCCATTGCAAAGCAAGAGTGAGTAGAGGGAGGGACCTAAACCACCTAGAAACCTCCTCCTTGTTACATCACTTGGAGCGCATTCATCAAATATCAAAGTGTATGTCGCCAAGTTCCAAAACTCAAAACATAACAAGTCCAATGTCACCTACCTGCTCCCTCTCTGTGGGATCCAAGAGCCTTCGATCTCCAACACCAACACCTGCATCATCATCAACATCCTCATTCGTGATCGGAAGTAATTTAAAAAAACAATTGACTATTAAACAGTCCTTTGATAGAGGAAGTAAGTATAACTGCTGTCACCCAGTTTCACAGCGGATCACTGATGCCATGACAGCTGTGCTAGTATTAGATGGTGAAATAATAAAAAATGAGGATGATAGTGTGGAGAAGTGCAAAAGGAGGATGAGTGGGAAATTTGAGTCCTATCTGACGCTAATGTGGATGTTGATGATAAGGATGTGGTTTGCGTAAATCAGCCACCAGTGGCAGCAGTTCTTGCTAATGATAAAAAGAAAGCCAGAAAAGTAAAGTCCTGGGTGTGGATTTATATTAATCTAAATTCTGACCACAGTTGTGAAGGCATCTGTTCCATTTGTAAAGCCAAAGTTAGCAGAGGAAGGGCCATCTAGGCACCTCCTCCCTGTTACGTAATTTGTAACGAGTTCATGCAATTTGTTTAACAAAATTATAATTTGTAAATTAATAACAAGCAGTCCAGTATCAGCTACCAGCAATTTGGACCAGCACATGCAATCTCCAACACCCTCATCATCAACCTCCAGTCCTCGCTAAAGGAATATTTTGAAATATATTTCAAAATATTCCTTTAGCGAGGACTGGAGATCATTACATTCCATACAGTGTCGGCTGACACGAGCCGCGAAGACACAGAGAGAGAGATCACACTAGACAAGAGAAGAGGATTCCAGAAACCATCGAGCCGGCAGGGGTAAGAGAGGTGTCCTGTCGAGGCAAGAGGAGGTGAGTTCCTAAGCGGCAGGGGGAGAGCGGGGACCGTTCCCACCAGAGCTGTCCTCAGCCATCCTTCTCTGCGTGCACCACACAGTCCTGCCCGACGAGACACGCCGGTGGTCACGAGGTGGCCCGGTGCCCTCCGGTGAATCCACGGGTCGGACCTGTGTCAGTGTTCTATGCCTCCCACTGCATTCCAGGTAGTATCCGTACTACTTACCCCAGAACATCACCCCGGGTATCCTGTCATCCCTCACACGGTTGCTGTAACTGACTTTGCAGTGCGGGACGCCGCACCAGCACACCTTAATTTACCCATTCAGATCATTGTCATCCGGCCTGAATATCTCCAGACCCTCGCCTTATACCCATATCACCTTACCACCATTCCCACTTATATACATTGTGGGATTGCATTTGTACTTTAGAGGTACACACCTCTAACATCTGGCATTTCTGCCTTGTCTATATACTGCATGTGTACTTCCCAGTTGTGATATTCTGATCTATACAAGGAATCACCTGTTGGATTACTTACCTCAAGTTTCACTGATTTGTTTGCATTTGTTTGTGACTATATCTACATATGTATGATTTTTATTAAGTAAATACGATTTTTTTCATCTTAGTTGGGAATTCTTTCACATCTCTATTCATACTTTCTTACGCATGGTTCTGTATCCACTAACGCTTATATATTTAGCAGGGGTATAGAGCACATTTACCTGCATTTTGTAATTCCTTGACATTTGGCACAATTTGGGGCATTGCCGATTGACATTATTATAGTTTATTAAACTGCCATCCTGTCTGCCACTGTTGTGTGGCAATGTTTCATAGATGTCCTATATTTTTTTTAAATGCCATACGTTTGTGCCGCTGCTCTGTTGCTTACTTTAGCCAGCCAGCTCAGTGCAGCCTTTGGCCTGTATTGGTGAAAAATAGTGAAATCAATATTGTGAGCTGTGAGGTGGTTAAAAATGCCTAGAAATGCCTGAAAATTATTGTTATTAAGGTTAATAATACTGTAGGAACAAAAACAGACCCAAATTATGTGGCTTTAACTGTTTATATCATTTTTTTTTTTAAAAAGACAGATCCAAAACGAAAACGAAAACCTAAAAACAAAACATCAAGGGAAAAAATCCAAAACCAGATTCAGATCCAAAACCAGGGGAGATCCAGATCCAAAACCAAAAGGAAAACACGGGGGTCGGCGCACATCTCTAATTATGACACTGAGGTTAATAATTAACAGACTTTCAATAGAAACCATACTTGCCGACTCTGGCAAGTTCCTATCCGGCAGTTCTCTGGAGAAAAAAAGGCAGGTGGGTGGGATGGGGCGAATTGCGCCATCATGGCTGGGAGCGGGGCTGCGATGATGCAATTCATAGTGAATCACATCATCATGCTCCATTGTCTCTCCCACTTTCACCAGTAAGGACAGGGGTACCGCTTAGTTGTGGGAGAATTGCCCACTTTTCTGGGACCCAGGAAGGTCTTCTCTTACTGAATTTCAGAAGAGTCCCCGAGGTTCAAGGAAAGTTGGCAAATATGAGTTATGTATAACATAATCTTCTTACTTGTCCTCTACTCAGGGTCAGATTAATAATTGGTAGGATGGAACTACAGCTCCAGGCCTCCAAATAAAAATAGGCCTATCATCATGACAGCATGATGACTAGCCAGCAGCTGGCCATGGCCACACAGTTATCCAAAAATCATCAGTTTTAAAATTTTATTTCTAGTTTCCTCACAAAATTATGACATTTGTATACTTTTACATACAGTATTTACGGAGACATTTGGGCCTTTAGTGTAAAGCTGTACATGGCACTGGTCATAATCACATAGCACTGATCACACCTCCTCCACTTCTCACAATAGGCCTTAGAACATTTTCAGCCCCAGGCCCATGTAGATCATACTTGCCGACTTCTTCTGTTTCCTTCCCGAGAGAAGTCCAGGGAGGAAACACAGGTGGGCAGAGTTGGGGGCTGGGCCGGATGGATAGCGTCATTAAGCCTTGCCCCCTCAAGGCAATTTGCAGTGAACGGCACTTTTTTTAAATAGGGGGGGCCACATGACGCGATTCTCATAGAATCGCCTCATTAGAGCCGTCCCCTACCTTCAGATCTGCCGATCACCGGGAATATTCTCCCCATTCTGCCCACTTCACTAGGAAGTGGGCAGAATGTGGGAGAAATGCCTACCCTTCCGGGAAGGTAGGCAACCCTAACGTAGCTCTTAATCCGCCTCTACCTCTACTGCATCAAATACATCTCAGATTTAAACAACGCAACATAACTTTGAGCAGGTAATGTTTTCTGATTTGTTTTGTTAACAAGAAATGGAAAACAAGCAGTTATCAGACAGCCAAATATATTATTGTGCAAACCTGAAAGATAGCAGAACGCTCCGCTTTAAGTTACCAAGCTACAGTATTCTTTTCTTCCTGTGCATTTGAGAACATCTATTTTTCAGTATACAGTTACATCAGACACATTCTCTAGAGGTTACTTGAGTGTGTCTCATGGGTACATTTTACAGTCTAGACAAAAGACATGCACTAAAGTTATGCAGAAGCTGCCAACAAGAATGATTTCCTAATGGACTAAGAATGGACAAGATGTCAAGTCCTAAACATAGAAGGATAAGCCTGTAAAACAACTACTTTAGTGCATTACAACAACCACCATACCTCAAGACAACTTAGGGCTGTGTAATTGTGTATACGAATAGGAAGTTATTACTGTTTTCCAGGTCAGTAACTAGGGTGGTGCAGCTGGTGCGCCCGCACAGAGCTCACATGCACTGTGGGCGGAACCGGCCGCCTCCACTTGCGATCGCGACCACTACCTGACTTGTTCTGCCCGCTACAATGTATAATAGTAGCGGTGTGCCCAACACCGCTACAAATACACATTTCAGCAGGCCGTGCTGCAGCAGCCTCTCCCTGTGTTCCGCCCCCTCCCATTCTGCAGTAGTGCTAGTGTCTTCAGGGAGGTACTGGGAGAGACCCAATCTAATCCCACAGTGCCCTGCGTCGACCGAGGAACCTTTCCTCCAGCGTTGGGCTGCATACTTGCCACTGCCAGTGCCGGATACAGAGACTGCGGCTTACCCCTGGCTCCCCTAGTGACGCGCTCTGCAATACTGGTAAGAGTGCTGTATTTAGGAGAGAGATCCAAGGGGAGTGGGGATTTGCACTGTGTGGCATAATGTGTAAGGATGGAGGGATTTGTTCTGTATGGCATAATGTGTATGGAACATTACTACTCTGGGCATAATGTAATGGGCATTACTACTGTGTGGTCACTCATAACCTGTAAGGGGCGTTACTACTGTGTGGTCATTCTGTGTAATGGGCATTACTACTGTGTGGTGTAATCTGTAAGGGGCATTACCACTACAATGTGGTCCTACTGTGTAATGGGCATTACTACTGTGTGGCATATTCTGTAAGGGGCAAAACTACTGTTCAGCGTAACGTATATAAGGGATACTACTATATAGTGTAATGTGAATAAGGGACACTACTGTGTCTCGTAATGTGAATAGTGGTTACTATAGTATGGCCACATCCTTTCCCTATGAAAACACGCCCTTTTTTTTTCATCTGCGCACCTGCGCCACACACTGTCCACGTTTACAATATGGGTGGGGGGGGCAGGGGCGTTTCTAGAGAAGAGAGGGCCCATGTGCAGTCTCCGACACGGGCTCCCTCCTCTCTGTCTGGCGGCCAGCCGCGCACTGAGCTGTGCGCAGCCAGTGCCGGAGTTATAGACTCTGGGCACTAGAGTACGCCCAGAGTCTATAGAGTATGCGCAGGTCACTGGGAAAATGGCTGCGGTGGCCATTTTCCAGTCATTTTTACAGCGCCGGACCCCCGCACTGACGTGGGACTCCGGAGAGGTAAGTAATACTATGGGTGCAGGGTGTGCGGTGCGGGGCCCATTATAGATATGCCCCTGGGTGGGCACCACTGCTCTTTCTGGCACATGGTACCAAAATGTTTAGTTAAGGCTCTGGTATTTTCTTTTTCATTGCACGCAATATGGATCATATGGAATAGACAGATGGGACCAGGCTATATTTCCATTTGCTTATAGTATAATGGATAAGTAGAACACAGAACATAAAACAGTAGTACAGAAACCATTTGTTTTAGAAAATTAAAACCTATGTAAAACTAAAACAAAAAAACAGCGTGCCCTCCCCAAAAAAACAACCAGCACCGGGCTTTGGAGACCCAGTACTGGATGTGCTAAATACAGGGTACAAATGTCATAGAAGTCCCCTGTATTAAGCACAACCAGCACCAGGATATTCAGAACCAGCCCTGGTTGCCAAAATACAGGGGACAAATGATGTAAGGGTCCCCTGTATTTAGAGCAAGCAGCACTGGGCTCTGATCCGGTCCTGGTTCTGGAAATACAGGGGACAAGAAGCGTAGGGGCCCCCTGTAATTTCCATAACCAGCACCAAACTTTTTCTAGTTTTGTAGCGGGAGGGGGGGGGGTTAATGCTATAGCCAGGGAAACCCTTTCACCACGTCCCCCGGCCAAAGCATTACCCCTGACCGCTAGTCAGCCTGGGGATCTTTGGGGAGCTGGAGATCCCCTAAATAAAGGGGCCACCCTCTCCAGGGCACCCCAGGCCTGGGCTGATAGCCTGGAGTGGTGGGTGCCGGGTTGATTATGTAAAGTGTGGTGCCATTGAAAGAGTTAAAAATATTATCTTTTGCAGTAGAACTACAGGTCCCAACAAGTCTCCCCTGCATTCTGGTACTTGGAGAACCACAAGTACCAGCATGCAGGGCATTATGGGCCCGTTGGTACCTGTAGTTCCACTGCAAAAGAAATATTTACAAAAACCACAGAACACAGACACTGTGAAAGCACAAATTAACATGATAGCTAAGGCGCCAGTGTGGGTGCACTGTGTGCTATATCTGCTGTTCCAAAAAGCTGCACACCTATCAGGGGTCTGCCACACCCCCAACAATCTAAACTATAAACAAACAGTTGATAGACGGCGCTAATGTCTCACAGCAGATAGAAAGAATATATAAAAATGTCTTTAATTTAAATATTTAATATATGTAAGCACATATAATATAATAGATAGATTATCCCTAAGTGGGATTCCTAAAAAGGTATAATCCTAAAAAACAGTTATTGTACAAAATAACAATAATACATTTAAATAAAACAGCCGGTGGGTAGTGATCTCCAATCCCCTGGAGGTAGGTAATGCCCTTCATGCTGGTACTTGTGGGTCTCCAAGTACCAGCATGTGGGGAAGGCTTGTTGGGACCTGTAGTTCCACTGTAAAAAAAAGATTTTTAACTCTTTCAATCGTACCACACTTTACATAATCAACCCAGCACTCACAGCTCCAGGGGTTCCTGGGATAGCCCCGGGCTATCAGCCCAGGCCTGGGGTGCCCAGGAGAGGGTGACCCCTTCATTGGGGGGTCCTCAGCTCCCCAGGGATCCACAACCTGGGCTTACTAGCGGTCAGGGGTAATGCTTTGGCCGGAGGACTCGGTGAAAGGGTTTCCCTGGCCCTGGCATTACCACTCTGCTAGAAAAAGTTTGGTGGCTGGTTCTGGAAATTACAGGGGGCCCCTACACTTTTTGTCCCCTGTATATCCAGAACCAGGAACGGATCAAAGCCCAGTGCTGGTTGAGCTAAATACAGTGGACCCCTACGTCATTTGTCCCCTGTATTTTGCCAAGCAGGGCTGGTTCTGATTGTGCTTAATACAGGGGACCCCTGCATCACTTGTCCCCTGTATTTAGTACAACCAGTACTGGGTCTCCAAAGCCCGGTGCTGGTTGTTCTTTTGGGGGGGTGGGCACATCATATTTTTTTTTTTTTTTACACAAGTTTTCATTTTTTTAAAAACAGACGCACAGACAGAGCTCACTGATCCATCCATGCATCTGTGTTTATTTTTTTACACACAGATGCATGCATAACGGATCTCCCTGATCCGTCCGTGCATCTGGTCATTCCAGTTAGTCAAAATCGAATGCTAAATACGAATGAAAAATACGAATGATATTGAATGAATACACCATCGAACAACACGAATGACAGCAACATGGCAGCTTAGTAAATTCAGTAACCTGTTAGAAAAATGAAACAAATGAATACACGACTGATCTCGAATGACATCGAATAGAAATCGGCAGCTTAGTAAATTTACCCAAATATTTCCACAGGTTACTGTTAGGAGCCAGAACCACGCTTAATGTGTTTCAGCACTACAGTATTTGGTCCTTCATCTAAAAAAGTTTTACCTACAATAAAAACTTCCTCTTTAAAAAGCAGATGGTAGACCGAGCAGGTGACAACCATTACGCACCCAGTATGAATGGGGGCAGGAAGGCAGAGAAAATCTAGTTTGTGTTCCTATGTAAAGTACCCAGTTGCCTAAGTGCTGCAGTAGTTACTTTGGAGTAAATTTACTAAAGTGGGAGTTTTTAGAAATGGAGATGTTGCCCATAGCAGTCAATCAGATCCTAGCTATTATCTTCTTGAAAGTGCTAGTTAAATGTTAAGTAGACTCTGATTGGTTGCTATGGGCAACATCTCCCCTTCTAAAAACTCTCACTTCAGTAAATATACCCCTTTATGTCAAACCCCAAAAAGAGGACTGCATAAGGAATGTAGTAGCTCAGACACATGCACAGAGATATGACTGATGTGACATTGCAGAGAATAATAGAAGCTGGTGCTTCATGCACTGGTAACTACTGTGTGTCCAAATTTACAAATAGTGATCTATAGTGCGCACACTCTTATATTAGCTGCCTGTTAAACACAGAAATAGCCTTCACCACACTCTCAAAATAATCAGTAGTATAAAGAAAATAGTGTCCCACAATGGCGCATTTACAAGTTACCAAATCCAAAAATAACCATACAGTAGTTCAAGTAAAAGATAGATTTCACAGTCACAAATTCAAAATCTTCACGGGAATCATACTCTTATTGTTTTCTTATGGAATGCAGATCTTTTCACAAATCAAGTAGTCCTCAAACAATATTGAACTCAATATTGAACTCAATAATGTAAAAACAAAGAAAATAGTGCAATATTGCCATATATGGAATACAAGTATTTATTAATACATTGCACTCACATAGAATAAAATGTTAACAGCATTGTATCCCCATATCCAAAGTGAAATCTCATGGAGCCACCCACAATCAGAAACACAATAGATTACCCTTACCCTTAACTTTTTGTTAACCCTAAACTGCATTGCTGCCATGATTGACTGTTGTTGTTGTTGTTTTTTATACTGAACAAATGGGCGGTGAAGATGCCTCTACTCCCTCTCCTCCCAGCCGAGACTACACCCCTTCTGCTCTGTGATACCTGCCCCTTAATCTCATCTACCCTATGCTGGACTTCTCCTCCCCTAGTCTCCACCCCATCCACTCCTCTCCAAGTCCTTTCCCTATCTGTGTCAGCCTGTCTGTAGTGATGGGAAATCAAGTTCATTTTGGTGATTAGTTCATTATGAACTAGTTCACTCAAAAGATTAGTTCATGTAGTTCATTTAGGTCATTACATCACTGGCTCTGAAACACTGCTAAGAGAAGTGATTGGAAACAGAAGAAGTCTTGTTCAAATGATCAGATATGTTTAAAATGTCCAATACATACCTACCGTCCCGGAAGTTGCGGGAGTCTTCCGATTTTTCAGGTAACCCCCCACATCCACTTCTCTCGCATTCTGCCCACTTCCTAGGGAAGTGGGCAGAATAAGGAGAATTTTCTTGTGGGCCGGCGTGTCCGTGAGTAGGTAAGGTGACCTAATGACGCGATTCAATGAGAATCGCATCATTTTGGCCCCGCCCCTTATTTAACTATGTGCCGTTCACGGCAAATTGGGGAGTGGCTTAATGATGTAACCCATCTGGCCCCGCCCCCAACACCTCCCACCTGATTCTCCTCCCCGGGCTTTTCCCGGGGAGGAAAACTCCAATGTCGGAAAGTATAGTATAATCTTATATTTTAAAACAGAAATCACTTATACAACAAACTAGTGGTGACATGTTTAGCTGTGCAATTTTAATTATTTTTGCGAAAGACCCAAATTCACAATATTGTGACATGTCACTTTTTTTGCTTTTAAAACACAGTAATTTGAAAAAAAAAACCTTACCTTTACCCCAATAATATTTTTTTTTAATTGCACCCATTAATGTCACTGAATGCACACCAGGACTAGAGTAAAAATGGGGTGGATGGGCTTACAGCTCCAGGCCTTCACATAAAAATAGGCCCATCATCATTACAGCATTATGACACCCAGCTGCTTAGCTGGCACACAGTCTGCTATACATCAACAGTATTATAATTGCATTTTTGTTTTCTGTTTTCAAGTATTTAGGGAGATAATGGTTCTGATAGTATAGGGGTTGTATATGCCAGCTTCTGTCATTTATCTGGCACCGTCTATAAAATGACAGAAGCTGATTGGTTGCTATGGACAGGGGCACCGAGAGGGGGGGGGGGGCGGGTACAGATTACCCGGGCCCGGGCTTCCTGTGGGGCCCGGTGCCGCTCCCCCCCTCACAGCAGCCCAGCACACAGCGTGTGCTGAGCTGCAGTTGGAGACTGCTCGTGGCTGCTGAGCAGCAGCCACAGTAGTCTCCTATGCCTGTGCGGGGGAGCGATCACACTGATCGTGCCCCCCCTGGCTTTGCGCCGGGCTGAGGGGGCTCCGAGCGCCCCCCTCCCCAGCGCTCAGCGCCGCTTCGCGGCACTGCAAATGTTTTTTTTTCTTGGCTAGAGGGCGTGGCCACGCCTTCCCAATTAGGCCACGCCCCCTATTACCGGGGCCCGCCACGGCTCTTGGCGGGCCTGGCTATGGACAACTTTTCTACTTGATCTATCTTGAAAGTTTGATACATATCACCCTATGTCTTGTGAAACAGTACATAGCATGAAGCATTCAGCACTGTGTCTTGAGCATATGGGGAATTTATCATGTGACTTTTGAACTACATTATCCACTAGCCTAAACGAACTACTGAACTAAATGCCAGAAGAATGACTAATGAGTCATCATGACAATCTAGTTCAATCAACTCCACAGAATCCTCACTATGTCTGAGCACAGTAGTGTCACCTATGGTAGTTTAGCAGTACTGACTCATGAATAATGTATGAGAGACCTGATGGGGAATGTATTATTTCTCTTTTGAACTACATGATCCACTGGCCTAAACGAACTACTGAACTATATGCCCGGAGAATGACTCATGAGTCATAATGACAAACTAGTTCAATCAGCTCCTCAAAGTCCTCACAATGTCTGAGCACAGCAGTGCCACCTGTCGTCATTTAGCAGTACTGACTCATGCCTAATGGAGCTGCTGTGCTCTCTCCTCCTACTTGTTTTAGTTCCTGATGAACTAATCTTTACCAGAGCTGTAAACTATATCAACTAGTTCACTTTGAAGATTAGTTCATTTTGAACTAATCATTCTTTAACTACCCATCACTACCTGTCTGTAGTTTTCCCTCCTCCGGAGCTTTGCAGCCTGCTGAGACCAGGTAGCCTACTGTTTTGTCCTGCTGAGGTAAGTATATGGGGAGGGGTAGGGGACATATTAATACAGTCTAAGGGTGCGGTGTATTAATGTAGCGTTCCTGCTAAGCTGTTTTAGTGGGGCGCGGCACCCTGCCCTCCTACTGGAGGGCAAAAAGCACCCTTATAGCCACACCCCATTTTCATGGCCATGCCCCCTTTTTGGGCATGCACACAAAGTTGCCCTCTCTAGCTCGGAGCTAGAGTGAACACTATTAATGTCATCTGTGGTGGTAATGTTAATGGGATGGAGGTGTGTAAATAATATTGCCAACCACTACTCTATTGGCCATTTAAGACTAATAGCTGTCCTCTCCAAGGACAACAGAAAGTCTTCAACATCATCTGAGGGTGTCATCTTTTGCGTGACGGCAGGCCCATTACTAAGCTCTGCTCTCAACAATATATTGCTCTCCACCTGGGTCTCAGCAATGGCTAACATTTGGCACTGCTGAGGCTGTGCCTAATGGCCACACTAGTTAAGGCCAGGAGGATTTCCTTCATCTTGCTATTTGAGCTGACGGAGTAGCGAAATTGGGCCTCCTTTAACTTACACCCATAAGCCAATGTTTCTGACCCTCATATAATTTAGCTGCCAGCGGCTACGGTGTATTACCTCCTGGGGTGAAACCACACACACCAAAAAAAAAACAACAACTTCCCCTTTAATTGGGTTTATAAAGACTACACACAAAAACAATTTCTCCTTAGCTGTATTGCCCTCAGGTAACTGCACTGCACCCAAACTTAACAAGGCAGAGAAAAGAGAGGAAAAGAAGGGGAGAAATAAGCACTGTTTTTTTCCAATAACTCTTTCTCTGCTGCAACAGACTCACAAACATTGTTTTTGCTTGTTATTAAATTCCTCCAGATGTGCACAGCAATAAAAAGATGGCTGATTGGCACTCTGCACATTACAGTTGAATTACAGTATACATTAATCCAGCATACTCTGAGGAGAATTTCAGTCCCCAGCTTGGAAGAGGTACTCCAGTTGGTGGTGTGTGCATTATACCTGGATTTCTATGCAGGGCTGTAACTAGGGGTTTGTGAGCAGTGCCAACGCAAAGAGTGCAGGGCTCTGTGGGTGGCACCATCGCTGTCTCACGGGCCTTGCTTCTGGCTAGCAGGGTGCATGGAATGGCACCCTGAAGCCAGGATCGCTGCTGCAGTGCCATCTGGAGTGTCCTTTGGATGCTCCAGACAGGCAACCTGCTCCAGTCAGTGGTGCACTTACTGATGCTGGATGCCCTGCCCACTCTGCATCTCATAATAATATTATGCCACTGGTTATCTGTATATAAGTATATATATATATATATATATACTGTATATATCGATATATATATGTGTGTGTGTGTTTAAATATATGTTCAGGCTGAAGCTATGCACAATCCAAATATAGTTACCCAAGTATCAGGCCCTTATGAATACAGATGTTCTTTTGTGTGGTTCTATCTTCTCCTGCCTTTATATCCATATGTAACATAACTATAAGGGTACTAAAGCTCAGGAGACATTGGTAGTAGATACTGTAGATAGTAGATCGTTTTTTTCTTTTAGGAGTCTTCAGTGGTGTAATAAATTGTGAAACACCCATTTATTTTAGTTAATTTTTAGTAGTCATGCATCAACAATAATATAAGAGACCAATTTTACTGATTGTATAAATTGTTTGTTTAGTTTTTACTAGTAATTAGATTTTGCAGAAAGTCCTTAATATTTGTCCAAGAAATAATGATTATTTTCATGACCAATTCAAGAACAATGCTGTAATTGAGATAGATTATAATTTATTTCTACAGAAAATAATCAGTCATTGCAGATCATATTTAACTATCCATTAAGTGTTTCCATATGTTGACTATGGGATTATTTAACATGGACACTTATAGTAAACTACTTTCCGTGGAACAGCCCTCCAGGTGTTATTGAACTACAGTCCACTCCCTACTCCTACATCTGTTTTAATTTGAGGCCTGGTGAGAATTCTCTGTATTTTCACATATTCATCAGTCAATCACTATAATACTTTGATAAAAGTCAGAGACAATTTTTGACCAGTTTGCAGAGTTGAATGTAAGATGGACACAATTGTACTTGCAATGCATGCAGGGAGCTAAATGCATATATTCACCCATATTCTGGGGGTTACGTGTCTTTACAATTGCACTACCCCATCCGTACGCTTGATTTCATACCTTTCATCATTATGAGGTTGCACTTGCACCAGCCTTATACTTCAAAAAGGTGTATTTTGCCTAGATTGTTAAAAATGGATTGGTGGCCATGGGTTACTGCACATTCATTCCTTTGTAATACAAAGGTACATCAACCCCATTGTCTAGAAATCACTACTTCTTTGTTTGTCTTCCATCACTTTGAATGCATATACATTTTTTAGCATACTCTTAATTATGTGTACATCCAAAGAGCGCCACTTCACAAGGTACTCTGGGGGAGATGTATGAAGCCCAGAAGCGGTATAAGCGCACGTTAGGTGCGTGATACCGCTTCTCACCGATGTATGATCGGGGGTCTGAGCGGTAAATGACAAGGGTGCTATGTGCCCCTGTCATTATCGGCACTGCTATCTACAAAATAGCAGCGCCGATAGCCTGGGCCATGTACAAATGGTGAGATCGCCTGACCGTTCGGCCTGCTGTAGCAGTCGCTATCGACAGCTACAACCTGGCGCTGTCCTATCTCCACAGCATAGACAGCGCTGTCCCTGCTGGGGCTGCTGCCGGCTCCAGGCTGCACGCGGGGATCTTGCGATACATGCGAGATCCCACACATGCTCAGTGGAGCCGGCCGGGACAGAGACACAGGGCATCAGCACTAGGCTGATGCGCTGTGGTCTATAGCGGGTAACGCCGGAGGGGGGAGTTAATGCTCCCCCTCTCCGGCCAATGAGATGTTCTTACATCTGGTCGGTAGTACTTCCTGCTTCGCCTCGGTAAAGAGGCAAAGCAGGAAGTGTTATAGCGGCACGTTAAATGCCACTATCTTACATCTACCCCTCTGGATTTAGGAGCTCAAAAATCAGCTTCAAAGGGAGGTTAAATAAAAATTATAAACAGTTTTTCTTTAGATGATGCTCTCTCATGCCCCATCCATTGCTCTCACTGCCCCCTCCATTGCTCTCTCACTGCCCCCTCCATTGCTCTCTCACTGCACCCTCCATTGCTCTTACTGCCCACTCTTACTGCCCACTCCATGGATATCTCACTGCCCCTTT
Organism: Taudactylus pleione; assembly: GCA_031769625.1. NCBI lineage: Eukaryota > Metazoa > Chordata > Amphibia > Anura > Myobatrachidae > Taudactylus > Taudactylus pleione. The sequence goes on along the minus strand of JAUIMM010000006.1, from coordinate 3,556,999 downwards.
CATGGCTCCCTCGTTGCCCTCTCCATGGCTCTCTCATTGCACATCATTGCTCTCTCTGTGGCTCTCACCAACCCCTTCATGGCTCTCTCACCACATCCTACATGCTTCTTTCACTGAACCCTCCATAGCTCTCACTGCCCCCTCCATACAGTAGTTCTTTCATGTCCCATCCATTGCCCTCTTACTAAACCATTCATTGCTCTCTTACTGCCCCTGCCATGGTTCCCTCGCTGCCTCTGCCATGGCTCTTACCACCCCCTCCATGGCTCTCTCACCACCCCCTCCATGGCTCTCTCACCACACCCTCCATGGCTCTCTCTCTGCCCTCTCCATAGCTCTCACTGCCCCCTCCATTGCTTTATCACTGCACCCTCCATTGCTCTCTTACTGACCCTTCCATGGCTCTCTCACTGCCCGCCGCCATGGCTCCCTCATTGCCAGCCTCTATGGTTTTCACTGCACTCTCCATGGCTTCCTCATGTTTCCTCCATGGCTCTCTTATTGCCCCATCATTGGCTCTCACTGCCCCATACATGGCTCTCATTGCTTCATCCATGGCTCTCATTGCCCCCTCCATAGTTCTATCATGCTCCATACATTGCTCTCACTGCCCCTCCATTGCTCTCTCACTGCACCTTCCATTGCTCTTACCGCCAACTCAATAGCTATCTCACTGCCCCTTCATGGCTCCCTCATTGCCCTCTCCATGGCTTTCTCATTGTCCCTCACTGCTCTCTCCATGGCTCTCACCAACCCCTTTCATGGCTCTCTCACCACACCCTCCATGCTTCTTTTACTGCACTCTCCATAGCTCATACTGTCCCCTCCATGGCTTTCTCATATCCCATCCATTGTCCTTTTACTAAACCATCCTTTGATCTCTTACTGCCCCTGTCATGGCTCTCCCTCCTCCATGGCTCTCTCATTGCACCCTCCATGGCTCTCTCACTGCACCCTCCATGGCTCCCTCACTGCCCCTTCTATGGTTTTCACTGCCCTCTCTATGGCTCCCTCATGTTTCCTCCATGCCTATCTTATTGCCTCCTCTATGGCTCTCACTGCCCCCTACATGGCTCTCATTGCCCCATCCATGTCCCTCATTGCCCCCTCCATGGCTCTCTCACTACTTTCTCCATGGATCTCACTGCCCCCTCAAAGGCTCTCACTGCACCCTCCAAGACTCTCTCACAGCCTCCTCCATAGCTTTTAGCACTGGACTGATTACGCCTAGTAGGGGTGGGGCATTTATTTATTGCAGGCCCAATTTTCCTCGTAAATTCAGCCCTGAGCTGAACAGATAAAAGGTAGTTGACATTATGGTAGACCGTAGAGGGGCCTCACACTGCTATTCTCTGCTATAAAGCCTGTCAAACTATTGCATGCTGTGGCTTTTCCAGCTGGGCATCAGACTGCTTGTCCTCTCATTTTAGCACATACCAGCAGAGGCTGGTAGTCCATTTGTGGTAGCCAGGAACCTGGGTGCACCCCATGTTGAGGTTACCCATAAGTACAGTACATATATGTAAAATTGTGTTTTTTTAAACAAATGTCAATGTATGAAAATGTGGCCAATGTATCTACAGTATCTTTAGAGTGTATTTATGGCGCTCCATCTCTGTGATATTGCACTATTGGACTACCCCTCCAATGGGGGAAATATGGACTCTTCAAGTCAGCAGGAGGTCACATGATGCAGAACCTGCTAGAACCAGCTGCAGGTGGCTGAAGGGGACAGTTAAGTCAGTTACAGAGTACCCTGAGGGAGCTTCCTGAGAGGAGAAACCTGCGCCGAGGGATTTACTGCAGCGGTTGACTGCGCTGTGTATCCAGCAGCAGTTCCGTGAGGTACAGAGTTCAGAGGGAACCCCTCTCTGCCCCTTGACCTGTTAGAGATTGGTGATTCTCCAGCTGGTTGGCAGGGAGAAAAACAGAAACCAAAGGCTGGAGCAGTGAGACTGAGGGGTCTATTATAGGCAGTAATAGGAGGCAGAGTGAAAAGTGATAAGGTGCCAGTCAATCGGGATGCAATCAGAAGCCGGCTGACATTTTACTGACAGCCGGCTTCCCGACTGTCATATCCCGGCGAGGGTAAAATGCCCGGCATCTAGATGTAGACGGCGCTCATTGCCCCGATGGACAGCCGCGGGTGGGGGGGTTAGGTTTAGGGCTCCCAGGGGGGACTTAGGGTTAGGCAACCCCCCAGGAGGTTAGGGTTAGGCTAGGGGGAGGGAGGGTTAGGCACCCCCGGGGGGAGGATAGGGTTAGGCACCCCCCCAGGGGACTTAGGTTTAGGCAGCGGGGAGGGGGGGTTAGGTTTAGGCACTTAGAGGGGGGATTAGGGTTAAGCACTTGGGGGGAGGTTAGGGTTAGGCACCCCTAAGGGAGGGTTATGGTTAGGGGGGTAGGTTAGGTCAGTTAACACTTACATAGGGACGATCAGGATTTCCAGCGCTGTCAGGCTGCCGCTGCCGGGATCTGTTCCAGTGTCGGGCTGCCATGCGGCCGGCGGTATTTCATACAGATTCCCAGCCAATCAGCTCCTAACTGCCATCTCATAGGCTGTGTTTAAAAATGACAGTTAGGAGCTGATAGGCTGGCACCTTATCACTTTTTACTCTGTCTCCTAACACTGCTTAGTAAATAGACCCCTTAGAGTACAGTATGTGGAAACACCAAGCACACTATTACACAGTCCACAGACAACAGTTAGTAAGCCGGTGGACACTACTCATCCAGTCAGTGTCATTGTGAGAAAACTTGCACTGCAGTGTTAGGTCCTGCAGTCATAAGGAGCCTTATCGGAATTGATAGTCAGCCTGCACTACACCCACTACCCCAGTAAGCCACACCACCAAGTAAAGAGAGACATGGACAGAAATTAGACCACAGGAAATAGTGGCAGTACTGTGCTGGTGATAGTACAACCTGCCATTGTGTGGGTTATGAATCCATGCACAGTAATCTGCAGTATCTTTGAGTAACACAGGAATTAACCTATCTACCTCCGCAGCCCCTCAAATTCCTGCTATGCACTGATGTAACTGTAGCAAATGGGGATTGCAAACTAATGGACACAAGTATCCTCACATCCACTGCTATTAAGTTGCTACATAATTGTACTTTAGAAGATAACCCAGAGTTAGCTATTGTATCCCTTCTACTAACAACCATTTAGCAAGATTGCAGTAAAATTCAGCTACAGAAAGGACCGAGACTAGACTGTATCAGAGACAATAATTTAGGATAACACAGTGAAGAAGATATATGGATACTGTGGCCACTAATTGTATTTAAAACGAAATAACCCGGACAACGATCCATGCACCACCAAGGGTATATAGCACTGAACTTGTAATTAAAAGTGGCTCTCTGGCTAGTAGGAATTAAAAATTATTAGGTGAAGATAGGTAAATAGCTTGTGTTAGTTCTTATAGTTAGATAAATATTCAGTATATTGTCCTTTTAGTGAAAGATAGATGAGAAGTTGTTAATGTAGTGTGTTATTGTACTAACCTTTCTCAATTCACAGTCTATATGTTGCATCTGGTGATTGTGTTAAATATGTGTATTTGTAGCTAAAAAGCTAGAAACTACAAATTGTAGCATACAGCCTGTTTTAATTTTTGGTTACCTTGAAAAGATACAGAAATAAAACAGATAAATAATCTAATATAGCTTGGATCAGGGCTGGATTAACAGGAGGGCGACAGGGGCGATCGTCCCTGGGCCCCCACACGTTAAGGGCCCCACACGTTAAGGGCCCCCACACCCATCGGGGTTATAATGGACTGGAGGAGAAGGAACCAGTTCCGCCTCCTCCGGCCAACCTAATGCAGGTGCCGCGGGGAGGCTCTATTTGCCAGACGCTCGCTCTGTAACTAGCGGGCACCCGGCTCCTTACCCGCAGAGGCAGCCGGAGCTGGAGGCTAGAGCTCACTCGTGAGCTCCGGTTTCCAGCTCACGCAGTGCACTATGGGAGAGATGTCATGACGTCTCTCCCATAGTGCAGAGGAACAGCCCAGCGGATTGCAGCGTATGCGGGGCTTAGCTTAAGGTAAGTATGAGCTTTATATTTTTTTCAGTGCAAGCGGCTTACTGGGGGCATTACGCAGGGTGGGCGCATTACTACTGGGGCATTACTTGGGGGGAGAGGCATTACTACTGGGGCATTACTCAAGGAGGGGGGAGGCATTACTGGCGGCATTACTTCTGGGTGCATTACTCGGGGGGAGGCATTATTGATGGGGAGGGAGCATTACTCGGAGGAGGAGGCATTACTACTGGGGGCATTAATCAGGGGGCATTACTATTAGGGACTCTACTACAGAGGGAGCATTAGTATTGGGAGCAATAGAGGGGCATTACTACTGGGGGAATTTCTACAGAGGGCTCTACTACTGGGGTCATGACTACTGAGGGCATTACTATTGGGGGCACAACTACAGGGGTATTACTACCGGGGGATTTATACAGGGGGCATTACTATTGGGCACACACAGGGGGCATTACTACTGGGGGCATTTATACAGAGGGCACTACTAATGGGAGTATTGCATAGGGGGCAGTGCATAAGGGGCACTACTACTGGGTGCACTGCATATGGGGCACTACCACTGTGGGCACTGACACTACTGGGAGCTCTGCAAAAGGTCCCCATTGTGCATAACCCCTGTTTGTCACATTTAATAGGGGCCCTCACATGTTTGTTGCCCAGGGGCCCCCACAGACCTTAATCCGGCCCTGGCTTGGATCTATTAATTACTGCATCCCTTACCTCTCTGTAAATAACTAGGAACCTATTCTTAAGCTGGCCACACATCAGACCAACTTTCCCCCAACCAACCAACTGACCAACCGTCCAACTTGTCTGTCCAACTAAAACGCTTCCCCACACATCTAACCAACTTTTCAACCAACCAGGCAACCTGCCAACTTTTTCAACAGACCAGCCAACTTCTGTCCAACTTGTGATGTCACAGAGGTAGGTGGATACTGCCTGCCTACATCTGCATGTTTTGAATAAATATATTGAACACACACACATTATATATATATATATATATATATATATAAATAATATATTTTACGTGTGTATGTATATATATATATATAATATACACATAAAATATATTATAATACACATATATACACACATATATATATATATATATATACGACATTGGACAGTGCCGAATGAGGGGAGGAGAGTTGGGATGGATCGGCGGGTACGGAGCAGTGATGGTGATGGTCGGGGGGAGGGTGACCAGATGCAGTAGAAGTCAGATGGTCATAAAATATATAGGGGCCCATTTATCATTCAATATTTGCGCTGTATTCCCCGAAAACCATTTTCGGGGGATAGCAGCAAATATTAAGTATTCTTCAATATCTGTTGCTCTCCCTCCATTTCCGTAGGCAACGCAACCCCCATTAGTTTCTATAGGGGATGCACTGCTGACAGATTTATTAAGTTCCAGAATGTGAAACATTCCGAAACCTTGATGCGCGCAGCATGAGCCTTCTGAAGATGGCATAAGCCACTGTAGCCTATGGGCTACACATCACAAATCTGTCTGGAAGATGGTTCCATAGGAAACATCCCTTGGCAATGGCCGCAGCGCATGCGTGGTCTGCAGACTGCACATGCGCAGGATCCAAGCACAGGAGTGAAGTGACCGCTGTCTCTGCAGGTGGAACTTCATACATCCAGGCAGTATGATCACATCCTGCAATGCGATAATGGGCGCTAATATGGTGCCCAGATCGCATTGCAAATGCGATCATTACTAAATGAGCTACACACACACACGCACATATATATATATATATATATATATATATATAGTCAAATGGCTGGCACTCCACATAAATGCAAAATAAATTACTTGCCTTGGTGCCTCCCTGGAAGCTCAATTGAACACCCACTTACATATGTAGAAAGTGAAAGGGAAACACTGTTCTTGATAAAAGTCATGTGAGACTGAAACGTTGAACAAGGCAGACACAGTTGTCAGGTTTGATTCTTTCATTTCATCAGACCTGTGAGTGCCGCCTTTCCCTTTCTACATATATATATATATATATATAATTATGAGACCGGCGGTCTCAATTCCAACTGCTGAATCCCGGCAAGAGATTTAACATAGGCGTCGAAATTCCGACGCCTATGTTAATCCCGACGCCGGACCGTTCGTCCTCCTGCCGGTTAAGTACAATACTTAGCCCGGGGATGGGGGGTTAGATTTAGGAACCACCGGAGGCGATGTGGTCACGATCCGATATCATGTCCAATTTCCCTTGAACTTTCCCCGACACTCAAGGACACGATGTGCAGCAAAAGCTGCATGATGTGTCACAAGATCTATCATGCACGATCTAAAGATTTGTCGATCTTTAGATCGTGCAGGATAGCAAACAGATGCTTGCACGGATCAGGGATATCCGTGATGCATGTATCTGTCTGTAAAGAAATAAAACACAGATACATGGACAGGAACAGTGAGACCCGTCTGTGCTGCTGTTTAAAAAAATGAAGTGTGTTAAAAAAATGGCTTGACCCCTCCCCCAAAAGAGCAACCAGCCCCCGGCCTTTAGTGACCCAGTGCTGCTTGCGCAAAATACGGTGGACAAACGACGTAGGGGTCCCCCGTAGTCTGTGCAACCAGCACTGGGCTCTGATCAGGTCCTGGTTCTGGAAATACAGGGGGAAAAATGAGTAGGGTCCCCTTGTATTATCCAGACCAGCACCAGACTTTTTCTAGTGGGGGGCTAATGCCACAGCCAGGGGAGCCCTTTCACCGGGCCACCCAGCCGAAGCATTAACCCTGACCGCTAGTCAGCCCAGGCCAGGGATTCCTGGGGAGCTGGGGACCCCCCCAATAAAGGGGTCCCCCTCTCCAGGGCACCCCAGGCACAGGCTGATAGCCTGGGGCTATCCCCAGCACCCCTGGGTGGTGGATGCCGGGTTGATTGTGTATAGTGTGTGTAAAAAATAGATGAACTAATATTGTCGTTTGCTGTGGAACTGCAGGTCCCAGCAAGCCTCCTCTGCATTCTGGTACTTGGAGAACCACAAGTACCAGCATTCTGATCATTACGGGCCCCGCTCGTACCTGTAGTTCCACTGCAAAAGCAATATTAAAATAAACACAGGACACACACACCTTACAAAGTATAAGTTTATTAAACATACATGCACTCACATGTACACACATGTACTCATACTCACCTATGTATCCCTATAGCATTGGTCCACTTGTCCAGTAGAGTATCCATAGGGGACCTGTTAAAAAAAAAACACACTCACCATCTCCTATGTGAAGTTCGGTCCTCTTCGTTTCAAAGTAGGCATTCCAGAAATCACGGAGCCACGAACTAAAGTACCGTTCTTTTGGAACGGTACTTCCTGAATGAGAGCTTAGCGGCGGGATTTCACCATGGAAACCCCACTGCTGAGCGTTCATTGGCTGAGACGCGAGCCCTCTGCCTCTCAGCCAATGAACGGCTCTCACCATTGAAGTCAATGGTGAGAACCGCAAAGGTAACTCAAGGTTAGGCATGCCCCTGGGCAAGATTAGGGTTAGGAAACCCCCCGAGAGGGTTAGGGTGCAGGGAGGGGGTGTTAGGTTTATGCACCCATGTGGGGGAGGTTAGGGTTAGGCACCAGGGGGGGGGGAGATCAGGGTTAGGCACCCGTAAGGGAGACTTAGGGGGGAGGAGAGGGGAGGGTTAGTATACTTACCTACCCCAGTCGGGATCTCCTCCATCGGGCATCTGCTGTTGGGATTTCAGCTGCTGCTGGCATTTCAATTCCATTCCGATCCATATATTATATATATCTATATATACAAATATATATACACACATACATATATATATTTACATATATATATATATATATACATACATACAAATGGCGGGGTAACTTGTGCGGGGGAAGGGGTGCACCTATGATGGAGACATGTGATCACGGGGGGGAGAACACCCGCGGGTGGGCAGACCTGTGATCGCGGTGGGAGGGGGGGGAGAGAACACCTGCGGGGGGGTTTCCTGTGATCGCAGGGGGGGAAGAGTGCGGGCATGGGACAGTGAAGGTGCAGGTGGTGATGATCGCGGAGGGGGGCGGTGCACACGGTGGGAGGGGGTGAGGGCAGTGCACACTGAAGCTGCAACAGTGGGTGGTGATGTGGGGACGGCAGTGGAGACCAGTGCTGTTGTCAGAAGCGGGGGGCTACGTACTTACTGGAGACTGGTGAGAGACTGTAGTGCAGCAGCAGCAGCTCCACCGATCCTCTCCTACGCTGCATCTGCCCCATCCCCTATACAAACAGGATCACACAGACATACATGGAGGAAAGGACAGACATATACACATACACACACACTGGCAAGCAGGGTCGTACATAGACACATACATACAGACAAGGAGGGTCACACATATACACGTACAGGCAGGGTGGTTCACACATAGGCGCACATACATACATACAGGCAAGGAGGCTCACACATACGTATGACGGCTGTGAGGTGCCTTCTACTGGAATGGGTTGGCATCGGCTGTGAAGTCCACCGTGAAATGGTGCCTGTGAGGAGGGCCCTGTTACCGGAGGTGCTGAGAAGGATTCCCTTGCGGAGCAGTCCTGTGCTGAGGGTCGCCGCAGTGTGCGCCGAAAGTCGCTGGAGTCCCTGCAATGTGAACAGTGGGGAGAGCTGGAGTCCCTGCAGTGTGCGCACGGGGGGAGAGCTGGAGTCCCTGCAGTGTGCGCCAGGGGGAGAGCTGAAGTCCCTGCACTGTGCGCCGGGGGTAGCTTGGTCCGTGCAGTGTGCGGAGTCCCTGCAGGGTGCACCTTGTGTCAGAGGACACTGTGCGATTCCCTGCTGTCCCGGTGTGTAAAAAGTAGGCGGACACTAGCGGCCAGTGCCTGCCTACTTATCGTTCAGTTGAGGGGAAGTTTCCCCCTACACTAGAACGATAGTTGGGGGAAAATCAAACATGTTTGATTTTCCCCAACTGGTTGGAACGACCGTTTTTTGTCGTTTTTCAGCGTGTGGGAGCAAACGGGTGACAATCGTTTGCTCCCACACACTAGACAATTATCATTCCAACCAGCCAACTAGTTGGCTGGTTGGAACGATATCGTTCTGATGTGTGGGGGCCATTACTCTTGTTGACACCGGTTTGTTGTATCAACAAATACCGATCTGTCACACTTTGGTGGTGGGGGAACTGAGTTTTTTTTTTTTTTATTTAAAACACTAACAAACACTGCAAATATCTATACTGGTAATGATTATCATCAGCATGGATATTTGCACCAGACTCAGGCACCAGTAACAGATAATAAGTAAGTGCTATTGCTATTGTATCAGTATTTACTGCACTTCACATATTGGTACAAACGTGTCTAATTTCATTTAACTATTGGACAGCCTTTCTATGGACATATTCACACACTGTCCAATTTATTATTGCAGGATTTCAATTTGAAAGCCCTAAATACTCGTCCATGAAATTTATATACATATTTTGTTATATTTACTGTATACAGTATGTGTTGTTTTGATATGCTTTTTTGTTTAACACTTTTACATTAGTGTCACACTAGTTTATTTTTTGCGATTACAATTTATCTGAATTTATATTCACAGTTTTTTGCAGGGCTGCATTTTACAGTATTTTTGGTAAAATGTTCATGGGCTGCTCTCTTCCACCTCTCCAGGTGTAAGAAGTACGTTCTCAACAGTGCATTTGCTTTCTGAGCATGTATAGCAGATTTTCACCTAAAATACATCTACTTCTATTTTACTCTGCGACATCTATTTTGTTCTACGTATTGCCATGTTTTCTAGTCTCTACAGAAAATCCCCAAAGCATTATGCTTCTGATTCAGGGTAAGGATCATTGGGATGTGTAATGTTAAGCCGGGTACACACTAGCTCAGTGTGTGCTCTCTTCAGATGTCCTCAATGGGATCGGAAGGTCACGAACGATATAACATGTGCAGCAAATCATATCCCGCCCTCCCAATCTGACCGTTGCAGGAGCATTCAAAGCTATTTATTGGCTAACGCTCCTTCATACAGTACACACTGTACAATTATCAAGCCGATCATACAATTATTGGTTGATCAGCCCCAAACTTGTATAGTGCATTCCTGGCTTTAAATTTGCCTACAGTTGAGTTCAAGAAGTTAATTTTCCTCCAAGCATAACTCTTGAGACACAAAATATAAACACAGTTTTTAAAATATTCGTATCTTCATTTTAATAAAAGCATTTACACACCCCTCATTTACCTTTTAACATAAAATTGATGGGGTGTGCATCTGTGGCTCCTCCTGGCCTGCAGCCCATTTAAAAATAATAAGGGGCACCAAAGGGTAATTACGCATGTTGTTGAATATTGCCTGTTAAGTAGCATTCAGTAACTTTGAAAACATGTACTTGAGAATCCCTAATTTCTATCGCTGCTTTAGTACTTCATTGTCCAAACCCTGTACACTGCAGATAACTGTTATTATTTTGTGTGTGAGGAAGAATTTGTGTAACATGGTTAGTCACTGTGTGTATACCATAGGTTTTTTTTTTATACCCAGTTTCCTGAGACCAGAGCTCTGTGCAGCTGTTTTTCTAGTCTGTGTTGCACTAATTGGGAAGGCTTATCAGCACACTATCTAGAAAAAAGAAATACAAGTGCACAACTCCAAATTAATTGATTATATATAAATAAATTTTGCAGTAAATAGAGGTTTTTGGCATAATCTTGGCCAAGGTTATGGACCTACCCACTACATCTGGGTAACCTCTGTAGGGTAGGTCCCTAACATACTAGGGTTCAAATCCAGAGCACAGGACACCCCCAAACTAACCCAGCTAAGCCACCCCAAGGCACCACTCTAATAAGAAAAGTGAAGTGTTAAGGAAATAGTTAAGAGCAGCCGCAGCTGCATATAAAGAAAAATAAAAAAGTGAAATACATATATAAAAAACAGACAGTGAAGCGTTAAAATGTGTTATAAAGGAGGTAGCACCCCCAATTATATATATATTTGTTCAGGGTGTGCAGTCTGAGACCCATTTTCCATTCACTATCTAGATAGGCCAAGACTAGGGGTCCACAAACCTGGGCACACGTACCTGACATGGCACATGTAAAAGTTTTAAGTGGTAAGCCGAAGAATTTGAGTTACAGACTTATGGTAAAATGTAACAGCCTGTGACTTACAAGCAACAGCGATATTCTGGTGAGTCTGATGTTTTCAAGTGGCTTTGCCTTTTAAATGATTGTCACTTTAAGATACGGAATTCAGTGTCGCCGATGCCTGCAAGTCGCAGGCTTTTACATTTCGCCCTTAAATTTAGGCCTTAATATTTTATCATTAAAAGATACATTTGTTTATTTATTCAGTTACTGATAGCAACCAATAGCAAAACCTAATCCAACCAATTTACTGATAAAGTCAGTTGGTATATTGGATGTGCCAGTTACCATCAACCTTTTGATCCTACCACTGTCACTACTCCCACCATCACTTTATAGTTGTGTGGTTTGAAATGTTTTACATATTTTCTATAACTAAAAATATGCGTTGCTTATTTGTTGATTGAATTCTAATTAATTAATCATACATGTAGATCTGCCACACTGAGCTTAAATAGATTTTAGCTGGCACACTGATAGCAAAAGGTTGGCAACCCCTGGCCTAGACATTCAAATGATAAGCTGCTGAAAGTTAACATTTTGGTATACTCACCCTGGTATTGCAGTCGCACTGTCTGTGCAATTCTACATCTGTTGTCCTGCATATTTTCCCTACAGACATTGGTTTGTTCTGTCTGTGTTAACTCATTAGCGATTCTGTCTTTGGCTTGTCACTTTTGCTTGCTGTAGTCCAATTCGTAGATCTTTGTTACTAAGACCTGAAGCCAAGAAGCTTATCTTTGTTTCTAAAGTACAGTTTTATAGAAGTGGAGGTGTTGCCCATAGCAACCAATCAGATTTTACTTATTTATCTAGCACCTTCTAGAAGATAATAGCTAGAATCTGATTAGTTGTCCAAGGCAACCCCTCCACATCTATAAACCTGCACTTTAGTAAATATGCTACCTACAGTGTGCGCTGTGTCCCCCAATTGATTCAGAGAAAAGGATTTAACATAATAACAATTTTGTTTTGTCAGGTAACCTTTGGAGACCCTAGGGACTTCCCAAAACTGTCACATCATTTGGGCATGCTCATAAAGTAGAGGTGCATGGAATATTCCACTCAATCTGTCGTCCCGATGCATCGGAATCGGGCTGATCGTGTAAAATATTGCCTAGTGTGTGGGCACCTTAAGACATTAGGTAGTGTTTTTAGCTATATACTGTACATCTGTGTTCAGCAGTTTCATTTATGTGCAATATAAGTGGCTGTGTCAGGAAAGGTTAGCAATGCCCAAAGTTCACTGTTTAATCCCAAAAGAAAGTAGTTTCCCATTGTGGCCAGACATTACTAAACCTCTGTTAATAGTGTCTTATTGTGTCCAGAGATGTGGCCATACATATGTAAGCATCCTTCAATAGTGTTTTACCTTCAGTTTATGTGAGTACACATCATAAATAGTCATATGTCTACAACATATCCAACTTTCATAATTGAGCAGCAGTGCCCCCTACTGTCTGTTCTTTCCTCTTTCTTTTACTTAATATTTCCAAATGACCTTTTTACTTGTTTAATGCTTATGCATACATTGCCTTCCTATATAAGAGGTAACCTGTCAGTATACAGTTAGCCTTTTGTCTATGCTTGATGTATGAGATCCCAGCTCCAAGGTGTTGGAGGAAGAGGCTCCTGGGAATGAAGCCATCTATGTTTTAAGTAGAACTGACAAGAAAGTTAAGTATTCTTCCTTAGACTTTGTAATAAATGTATTTTTAACATATATTACTTGGGTGGCTTGATTAACTCTTTGTATTCAAGAATCGTATTCTCGTTCCACCGAAAACAGGTCCCATGCAACTCTGCTAGTGTCGGGTGCCTTTTTTTTGCAAAATAATTGTCTAATGGTATATACACACATAAGCGATTTAAATGCATGAGTTGAACAATAGCGATGTCGTTCATATCGTTATCGTTCAAATCATTAATTTTATTGTCCCTAACAACCTACCAATTACCAGCGATGCGCGGGCACGTATGGACGATAGCTATATCGTCCATCGGCCGTGCATGCTGACCAATCTGCTCAATATTGAGCAGGTTACTATAGGGACCCGCGATAGTTGAACACGGATCGCTATAGTCGTTGGTGAGCTGGTGGTGTGCTGGATGATCGATCGATTATCCAGCACACCAGGGAGGGTGCAGGACGATCTGCCAGTGATATTGTATCGCTAGCTGATCGCTCGGTGTGTAAGCACCATTAGTCACAATGTGGTGCAACTAGGACACACCAGGAGACTGTGGTGATTAATTTGATATGCAACACTTGTATATCTATGTGCACCTGAGTCTGTAAACAGAATTTGGCATGGAAAAAAAAAGCTGCAGCCACTGCATATTAGCACTTCGCACACTGATTGACTCAGTCGCACACAGATATATGTGTTGCATATCAAATCAATCAGCTCAGTCTCTGGTGCGTCTTTGTCACAGAAACTTATACACATTTGCAGCAAAGAAGATGCCAAAAAGATGCCCTGCGCTATTAGAATCTCACGGGATTAGGAGCGTCGGGAGGGGTTGTTTGGCACGACTGCAGCAAAGACGAGTCAGGACACATTATCGCCAGCTGCTCACCAGGGTGGGTTGTGAGAAATGTGGTCACACCCCCGAAAATGCAGTTTTCGTATGTTTGACCGCATTTCTCATATGTACCAAGCACCGGAATGTATCTTGGATGCAGTGGGCAACGCCATCTGAAGATGGCGTTGCCCAATAGAAGCCTATGGGCTTCTATTTGCAACACCCCTCCTAGGAGGGACCCAATCAGATCCATTCAGATGGCGTTGCCCAATAGAAGCCTACCTGGGAAGGATCCAATCGGATCCCTCCCAGCACCCCCCGCAGCATTCGTATGTGCAGAAGGACCTCAGAGGAACTTCTGGGTCATAGACCCGGAAGTCCCTCACTCGGGAAGGAGAGCTCTTACCGAGAGCTGTCCTTCGCTGGTTTTTTTTATCATGCATACTGGCGTAATTTACACCAGCTTGCATGTGAAGAGTGGTGGGATGCGAATGTGATGTGTCATGCATCCCGCCCCTGAGTCTCCATACTACACAGCCCGCAATGCACTTATGGGTCTGGTAGGAAGCACCTTCGTTTTTCCAACCGCAGTGTGGACATGTGGAATCACAGAAGTAATTCATCTAGCTATTGTCTGTATGGATGCAAGACAACCTCTATTATGGACATCACAGAGGACCATCCACCTTCCTAGAGTCTCATATCCACGACATACTGTAGATCTTCATTGCCCTACCAACTTCCAAAGAGTGATGGGATGGTCTTTCCTCTGAAGTCTGATTCTGACAAAATCCAGAATCACAATGTTCTGATTTAAATGGAAGCAGAAACCACCTTACTGTAGGTTAAAAAGAAAAATCTCAAATCACAATATCCAATGAATTTATACATAAGTAAATACTACTTGTATGTAATAGTACATCTAGTATTATTAAAAGGTGTCAAAGAAACCACATGAATAAATCTCTCATTACTGTAGTTTGTTCAGAGTAAGCAAAATATTGAATATGTTGTTGAATTGTGTTATTACCACATCCTACAAATACACAATGAGATTTGATAAGCGCTTGAAAAAAGGGGCAATGCCACCTGTCTGCAGACACTGATGTTTTTATTGTTTCAGAGAACACATTATTTATACAGCCATATAAAACTCAATGCAAATCACAGAGAATTAAAGGCACCAAAGCTTGGGGACGTTACAATTCGATCACCCCTATTTTACATATAAAGTAATAAATATATTAAATGGATAACATGGTATATTAAGAACATCAAATACTCTGGATGAAAACTCAAGTGGGGAAACACCTTGACCGGACAAATCAACGAACAACCTCTAACGAAAACTTTAGGACTCCCGTTTGTAAAGAGGGCTCTGGCGATGCAACAGAAATGGCATAAAGTGCAGAAAGAATGTCACTAAATTGAGGATTTATTGGCCATGGAAAAGAGCACCAGGAAGAAACCCCCATACACTAGAAAGCATGGTTCCTCCTTTGCATCTCACTCTTACACAATTAGTGGCTGGAGAGCACAGCATGGCTTCTTCCTTTTTCTAAATAGAAAATGTGCCATACTTTCTAATTCGCACTTACAAACTAATTCTTCCACACACATGAAATGCCACTCGGGACTGTGTGCCTATACAGTGCCTCTACTTAATCAGCAGTGCATACAGCATCACATGGGTATGAGAGTATGACACCCGTGCATGACCCTTGAATAAAAATCATGAATGTGACTTGACTAAGCTCACCAATAAATGTTTTCTTCACATAATCTCATGTACAATGGCTTTTGTAAGAGCTTTATCTTCAACAGCAAAAGATTCAATAAAACTATAAGGGTTTGAAAAACTTTTAATAAAAAATAAATAAAGACGTTTTCCTAAATTCCTGGTGCCAAAGTTTAATAGAAACAAATGTTGCATCTATCCATACAGAGAATCTTATGCCGGGTATCCACTACCTGATTACATGGAGCGATTGCACGATTACAACATCATAATTGTGCAATCGTTCAGTAATCGGGCACACATCGGAGATGTATATGTCATGCGCCTGCTGGTCGTTTCCGATATCAATCATCGTCCGAACATGCTGGTCAACCTGACGATAACATCAGGTTGAGAATGTTAAGGGATGATTGATGTACCTACATGAACGACTGAACGTTCAGTGTAGGCACAGCACCAGACTGTGAAACGACTGCACGTTTACAATGTCGTCATCGTGCAGTTCTTTCTATGTCTTCTAGTGGATGTGTCCCATTAGACAGTTACATATTACTCCAATAGAGAACCAGCAAGATGATGCTTTATTAAAAGCAGAAATATTATTCATGATTAGTAACCAGAGAAACATATTTGTAGGATCCCTGGCACCAATGCTATCATATTTCTTGAAGCTAGTGATGCAACATCTCTGTATGCAAGCTGATGCCAAAATATAAGCTAAGTTTATACCTTTCCTAAAATATCTGTCAGTTTACCTGTTGACTGACATTGGGAAACATGCTAACAGAGTATTGATGGTCATAAGTGCTAGTCCTTCCTTCATCTATCATTTGCAATTACAAACACTGAGAGAATTTTGTTCACCAAACATTCTGCATTCATGGCATCAGATCTTCACTTTCACCAGAACGATGGATCCACATAATAGAACTAGGACTACTAAGACACTACAGTTTGGCAAATAACATGTAATGGTCCTATGAAATGAGATAAATATAGTTTTGGAATGGCTCTGTACATAAAAAGCCATATATCTAACAAGTAAATGATCAGAATTCGCTGCGCTGGGACAGCACAAGGATTTCCATTTTTACGCTAAATCCTTGTACATTCACCAGCTTGCTATATAAATATCAGCTACTGAATATGACCCTCCAGCCTACTAATGACCCTTCCCCTTAATTCATAAAGGTTCCAGGCTGATAATCTGATATTATCTACTGAAAAAGTTTTAGGGCTTATAAGGGAAACTCCCTTTATATCCAAAATGGAAGTGAATTAACTTCCATGAAAGGAAGAAAAGCCCATATAGCAAGTACATGTATGTCTACTGAGATACATGCCTTTTGCTGACCAGAACTAACATATATGTTGATGAAACAATTGCATCAGAGTCATACAAGAAAAATAATATTTGCAGGCTTATAGGTAAAATAAGAAATATAGACGACTTATTGAATATTTTCTAGAACTAAAGACCGCAAAGGTTAAATAATATGTGTATGTCCTGTAGTTTATATGTAAACATTGCTCCAGCAATGTCTAAACACAGGACACTGCATACTTAGATACATGCATTATGATCATGTTACATGCATATGACATTTACACCTGCTCAAAGGATGGAAATATATAACAAAATGGAACTGTACAAATGACTACTAAATATTACTAAGTGAAGGATAACCATAAAAATGCATAATAATAAACTACAGTATATAGTATAAAAAGTACAGAAATATGTTTCTGCCAGTCACAAAACACTGAAGTCTAGTTTGATAATTTAGCAATATGGTCTTATGAAGTTTTGTATGGACTATAATGATTTCCATGAGCACAAGTATTAAAGGAACACATTAACGCATTAAAATCATACATCTACCCCCATTTATTATAGATGCGGTAATTAAACAGCCTGATAAATGGGAAATAGGGATTGCATGGCAAGCCTCTCCATTACCTCAGCTGGGAAATATAAATGTTTATATGTATTTCCTTTTTGTGCTGGTTCATTGTTTTCTAGTTTAGAAAACATTTATTATTCAGATGATTTATGTTGCTCTTCCTTTAACAAAGGTTCAGGGAATAAGGTACTGTATATTAAATGTGGTATACTATAACATTTTACCTGAAAAAAGTGTTTTCTATGGTACAATTAGCTGCCATTAAGATACTGTACAACACTCAACATCTGTCTAGTCCGCTGATTACATCATATTATCCATCAAGAAGAGAGCCATTTTATATTGGTTATTATAGGTCAAATACTGACTTCACTCACTTATCTCTCCTATGTTTCATATTTCAGTCAGCTGTAACACTTTAGAAATCACAACATAGTTATAAATGTGGACAGTCCTCCAGCCCTGAAAGCATATTACAGCAGAGATTAGTGTGTTGCCCTCCTAACAGCTGCAGACATCGAAGGAGAAGTTGCTGAAGCCCATCTAGAAGGCGGGCGTCGATTTGCTGGTCGTGCAGGACGTGAGAATCCTTTTCCACTTGATGATGTTGTCAATGATATCTAGGACACAAAATAAACTGCTTATTACACGGGAGTGTTCAGCCAGATCAATATGGAATGAGCAGTAAGGGGTATATTTACTATAGTGCAGGTTTTTAGAAGTGGAGATGTTGCCCATAGCAACCAATCAGAATATACTTATCATCTAGCACCTGCTAGAATATAATAGCTAGAATCTAATAGTTTGTGGACATTATGAGGGTAGTTCTGGAATCAGATCTTGCACAGAGCAGAGGGGATGAGTTGGGAGACATTTTGTGATAAGCTGAGAGATGTTTGTTGGTATAGTGTTGTTTATGGCCTTGTATGTTAGCAAAACTATTTTACAGTGAATTTGGTCAAATATACTGAGACAACCAATGGGGGAGGTTGACAGAGCAGAACAACAGAAGAACTTTGTGAGAAATATTAGTCTAGCTGTTGCATTCAATACAGATTGTAGGGATGCAAATGTTCTACCTTTTTACATTTTTAAGTCTGTTTTTATTTCAGCCCTTGAAATGGCCTTATAGTAATTTTTTTGCATTACATTTAAATGTATTATCACATCTGGATTTGAAATTATACAGCTCAGGCCTTTGACTAACACAGCAAAGCCTTAGGGCTTTGTTATATCATTTACCACAAGTGGGAGCCCCTCCAATGTATGATTTACCACCTAAACCTAACCTCCCGTGGGGGGTATGCCTAACCCTCCCCCCTAACCCCACAGTTGTCCACGCCCGGCTTACCTTCGAGGACTCCTTGCGTAGAGAAAATGACAGGCGTCGGGATTTCGACGCCTGTCATTTAACCCTTGCCGGGATTAGTCAGGCGGGAAGCCGTCCATCGGCATCCCGACTGCTTCCCCCTCCAATGGAGTACCACGGAACAGACCTTAGCCGGAGGACTTCATTACTCTGCGCTGGGTAGGGCTAAGTATATACAGTGGGGAGGACGCAGGGCAGAGCAGCAGACGGAGTGACCCTTCAATATGCCAGATCCCTTTACTAGTTTAATAATATTTTCAACTGTGTTTCTGATTTATATTGTTTGAATGTATGGGAGCAGATGTTTTGGGGCACACATGCCACCCAGCATAATCTACATACGCTATGAAACACGGTGGAGACTGGCAACATAGAGCTCTCTTAGGGCAATGACAGAAAATAGCAGTATTATGTAAATCTCGTCTTGTTAATTAGTCCCACTAACACATTGTAAAAAGAGAATTTGTATCTACTTCCTAGTGGTACTATATAAATAAGCAATGGCAGTTAGTGCTTCACATACTGGGAACTCAAACTCCAGTTGTTGCTGAAATAAAGTTCCACCTACAGACATAGGCCTCATGCGGAGTGAGTGGTGCACTAGATGGCATAGTGTATTGTATTTATGGTCAATGCAAGCACGGAACACTGTGCCACCTATGCATATATGCATTATTCTGACATGCACATATGCAGCAGGACTGTTGAACAGTGATGTTCTAACATAGGATTGGTACAATAAGGACATGTTCACAATAGTGAACAGATGCAGACTGGGAAAAAGATGCATTTGTGTCTGAGAAAGCCGTATTATTTGCAGGTGGTCTGGCTCAAATACAAATAGTGGATAAGGATGGTCACCAGCTCTGGCAAACAGTTTGTGACTGGCTTTTGAAAAAGCTCCGCTTACAATGATTTGTGATGTCTTCATCATTTGAGCATATTTTATGCTTTTGTGTGCATGTGTAAGCTATTTTTTTCCATACACACAAAGAAATTACAGATTTTTCTTAACTTGGAATGATGCATAAGAGTGAATGCGTTTGTTGCACATAATAGAAATGGTTTATAATATTGTGTAAGTGGGACACAAGTATCTGTGAAGTGTGCTTGGCATAAGCCAGACACGTATGCAACTGTTGCCGAACGGTACGAATTTGAAGTTATAACTTTAGTTTATGTATGTTGACAACTGTTTCTTGCTAACTGAACAAAATGTGTGCCTGCGATTTGAGAACAATTGCAGATTACTGAGCAAAAGTGCCTTTCATTGTGAGGTGTATTAGGTATGGTATAGATTTCTGAATTTCCATAGTGTTTTATATGAAGGGCAGGAGACAATTAAACACCAATAATAATGATAAGCCCCAGTGCCTAATGCATTGACTTAAAAGGCTGTCATGTAAATGGTATTCCCAATGTGTGACTGCATCTCCAATAGAGTTGCTTCTTTCCATCGAATAAGTCCAAATTACATTTGCTGTTGGTCTGTGTGATAGATCTATAATAATAATTATAACTATTTATTAATATAATGCCTTTCACCCAATATGACTCAAGCATATCACATGTATATTTTGGGCACACTCAGTTACTATTCCATGTAATTCACAACATCCTTGATCCATTGGAGCTTACAATGTTAATTTCCTAACGGACATAAATACTATGGTGCATTTATGCCGGAAGCCAATTATCCTATCAGTATGCTTTTACATTGTTTAAGAAAAATTTAATTATGGGAAGAACAAACAAAATTTGTAGTTTTTGTTTTTTGTTGTGTTAAAATCATCAGATGTTTTGCTAAGCAGTGTTGCTACTTTACCCATAATTATTTGCCTATTGCCATTTGGGTTGATATTTTTGAATGCAACCAAAGGAACCACACAGGTTTCATATGTGTAACACTGACAAATGGAATCATTTCTGATACTGTAAAGTCACTATAAAATATTTATGGGAAATGATTTATCTAGCTACAGACATAAAACATTGGGCCCAGCACATATAGAAGGTTTAGTAACTGGCTGAACAGAACAATAAACACAGACTTTATTATTGTATTTTACCTCAGGTAGCTTGAGGCTCATTGCTTCCTTCTTTGATTGCCAATGAATGTCATTCTGTAAAACCTTTGTTGTTTGGTCCAGATGAAGCATTTCTAAACACTGAGTCACAGATTTAGAACTATTATCAGTCAGCAGGAAGTCTGACTGGGTCCATTTGCTTAGTGACTGCTTAGAATTACAAAAAGGAGCAGCAGCTTTGGTCTCATAGCTTTTCATAAGCTTTTCAACAACCCCGTAGTTGGACCTAGAGTCCGCAGACCGCGGCCGCCCTGATAGGTTGATCTGATTCCAGTTATACTCCTGTAGCCTGTTCTTGTAACTTTTTGCAGTTTGTGCTCCAGTTGTGTGGTGTTGTTGAGATGTCGCTTTCACACTCTTGGTATTATGGAGACTGCCATTTGCACAAGTTGGCTCAATGATCTCATTTACACTTAGAGGTTTTTTAGGACCATTCACTGTAGCTGGACACTCACACAAGAAGAGACTTGAAGGTTTTTCATCCACATCTATTACATCCAGAACCACATCCATTGTCGGTTCATGAAAAACTGTATTTCCTTTGCCAGTCTTAAATACAATTCTATTAAACTCATCGATCTTTGCTGCCAATTTACCATTCTCTCTATTATTACTATCATTATAACCAGAGTCTGTAGTGGGATGTTCTAACATTATCATGTCAGGGTATAGGCTGTTTGAGTGGAAACACCCATTTTGTGATAGTGACACATTTTGCTTATTCATCTCAGGAGTTAGGACTTTGACATCCGTAAAGCTGTTAAATAAAGTCTCTGTAAAGTTTATGTCTTCAAGTCCTCCAATGTCACATAACCATTGCATGGGACAAAGTCCATCATTATTGTCGTTCAGTCCAAAGTCAGCAGGCTCTTTGTTGCTAGAAACTTGGTTATCTTTCAAACCTGAAGTTGTATCTATGTCAGATAACCGAGAGTTTGGTAAATGTAATGAGAAACTCAAAGAAGGAAATTCAGGGTCCTGAGCTTGCGGAGATAGACCATCTTTCTCAGAGTGCTGAGAGGTAAACAGTGTGGCTTGTACAGTTTTACTGCTACTCACTCTGTCCTTTTGTTTGGTTGCAGCCATTTTAGAACAAGATGTATGATTCCTCTCAGTTTTTAGATAAAAATGTCTCTTGTATTCACTGGTGGCAACTTTGCTGGAAACAATTCTGCGAAACAAAAAATAATACCATTATATTGTTAAACTAACTGTAGTGTGAAATCAAGAGCTAAAAGTCCACTGATACAAACTGAAATGAAAAACAAGCAAGATGGAGCTTTCCATCAATTCACATTTACAGCCATTCTTATCCCTATGTACCAGTTTGGTGTTAGTCTCCTCCAGCCTCTATTGTTATTGTATCACAGCCTTCAGCCAGTAGGGCAGAGAGACATTAGAGAAAACTGAAAATGTTGTCAGACCCAACCCATTCTAAGGGCCAGATTTAATTGGTCACTTGTTACTGCTGGCAGATCGCTCTGCGCGCATATTAATTTATTATTCTAGCTGATTTCTACTTGCACTTCCATAGGCTGAGAGCAGAAATCAGTTCTGAGACCTAAGAAAACGTACACAAAACTGTCGGCGGCAGCTCAAGACTAGGGGGTCTATGTACTAAGCCTTGGAGAATCACATCTGACTGCAACTACAACACATTTTCAGGTGAAAAAGATGCTTGGCGCAAGCTGCGTTGAACAGGACCTGGTGCGCCGAGAAGGGCTGTTTGACACCCTACTGTAATAGTGTATGAGGACACATTTGTACATGTGTTATAATTTGTGTTTTCAAGTGCTAAAGATTTTTACATTCTAGTGTGTACATGGTTT
This sequence comes from Taudactylus pleione, assembly GCA_031769625.1. NCBI lineage: Eukaryota > Metazoa > Chordata > Amphibia > Anura > Myobatrachidae > Taudactylus > Taudactylus pleione. Next base: position 3,534,345 of record JAUIMM010000006.1, on the reverse strand, counting down.
GCAAAAAAATGCACTACAACACAAGTCAAACACAGTACATGCAAAAACACAAATGACCGTGGTATCACATAAAGAAATTATGTTCAGTGTCAGATCCATACATCTCTACTGCAATTTATACACATATAAACAAATATGACACTAAAAATCAATTTAAACTCAAACGGCAGTGGGTATTTACCATTCAACTGATTATTTCTTAGACAACTTACGGTCAGTAAAAAAGGTGTCAGTAAATCATTCCAGCTATTAGATCTAAACATGTAAAAGAAAACGGGCGACCTCTCCCTCCAGCCATTTGTTACAAATTAAAACAAGATGCTTTTACATTTCATATTCCTGTCAAAAAGATAACAAAGGATTTCTAATGTTAAGCTGACCATATGGGCCATGCCAAAACCACAAAATCAATAAATCAGTGTGTATATTGTAGTCTCTTCTAAGTACAAGTTGGAGGAAAATACAGAAATGTGTCTACTTCCGAGAAGAAACACATTACTTTTGAGAGACTAAAATGTTTTTTAGACACAAAGGCCTTTTTCTTCCAGTACTTTGCAACCAAGCCAATATCTTGCCTGTTCCATCAAGTAAAACGTAAGGATGAATAAGGATTTGGCAACATCATGTTAAGCCTCCTGGGAAAATGTGATCTAGATACATGTCCAAAAAATATTTTTAAATGCTTTTTCTGAACATCTTGGAAACATGTTGTCTCAATAGTCACAATGTTTTATAATGTTTTGTTGTTTCTGTGTGGATATTAGCCCCATTGCATATTTTGAAATCAATAGCTGTTAAAGAAATCCTATAAGAGTGGATGCCCACTGCCATAAAGAAAGCACCAGTGACACAGCATACAGGTATCTACAGATGTGTCTTCATGCATCTAGCCTCAATATGCCATGCAGCGAGATATGCCTTGCATAAGTGAACCGCCAGGTCCAATGAGACTCTGCTAGCGCCAGGCGTATTTCTTTGCTGAAAATGTATGGAAAGACGCAAAAGTCTGATGGGACCTGGTGCGCCGAGAGGAGCTTTCTAGAGCGACTGCAGCAAATATGTATAAGGACACATCTGTAACACTTTCCCATCTGACATGTGGTGTACCCAGCACTTATTGTTGGAGAGAGGGACAAAGGAGCTCACTTGTACTTACACTACACACAGTATAAGTAAATACAGCAGGCAGCATCCTAAAAAATGCAGTTTTGCTGCTGCCACGTCTGACTGCAGATGCAAACAGAAGTGGGTATGGACTCACTGGAACCAACATTTATTTAAATGCCTTTACTGGCATTTACAACTCAAGTGAAAGAACTATTTTTTTATGCCAGTGGGTAAATAACCTTATATGGTTACATTGCATTGTAAGTGGGAATCATGATGGGTACGATGGAATGCAGCAAGAAGTTGTGAAAATATGGTTTTATTTATACTGTATGTGTTAGTATATAGATTTACACTGACTACCCTTTTAAGAAATATATAAACATATGTAACGCTGATACTGGGGCATAAAATACACAGTGACAATATGCTATTAGACCAGGGGTCAGGGAACTTTTTTACCTTTTACCCCAAAATATATTTAAATACGCCGACGTTACCCCCTTGATTTGAAAGGAGATCCTATAGTAAAATAAACCATAAAACTTAACTTAATCCCCGCTCCTGCATCCGCCGCCGTCCTGTCCGCCCGGCTGCTCCTCGGAAGTATGGGAGAGACGTCATGACGTCTCTCCCATAGTGCGCATGGAGAGAGCCGGAAGCTGGAGTTCAGAAGAGAACTCCAGCCTCCGGCTAACGCGGCGCTGCAGGGAAGGAGCCGGGGGCCCGCTGGTAATCGCAGTGGGCGTCCAGCTTAGAGCCTCCCTGCGGCGCTGGAGGTCACTGACGCCGGGTGCAGCGAGTGCGCCGCTGCACCTGGCGCCAGTGACCTCCATTCCTGGGGGTAATGGATGGAAAGCCGGGCATGAAATGATTCATATGCATGCCCGGCTGTCCATCCATTACCCCCAGGAATTTCAGTTTTACCCCAAATGGGGTAATTTATCCCTGTTCCCCGACCACTGTATTAGACATATAGCTAGCTGATTGTAACATTTCCGGAGCGATATGTTAGTATAATCAGCATTGTTTAGTGTCTGAACTGCAGCAATAGTTCAGTGTTCTGAAAGGACCCTGAATTATTTCTGTTGGAGAAACCTTCAACATTAGAATTATCATCTGGATGGTAAATGGAAAATTGACCATCAGGACAACACAAATTTAAGTTTGATATATACTGACCTCCTGAACGGGTTATAGTTATTGCCCACTCTGTAGTCGCACTGCAGGGTTACAGCGCAATAAGTGGCGACAATACAAGCAATACACTGTGTGATGGACATTTCATCATAGCAATTATCTGTAGTTCATTTTGATCTATTGCCTTGAGAGCCATCATTTTAATAACATTCATGATGATGCACTACTACATAATCATGTTAAGACAGTCGCATCCAGTGTTCTCTTTCATTTTTTCTAATAACTTGAGTGGAAATTTAGTTTGTGATTATGTAAAATATTGTCTGTGCCTCTGTCTGTATCTTCTTCAATAATTATATATTAAATACAGATGTGCCCAGTTACATTGTGGCTGATTGCGCCACAAACGTGTGCACGCATCGCGCCATGCGATTCCCTGTGCCTGCATGCGCTGCGGTACACTATGGCGCACGCTATAATCGCACCATTCATTATTATGTAGGTGTGGTCGCATACGCAGTGCACGTATCCGCTCTTGGGCACGCGTCTCGCGCTATGAGTGGCGCGATTTGCCGCATCAGCCCCAAGGATATATCTGGGCATATCTGTACATACTACATCCAGCAGTGACCAATACCGTAAACCTATCAGTACAGAACACAATATACAAAGTAAAGACCAAAACACTGGACCCAGCATTGCGAACTGGTTTAACAGCCACTGCACACCTCAGAATTAAATTGTATCTCTGCCTAATCTTGTGCATCAATATGCCCTTTGCAGAACCTTTGAAATTATATCAGCATGCTGGCTACCCTTTCTGTGCCTCTGTGTGGCTGAGAATCACTTCTTCACTCCAAAGCAAGGTATCACATTACTGGGATCTCCCTACTCACATTCTCATCACATTTTCAAGCTGGACTGACCTAATATATGTCACTGTATGGCACTCATACTGCCCTGCAAGTGGCAAAAATTCTAATAGAACATCCTGGGGTAGCTTGTAATACTACTGCTATGTTACTGCAATATACAACACTGTGCAGTACTCAGGTGCACAAAGCTTAGAGACCAACTGCAAACTTGTTCTGGTACTTCAAAATATAGGTCCTGATTCAGAGCCGGACGCTCTGACCAGAGCGCTCGCTCTGAATTAGGGCCCTCCTCCATTAAAATGGAGCGTCCTCCTGGACGCTCGGATAGCTGTGGGTCACCACCCACAGCATATACGAGCGTCCAACAAGATGGTCGCGATGGTCTTGACCATCGCGACCATCGGACTTGCGAGTGAAACCCTGTGGTCGGGTTTCTCAACCACAAGCCCTGGAGTGATTTTGGCTCTAACAGAGCCAAAATCACTCCCACTGACATCACTAGTGATGTCAGTGGGGCCGGCTTCAGACGATAGGCGTTCCCATGGGAACGCCTCCGTCTGGCAGGCACGCCCCCGGCACGCCCACCAAAGGGGACGTGTTGTCAATCAACATCGACAGCAAGCCCCCTTTGGTGCGAGACCCGGAGCGATGGAAAGTCCTTCGCTCGCCGGGTCTCACGCATGCGCAGTGGGGACCATCGACCCACTTGCGAGCATACTGCCGCTCGCGAGTGGGTCTGAATGACCCCCATACTTCACTATAATTACTTAAGAAATTGAACCCTGACTAAAACACCATTGGTCAAGAATGAATGAGTGTCTTCAATGTAGTTAGAGATGAGTAAAGCAATATGCCATTTTGGTAATATCAGGGATCTATATTGACCATACTCAATGTTGTTAACTGGGCATTATTTGATAAGTGAATTATTAATAACTGAAGTTTAAAATGTTGTTTGTAATAAGACATTCTGTTAAAACACATAATATTTGTATTCATTTACCTACAAAATGTTTTTCTGATATAACCAGAAAACAAAAGAAAACCAATAGTTCCATAAAACATAGGATATTCCATCACCAAGTAACAATAATAGTTATAACCAAAAGTCACTTATTCTTCATAATCTGATGTAATATTTATTCTTCATAATCTAAATTATGCATCAGTATAATAATAATAATTGTCAGGTCACAGTACAAATACATACTTTTTGGAGCTGGATCTCGTCCGGATTTCTTCCTGGTATTTACATAGTTCCTCGCTGACTCTGGCAATCTCTTTTAATGCCTGAAGTGAATAACAAATTTAAACTGAAGTTACTGACTGTTAATACACAGTATGCAACCATACCCAACTTGTTAATCAAACCAGAACTCACATCATTCAAGGTGTCATTTTCAGTTTTGGACATTCTTTGGCCAAGCCACTTTTCTGATTCAATACTGCGAACATCATGCTTTTGATGGGACAATTTCAGCTCAGCTGTTTTTTCCTTATTTAAATGAAGACAATCGTTCAGCAATATTCTATTACTTTTGTCCATCTTGGTGTTGACCATATGATTTTGGTGACTCTGTCTTTCTATTTTTGAAGTTTCCATAGGTTCAGGCTGTGAAAAAGGCAATGCAAATTGCAGTGTGTTTTCCTCAGTGCTATCCTCATCTCCATTCAGGGTTTTCTCCCTTCTCAGTTTCACTTCCTGATACAGCTGCAGAAAAAAAGCAATAAATATGACTAGGGAATATTATGTGACCCTCAAGCACCATATATCTATACCCCATATCAGATAATCAGAATGCCTGTAAAAATGCTAAGTTTGAATTAAGCAAATGGAGGAGGGGGGAATCAATAATTAAATCTAAATCTGTTTTATCCTGACTTTGATCTACAGTACATATTGTATTATGTAGATACACTTCTAAACAAAAGCATGTGGTATGAATAAGGCAAATTAGACACCTCCTCTAACCACAATGGACGGGAACTTAAAAAAATTTGGTTTGATGTTAACAGAATTGAAGGCAGATTTATCAAAGCTTGGAGAGAGATAAAGTACCAACCAAACAGCTCCTGTCACTTTACAGGCTGTGTTTTAAGAATAACAAGTAGGAGCTGAATAGTTGGTACTATATCTCTCTCATTAAATCTTCCCCTGAGTTCATTAAAGTGAGGGCCTGATTCAGAGTTGGGAATAGAGTAAGATATAGCAAGTAACTGTGTATCTTGGTAAAGCCATGTTGCACTGCAGGTGGGGCAGATGTAAAATGTGCAGACATTTAGATTTGGGAGGAAGGTGTCCAAACTGACATATAAATTGCAGTGTAAAAATAAAGCTGTCCAGCATGTGTGGGCTACATGCAAAAGCAGCCGGTATTTACCCTGCATGCAAAAAAACTTGTATTTACACCCCTTCCATTGCAACATGCTCTATCTTACTCTATTCCCCAATCTGAATCAAGCACTGAGGGGGTCATTCAGACCCGGTCGTTAGCGCCGATGTGCTCGAACCGAGTTGATGGCCCCCCACAGAGCATGCGCACGACGGCGCCCGCGCCGTCGTGCGCATGCGTGAGACCCGCTACGACCGACAGCGCCGGTCGTAGCGGGTCTCGATACAAAGGGGGCGAGTTGTCGATGTTGATTGACAGCTCGCCCCGTTTGGAAGGCGGGCCGGGGGGGTGGCAGCCCAAACGGAGGCGTTCCCATGGGAACGCCTTCCGTTTGGGGGCGGCCCCACTGACATCACTAGTGATGTCAGTGGAGAGCTTCCGGCTCAGACAGAGCCGAAAGCTCTCCGGGGCTTACGACAAGGGAGACCCTACCCTAGGGTCTCGTCGTAAGCCCCGATGGTCGCGATGGTCTTGACCATCGCGACCATCACCTTAGGCGGTCGTAAGGGTTACCACCGCAAAGGAGGACGTCTTGAAAATTCAAGACGTCCTCCCCTCATTCAGACCGACCGCACGCTCTGTGCGACCGGCTCTGAATGAGGTCCTGAGTCTCTTAAAGAAAAGTACAAAACATCTGACTGTTTTCTAAAACAGTTACCTCTAACATGTGTTTACTGAGGCAACACATTCCTGGCAAATGTAGCTCTCACAATTTTCAAAGTCTAACCCATATCCCCCCCAGCTCCTTGCTAAAAAGATGAAAAATATTATTAGCAATAGTCATTTATTTTTCCATGTACCCTCAATAATGTTTTGCTGCATAAATATGGCAGTACAGATGTGTTCACATACATTTAGCCTCCTTGCACGTTATAGAGCCCTCATAGTCGCACCATGCCGTGGCGTGATTCTGTAGTGCCGAGCGTCTTTTTGTGCAACTTTTTCCCTTGAAACGTGAATAGGATGCACAAGCAGCTTCTGTTGATTAAAATTATATGCGGCACACCTATGTTCTGTGTGCAACTGCGGGTGTATCTCCATTAGAAATGCTACGTTACAGTGTCACAGCCGCTGTGAAGGTAGCACCAAAAAGAAGCTTGGTGCTACCAAGTCACACGGCACTCACGCGTTATGTGTAATGCGACTTGTAGCGCATGGAGGATAGATGTATGTGGACACATCTGTAGAACAGATCTAATCTATCAGATCTACCTCTTCTATCTTTTTCTGCATGGTTTTCCATTGGCATTCCCACTCTTTTCTTTCACTGTCAAATCTTTCCAATAATTCCATCTTTTCCACTTTCCAATTGCATTCATTATTCTCTAACTGTCTCTTGAGTTCCATGGCCGCAGTGTGGGTGTCTTCCAGCAGGCGCCTCTGTTCTATCCTATCTTTCCTTGTGTCTTTCGGGATGTCTGGAATACTTTTACTGGCACATGTCTTGGCTGAATTAGCTTCTAGCTATAAAAAGTTGCATGAGACAAAATGATCAAAACCTCATTAGAACCTTTAGTTTAAAATGTGTGGCATCTGCTATTAATCATAAAGAAAGATAAGGAAATGCAAGGGAGTCACTGCCACACCAATAGTTAGGGAATAAATGTATACATTTTTTTACCCAGATTTACTGAAGAAATACAAACACACCCGTCAAGAATGACAACTCAGTTTATAAATGTCAAATTAATTCATACATTTCCATAATAACACAAAATATCGTTAAGTACTGTCAGTATGTTTGGTTCTTACAATGGGATGTAGTCAGCATCTCGACAGTCAGGATGCCAATGGTCACAATAATGACAGCGGCCCCCCCGACTTGGATCGGTATGAATGACCACCGGACCTATGCCCGACACAGAAGACCGGCAGGCATCAAGATCCCGATTCGTAAGTACACTACCTATACCTAATCCTCCTCCCCCCCTAACCCTCCCTTAGGGGTGCCTAATCCTAATCTCGCCCACTAGTTCCTAACCCTAACCCCCCCGTAAGTGCTTAAACCTAATCTCCCCGTCCCCTCAGCCTAAACCTAACCCTCCTGGGGGGTGCCTAAACCTAACCTCCCCCCGGGGGTGCCTAACCCTAACCCCCCTTCCCCTAGCCTAACCCTAAATCCCCCCGGGAGCCCACCGCCCGGCTTACCTTCGTTCGGTATGCCGGGCATCGGGTTCCCGGCGTCGGGATAATGATAGGCGTCGGGATTTAGACGCCTTTCATTAGTCCATTGTCAGGATTACACAGTCTGGAAGCCGGCAGTCGGCATTTCGACCGTCGGCTTTCTGCCTGCATCACCCCCGACTGTCAGAATACTAACAGATTATGGAGTTAAGTATTAGGGTTAGGGGGAGGCTTAGGGTTGGAGGGAGGGTTAGGCACTAGGGGGGGGTTAGGGTTAGGCCGTGGGATGGTGGGGGTTAGGCTGTGGAATAGGAAGGGTTACAGTTAGGCTGTGAGAGGGGAGGGTTAGGGGAAGGGTTAGAGTAAGGATTATAATACTTACAAAAATCTGTCGGGATTTTGACAGTTGGGATGCACTGTCGGTATTCTGATCATCGGCATCCTGACCATCGGGATCCCATACCAAATCCCTTACAACACCAAAATCATGCATACCGTACTGTACCTTCTCCTTTAGTAAAATTATCTAGGTGAAGCACTATATCATGATGACATCATTTGGGCTACCAGATCCCTTATCAAAACATTTATGAAGATACAGATGTGTCCCAATACATCTTTGCTGCAGTTGCGGTAAAGTTCCCTCTCGACAAGCCATGTCCTGTGAAATTCTGCAAGCACCGGGCGTCTTTTTTCATCCTGAGAAGCTACAAGCAGACTGTGCTGATTCATTTCATATGAGACACTTGTATATCTAACAGTCTGCTGGTCGTTCCTAGTCGCTAAGCAATATGACTTAGATGCATTACCATCAAAAAGACACCCGACACTAGCAGAGTAGCGCGGGACCTGGTGGCTCACTCACGTCAGGCAAGTCGCGCTGCATGGCGTATTGAGTATAGATGTATGAGAACACATCTCTATGAACTGAGTGATTGCAGCTCTCTCCTAAGCAGGTATACCACAGAGTGGATTATAGTGGATAGTGAGACTTTTCCTAACCTAAACAGTTACTTGTCTTCTACCAGGGCCCCATTTGTGTCCTGCATGCCTGGATATTGTAGTTATTACATTACTACATTCAATCATAGGCTGATAATTGGACTGGCTAAATGCCAATTATGAACACTGTGACTCTAGGGAAACTGCTGGGAAAGTCACTGGATTATACTAAATAAATGAGGGATATACCCATGAATGTGAGCCATGTTGAGGATACATCCTTTAGTGTTTGGTGTGCAGCTCTGTAGTTGATACATTTTTCCTTATTTACATCATTGTGTTTGAAATACCTTGGGGACGTGTTGTAGTTCAAACCGGTCAGTCCCCCACCCACATCGATCGTTTAGGAACTGCAGCAGAAAGTCAGTCCATTTTTTTTCTTCTCTTCTCTGTTCTCCCTGAATCACTTCCAAAACAGCCTTCAGCTCAAGCAAAATCCCTCTGTTTTCACCTGCCTGTAACATGCAAGATATTTATGTGATGGAATATCACCATACACACAAAGCACACTACATTCCTAAGATGAAATAAATCTGTTACTACTTTTGGATTAGCCAAGTCCCCAGCCGTCAAATGGAAAAGGTCCAGCAGAAGACAGCCCATAAGCAAAGAGCAGGACATTTTATATAAAAGCATAATACAATAATAGTCTATCACATGAGAGTCAGCACTGGCCTATATATTAATACATCATTTATGTGTGATTTATTGGACTTTTCTGCTGATAAGGGAAACAGATCTCCTTGGATTCATATTGTTATACGATATAGTGAAATAATATTACCAATGCATGCTTTAATGTACATTGGAGAACATAGAGGTAAAATGTATATAACTAAAGAACACAACAAATTTGTATCTGAAATAAAAGCATAAAAAAGCATTGCAGCAGTACAAGGCATTATATTTCTCCCATGACAATGAGCCCAGCCCTTCAGTATATCGTGTTAATAACATAGAATGCTCTGAGCCTTTGGGGATTCCAATTGTGTAAGGTTTGATCTGAGCTCAGAATGCACATCTGCCAGTGATTCATCTACTGGACTTTGATAACTGAAACATGTTTCCTGAGCCAATGATCACATTATTCTATTTTTCTTGATATCAAAATAAAATGTATGGCTTAGCATTTAGTTACTTTAGTTCGCTTTCAAGTGTTACATAATGTTTATTGACTGATTAAGGTGTAGACAAAACCTCCGTCTCATTTATAAGAGAGAATCAGAAGCATGTTGCCAAAACCTCACATTCTTATAGTAGTATATCATGGGCCTGTAACTGTCACTGAGGATCTACTGTATGTACTTAGGGCCTGATTCAGAGCCGCTCGTAAGCGGCCGCTCATTCGCTCTGAGCGATGTCCGCACAACTGCACATGCGTATGGGTCGTAATGCACATGCGCAAAACAGTCATTGCGGTCGGAAATCGTGCGCTCACAAAACAGCGAGGGGCTGCTAATTAGATTGACAGAATGTACCGTTTGTGGGTGGTAACAGGGGAAGGTGCTTGAAAACGGGGGAGTGGAGATCCAAACGCAGGCGTGCCTAACGGTCAAAAGGGCGTTTAATGGGAGTGCATAATTAGTAAAGGAGCGTCATCGACCACGTCACTTGGTTGTATTTTAGCCTGAACTGCTCGCAGTGATAGTGGCAGGAAAAAGCTACCACAAGCACTGCGAGCAGTTCAGATGCCTTTCGATGTACTCGATTAATCTAATAAATACCGGAGATGACATGTGATACGAACGGCAAAGGGGCGTCTTTACAAAATAGCGAGCGCATTTTTCGTTCACTCGCTCAGACATAGAGGCGTCAACAAACCGCAAAGAGCGAGCGCTCAATTTAAATAGCTGGCCCCTTTTATGGAACGACCATCCGCAAATAGCGTCCGGGTCTGAATCAGGCCCTTATTCCCATAGAATGTTATTATATTGTACCAGACATTACTGCTCATAAACACTGCAGCCAACATTGAAATTGGAATACTTGGAAGTGGTTCAATAAGGAACTCCTGTTTACATTTTAAAGATTACAGTAAGTCAAGCAATGATCTTGTGAATTAGGACCTGTGTTCTACCAACAACATCTGTCATTTACCAACAACATCTGTCATTTTACATAAATTACATTATAGATTTACTAAAGTGGATTGTGACTAAACTGAAGTCAAATTTAGGAACCAGTAATAGAGATGCGCCCTCATACACAATTGCTGCAGTCACACCAAACAGCCCCTCTCTGCGCGCCAGGTCCCGCGCAAATCTGCTTGCGGCAAGTGTCTTGACTGCACTAATTGATTTGATATGTGACACTTGTATATCTGTGTGTGACTGATTTTGAATCTGTATACAAAGTGCCACGATGTAGCGGCCGCAGCTTTTTTCCACGCCAAGTTCCATTGTGCTTTGTTTACAGACTAGTCGCACGCAGATATAGAAGTGTTGCATATCAAATTAATCTTTGTAGTCTCCTGGAACATCTTACTCACACTGCATTGGGACTAAGATGCTTGGTGTATCGAGGCTAGGTGTATGAGTACACATCTGTATGTTAAGACAGAGAGCACAAGTTCTTTCTTTTTAAATATTGTTTCTAGATTGGAAACCTAGACGTAGGCAGTTTGTCTTATTTTATCTAATGGTTTACATATAGCACTGTGATCTTACTTTGAACACTGTAATTGACATACATTTATTTTATGGACTATCCCGGTTAAGTAGAAACGCTGAATGTGTAATATTAGCACCCACATTTACAAGCCCAATGAGAAAATATAAGCCCAAGATTTCCATCTTCTTTCTAAACATAATTACAGAGATGTATACAGTATGTTTATATTTTTGGGACAGTTGGACAATCCTGCCCGTCTTTTGGAATTTATACTTCTTGACAACTATTTAGCTTCCACTGTGTGACAACATTTAATAATGGTTCTGCCTACAAAGTGAAGTACAGCATGGGGCTATTGTCTTATTTTATCTAAAATTAGTACCTCGCACCCTCCCTCCACACACACATGCACACACATAACATAGTTGTGACACACATGTATGTGTTTATAATCAACATCTCTTAGTATCATCTTTTTTCCTTTGATGCTGGTGCAAAAACATAGCAGAAACTAACAACATTGAGTGCAACTGATATAATAAAAATTGCACTGCTAGCAGCTCAGTTTTAATTTCATATATTCAATATATATCACTTAAAATGAATGGTAGTGTAAAAAAAAACGAGAAGGCATAATAGAGATGAACATACTGTAAAAACTTCCCTCACCGGCATGAAGTGACAGAGGCACTGACCTACAGATAATATATCACATTTAGAAGATACATTCATAGACGTTTACACAATTAACAGTATACATGTTACCATATACAATAAAAAATGATGTAAATGCTTATCATGAATTAATTATTTATATACAACAATAGCTTCAAAATGTATACGGTAGTTTCAAATTATAAATTTCCTGCTATAGCACCTATGACACTTGTATTGTGGCATATATGACATATGGATTTATATACTGTATGTCTGTATAATTAGTGTGCCTAGGTGAGGAACACAGGTGTCTGGAATCTCCCAAGCCAAAGCAGTGCTCAACAATGCAAATTATGCTGAAGAAAAACACTGCAATACTGTTAATGACCACCAGGTGTACAATCTACATATATCTATATTTCACAATGTATTTGTATAATCATATGCTTTGCATATTGTAGTTTATAGATTATTTTAGGTGTGAATTCATATATGCCATAACTGTTGAAATTCTATATTAGTGCTATAACATATCAAATATATCATGGTGGAATAAAAATCCAGTCTACACCTGCAACAGTTCTCATATACAGTACCTCACATGTTTGGAAACATTCTTTTTTTGGTGTACATGTGCAGTATAAAAGTGCATATATTATGAGAAAGAACAAACAGACATACAACTATGTCTATACCAATTCTGCAGCTATAATACAAAGATAAACATCAACATGAAAGATGAACCATAAAATGAATACCAAAAATAAAACTATCTCTATTTAACACCGTGAATCTGCATAGAAGTATTTAGAATAACCAAGACCTTGTTAAAGTGGGCGCGCTGCAAAATGACAAAATAAACACTACAGTATTATACATTATGTGTGCGTTTTAGGTAGCATAGCATTGGGACTTCTTTATAACACTTAACACTGGACATAATTGTTATAAAGTTGCACCACATTGTGAAAGGAAGCAATTTACTCTTAAATCTGTAATTTCCTTCAAGAGTCCTTCCTTTTCCTTCATCCACACTTTCCGTTCCTTCTTGTGTTGTCTCCTGAGTTCATCACATTTCTGCTTTAAACACAGGATCTGTTCTTGAAAACTCAGTATAGTGTATTGACAAGAATTTCCTTTCAGCAGAGTGGCACCAGCAGGGTGACTGACACTGTTCTTTAAAGGGCTGTGACTTCTGGCTCTATTTTTTACCTTATTGCGGCTTGCAGACAAATCACACGTAGCATACCTGCATTGGTATCCGTGCCAATTACATAACCTTGGTGTGTTCTCATTTCCATGCCACATAGCTTGATCAGACATAACAGATGGGATATCTACCTACTCCCTCCCCCTTGTTGCATTGCTTCTCTTTTTAGGTGTAAACAACCATCATTAGCTGTAGCCATGAGTTCCTTCTGGATCACGGGTCTTTGGCATCTGTATCGTGTTGATGCATCTGCATTTTCCATGTGCCTTCAACAAGGTCACCAGGAGACTGTCTTCATACTTCTACTAATAAACGTCCTCAGTTCAGTCACAATCTCTGTCATGGAGCCAAAGTTTACTTTGAATTTCAGTCCCTCGCTTCTTACACTATGGATACCTACTGCCTGCAAGCTGGAGAAAGAGCGTAAAAACCTTATGAGCTCTACGCCGCTTCTAAATCTAAACCTCCTCTGACGTAAAAGCATGTCTGTTATTTTTAACAAGTAGACTTTATGGCAAGGCATTCTGTGTAAATATATATACATGATGTACATGTGGGATCATAAACAAAAAATGCTACCGGGGAAGAAATCTGTTGCTTTTTCTAAATAAGGAACATGTCAACTAAACTCATCCATGTTCTCATTTCTCTTAACAGCTGTTAATGAAAACGTTCATAAAAGGAATGCCATGATTACCACCTAGTGATATATCAGTAACACTAGCACTTGTCAATATTGTCTTGTCAATAAATCACTGTCCTAAACAGCAGATGAACAGCTGAGGTGTCTGCAGATCCCATCCTGTCTCCTTTTGCTCATTTATATCATAGTTAGACAAACCACGAAAGCATTTTGGCTGTGTTTAATTATCCCTGAATTATAGGCAGAGTATTTAAAAACATCTGTAAGAACTTACCTTCTGTGGATTACTGACAATCCCCTGAATATGCCGGATTCTCAGTGCAGTACAATAAGCAGCTGGACGCAGACGTTGCTATAAGACGGAATCTAGCAGTGCGGATTGCTGTACAGAATCTCTATGGAGCTCTTCCAACTAGAGTGAGAGGGAGCACAGCAGTCACTTCATCTGTGATGTGCAGAGAAAACCGTTTGCAAAAATAAAAATCAACCCAGCAACATTCAAATGTTGTAAACCAGTCCAGATAAAAATGACCCAGGCAGATGAGTCCCCAGTGACGTAAGCTTGGGAGTGGACAGCCTAACAGCCTTCACATCCAGCCCCCATTCTGTAACTTTAGATCTGCTGGTATTCTGTATAAACAACTTCAAGTCCAAGACATTTTTAGCCTTTATAGTGTAGCTTAGAAATTCACGGGAACAAAAATGAACCCACGTGAATTTACATCAAAACTTTAATTGCTGCCAAGTTTAGTTCCAAGTTATATAAGATTCATTTTGTCTTTTAATGGGCGAATAGAATGCTCTTAACAGAGCTAAGAAGTGGAATGTGTTACAAGTTTGTTAACTTTTAGGGAAATTAAGCCTAACTATCTTACCAAGTGCGGACAAGATTAGTTAACCAGCTACTGTATGTTTAACTTTACAAAATATATTTTATGCAAATCCACATAAAGTACCTGATTTAAATCTGGATAAAGGAGCTGATGCAGAGATGAATGTAAGTTAGTTATACAGAAGGATCTTGTATGTTTTCATACTGCAGGTTATCTGTAGCTGAATGTACGCAACTACATGTGGTGCAGTGTCGTATACAACTCAGTTGCATCTCCATTGAAAAATGCAGTAACTGGGTGCTAATGAGGAATTTGTAAGTAGAGTTTAGGGAGGTAGTATCAATGGAATTGTAGGCTATTCAGTTGTGCGTATGGGTAATTATGCCTGTTTTCAGAGGATTTCTTGCAAGGATTGGGCTGGTGCCAGTAAGCACTGAAATTGATGACTGGTATAAAACCAAGCATATAGACAGCTAGTGCAGTAGCATAGATGCCCACAGCTCCTCGGCAAACGGTCAAATATCCAAATTTAGTCCCATGTGCCATTACTGCTGACTTGAATTCAATTCTGCATCGGCCCCGATGGGTGTAAATCTGCAACTGGCAAACATGGTGATGCAAGTGGTGGAAATGCAATTTTTTTTTGTGCATGTAGCACACACATACAGGGCAGCTCTGACAGAACACTCTTGGGCATATCCAATCAGCTGATTTTTGGCACTGACCAATTCGGTTAACGGTTGATACCTCACGCTTTAATTACCAGAGGGTGCAGTTTTCCTCCCAGCCTCAAGAGCTGCAAAGAATCAGTTGTGTGTTACCAGATGTTTTACCACACGGGGAAAAGGCTACATAATTGAATAGCTCCAGATGTGAAACCGAGAGCTTTTCCTGCGCAGTAAATCCAGCGTCTAATTGAATATGAGTTAGAATGCCCCCCCCAAAAAAAGTTTTTACATATTATAAATGTGCCCACTTGTGGAGCAAAATGGTTTTAGTCCTAAATCTAAATATGGCACAATGTCATATTATCAGGCAGGTCAATTCTTGGCACAATGCAAGCTGATACAATGACGAGCGAGTGCTTGAATAAGCGCAAGCAAGCTTAAACCCCTATGGAGGGTAGGGTTGCATACAATCACACAGGAGAATATTGGGTCAAGTTATTTTAGGGAATAGCCTATAGGATTAGTTAGGGGCGGGTTTAGGGTGGCAGACATTTTGTGGTTAAGACTAAATAGGATCAGCCTCTTTTTTATCGATTCCTTCCCGCCCACCCCAATAATTGGCTATTTTTTCTTTGCTGGATGGGTTTGTCAACCTCTAAGCAGCAGGAAAGAACGTCAGTCCAGTGGGTTTTGCGCAGCCATATTTGAGGTGCGCTCTCCATACCAATATATTAATTTAGTCTGAGCTTCCCTACTGGGGGGCAGGGGCACTGGCTGACTGGCCGGCTCCATTATAGTGTATTGGTGGGAGAGTTGGAGCCTGATAATTTTTATTGGTGACGGGCATTTGGCTCAGTTACTCAAATGTCGTGGACATTACTTTGGGCTTAAGACGTAATGTCACTGAGCAGCTGGTCGTTCTTTCTTGCTGCCACCATACTGAATTTCATTGTTAAATTTAATAAATGGTTGACCAATTTAATGGCATTTTCACTGTGTCTGTGTCGTTATTTTTAGTTAAGTTTATAGGTCGTTTCTTTATGTATTTAAGTTAAGTGTGAGGGTAGTGCAACCTCACTTCTGCCTATATGGAGTTTATCAATTAAGTAACATATTCTATATATGTTCTTACCTTAATAGGAATTGTGGATTTATACAGATAATAAACACAGCATGAAAACTTTGCTTTCATTTTTAATTTTATTTTAAGCAGTAGTGCACGCAATCTCCCTAAATGTATTCTAGCATGTGGAGAAGCAGGCTGTGTGGCATGCCAGATTATATAACATCAGGAAGAAAGGACAAAATAAACGTTGGAAAAGTGAGGTCGTTGTTAGAGGCGAGATAGCTCAAACCGTAGAATAAAAAAGAAAAAAGATGAGGTCAGTAAATGCATGGCTATTCCCCAAAACAGAAAGTGCAATAGGCATTGCTACAAACAAGAATACATCAATAAATTGTCAAATGCCTTTTGCATCACTCTGAAAAGAACAGTATGTTTATTATATGGCAGTGTGCAAGATGTTCTTTCCCCATAAAATAAAGTAGTCTGAAGATCCTTATTAAGAGAGTATTCTCTGAAGGGGTCATCTATTAAAGGTCAATTTTTAGCTATAGTAATAAAAAAGCAATATTTTTTTACCAAAATATGTCTTAAGTCAGGAGTACAGAGCTTGACCATAGTGGCAATAAATTAAACCAATATTTTTAAAGAAGCCAAGTATAGTGTTATCTGTCCTTGACATTTGTTCCTGCACATAGGACATACGCGGATTGTATATTGCAACTACACACTAATGTCGTGCGCTGGGTACTCCTGACTTAAGACACATTTTGGTATTATAGGTGGTTACCACCGCAAGACTGACAGATCTTGAGCGCATAAGCGCACAAAACACCTAACCTGTATAAATATTTTTTTACCGGTTAATTTCCTTATCAAGGAGTCTACTGAAGGCAAATCAACCTATATATCAGCAGTTTTCCAAATCCTCCATCAAAAAAACACCAGATAAGCAAAATAACTATGGGGCCTATTCATCATCGATAAATGGCCCGGTAACCATGCAGAAACACTAGTTTCCGCATATTTTAGTTACCGGGCCATTCATCATCAGGGGTCCCAAATGGACCAACTGAAAGATTTTGGAGTTTGCTTGCGAGAACAAGCGCCATCTTCAGACGACAGCGCTTGTTCTCGGATCCTATGGGAAGGAGTTCCAGAGATGCGAAGAGGGGTCCGACCATTTTCTCACTACCACCCCGAGGTCACGCATGCATAGCCGCCTCGGGAAGAGGAAAGTAACACATCTACTTCTGTAACTGCGATACTAACCGAAGGGACAGCTACTTTTTGGAGCAGCTGTCCCCGCACCAGAGCCATGATGAATTGCTCCGGGGCAAAGTTTCCCCTGCTGCGAGTTAGATACTTAAGTATCCCTCGCAGCGAGATCATATGGCCTCCGATGATTAATACATTTGTCATTGATAAGTATAGGAGAAGTGAATTTATGAAATTGGTTCTTCAATCTAATAATGTTTTCAAGTGCTCCAAACACTAGAGAGTAGTTCCAAACCTGTGAGATGAAAAAGACACACTTTTTTGTATGTAAAAGCATAAAAATGAATGGGACCATTCATTACAATGTTGTTTCCACATATGTGCTAATTTAACTCCACTAAAGTGAATGTGAAAGCTCCATAGCCTTCTGTCTATTTGTCAGGATGGCAAGAATATTCATATAAGTAGTCCAATTTTCTCTTGGTGATCCCTAGCACTAATCCAGCATAGTTAAACTCTCCATTAGATCAGTGAACTTGTCTAGCATTGGCCACAGGCCCATTGTAAACACATGACTTTTTAAACTCTAAAGCTGAGTACACACTAAATGATATATATTGTACGATATATTTTTCCATCACGGATCAGAACGATATATCGTAAACATTGTATAGTGTGTAAGTCCGATTCGTTGTTCATTGCATTTTCCAATCTGCTGTTCTGCACAGCAGATGGGACGATGCAATGAACGATGCAGTGCTGTAACATGCAGCATGTAGCAACACAGTGTGCCGTTATACACTGGATAGTGTAGTGTGTATGGTGCAAGTGATGTGTTGTTACATCGCATTGTACCGTCGCTGGGTATACACATCATATGGATCTTAGCGGGAGATTTATCAAATCTTGGAGAGAGATAAAGTACCAACCAATCAGATTCTAACCGTCATTTTACAGGCATTTCTAAATAAATGACGGTTAGAAGCTGATTGGTTGGTACTTTATCTCTCTCCAAGATTTGATAAATCTCCCCCTAAGATCCTCCCCGGCTGTAGGCTGATCTCAATCTACCCCTGAGTCTCTGGTGACTGGTGTATTTCTTCCCCTGACTTTGATACTTCCCTCCTACCAAAGATAAAGGTGATCAGAACAGGTGCTCTGATTTGACTGTCTACAAAGTCTCATTACTGTCACACCCTGTAGACTGCTAGCTGTGAGACAAGACCCTCTGCTAAACACATGTAGTATGTCCCTCACTTTGCCCTATTGATTCATTCTTTAGTTAACATCTGGATTATGCTCAATATTGAAAACACACCATTGGAATAATGTAATTGTAATCTATAATAATCAACGTGATATAAAATTAGTTAAATACTTACGATTCTTCATTTCGATTCTGTGTTGAAAAAACAGTTATGCACTATGGGAGCACTGTGGTAAAAATGCACTATTAGATGGAAATCACCTGACAACTATGGAAGTGCTGTTCATAGATTAGAGTGTTGTGAAATTCTCAAAGTAGCCAAACACTGTGCAATTATGCTGTCAAACAATTGAATAGGTGGACAATTTGACTAGACATATTAAAGACTACAAATAAACAGATGCATTTGTATTAGCATTAGGCTGAATGACCAGTTGACAAAGGGCAATTCCTGCTTCCAGGGCAGAGGTAAGAATGTATACATATGCTGAACAGACTTGTTGACCAACATGATTTTATATTTCCCTTTCTCGAGTCCAATATTCCCGTGGTCACCTTAAGGCAGGGGTCTTCAACTTTTGGCCCTCCAGCTGCCGTGGAACTACACATTCCAGCATGCCCTGCAACCGTTTTGATATAACAGCATGCTAAAACTGTGGCAGGGCATCCAGGGATCTGTAGTTCCACAGCAGCTGGAGGGCCAAAGGTTGAAGACCCATGTCTTAAGGCGATGAGCAAGCCAGGGTAATGATGGCAGTATACATCTTAACTGCAGATGGACAAAGGAAGGACATTTAAATGGAAGTTCACATATTTTTTTTAAATTCTTATAGCTCACTCCCTAAAGACATAATTGCTAATTATTGTTTTCAACTTCTGCCATCAACAGCTTGAATACCCTGTATATAAATCTTGTGGAGATTCGATTAGCCGCAAGGTTACGTCAGAACTTTGTGTGCTAATATAACGTAGCTTACCAGGCAAGTATATATTGCTTAAAACACAGTAGAAAATGCACCAGCGCTTCACATACACTATTAAGGCTGCAAGAAAACTACATAGGAGAAGTCTCTATTCCTCCAAATAAAAGTCACACGAATATATAGAGATATAGTTCTTGCGCCACTAGAAAAAGTCACCAAATATTCCTCTGTAAAATATAGGGAATAGGTCCGATGATATCAGTCACCAACGTTTCTTGTACAGTATTACTGTCTCAAATCTTCTTATGGCCCAGGATAACACTTTAATGAATATTCCAAAGATCTGTTTATAGAGACATTGGAAGATTCTGAGTTGTGCGCAACGTTGTAAGCAGCCGAATCTAGCGATCTTTCACTTAATGTGCACGCGTCCCGACTGCTAACACATCTTAATGAACATACGCATGTCTCTCAGCCATTTCTGTGTGGATGCTAAATGGGTGTATCTGGTAGGAGACAATGAGAACGCACGCCAGGATGGTGTATAGCCAGGAGTAGCTCTGGCTATACACCATCCTGGCGTGCGTTCTTATTGTCTCCTACCAGATACACCCATGGCTATACACCATCCTGGCGTGCGTTCTTATTGTCTCCTACCAGATACACCCATTCATTTAGCATCCACACAGAAATGGCTGAGAGACATGCGTATGTTCATTAAGATGTGTTTATTAGTCGGGACGCGTGCACATTAAGTGAAAGATCGCTAGATTCGGCTGCTTACAACGTTGCGCACAACTCAGAATCTTCTAATGTCTCTATAAACAGATCTTTGGAATATTCATTAAAGTGTTATCCTGGGCCATAAGAAGTTTTGAGACAGTAATACTGTACAAGAAACGTTGGTGACTGATATCATCGGACCTATTCCCTATATTTTACAGAAGTATATATTGCTTGTTTAGCTTACACTCCATAGAGATGCCAGCAAAAAGTCAAGTCTTCCCTCCTGTAATTTCCCGTAATGTGAACAGACGCACATTGTGCGAGGTTCTGACGGGTCCTCATGCTTAAATGAGATTTAAATGAAACTCCCTGTAAAAATTTAAAATTCATTTTAAATACTAGTAGTATGGGCTCTATCATCCACCCCCCTTACCTATACATTACAATATGATTTGACAGACAACCACTAGCACTATTTGCTTTTACTTTGTGGGAGCAATTACTCTATTATAGAAGCAAAAATTATTACATGGTCTTTATCAACCACAGTACAACCACAGTACAGCATAAAGAATAACAAAAGTCTGATTCTCGTATCAATTATCTAATGGAAGATATGATTAAAAATGCACATGGGTATCTACTTTCATACTGTTTAGTATATACCTGAGATGAGGATAATATAAAAGACAAAGGCCCTCATTCAGAGCCGTTTGCTATTTGCGTTCGTTCGTTCAAAAACAAGGGGTGGCTATGCAAATGATCCGTTCGCACATTGCAGTCTGTTCACACCTCTAAGTCTGAACGAGTGAGCAAAACATACGCTCGTTTATTTGATAAAAACGCCCCCTGGCCGCTCGCACCATACGTCATGTCCGCTATTTATTAGATTCATCGAGTACATCGAACAGGATAAGAACTGCTCGCTATTCTTGTGGTTGGTTTTTTCAACCGCTATTTTGCAAGCAGTTCTGAGTTAAAAAAAACCAAGTGACGTGGTCATTGACGCTGCTGTATTAATTATGCACACCCATAAAACGCCCGTTTTGACCTTTCAGCACGCCTGCGAACGGATCTCCACTCCCCGTTTTCAAGCACCTTCCCCTGTTACCACCCACATACGCCTCATTCTGTCACTCAAAATAGCAGGCACTCGCTATATTACGTACAAATGATTTTCGGCTGCACTGACCGGTTCGCGCATGCGTACTAAAAACCGTACGCATGCGCAGATATGCGAACATCGCTCGGAACGAGCGTACTGCCGCTAGCGAGTGGCTCTGAATGAGGGCCTAAGCGCAACACTATTTGTGTAAATGTAAACTGTGAAACTGACCCCAAAACATGATGGAATATTAAGATTTCATAACAAACACAAGTGAATATATTACATGAATTCCGAACACAAAAATACATGTCAATTTTTTATAAAATTTAATAAATGATATGTACTCTGTGTAGAATTACACCTAGTGGTATATTTACTAAAGGTTGATTTTAATCTATTTAAAATCGATCAAAATCGATGTTTTGTTTCTGGGGTTAAATCACACATTTACTAATACTTAAACAACTAATTCAAAAGTTGACTGTTAGTAAATGTGTGATCGATTAAAATCAATTAAAATCGACCTTTAGTAAATAAACCCCTTAGTATAATCTAAGAATAACAGATGTCTCAGAATAGACCAATGACTAAATGTACAAGACCAATGATCACAAATTTCTGAGGTGTCTTCTTATATCCGTATAATCTACTTGCTTTGCATGGTATCCTGTCAGAATGTCAGCAGTCAGAATAACAACACCAGAATGTCAAAATGTGAAAGTCAGAATGGACGTCTGTATATGAAGCACAACAAAACTTGGCGGCCGCTGCATTGTAGCATTTCGTGAAAAGATTCAGGGGTCTATGTACTAAGCAGTGATAAGTGACAGAGTGAAAAGTGATAAGTCTGTGATAAGTGCCATCCAATCAGCTTCCAACTGTCATCTCACAGGATGTGTTTGAAAAATTACAGTTGGGTGCTGATTGGCTGGCACTTATCACAGACTTACATTCCTGTGTGACTGGATCATGCAGCCCACCAAGAAACTCTGCATATTGCAATATATATAGCACCTTTCCTTGTGTATCAATGCCTATTTCCCTATAGACTGTAAGCTTGCACGCAGGGCCCTCTTACCTCTATGTCTGTCTGTTATTACCCTGCTTTGTTCTATAAATGTTTCCAATTGTAAAGCGCAATGGAATATGCTGCGCTATATAAGCAACTGTTAATAATAATAATAATAATACTTATCAGTTTCACTCTGTCACTTATCACTGCTTATAGTACATAGACCCCTCAGACTCAGTCGAACACAGATATACAAGTGTCACATATCAAATTAATCAGTGCAGTTTCCTAAAGTGGTTTTCCCAATAAAACTGCAACTAACATGCATTTTCGGGTGAAAAAGATACGAAAAAGACATAGGTTGAGTCGTGTGAGCCCTGGCGTGCCGAGGAGGGGTGTGGCGCAACTGCAACAATAGTGTATGAGGACACATATCTAAAATGAAATGTCAACATGATACATTATATTGACATTTTACATGTCAACACCAGAATGTTGACAGTACATTTTAGTCTTATATTTAGTTTGATTAGGCTTAAATATGCAAAAAATATGGTATGTTAACATTTTGTTGTCGAAATGTAAAATGTCAACATAATGCATATGCTGACAGTTTGACCACGTCGACAGTTATGGGTGTCGACATATTACACGTCGACATAACGCCCACGTTGACATTCAGAACAAGTCGACATTTTCATGTTGATATTCTGAATGTCGGCTTTTCATGCCACACCCTTTGGACTTAATGACACATTACTCTGTGTTAATATTTCTTTAAAAACAAATTTTAGCCATTCTGATTTAATGTCCATTTCCATTGTGATAACAGAGAACCATCAGAGTCTGTACTCCCTAATTAGTATAACCTCTGGAGCAGAGTAGTGTGACATTGCAGGAATTACAGTAATTAGTGAGATTACACAATCATTTCCATCAAGCTGAAAACTTCTCAGAGTCATTTGCTTTAAATGTGTTCTTTCTTTAATGTGCCAAGATGTCATTGTTTGGTAGCCATGCAAAACTGTTTCAATACCAAAGCAAATAGCAATGTTCCCATCCTAATTCCATTTTGCATGGATTTACTGAGGAATTTCCTCCAAGTCTTGCTTCATGACTCAAGTGCAGGGTGTGTCAGTGAATAAATGTTACATGATTCCAAAAGCATAACAGATGTTGGGCACAGAGTTGTGCACTTTCCATGCCCTCCAACGACTATTCAAATAGCAATATATATAATATTTTGTTTCTTCAACAATAAAAGATATGGGAGACACATTACTCACTTGTAGTAGCTGCGGGAAAATGTAGCATTGGGTTATATAAATAGTCTTCAGTGTTTTCTGTAACTGTAGCTGGAGCAGAAACTATATTTCTTTTACTTCTTATCTCGGTGAGTGGACAAAACAAACAAAACTGAAAATAAATAACTACACAAAACTGAAAAAGGTGGAAAGGGTTACAGGACAAAAAAGAGGGTGAAAAGGAAGACAAGCTTAAATATAGTTGTGTAGGAAAGAGAAGAAAATAATACTAGGATGAGGATAAGTAAAATAATAGGCTGGAACATCTGGGAAGGTAAATACAGAGACAGAAAGATTTATTCACTCACAGTGCTGCCAGCAATACACATGTACAAGTAACAGTACTGCATCTGAAATGAACTTCTCAACCCAGATACTGTATGTATTATAATCCACAGGATAATTCATTTGTGTTTTGTTTCTGAGTTGGAAATATAAAACAGGTCACAAAACAATTCAAACATCCTAAAATTGGTTAAAACAGTATCATAAATACAAAACAATGATCATTTACACTAACATAGATCTGTGCTGAATTGACTTTAGATCTAGACGAAGATCCCAGTTAGGTTTTTAAAAATGTTTTAGCTCAGCTTCAACTAAACATGTAAAATAATAATGTACTATCTGGGGATAATGCATAATAGAAAGTCAAGCTATGTCCAGACTGGAGTTTATACACTTTTATAAAAAGGCTATAAGAGCGTTACATAAAGAATCATCTAAAATGTCAGACTTGTGTCAGGGCCTTTCACATCGCCTTAATAACCCGGGTTATTCCCAGGTTATTGCAGATTTGGTGTCTTTTAACTCAACCTGGGTTGCCCATGTTAAAACAGTGTGATGTCATTTTCAAAGGATTTTATTGGCTCACAATTATGAAGACGTTTTCGGTAAAGGAGGGGCTGGGTAATGCTTGCAGTGCAGATGACTGTGTCACAGGTCTGCTTAATGCAGTATGGCCAAATGCATTGGCACACAGCTCAAAGAACTTCCAGTCCATGCGGGCAGCACCACTGCGATATCTATTGTGGTCGTTCACCTTATGAAATTGCTTCTTCAGTGCCTTCAGCTTATTGACGACCTGCTGTTGGGTCCTGATGAATCCAGATGCAGCCAATATTTTGCTGATGTTGCGATAAGTTATCGCATCCTTGACAGTGCCATATTTCTTCCTCATGTCTGATCCGCTGCAACTCCATTACTTCTTCATCACTCCAGTTTGCCACGATTCCTCCACAGTGAAAGTGCAGTATAGTACACTGTACTGTCTGTATATAGCTTATTATTAGCTGCCTTTTCCCCAAAGTGTGCAAAGTGTGCAGTGCAGGACAGTAATGTAAATACAGAGACGTGCTCTGTGTGCAGGCTGGTCAGCTGACTGGAAAAAGCCAATCAGCACTATTTTCTCAGACCCTGGTCAAATATCCCGGGTCTGTACCATTTAAGAGCCAAATAACCCTGGTCCGACCCATGTTTAACCCTCCTTTTAGCCCGGGTTGAAATACCAGGTCGGTCGACCAGGGTTATTCATTTTGGTGCTTTTTAAAATCACGTCGACCCGGCAATAACCTGGGTTATTTTGGCAATGTGAAAGGGGTATTACTGTACCTCCCTGCCCTATCTACCTACCAACCCTAAAGATAATGTGAAAACATGCTCAGACCACTAGTGGATGTGAACAGCAGTGGAGTTGTTATCTTGATAAGCTGGTTCTTGTTCGTATGTGATGTCAAATATAAGCAGGCTATAAATAAATACTTAGCAACTAGTGCTCCTTTCTTCATGGGGTAACTTTACTAAGAATCGTGTCTGGCCCTGTATTCAACACGCTGGGTATAGCATGGACATGAGCGAGTTTGTTTCAAACAAACTCACTAATTTACTAAGAACTGTGTCTGTCGATGCTCTATGCAACCAGATTTGAAAGTGTGTGTGCTCAGCTGGATTTGGACTGAAAACAATAGAACTGCCTGTCAGCAGTGTGTTTAAGAGAGGCACTGCACAGATTACTGTGAACTATGCAGGCTTCTGAGTGTTATAACTTAATGAAAGGGCTAAAAAAAATGGCGTGGGGTCCCCCTTCCAAAAGCATAACCAGCCCTTGATGCCACACTGTGTGTCTCCCTGCTGTAGTGTAAGCCCCCCGGCTGGTTTAGCCCGGTGCTAGTTAAGGAAAAAAAGGGGGAAAACCATGTCGGTGTTCCCCCAATTTTACTCTACCAGACCGCGCTCAGAGGTCCAGGGCTGGTTATGCTATTGGGGGAGGGCCCACGCAAATGTAATAACTTATTTTAACCCTTTCATTAGTTTATTACACTCAGAAGTGCACAGATCACAGTGCTCTGCACACGCTTCTGCTAAACATGCTGCTGGGGATGAGGACTTTTTCCGGCTTCTATTTGTCCCGAGTTTGCTCTATTTACGATCGTGTTAGCAGACACGATTCTTGGTAAATCCCTGTGTTGTACTCCTGTCTACGGAAAGTACTTGTGAGTTTGGATGACTTCTATTTATGCTTTCAGCCGAGTTTTGCATATAGATTTGTGTTTTAAACACCCGTGTTTGCCTTTAGTAGATCTCCGTGTTTGAAAATCAGGGGGGACTCTCACAGAAATACTAACCCGACCAAACCCGATTCTTAGTATAATTACCCCCAGGTGTTCTAATATATATATTTATATATTATATAAAGCCTTGCAATACTCTCAGGGCTGCACCAAAGGGACAATATA
Organism: Taudactylus pleione; assembly: GCA_031769625.1. Taxonomy (NCBI): domain Eukaryota; kingdom Metazoa; phylum Chordata; class Amphibia; order Anura; family Myobatrachidae; genus Taudactylus; species Taudactylus pleione. Next base: position 3,507,787 of record JAUIMM010000006.1, on the reverse strand, counting down.
GTTATTTTTAATTTCTAGTTGGAACACCCCTTTAAGTTTAAAGCAATTACATTAATTAACTGGCGTGTTAGTAAGTCCAACATATGCACATCTGTATTTTTAGGTTAAGGGGCCAATATATCAGCAATCAATTGGAGCAATTCTGCACTATAATGATTGCGTAAAAAAATTGCAATGTATGGGGTTCTCAAATCGTAGATTCCACCAAAAAGTGACTGGAATTGGTGAATCAGGTTGTCCAACATGTTGAAATTCACAGACCAATAGGGGCTGTAAATTGCTAGTGTATGGTTAGTGTTCCCGCTAGGCTGTTTTAGCTAAAACAGGCTGCCCTGAGCCTTCCCCACCTGTGGGCCGCAGTGTCCCAAGGGTGGGAAAAGTTATAGTGACAAATCACCGCCCGGTAAATATATGCCGTACGCATGTGCTGAGCATTTCTTCACCGTGACGGGAGAGCTTGGGGGAAGCCCAGCACCTCTGTAAGTGCTAGGCACGCCCCCAAATGTGACAAATAGCGGGCGTGTCATAAGGACATATCCCTCCCCAACCGGCCACGCCCCCTTTTTGTGAGCACGCGCAGAAGCTCCCGGCTGGCAACCCCAGCACCCTACCCTGCTTTCTAGCAGGAACACTATATGGTTACAATCAGCTAATTTGCAGACCATTACTAGTACTGTATTTTACTATGAAAATGATCTGCTAATCACTGTAATATATCTGCAATGTATGGGTGCATATTCATGTATTGGAGGATTGTTAAATCAGGGGAAAAAAAACAGTTTTGGTAAATCCTTTTTTCTGATTACTGATGTATGGGCCCATTAGTTTCACTTGTGCACAAAATTCCATTTTCTGTTAAAATGCTTACAGGATTTTTCATTATATCATCAGCTTTATGTTGCTTTTAAACAGTACACTTTTATAATAGTGATGACTTCTAAATTATATATACTTTAGTTACAATATATTGCTCTATTACAAAAAAACATTCTAGTGTAATAAAAATCAGCATAGTTATACAGCGATGATATGATAACCAAAAATGTTATCGCATTTATCTAATGCAATCTTTTACATAAATAAAAATCATGAATAATAAATTAAAGATTTTTTTCTGCACTGGTAAAATAAAAACATATATCGTTAATTAAACAAGCATTGCCTCATTATAAAGATAAAAAGTTATATTTGAACATAACAAATTGTAAAGATAAACTTACGTTAAAATGGACCTGTGACCAACAGACATCCATTAATGTGGGCTGAACCAATATGTATAAGTGTAACCTATCTATTCCAATAATTCATGAATATAAGTCAGGCAATGATAAATTAATATGTAGCTTACTGGTTCAGCCCACAATATGAATACTTTATTTATACTTTTTGATGCTTATTTGCTTAAATATACTTAGCTTTATTATTTTGCTCTCTCCTCAACATTTCATATTAGTTTAATCCTAGTGCCAGTGAAATTAGTATTACTCCGTAAAGTCCAGTGGGTATATTTACTAAAGTGCGGGTTTTTAGAAGTGGAGATGTTGCCCATATCAACCAGTCAGATTCTAGCTATTATCTTCTAGAAGGTGCTAAGTGTTAAGTAGAATCTTATTAGTTGCTATGGGTGTCGAAGCTAGATTATTGGCTGAGACAAGATCAGTTTAAAATTGGATCGCAGCGACGCCATCTTGCGACTGGCCATAAGACGCCATCTTGGAAATGAAATCGCAAGACGCCATTTTTCGAATGGTCGCCCAAGCGCCATTTTAGATAAACTCACACTTTAGTACGTGTGCCGATATTACTATTAGCATCATGCGATTGCATCTTACACCATTTCTCATACACACATTAATACGCACAATTGCGCAGTTGACTAGTCGCATATTAGCGAATGCATAAGATCCTGTATGAAAACGCTGAATATTAGCTTCATGCACACGCATCTGCCCCAAGTTAACTAGCGTTTTTACATCAAACCCCACAAACTCACACATTACATATCCACATACAAGGTTCCATAAGCTTTAAGGTATAAGAATCAAGTATGCACATTTACTATAATTGCTATGAAATAAAGATTATTTTGTAACTAAGGTTTTATACGTGATAAATAAGCCATGTTTGGTATTGTACTGATGCATACTCTCTCAACAGTATTCCGGTAACATCAATGTAGAGATCGCAACAGGCATTCTCAACTTATGGACCGCAGAGACTTCAGCAACAAAATGTACATTATATGACCAACTCTTAGGATTTGCATGAGGCGGGAAACCAGAGACCACCAGTTGTTAGAGGCTGGACTGTGTCTATTTGAACCAACCTGTTAGATGCCTTGTAACATATGCCCTCTCCTTTAGGACTAATGGTATTAGCAACAAACTTCTCTATTGTGTTGTCTATTTCTGGGGGGGTATAAATATGTGTGCTCTGACCCTGGGTTTCTAGTCTTCATGCTGAATGCTGATTGACGAGGGGTTTCTTGCTGATGCCTACATCTGGTCCAGAGCGCTGCGTATGTATAACTGTACTTGGGTCTGTATAATTCCTTTGCGCTAAATTATACTTATAACTAGCGTGTAACTGACTGTACTTTTACTTGAATAATACTTTGTGCTTTGGAACCACAGGTTCTAGGTCTGGAGTCTTTATTTACTGTATAACTGCGTACACAAAATAGCGTCATCCTCAGAGGTTTATAGGCAGGATATCAGAAGGTATAGGCAGGGGTGTATAGAGGTTCAAAGACAGTATCGTTATGGGCAACATATCCACTTCTAAAAACCTGCACTTTAGTAAATACACCCCCAGGACTGTACTGACAAATAACGCTGTGCTTGGCAGAATTTAGTTCTCAGATCTCCAGTGCACAAATTGCCAGCTGCACTGCATGATACGTCTGTCAGATTACATAAAACCCTATCCAAATTGTATAGAATCCACCCTTCACACTAAACCTCCCAGCCACATTCAGCATTCAGATTGCACTGAACCCTATGTACATTACACAGATCACCCTGCATAGACCCACCATCCACACTGTACAGACAACATTACTGAATAGACCACCTACATTGCATAGACAACTTCCATATATATTGCACAGACCTGAAACCAAACAGATTACACAGGGCCTGATTCAGAGATGGACGGATTTACACAGGTGCACACAAGTGTCTGTGCAAATCTGTCCATCTCAGATGCAAAGGCAGAACGAGGTGTCAGACACCTTCTTGCTGCATTTGCAATCCCAGCGCTGCGACCGACACTTGTGTGCGGCTGTGCACATCCGTCCATCTCTGAATCAGGCTCCATTATCCTGTTCACCCAAGGGTGGAACTACCGCCGGTGCAGCCGTTGCACTGCACCGGGGCCCACCGCAATATAGGGGTCCACACTGCCAGTATGGCAGGCTGCAGTGCAGCTGCTTGACAGGCAGTCATCAAGGCTGTGAATGACCCGGCCGGCAGCTACACACAGCGGACCGGAGCACAGTGCAGTCAGGTAATAAATCCCAGTATTCTCTGCAGATGGGTCAGAGGAGCATGTGTTGAGCTCTGAATGGCCATCACATGCTCCTCTGACCCAGCAGCAGCGCAGCCTCATGGGTGTGTCTCATTGTGAGGCTGTGACTGCTGCTCCGCAGGCTGCCTGTGGATGCTGCTAGTGTGGGGACTGCAGTGTAGCATAATGTGGGGGGCACTTCAGGTGGCATAATGTTTGGGCACTACAGGTGGCATGTGTGGGCACTATAGGTGGCATAATGTGTGGGGACTACAGTGTAGCATAATGTGTGGGCACTACAGGTAGCATAATGTGTGGGCACTAGAGGTGGCATAATGTGTGGGGACTACAGGTGGCATGTGTGGGGACTACAGTGCAGCATAATGTGTGGGTACTACAGGTGGCATAATGTGTGGGGACTACAGGTGGCATAATGTGTGGGCACTACAGGTGGCATAATGTGGGGGTACTACAGTGTAACATAATGTGTGGGGCACTACATTGTGACATAATGTTGGGGATACTACAGTGTGGTATAATGTGTTGGGCACCCACTGCATCTTCCTGTCACCCAATGCCTGTCACATCTCCCTATCACCCTCTCCCTGTCACTTTCTCCCTCTCACCCACTGCTTTTCCCTGTCACTACTGTCTGTCACCTCTACCTATCACTCTCTTCCTGTCACCCACTGGCTATCTCCTCTCCCATTCACCCATTGCCTGTCAACTATCCCTGTCACCCGCTCCCCCTCTGTCACCCTCTGCTTCTCCCTGTCACCTCTAACCCTCACCCCTGTCACCCACTGCCTCTCCCCTCTCCCTGTCACACGCTGCCTGTTTCCCTCTCCCTGTCACCCACTGCCTATCCCCTCTCCCTTTCACCCATTGCCTGTCAACTATCCCTGTCACCTTCTCCCCCTCTCTGTCACCCACTGCTTCTCCCTGTCACCTCTCACCCTCTCCCCTGTCACCCACTGCCTCTTCCCTCTGCCTGTCACCCACTGCTTCTCCCTGTAACCCACGGCCTGTCATCTCTCCTTATCACCCTCTCCCTGTCACCCACTGCCTTTTCCCTCTCCCTGTCACCCACTGCCTGTTATCTCTCCCTGTCACCCACTGCCTGTTATCTCTCCCTGTCACCCATTGCCTGTTATCTCTCCCTGTCACCCACTGCTTCTCAATGTCACCCTCTCCTTGTCACCTTCTTGCCTCTCTTTGTCTACCTCTTGCCTCTCCTTGTCACCCTCTACCTCTCTCTGTCACCCACTGCACTTTGAACTTGGAGTAGGGCGTCCCAAAGCAAATTTTTGCACCTGGGCCCACCACACACAAGTAACGCCACTGTGTTAACCCACTAAAAACAATTAGCCCAGCAGGAGGAATCCTAGATTCCATTGGCAGAGTGACTGCACTGACGCCAGCTAATGCATCATCTCTGCCAGTCACCAGTTGTGCAAGATACTGCATGATGGGTTCTTGTGTAGTCCTATGCTGCATATCCGGTAATCTGGCACTACGAGAAGATTACAATGCTAATTTCTCTGGCACTCAAATTAAAATTATCGTGGAATGCCAAATAACACTAGAGGAAAGTCATCAAATAATATAGATTTTTTTTAAGACCTTTAAATAACCTAAAGGGGAACATATGCAATTCAGGAAAGATAACTCTGAAAGAGATTAGTTTTCTATATCTGACACAATGTGCTAAAGAAATACTTCCACCTACAGTACATAGAAATGAAATGTCATTACTATTACCTACCTGACTGACTGAAAGAGGGTCATCAGCGCCCCTGTCTTCAGAAGACTTTGGGACCTCTAGCCGGTCGATGAAAGTTTGAAGTTCTTTCCTGAAAGCCTTCATCTGTGCATTTATCCGGTACAGTAGCTCATGTTCCCGTATTCTACTTCCCTCATCCTCCTCATCCATTAGTCCAAACAGATCTCCATTGGCCACATAAATTCTAGCTTCAGTGATGATAGTGCTTGTGTCTGAAATAAGGCGGTCAATTGTCTTCCCTAGTCGTTCAGCTTCAGAGCGAATATCCTTCATTTGCTGCCGCTCAGCAAAGCTCTTCTGCCAGACATTAGTTGGAGGATAGAAAGATCTAGTAGGAGTAAGGCTGCGAATATTGCGTACCTCTTCTGAGTCACTTTCACCACCAATGGGGCCTTCTCGTTTTCTGTGTGGTGGACGAGAATCATCATCACTTTCCTTTTTACCTGCATCACTTTCTGCATCACTGTCTCTAGGACTTGCACGTATACCTAGGTGTGAGGCAAGGTCATAACGCTGCATGTTAGACATAAGAACTCTATTCTCATACTGGAGCTGCATGACTTTCCCACTCAACTCATTGATCTGCAAGCGTGCTGTTTTCAGTTCCTCCTGCAGTGCTTCAGTCTTGACATTGTCATTATGTCTAGAGGTCTCATGGGTCCCTGACTTAAACTTGTACTTGTTCATTTCTGCAGTGATGCGTTTATTCTGTTCTTCTAAGTCAGTAAGGTTCCGCCGTAACAATTCAGCCTCATCTTCAACCAACTGCAAATGCTGCCTTAATTCCGAGACTGACTCACTCTGCTCCCTCATTAAAGAATTTGATGCTCCAGAGTAATCGTCACCTCTTAGGTCATCAAGTTCTGCTTTCAAACCTCTATTTTCTACTTCCAGCTCCACAATCTTCCTACCAAGTATGTTAGCTTCTTCTTCAACCAAACGAAGTCGGAGTTTCAGCTCTGCCTCTCTTGTTGTGGGAGGGCCACCAGCCTCCCCTTTTGGTAATGGGCTGTCAAGATCACCATAAAAGGACCTGTACTTCTGAAGTTCATGCTCTAGCCTGTCTTTATCTTTATCAATCTTGGCCATTTTCTTTCTCATCAACGTTGCTTCTTCTTTAACAAATTGTAATTGACACTTTAAATCTTCATTGTCCTCCTTATAAGAAAAAATAAAGGTAAATATAATGTGAACAAATATACATATACCTGAATTATTGTCTTTACAGAACAGCAATGCTTACACAGGAAATCATCTATTAGATTTTACGGGGAAAAGATATACAACTAGACAACATAATTTGCAAAAAATCAGGTTTGATAGTATTCCATTTATTTGAAATTCCTGCAGACATCCTGCCTTTGTTTATAGCTGATTTAAACAATAAAATATTTTACTGAATAAAGATTTATTCATCCTGAGTTGAAAATCCAAACAATGAAAACCATGCACTATCAGTGTACTGGGCTGGCAGTTTCAAGTTCCAAATGGCAAACCAAGACCTTATGCATGAGATTTCAATTCAGACAAATGGTTATGTCACAGGAGAGGGGCACTGCAAGCCAGCCCCAAATGGGGAAGCAGTGGGACTTTCTAGATAAGAGAAAATAGTAGAAAAAAAATCAGACCACTTCTAATGAATCGGAATAATCTGACTATTCAGATACAAGTGAAGTGAAGGAAAATACTCTGATTGGTTAAAATGTTCAACCATTCACTGTTCTGGGGAAAACTTTACTTTTGAAAATCTTTTAATTATTTTTTCCTTGTTTTTTTTTTTGGAGGGCGGAAGGGCTGGCTATATAGGATAAAGAAAGAATTATGAATTTGATTGCATTGCAGCTAATAAAGATTTAGCAGTGCACAAGGGCATTAATTGACCAATCAGAGAAGGGAAGTTAGGAAGTACTTTAGGCTATAATAAAAGTTTTGTTCTGACAAGGGGAGTTTTTTTTATTTTAATGCAGTGGGATAGATAGTGGCACCAGAATTTAATTTGCTCTGGTCCAACATCAGGTGGTGTTAGTTAGGGCCACATGTACCCAAGTAAGAAATGCTAGCGCAGCCCCAGCAAATAGAGAGAAATAACAAAACAAACTTCAGCCAATTTTTCCATTTTTAAAATGATTAAATTGCTAAACAGATAGTCATATTTTATCCTCCTATATGTAGCATTTGTATAAGAACTCATATGTGTTTGTGAACATTTTTCTTTAAAATCCCACTTAAGCAAAGAGAGAAGAGGTTACCAGTATTGTGGAAGTGTATCTAAAGAATTAACACAACCCCCAAAAAACTGTCCATCTAGACACTGCCTTTAAAGGTAGCAAGTTTATATCAGTGAGACTGAACTGTGGTGTCACAGTAACACACATTGAGCTTAATTTACTAGCGGGTTTGAAAGTCATCATGTCTTCAGCAGTTTCGACTACTGGATTTAAAGAAGAATTTATATTTCATACAAAGCGAGGCTTGTAATTGTACCTTTAAATCCAGCGGTAGAAACTGCTGAAGATGTGGCAGCTTTGAGAAGTGCAGCAAAGGACATTTGGCCCTATGATTGGCCCTATTGTTCGTCACTAAGGTTTAATAAATGTAGAATTTAAGGTGAAAAGCAAAGCAGTAAAGATGCTTTGCAATCACATGCATTGTCAGCATTTATGATACTTATATTACTTTGTGATAATAGGGACTTAGATTACCACAAAAAAACATTGGTGATCCATGATATTAAATTTACACATTATCAGTTGTATGTAACATTTTTGCTTTTTTTCTCATTTGTGTGGCATATTTTATCTGTTAATATAACATTAGGCTTGGTGAATAGCACACTTGCCAAGTTACAAGTTACAATGTAATATAGAACAAGAGACAAAATAAAGCACGTTATCATTTCACTAAATAATAAATACAGTATTTACATTCCTTAACACAATCTAGATTTACATTTCTTTAGATATTTTTTTCAACAAAGCATACTGACATTCCATCAAAACAGGGGAGAAAGTGAGATAACATTTAGCTTAGATTATAAATGGCAGATATGGATCTAGACGTAGCAAAGATATTAATGGACTGTATACAGGTCTTCGTGTTACATAGCACGCCTTAAGATTGTAATTTATTTAAGGAAGTATTACACTACATTTATACTTCCAAAATAGCATTGTTTCCTTATTTTTCCTAATAAAGTACAGTCCTTCTGGATTGTTACATGCAAAAATACATACCACACACCATATGACATGTCCATAGAAGGAAACATAATGGGACTGATTGTGAGTTGGGAGCAATGCAAAACAAGAAAGTAAAGCTGGGTACACACTACTCGATAGATGCCACAGACTCAATAAACACTAAGATCCGGCGGAGCGATTATAGGATTGGTGCATACCCCTACGCACTGAACAATTTCTTGCTCAGTGGGAACTTTCTTTGATCTCTACAATGGGATCAAGAAATTGAGAACAATATAGTGTGTGCAGCACATGCTATATCAGCCTCCTGATCTGATCATTGCAGGGGCATTTGAAGCCATTTATCATCTCTAAATGCTCGAACACTCCTGCATACAAACTATCCAATTATCGGCTGATTGGTCCGACAATTTGATAGTATGTACCCAGCTTGACTTTTCACTTGGAACAAACAATGTTGCAATACAAGGGGTGCAAATACATTTATATTTTTGCATGTGGGTTAATACTGGCTGCTTTTGAATGTTGCCCACAAATGCTGGACAGCTTTATTTTTACAATGCAATTTAGATTTGCGTTTGGACACACCCCTCCAAAACCTAACTCTCTCTGCCCCACTTGCACTGCAACATGGATTTACTAAGGTGCAGAGTTAGTGTACTTTGTTGCTCTATGGATAAAAGTGAGCCTGAGAAATAACATAACAGCGCATCATCCTTACACCTACGGGATTTTTCTGCAGAGTACACTCACCCTCTATTCACCACCAGAAATAATAGGAAACAGCAGCCAGCAGGATATACCCTTAGGTACTGTCTCTCCCCTGTCTTGCATGATTCTCTTTTCTTTTTTTCTGATACTCTCATTTCACCAGATCTCCCTACTATAGTAAAACCAATTTGCAATCATATTATAAACAAAAAGGAGCGCAAATAATTTTAAAAAACTTTACTGCATCAATTTTGGACATTCAATTACATAAAATAAAATAAAAATTAATACAACACACATCATATATTAAAATCAGTACATAAACAAGTTTGAGAGATATACCATATTATACATAAAAATGTATTACTCTGCCCTCCGGCTTAGTGCAATCCAAAATAAAATCACTGAAGTATCCACAGAGACCCTAAGAATGGGGAGGTAGCAGTGGTTTCACCTCATCAGCTATTCGTTAAAAACTTATCAATATCCCACAGGATTTATTACTAAAAGGCTGGATAAAGCATAAATATAACATCTGGATTTAAATACCGAAAATTTTTCCTGGTATATTCATTATTTGTGGATACTTCAGAGATTTTATTTTGGATTGCACTAAGCCGGAGGGGAGAGTAATACATTTTTATGTATAATATGGTATATCTCTCTAACTTGTTTATGTACTGATTTTAATATATGCTGTGTGTTGTATTCATTTTTTTTTTATTTTATGTAATTGAATGTCCAAAATGAATGCAGTAAAGTTTTTTTAAATGATTTGCGCTCCTTTTTGTTTGTAATATGATTGCAAATTGGTTTTAGTATATTCTTTTTGAGAGTGTTACAGATACACTCAAGTAGGAGCAGCAATTTAAATAACAGTGTAATTAATTAATTACAAGCAAATTTAGTTTTTAAAAAAATATTTTCTGTATATGCACTGCGCCTGATAACTATTGTGTTGGTGTTGCTCCCTACTATAGGTCTGCGCTACTGTAACAGACCATATAGGGGGACAGGAGTAATAGCAGATGTCCATTATCTTTTTCTGTATTATCTGGGAAATAGATGCAATGGTGAATGCAGATTTCCGATTATCAGGAATCTGCATGTGCGCAGGACCCATTCTGCGAGTGTGCAGAATGGGTCTTGCGCAATCGCACGCAGTCCCTGCGGGTGCGGGGCCGGCCGGCATTCCTGGAAACGGGGGCGTCCCCACCATGTATTTCGGGAGTGGCAAGGCCAGGTACTGCATCGACGGACGCAGTTTCCTGGCCTCGCAAGCCGGCCAGCCTGAGTAAGCTGGGGCTCACTCAGCTGGCCGGCGGCCCGGCACCGTCCACCATCGCGACCAACAACCACCGATGGTGGCGATGGTGATCCCAGTCTGCAACCTCGGTCGCTGTGCTAGGATCACAAATGCAGCAGGGGTGTCATACACCTCCTGCTGCATTTGCATATTAGCAAGGACGGAATTGCAAAGCAGCCTGTGTGCAATGCTGAATCACCCCCATAGTAAGTAGCAGCTATCTACCTTTTTCCAAAAGAGAATTCCCTTACATCCAATTGACTTGCTGCTGTATTATGCTGTTAGATTTTCTTTCTGCAGCAACACATTTTTATTAATTATTGCAATTTCTAATATCAGTTTATTGGACACTTTTGTCCCTTGTATTATAACTGCGAATAATGGAGCATACACACGGTCAGATTTGTCAGATGAACGATTGAACGATTTGAACGAACGATTTTACCAAAGTTTTGAATGATTTGAACGATTGAACGATTTTTTACTGCATTAAAATGAATGGAATCGTCCAAGTCTGACTGCAAACACATCAGATGTCAGATATCGTTATCTGACAAACGGGAACGCACATCGTTCATCGTCCATCATTCAGGCATGTCAGATATGTCAGATTTTCCTTCAGATATGAACGACTGAACGATTTTTAAATTGTTATCGTTCAGATCTGAAGGAAAAATCTGACCGTGTGTATGCACCATAAGTACATTTCTGCTATGTCCATGTGAATTACTGTAGCAATGTACCATACTGAGGATTGCAACATTTATAGTTACTTACATGATTTTATTATTATGTGAGTTAATAACTGCTAACAAGGGGCTGATTACATTTTAAGTGTGATCTTAACACTGTGAATTATATGATTATTGTAACATCCATTTGTGGATTCTACTACATTTTGCCAGAGGCGTCACTGGATCTAGTGACTCCCGGTGCGCACTCTGGAAACCCCCTGCGCACCAGAGATGCTGGGCTGCCCTGGAGACTCTTCTATGACAGGAGCCAGGTGCTGCAGGAGAATGTCACACTGCAGCACCCGGCTCCTGTCACTGCAGAGGAGCCGGCATTTTGGTATCATCCCCTCCGAGGTTGACACCTGGGTGCGGCCCGCACCCTCTGCATCCCCCTCATGACGCCACTGCATTTTGCTTATATTATCACCTTAGGACAACTGTAATAGCTGCTATCTTGGAAGCAAACTGACACTGTTATTTTATCATTGTATTGATATATTTACTTTCTGCTGACCAATTACAGATATCCCTAACATTGGATTATTGTTGTTTCTACATTTACCCTACTTTATTATCCTACAGCCACTCTCATACAGTGATCTTATTATTCTGCATTTACATAATTATCACTAGCCCCGGGCTATCAGCCTAGGCTAGGAGTGCACTGGAGAGGGAGACCCCTTTATTGGAGGGATCTCCAACTCCCCAGGGATAACTGGCCTGGGCTGACTAGCGGTCAGGGCTGATGCTGCGGCTGGGGGGCCCGGTGATAGAGCTGCCCTGGCTGTGGCATCAGTCCCCCATTAGAAAGGGTCCAGGGCTGGCTCTGTGAAATACAGGGAGACCCTACACAAATTTTTCCCTGTAATTCCAGAACCAGCACTGATTCCCATAGCCCAGTGCTGGTTGTACTAAGTACAGGGAGACCCTACGCAATTTTTTCCCTGTACTTAGTCAACCAGACCTGGGTTTGAACAGTCCAGGGCTGGTTCTGTTTTGGGGGGAAACCTTATGTCATTTCCCTGTACTTAGTCAACCAGACCTGGGTTTGAACAGTCCAGGGCTGGTTCTGTTTTGGGGGGAAACCTTATGTCATTTTTGTTTATACTTTTAACTCTGTATTTACTTTTTACAGACAGATACATGCAGGCATCTCACTGATGTCTGCATGTATCTGTGTGAGAACGAACTGCTGAAAGTGAAAGCATGAAGCAGTTCTATGCTGTCTGGGATTTGCAGTTCGGTTTGAAGTGTGATTTGCCGTTCGATTTGTACATGAACATGTCAAGTCGAACAACAAATCCCTTTTATAAATCGACCTAAATCGAATTCGATTTGCAAAATCGAACACAAACTCGAATAATAGTAAATCTGGCAAAATCACTTGTTTTTCAACATTCGATTTGAGTCGGTTTGAGAAGAGCTAAATCACTCTTCAAATCGACCATCAAATCGACCTTTGATAAATTTACCCCTAGATCTCTGCATGTTAGCCATGGAGAGTCAGAGAAAGGGAGATTTTGTGCAAAACCTTTCCTCCTCCCCCCAATGAACACCACCTTTGATTAATCTGCACATCTTTTTTAAATTCTTTTAATTTTCATTGTAAATACAAATAATAGTAATAATAATAATAATAATAATAATAATATGTCTACAAGAAATAAAATTTATGTAATAAAAATGACAATATGAAACATACCTCTGTTGGTGTCTGCTGAGTCTTTTTTTCTGATTTCAGTGCATCTTTGCTACCTCTTCTCTTTAATGATAACTAAATAGAACAAACAAGAAAAATAATACCAGGACATCATTGTTACACAGTTATACTTATCTAGCCAACAGGGGAGGCTACAAGCCCATTATCAGACTCAGGCGGGATGTACTAATGGTACAATGTGATTAAAACACTGAAAACTGTGATTTCCAGAAGATTGCTGCATTCCCCATATGGATCAAGCTTAGTGTATGCGGAAAGTATTCACAACGGGTTACTTTTCCACATTTTGATGTGTTACAGCCTTATTCCAAAATGGAATAAATTAATTTTTGTCCTCAAAATTCTACACACAATACCCCATAATGACAACGTGTAAAAAGTTGTTTTGCGATTTTTGCTAATTTATTTAAAAAACCAACGGAGAAATCACACATTCATAAGTATTTACAGCCTGTGCTCAATACTTTGGTAATGCACCTATGGCAGCAGTTACAGCCTCAAGTCTTTTTGAATATGATGCCACAAGCTTGGCACACCTATCTTTGGGCAGTCTCGCCCATTCCTCTTTGCAGCACCTCTCAAGCTCCATCAGGTTGTATGGGAAGCGTCAGTGCACAGCCAATTTCAGATCTCTCCAGATATGTTCATTTGGATTCAAGTCTGGGCTCTGGCTGGGCCACTCTAGGACATTCACAGAGTTGTCCTGAATCCACTCCTTTGATGTCTTGGCTGTGTGCTTAGGGTCGTTGTCCTGCTGAAAGATGAACTGTCGCACCAGTCTGAGGTCAAGAGCACTCTGGAGCAGGTTTTCATCCAGGATGTCTCTGTACATTGCTGCATTCACCTTACCCTCTATCCTGACTAGTCTCCCAGTTCCTGCCGCTGAAAAACCTCCTGTCTGGCTACTCTAATATACAGGCCTGATTGGTGGATTGCTGCAGAGATGGTTGTCCTTCTGGAAGGTTCTCCTTTCTCCAAAGAGGAATGCTGTAGCTCTGACAGAGTGAATGCTGTAGCTCTGACAGAGTGACCATCGGGTTCTTGGTCACCTCCCTGACTGGGGCCCTTTCCCCTCCAATCGCTCAGTTTAGACGGCCGGCCAACTCTAGGAAGAGTCCTGGTGGTTCCGAACTTCTACCATTTATGGATGATGGAGGCCACTGTGCTCACTCACTGGGACCTTCAAAGCAGAAGATAGTTTTCTGTACCCTTCCCCAGATTTGTGCCTCGAGACAATCCTCTCGGAGGTCTACAGACAATTCCTTGGACTTCATGCTTGGTTTGTGCTCTGACATCTACTTTCAAGTGTGGGACCTTATATAGACAGGTGTATGCCTTTTAAAATCATGTCCAATCAACTGAATTTACCACAGGTGGACTCCAATTAAGCTGTAGGAACATCTCAAGGATATCAGTGGAAACAGGATGCACCTGAGCTCAATTTTGAGCTTCATGGCAAAGGCTGTGAATACTTATGTACATGTGATTTCTTAGTGTTTTTTTATTTATTACATTTGCAAAAATCTCAAAAAAAACTTTTTACACATTGTCATTATAGGGTATTGTGTGTAGAGTTTTGAGGACAAAAATGAATTTATTCCATTTTGGAATAAGGCTGTAACATAACAAAATGTGGAAACAGTAAAGCGCTGTGAATACTTTCCAGATGCTCTGTGTACATGGTGCTGCCTATAGAAGCCAATGAGCTTCTTTACGCAGTTTTCCCTTGTAAGGGATCTGAAGGATCCCTCTCTGACTCCCCCAACTCTGCGTCTAGCACATTCGCATGCCAACGTCCGTGCATGTGCAATAGAACTCCCGGGTTATAAATCAGGAACTTCTCACAACACATAGGACAGCTCTTATCAGAAGAGCTGCTCTTTGTGTTTATAATCGCAATTATACATGCATACAGATGAGTCCACATACATCTGGCCCCCTTACATGTTAAACAGCCCTTCTAGTCGTGCCATGCCGTGGCGTGACTCGGTAGCGCCTAGCGTGTTTTCATGCAACTTTTTTCCTTCAGATGCATCTTCTTCGCACAGCGAATGAGACGCACAAGCAGCTTCTGCTGATTAAAATTATATTTGGCATGACTATATTCTGTGTGCAACTGCGTGTGCAACAGCCACTGACACTGTAACGTAGCATTTTGCATGCAGATACACCCGCAGTTGCACACAAAATATAAGCATGCCTCATATAATTTTAATCAACAGAAGCTGCTTGTGCTTCCTATTTGCATTGCTGTGCGAATCAGACGCACCTGAAGGAAAAAAAAGTCACACGAAAAGACGCTCAGCGCTACCAAGTCACACGGTGCTCACGCATTAAGTGTAACACGACTTTTAGCGCACAGAGGATAGATGTATGTGGACACATCTGTATGGCGTTAATATACTCTGCAATGCATGTGATAAGTGGCGGGATGTATGCAATCATAATACATCCCGCCCCCAATCTCCAATCTCATTACTTGCCAGTAGTCAATGTAAAATGAGAAATGAAAACTCTACATATTAAAAGAAAGTAAAGCAGAGTGTATTATTCAAAATAGAGATCTAACAACTGGCATCATACTTCATAAAACTCAAGTATTATAAAGTATAACCAAGTGAACAAAAGTGGACAGGATGGTGAAATGGCCTACATTTTCTACATGGTGCAGTTTATAAAAAAAAGCCCATTGATAGCTGCAAATCTACAAGTGTAAAAAATAAAACAAATATGGATACAAAAATGCCACATGAAATAATGGTAATGATGTCCCCTTATAAGTAATATAATGATCAAGCACTCCTTTAGCATAAAAACATGCTCGCTGATGTTAATAGTATGGGGGACTTATCCTCTGTAGTGTAAGTCCCAGTTGTCTCTTACTCCATTTGTCTTCCAATGTTACCTAAATTATCCTTTTATAATTAGCTCACATTTTTAATATTGTTTTATTTTTGGACATACTTTCCTGTTGGAAAACTTTTAAATTACACATATTTATTATACTACAATTTTAAAAATGCCAAAGTCAAAACATCACAGGAAAACAATTCTAGAGGGGCATGAATAATAAATGTAATGCCATTAAACAGTATATGAACAGCAGCAGCCATGTGGAAAATGGTCCTGCAGCTTCTCATGACTGTGCAAAACTAATCCATTAGCTGTTCCTGGATGTTGATGGATTTACACACTATATATGGTGAGGTGGAAAAAGTGCTGTAGCAGGAAGCATGTCTATCGTTCTACTGTGTGTGTCCTGAGAGAGAATGTGCTACACACTGTACTGACCTCCTTGAGCTTTTCCAGCTCATTCTGCAGAGCCTGCTTGGTTATGTCAACTTCAATGAGCTGCTGGCGTAGCTTTTCATTCTCTTCCTCTGTTTTAGTCCGCTTTTCCTCCACGTTTTCCAGCTCATGGTGAAGTCTCACTGATACATCTTTGGCTACCTATAATAACACAGGTGTATATGAGTGCACTGATTCTATAAAAATGTATTATGATACTGATAGATCTTGGTTATTTACCTAAACAATGTTCTCTATATACTAAATCTATATATATATATGTAGCTTACCCAGGTTTAAACTTCGTCAGGGCCACACACTGTTACACAATTGCTAAAAATAAGGGCCACTCGTAAATTACACAGGTTCCAGAGCTGGCTCCAGTGGAAATTGGCAGTCTGACAAAAACCTGTGAGAATGCAACAAAAGTATCCTTTTCACCTCTGAGTAAACTTGATAACTCATGTAAGTTCTTATTAAATACAGAGTCTCTGTGTTTGCATGCAAGGGGCGTAAATAGGGGTGTAGAGAGCAACCCTGGGCCCGGGGGATGGGGACATGGCCTAACCGTGGAAGGCATGTAGAAAACCTTTTTGCTGCACACTGGGGAGGGGGTCGCAGTGATTCCCTCAACCTGGCGCAAATACTGGGAGGGTGCGATCAGTGTGTTCACCCCCCAAAGGCAGAGGAGACTGCAGCAGGCAGTCTCCCATTGTGGCCCAGCACACAGCGGCGTTTGCTGGGCTGCTGAGAGGTAAGAGGAAGGTGGGGCGGTGGCGGACCCAAGCCTCTTCCACGGCCCCTCCAACAAGCCTGGGCCCGGGTAATTAGTGCTTGCTCCACCCCTCTCAGCACACCTGGACATAATTAGAACTTTCTGGGCCACATAGTAGGATCTTAAAAGGACCCCCCCAGAGGTTATAGAGGTAAAAAAAACACATACATTTGCCCACACAGACCCCATTCAGATTATGCCACACAGAGCCCATTCAGGTTATGCCACACATTAGTACTCCTTATACATATTATGCCACACATACATTATGCCACACAGTAATGCCCTTTACACTACACAGTAATGCCCCGTAAACATTATACCACACAATAATGCCATTTAAAGATTATTCCAAATAGTAGTAGTGCCCCATATAACACATTATTCCCGGCCTGCAACTCACCTCCCCATGCACCTCCAGCAGCCTCTCGCCTCCCTCTGTGTGACATCAGCAGCCAGATTCATCAGCTGGGACATCAGCTAATTACTGCTGGCGCACCAGCAGCCTGCAGCAGAAATGGACAGACAGCGCTGGTGCCATTTGAATCTGGCGCCGGTCGCGAGCCAATCGGAGCTCGCGGACCAGCAGCCAATCAGGAGTCGCCACTGCTAATTTGCTGCCAGTCTGCAAGTTTTGATTGCCTCGCAACTTGCGGTGCTGTCTCTCCATGACTGCCTGCCAAATCAACACTGCCAACACCCGGGGCCCCCTCCCTGGTCCTGACTGGTTCGACCAACCTTCTGTGTGTGACTGGGTGCATGGGGAAGCGACGGGGCACAGAGGCAGCTCGGGCACCATTGCAGCAGCAAACAATGGGGTCCTTTTCAGGATCAATGGAATGGGGTTATAGGTGAGGACAATGTAAACAAATAAAGACTGCAGGTGTACTTCAGGGTCCAGTCTTCAACCCGGGAAACACCGGGTATCCCAGTTAGTAGTAAATATACAGTGGAGTGGTTTCTATACATATGCCATTATTTACCTGTTCATGGGATTCATTTCATATTTCTACTTCAGGGTCCATAGGGGGTCCACAGGGTTGACCTTGGGGTTATAGCTGGAACAGGATCCATGGGCACCACACAGTTAAGCTTTTAGCTCCCAGGATGCACTTGGGTCCTCCTCTATACCCCGCCCCCGAGCCACAGGCACCTCAGTGTAAGCTGGTGCCCGGCCGGAGTCGGTCACCGCGCAGGGGGGCTGCAGGAGCAGCCCCCAGAAGCTTTTTATTTTAAGTTAAATTTTATTTTAATCTTTTTACTACAGACGGCAGCGAAGGGCTGTCTGTACAGACGCCCACGCTGCCGCTCTGATCCCCGACTGGCGCCGCGACGCCAGTACTGATCTGGGGATCGCGGCGGGAGGACAGAGTCCGTACTAGCCGGACTCTGTCTACCTCCCAGGACTGCTGCCGGAGTCGCCGGGGATTCAGGTAAGCCGCGTGTCGCTGGCTAGCGGCGGCGCGCGGAATGCCTTAAATGCAGTCCTTTAGCCTCCGGTCCGGGGGACAGACCGGAGGCTGCTGGCAGTGGCGGCGGGCCCCCCCATAACCTGTGGGACCACTAGACCACCAGGGATAACCGGCAAGCGGGAAGCCAGCATCCCTGGGGTTATGGCCAGCCAGGGGAGGAAGCCTTCCCTGTCAGCGGCTCCTCCCCTCAGCTCAGCGCGCCTTTCAGCACGTAGTCTGGCGTCGCTGAGCTGCAGATTCCTCGGCCACTCCTCCTCTGAGGTCTCCAGCGGCCATTTTCTCACAGTGGCAGCGCAGATCTCAGGGAGCACGCGGACCGGTCCCCCTGTGTACCTCTCCCCTGATTAAGGACAGCGTACACAGCACTATAGCCCTCCCAGACACTGAATCTGGGCAGGTTGATTGTAGTGTAAAGGTGCAGTGAGTATATCTTCCTGCATGGTATGTGACTTTTTGCTAGTGCTGCCTGTCTGTGCTTATTTTCCGCTTACTGTCAGCTTATACCTATCCCTTTACTTCTCCTACAAGCCCTGCAGGTGTGTGGGGGAGGGGCATTTCTACTGACCTCACTTATATAGATCACGTATTTGTGAGGTCCGTCACATACAGTTGTGTGCTACTCAGTGCCATATTGTGGGCTGTTGTTCAGCACACCGGTGAATGCGTTTTACTTCTACCCTGGTGCCAGATATATAATATATTCTGTCATGTCAGACGAGGAGGTTGAGCGCTCAGTGGCTCCGGTGTTGGCCTCCTGCGGACGCTGTTCTGCAGGAGTAGATAGGGAGGATTTGTCACAGGATGGCCTGTGTAGTCGATGCCAGGTGGCTCCTGGTCCATCCAGACCTTCTCTGGCGCAGGAACCACCGTGGGCGATGTTTTCTCAAGTGCTGGTGTCTATTGCGGACCGTCTGTCGGTCCCGACTGCTCTCCCTACTAGGGCGGTGCCCCAGCCGACCATCCCCCATTCCCCGGGTGTCCCGCAGTTATTGCGGAGTCCTCCTGGGTCTCAATCAGTTGGTCCCTATGCGGGGTTGCCTATGTATATACAGGCTTCCCCTGTGCCGCAGCAGCCTGTGGTACCTTTTCAGGCCCCTATGGCGACGCCTCCACCATGGGTGGATGTGCTCTCCAACTCCGTGCAAAATTTGGCGGCCGCTTCCTCGGCTTTTCAGTCAATGTTGCAGACTGACATGCCTTCTAGGATTTCTAAACGCCCACTCATGACACGGGCTGCTCAGGTATCGGACTCAGAGGGTTCCTCAGATGATGGGGAGGTCCCTGATGACACGGACTCGGACGCCTCGGTCCAGGAAATGGATACCAAGTCGTCCATTAATGTGCGAGCACTAGTTAGGGCGGTGCGAGCTATTCTTCTTATAGAGGATGAGGCACCGGTTCCTAGGTCGAAGTTTCCTAGTTTCAAAAAAACTAAGGTGGCTTCTGCGGTGTTTCCCCTGTCGGATCAGTTGACGGATCATATGGCGGTAGCCTGGCAGGCGCCCAGTAAGAGATTCCTTCCTCAGAAGCGGTTGGCTTCTAATTACCCCTTCCCTGAGGCACATTGTAAAAAATGGGAAACTCCACCGGCGGTGGATTCCCATGTCACCCGTTTAACTCGGGGCGCCACCTTACCATTACCGTCGATATCCTCGCTGAAGGATCCCACGGACAGGAAAGTTGAGACTTGCTTAAAGTCTATTTACTCCCTCTCCGGGGCGGTGGCCCGACCGTCCATGGCCATTTCCTGGGTGGCCAAGGCCATTGAGGGGTGGGCCAATGCATTGGAAGATACCTTCCCGGACGACGCTCCGGATGTCCAGCGGGCGTTGTTGGGACAAATGAGGGACGCCGCTTCTTACATTAGAGAAGCTTCTTTAGATGCTAGTCTGCTGACCTCGCGGGTATCGGCTGCAGCGGTGTCTGCCCGCCGATCCTTATGGTTGCGGTCCTGGAGAGCAGACTCTGATTCAAAGAAAGGTCTGGAGGCCTTACCTTTCAATGGGGAATTACTATTTGGTCCGGACTTGGACAAAATAGTGGACACCCTGGCTAAATCCAAGTCGGCCTTCCTCCCTTCGGCGGCACTGCCTGCTAAGGTTCGGAGTTCGGCTTTTCGTTCCTTTCGGGTTCAGGGTAAGGCGAAAGGTCAGTCCTTCCCGAGACAGTCTGCGAGTAAGACGGCCTCTAAACCCAAGAAGCAAGCCTGGAGTGCTCGGCGCCCTTCTTCCAAGCAGGAAGATAAACCTGCGGCCTGATGGGACGGGCCTCCCTCTGGGGGACCTCAGAGTGGGAGGCCGACTTCTTCTATTTGCCCAGTGCTGGCACAATACCACCACGGATGCCTGGGTTCGAGAAGTGGTCTCCCAGGGGTACGTCCTGTCTTTTCGGCACAGACCACCCCACCAGTTTTTCTGCACAAGTCCTTCTCAGAACAAGACCAAGGCGTTACAGGTTCAGGAGGCTATAGAGTCCTTGCTGAAAGCAGGGGTCATTGTTCCCGTTCCTCTATCACAACGAGGGACGGGGTATTATTCGTCTCTGTTTCTGGTGCAGAAACCCAATGGTTCTCATCGCCCTATCCTCAACTTGAAGTCTCTGAACAAATTCCTCAGAGTTCCCAAGTTCAGGATGGAAACGTTACGTTCCATCATTCTGGCGATGGAACCGGGGGATTACATGGTGTCCCTGGACATCCAGGACGCCTACCTCCATGTTCCGATAGCATCTTCACACCAGCGGTATCTGAGGTTCGCTATCCTTCAACACCACTATCAGTTCCGGACGCTACCCTTTGGTCTCTCCACGGCACCGAGGGTGTTCACGAAGATTATGGCGGTCATGGCCGCACATCTTCGGAACCAGAATGTACGGCTACTGCCGTACCTGGACGACCTCCTGTTGCTGGCGAGCTCCCCGGAGGTACTGCTTCAACATCTCCACCTGACGATCGCTTGCCTGCAAGCACACGGGTGGTTGATAAATTGGAAAAAGTCCTCTCTGATTCCATCACAGCGGATGGTTCATTTGGGAGCCCTGCTGGATTCGCGTCAGCAAAGGATCTTCCTGACTCCGGAGAAGGTCGCCTCACTACAGCTGCGGATACGCAGTTGCCTGAGCCGTTGCCGCCTGTCGGTCCATTCGGCTATGAGAGTTCTGGGGTCCATGGTGTCGACATTCGACATGGTGGAATTTGCCCAGTTCCATTCCCGGCCCCTGCAGGGGCTGATTCTATCAGAATGGAACGGGTTACCTCACCGGATCCGCTCTCAGGTGCTGGTGTTGTCTCCGGACGTTCAGCTATCTTTGGCTTGGTGGCTTCAGACAGCTCATCTGGTCGAGGGGCGCCCATTTTGGATCCCGGACTGGGTCCTGCTCACGACGGATGCCAGTCTCCGGGGTTGGGGGGCAGTGACCGGCTCTTTGTCGCTTCAGGGTCGTTGGTCAGCGGAAGAAGCACTTCTCCCCATCAACATCCTGGAACTGCGGGCAGTATACAAGGCCCTGCAGTCGTCCGGCCCCGCTCTTCACGGAAGGGCGGTACAGGTGCAGTCCGACAACGCCACCACGGTGGCGTATATCAATCACCAAGGCGGAACTCGCAGTCAGGCAGCGATGTCGGAGGTGTCTCGTATCCTGTCTTGGGCGGAGGGTCACATTCCAGCGATCTCGGCGGTCTTCATCCCCGGAGTCCTCAATTGGGAGGCGGACTTCCTCAGCCGTCACGACGTGCATCCCGGGGAATGGTCGCTTCACCCAGAGGTGTTTCAGCTACTCGTGGACAGGTGGGGACTGCCGGAGCTGGACTTGATGGCCTCCCGTCACAATCACAAGTTGCCCGTTTACGGGTCAAGGACAAGAGACGCAGGTGCAAGTCTGGTGGACGCGCTGTCGGTGACATGGACGTTTCACCTGGCGTATCTGTTTCCTCCGATATCCCTGCTTCCTCGGGTTCTGCGGAAATTCAAGCAGGACGGCGGCATGCTCGTGCTGGTAGCTCCGGCGTGGCCCAGACGTCCTTGGTACTCCGATCTGAGGAGCCTCTCCATCGACGCTCCGTACCTTCTTCCTCAACGTCGGGACCTGTTGTCTCAGGGGCCCTGCCTTTACCCGGATCTGGGTCGGCTGTCTTTGACGGCGTGGCTCTTGAGACAGCCGTCTTGAGGTCTCGGGGCTTCTCCAGTTCGGTTATTGGTACGATGCTCAGGGCACGCAAGCCTGCTTCAGCACGGATTTATCACAGAGTGTGGCACACTTACTTTCAGTGGTGTGAGTCCAGACTTTATGATCCTCAGGTGTTCCGAGTTTCTAGGATCTTGGAATTTCTTCAGTCAGGATTGGATCTCGGCTTACGCCTTGCATCTCTGAAGGTTCATGTGTCCGCCTTGTCCGTGTGGTTTCAACGGCGGATTGCAATACTACCAGACGTTCACACCTTTTTCCAAGGTGTTCTCAGGATCCAGCCTCCCTTTGTGCCTCCTGTGGCTCCTTGGGACTTGGCGGTGGTGCTACGGGTCCTGCAGGGTCCTCCGTTTGAGCCTCTTGAGGCGGTGGAGCTCAAGTGGCTGACATTTAAGACGGTTTTTCTCCTGGCAATTGCTTCGGCCAGGAGGGTGTCTGAAGTGGGGGCGCTTTCCTGTCGCCCTCCTTTCCTGATTTTTCACCAGGACAGAGTGGTGCTCCGCACTCGTCCTGAGTTTTTGCCCAAAGTGGTCTCGAAGTTCCATATTAATCAGGAACTTGTTGTGCCAGCTTTTCAGTCCCCTGATCTTTCAGCTGGTGAGACTTCCTTAGATGTGGTCCGGGCGCTTAGAATTTATGTAGACCAGACGGCTTCGGTTAGGAAGTCTGATTCCTTGTTTATCCTCTTTGGTTTTCACAAGAGGGGTTGGCCTGCCAACAAACAAACGTTAGCCCGTTGGCTTCGTTCCGTTATTTGTGAGGCTTATGCACAGGAGGGCTTACCTGTGCCAGCCTCTGTTAAGGCTCATTCCACTCGTTCTGTGGGTCCCTCTTGGGCTGCTAGACGTGGCGCTTCTGCTGTTCAGCTGTGTAGGGCGGCCACTTGGTCTTCAATTCAAACGTTTTTGAGGTTCTATGCGTTTGACACCTTTGCCTCTCAGGATGCATCCTTTGGGCGCCGGGTACTCCTTTCAGCACAGGAGCGTCCCCGCCCTTAGTTGTACTGCTTTGGGACATCCCCAAGGTCAACCCTGTGGACCCCCTATGGACCCTGAAGTAGAAAACAAGAGATATGGTAAGAACTTACCTTTGTTATCTCTGTTTCTACGAAGTCCATAGGGTCCACAGGGCGCCCGCCCTGACGCACCTGGCTTCAAATGGGCTGTGTGGCTGGTCACCGGTTTTCCGTCTCCTATTGCTGTGAGTATGGTTTCTTGTGTGTTCCAGTCTTCCTTCTCTCTGTTCCATATTCTCCTCCGGCCTAGGCTGCTTACCAACTGAGGTGCCTGTGGCTCGGGGGCGGGGTATAGAGGAGGACCCAAGTGCATCCTGGGAGCTAAAAGCTTAACTGTGTGGTGCCCATGGATCCTGTTCCAGCTATAACCCCAAGGTCAACCCTGTGGACCCTATGGACTTCGTAGAAACAGAGATAACAAAGGTAAGTTCTTACCATATCTCTTGTTTTTTCAGTCTGTTATTAGAAGTCAGTAGGTTGGCTGGTAATATGGTTATCAATTTAATCTTCCCTAATGCTAATATTGGCATATTTGCATATAATAAATCTATTAGTTATATTAGAATAACAGTGATTGCAAAATATGCGCTACAGCGTGTATTTACGCGATATGGGCAATGAGGGACTCACTTTTTTAAAATGAATGGGTCCTGCAGATGCGCTGCAGCAGTCGGTCGAGCAACTTCCCAAGCCAATCAGCTTCGGGCGGCAGCGTCTCCTCATCCAATGAGGAAGACTCCCGCCCTGTCCCTGGCTCATCGCCCACTAGCTATTGGAGGACACAAAGAGCAGGGTCGGGCCTGGATTGTACAGCACACAGCAGCCGCCACAACAGAAGAGGAATGCGCATGAAGAGCATTGAGCTGACCCAGAGAGGCGGAAGCTGGAGCATGTGCTCCCCGGCACTGCCCTCTGATCACTGCACCTCCGAACTCCTCCCATCCCCTCCCTAGTACAGGCAGCACCTGCACCTCCAATCCTCCCCCTTCAGTATCGGCGGCACCTTTGATCCTCCCCCCATACAGAAACTGGCAGCAACTGCTCCCTGGACACGTACAGGCGGTACCTCTGATCCACCCCCGGAACATATGGCACCTGCACCCTCTGCTCCAAGTAGCAGAAGCAGGTGTCTGGGGGGCTGTGTGTCCTGGAGCCCTTTTCCAGTTACTGGCGTCTACACGCTCCCGGCGGCCGCGGACCGAGGGCTCTGCAGACCTCCGATCCGCCCCGGAACCTGCACCACCACTCCAAGCAGCAGAAGCAAGTGTCAGGGGAGCCATGTGTCCTGGAGACCTTTTGCAGTTACTGGCATCTACACTCTCCCAGCGGCCACGGACCAAGGACTCTGCAGAGGGTTACTCTGCCCAGGACCCAGGTGAGAAGTGGTAGGGTGTCCTTGGCTGAGAGCTGTTTGGGTGAAAAGTGACCTAAAGTAGTGTGGGCAGGGGGCAGCTCAACTCCATATCTTTTACACTCTCTGGGCTGACATGGAGGATGTGAGGTGCAGGCAGGTGTATGTGTATATGTTTTGTAGATATACTGTGTGTATATATATATATATATATATATATATATACACACACATACATACAGCAGTCGCCGGCCCAGTATCTTCCCAAACCAGTCAGCTTTATTTGCAGCGTCTCTTTGTCCAATGAAGGGGTGGGACGAATAATGTGTGAGGGCTATACTAACAAGGGGAAAGCCAGAGTAGTGGCGACGGGTCTCCCTGTCTTAATAACCCCAAGGTGCTGTCAGTATGAGGTGGGACCCTTTTGTGCAATGCCAGTGAAAGCCCATAACCCCCTCCTTGACCGTCAGTACTGCACCAGCTATCTACCTTTGCCACCTCCCTATTCCAGCACTTGCTGCCCCTTGCCCTCTCCTTGGCCCCCAGCACTGTTGCAACTACTGTCTGCTCTTACTCCCTCCCTACCCTCAGCACTGGCTGCCCTTACTTCCATCTACATCTCCCTGCCTTTAACCCCAGCTCTACCCCAACTGCTGCTTGCCCGTATCCCCCTCTACCCCATCTGCTACCTGTCCCTAGAACTGTCCAAATTGCTACCGGCCCTCACTCCCCATAATATGTGATGGGACCCAGAAACAATGGAGAAGGACCCCAATTTTTTAAAGTGAGGAGTCCCTGGGACCCACAATTTTTTTTCGCTCAGCACGATCGCTGAATAATATTACAATACATGTCAACTGTATAAAAATAATCATAAAATAAAGAGCATTTAGTAATATGTTTTTAAGACACAAAAGAACAATATTAAAAATGCATACTATATTCCAGTGGTTCCCAAACTTTTTTGAATCACGGCGCCCTAGAGTATCAGCGTTGTTTTCACGGCACCCCTAAGTTTAAGTTTGTTTTTGAGAAATTCCGAAAAAAATTAAGTAGTAAAGTGAAGTAAATTGTGCTTACCTGTCATCTTTAGGTTCTCAGTTATGTGGTGGTGGACAGGTTTGTGCTTCTGTTTGTCCACATATTTACATTACACTAACCATATATAATTTGATTTGGTGCTGAACCACCAACCTGAGGCACCCCAGGGTACCACTGCGCACAGTTTTGGAACCACTGCTATATTCCTATTACATGTGATAAATCAGCATTCATTACACTAGTGATACTGCTTAGTTAAGAATCGATGTAGCGTTAGATGGATAAACAATATCGTGTGTAAGTAGTTTTCATATGGCGTAACTAGGTATTAAAAGGCCCCATAGCAAAAGTTTGTAAGGGCCCTTATGAACCACCCAATTGTGAAAAATGTATATGACACATGTAACTTTTACAAGGAAGATGGGCTCCCATCAGCTCTGGGCCCCATAGCAGCTGCACCCCTTGCACCTATGGTAGTTCCGCCCATGATACGCTAAACATTTTCAAAATGGTTTGAACCTAGTTGTAAGTTATTACCATTGCATGTTGTATATAATAAAGTATTAATTTGATTGACTGAAACAAATGTCATCTTTCTCTATGTATTTTGATTTTGTGCATTGCATGCAAGCTGCAGACTGGATATTGTGATACAGGGCCACAACTAGGGTAGTGCGGCAGGTGCCACCACACAGAGCGCAACAGCCTTTTGGGGCGGAACACCGGCCGCCCATCTCAATATCTGTCTCTGCCGGTGCCGGGCGCCCGCTGCTTGCATTGCGATGCACGGTGTGAAGCTCTGAAAAGGGACATAAGCAGCGGCCTCCCCCCTCCATGCGACTCCACCTCCCGAGTCCCGGCAACTTCAAGACCCGCACAGCCGGCAACAGCAGTCTAATAATAACAACAGCAACACATATATATTGCTTGCACCGCAGCCTCACCAACATGCAGCAGCGATCTCTTGTCCCGCAGTCTCACTCGCTGTGTACCCGGAAGAAAATGTTGTGAAGCTTTAGCCAATCAGCACTACGAGGCGGGGCTAGTGCTATCTATTGGGTGGGTGCAGCCTGAGCCGTCACCACATGACCAGACCAGTGCTCCAGGGACTGAGAGGGCAGAGGCTGCGCTGGGCGGTAATATTTCATTTTTTTTAACGCTTTCATTTCTAGCAGCAACAATATAATAGAATGATATGTGCGTTTCTGCAATATGTTCAATAAATCAATATTTGTCATAGTACACTGGTGTTAACAGTGTGAATGTGTGTTAGAATGTTTTGTCTCTTAAATTCATGGGGTCAATTTATTATAGGGTAAATAATTATAATTTCTTAACTTGGCAATAAGAAATTATTGGGGAGAAATAGCAAATCTTGAACAGAGATGAGTGAAGAGAGATACAGTATCAACCAAACAGCTTCTAACTGTGATTTTACAGGCTGTTCTTGAAAAATGACAAGCTGATTGGTTGGTACTTTATTACTCTCC
The DNA here is from genome assembly GCA_031769625.1 of Taudactylus pleione. NCBI lineage: Eukaryota > Metazoa > Chordata > Amphibia > Anura > Myobatrachidae > Taudactylus > Taudactylus pleione. The sequence goes on along the minus strand of JAUIMM010000006.1, from coordinate 3,480,212 downwards.
AAGATTTGATAAATCTCCCCCTAGCTACCACCAACAGGTATCATCAAACACATGCAGGGTGTCCCTGCAATGTGAAAAGTAAAGTCATAGCATAAGTGGGTCTCAAGAAACCCTTCTTCATCAAAACCTTCAATCTCTCATTCTAACCAGGGCTATAACTAGGGTGGTGCAGGTGGTGCGCTCACATAGACAGCACATGCCCTGTGGGTGGACCTGATTGCCCGTCACAATGTAGGTGCATCCGGCTCCATCTCTGCAGGATGCACAACTCCTAATATACATTATAGCGGGCAGCGTTGCAGTTATTTGCCCCATGCGCTCTGTCCACCCCCCCTAACCATCGTCTGCAGGGACTGGATTTCAACAACAAAGGTATATAGAATAGCTGCTTCCAGGAGAGGGAGGTGGAATGACGAGTAGGAGGAATAAGGAGGAGAAATTAAGAGAAGAAGGAATGAGATGGAGGAATGAGGTGGTGGGGCTCTACCATGTACTGTGGTATAACATGTATAAGCAGCTCTACTGTGGTGTATAGTGTATAAGGCGCTCTACTGTGTGGTGTAACGTGTATTAGGGGTACTACTGTGTGGTGTAATGTATAAAAGGGTCACTACTGTGTGGTGTAACATGTATAAGGGGTACTACTGTGTAGTGTAATGTAAATAACGGACACTACTGTGTGGTGTAATGTGAATAACAGGTACTACTACTACTACTACTACTGTGCAGTGTAATGTGACTGGTGAACACTACTGTGCGGTCTAATGTAAATTGGTACTATTCTGTGGCTACATCCCTTCCCCATGAAGTCACGCCCCTATATTTTTGGCACGCACCTTTGGCAAGAAATGTCCCTATTTTAAACAGGGGGGGAGAGGGGGCCAATTCTCTTTCTGGCACATGGCACCAAAATGTCTAGTTACGGCTCTGTTGTTATATGACCCTGGTAACACAAGTAATGTGCAGACTGTAGAGCGTGTAATTTGCAGTACAGTACAGCTGCAGTTGTACAGCAATATCTTGCAATCACACATCATCATCAGATTGTCACCTTTAAATCCTGCTCCAGGCTGCGCAGAAGCTCGCCATCTATCTCGCCGGTCTGTGCATAGCGGAGGCGTTTGCGCTCTGCCTTCCGGAGGCGGTACTGCAGTATCCGGCAGTTCTTGTTGGCTCTCTCCAGTTCATGGCGCATCTCCTGCAGCTGGCAGGCGTCCTCCTCAAAGAAGGTGTCCCGCATCTCGTCCATCTCCGTCCGCATCTCGTCTATCTCATGCTGCTCCCGACATTGGGGGGTAATAAGGAGAAGAGGGGGAGAGACTGAGTGACAATACAGGGGATTGGAAGGAGACATGTCAGGGGCAAAATTAAATAAGGATACATCTTGACTGAGGCCATGATAATAGTGTAATACTGAGAGGCGTAATGGCCGTTATGGCCTCTTCAGGCTAGGGCCTAGGGCAATATATACAGTATAGCCAGTCAATACATGTTACAACAACTGCATTGAGTGTATATATGTGAGTTATATACAAGTGTTACATATGTGGAGGATAAGATGTAGTAAAGCTGCTGCTGGCAGAGGTGATGACACAACACAACAAGTGCTGCAGCCGGGAAGCTCCTGGTCTCATTGCAGCAGATAGGGAAGGAGCTGAGTGCAGCCGCTCATCATTGTCTCCCTGACACATGACATCACCGCTTGGTGCAGCAGACAATAGCGGCAGCAGCGGCCCCTCCTCACCTTCAGGCTCTCGTTCTCATCCCGCAGCTTCTCCAGCTCCTTCTGCAGCATCGGGCCACTGGCGCCCCCGGTTTCCTCCTCAACGAGCTGCACTTGTGCTCCCGCCCGGAGCTGCGTCTCAGCGGTATCGGCCTGAGCACTGACGCTGCCTCTGGGGGTGACACCAGTGCCGGCCGCAGCCAGGCCTTTCTTCAGGTGGAACTGCATGAGCTCTGACTGCAGGCACCCCTCCTTCCAGTAGCCGCCGCCACTGGTACTGTGCTTCTTGGGGCTCTTCCCCACCGCGGCGGCGGGTTGGGATTGCGGGGACTGAGCTCCATCCCCTCCCTTGGCTGCGGTTTTACCTTTACTCTTTACGTTCTTTGGGGATCCGTCCCCTGATTGCTCAGGGGTGCCCGCCCGTGCCTGCTCCGTCCTTGCAGGAGACAGGTCAGGGGGGTCCCTGCTGCGGTGTCCCTCCAGCTCTTCCGTTGATGTCTCCCGGCCGCCGGCCTCCGCCCTCGATGCTGCGATTTCAGCACCACCGCCGCTCGGGACAGCTCCCAACTGCTGCGGTCGCTGTGTGCTTGCCGTGCCGCCGCTGTGCGTGCGAGATGGCCGCAATCTGGCCCCTATCGCCCCCTTTACCCTGCCCCCCACTCGGGTCACCGTTCTGGCTGCGGTGTCCCCGGTTCTGTTTGGTGACGATGCTCTGCCAGTGCTGCTGCTGCCCTCCGGATGCAGGCGAGGCTCAGCTGCATCAGGAACAGTCACAGCAGCGCCCCCGGCTGGCCGCCTCATGGTGGTTCTGGGTCTGAGCTTGGTTAACAGAGAGGATGTAAAAGTCTATTACAAAAGGTCACTCTCCACCCAAACCCTCATAGACAGAGGGAGGGGCGCAGATAAAATGTCAGTCTTCGGTTGAGCTGCAGTGTGCCTGCTGCTGTGTGAGGATTTCATACAGTATACGAAACATATACGGATTAGTTACAAAGGTTCATAAATGCTGGTTCAAACCAATTTTATTCTTACAAACGATTCAGCATAGAAGGGCTGACAGTGATAGATCTAGATGTGCATAGCTTGTGAGTTATACACACTAAACATTGGCACCATTGTCCTTAGTTTGGTGTGTATGCCATTGTTTGCAATAAACTAATTACCATGTGAGTTTATCAATATATTTTACTTAGAATGCACTAGAATAAATGGCAGCTTACATTATCCCATACTCATAGTTGGAATAAAACCACTGGTACTGTAAATTCTATGCTCTTTTAAATTGAATAATGAACAATGATATCAGAGCATGTACAAATTGAATAGAGTTGTAGTACAATGGTCATTATACTGGGTACACACTAGCCGATAAATCGTCCGTTCAATTGAACTGGCAATATATCGCGCATCGGCCAGTGTTTACAGACGATGTGTGTCTGTGAACGACGTAGTTCAGACATATTGCGTTGGCTGTGCTGCACAGCCAAAGCCCAATATATCTGCAGCTAGATTGGTGCACATGCTGTGTGCCGACCGCCCGTACACTTTCTGCAGATGCCGCCGGTGACAGCTTAACTGGGCGGACACATGCAAATGCCCGCCCAGTTGTGACGTCAGTCATGACACATTGGGCCAATGATTGGTAAATGTGTTTGCACTTACCAGTTGTCAGATATTATGTCAAATAGGACGGTGGATTGGACAGCCAAGCCGTCATCCTAGCATGTATCCAGTTACATTACATTAGCATTTACTCTTGGGGTAATGACATGTGAGCACTTCTATCATTGCTCCCTCCAAAGATAATAAACTCAACAGTTAGGTAAATTAATAGAATCTTTAATACCCCTTTCAGATATACAACCCGGGAAATTTCCTGCTCAGACCCGGGAAATTCTCCTGTGCAAAATACCGGGTATTTGGTCAAGACCCTCCTTTCACACTACAGTGTCTACCCGGGAAATTACCGGGTAGATTCCTTTCAGACAACAGCAGGGTTTTTCAGAGTTTTACATAGAAAAAACGAGTTTTGTCATTATAAGTGGACGTTATGCTGGCACACATTAATGAGGTCATGCAAAGGTGGGGATGTGGTATAAGGGGACTGGGAGTTATAGTTATTGAAATAAATACAAATACTTAATATTTGAAAGGTTCAAAAAATCTTTTATTTTAATAAAGGCCTTTGTTTTGCATACAAATTTTGAAAGCCTTACTTCCATATTTCTTACAAAATACAACACAATTCAAAACCAAACAATAGTATAAAAAAAAATAACAGTAAAGTGCACATTTACTTCAGAACATTGTTAAGTGCGCATATAGCTATGAGGCATTAAACAAGCCTTTAAAATAAAACAAATAGGTAGATCCTTGTTTACACCAACTCAATATCCTATGACAAAAGCAGTAACCATAATATTTTCAACATCGTCATATGGGATATGTCTAGTTAACATCACTAGATATATTTGATCACCACAGTTAAATATTTCTGTAAATTGTAAACTCTGGGTTTTGGTCAGGAGTACGTTCCTGTGACAGAGTATTAGCTGGCAAAGTATCTTTAAATTGACCTTCGAGTACATTATCTAATGTACTATCTGTAAATGTTGAGGATGACTGAGGTGTTTGCGGATGCTTGGATATATGGGATGTAGTTTGGCCAAATGCTGGGGTGGACTTTACTTGTTGCGCATACTGGGCTGTTTGGCCAAATGCTGGGGGGGGGGCTTTGCTTGTTGAGCATACTTGTATGTAGTTTGCCCAAATGCTGTGGGGAAATTAGCGTGCTAGCCATACTGTGATGTATGCTCAAATGAGTTGGGAGACTGAGGTTGCTGCACATACTGGGATGGTTCCCCAAATGACTTTGGATAATTAGCTTGTTGCCCAAAATGGGTGGGTGGTGGAACATGTTTTGGTTTGTAGTGGATTGTGCTCAAGATTTGAGTAAAAAATTTGCGGTTATCGCGACTAAGCCTTTCCTGCATAGCCATCATTTCCTTTAGCAAATTACTCTGCATTTCTCTCTCATTGGCCATGAACCGCTGCAGTCTGGCATCCTCTTGTGTCTGCCATTCCGAATCTAGGTCGCGTATTTGTTCACAAATAATATTTGTCATGGCTTTGGTAGCAACATCAATTTTGCTCTTCTTTTTACGTGTTGGCACTGTGAAAACTGAAAGTAAAAGAGAGAAAACATTGAGTAACACATGTAAAAAATATTTCAAGCACAAAACAATAAATGGTCCCAATTCAAAAAGCAGCACGTCTGTTTGCATGCGGTGCCCATCTTCCACTACAAGATAAACGCAGAAACAATACTATATGCTAGAAATTTAATGACATTACATAGATTAATGCAGCAGAACATAAGTTATTTGATTTAAACTTACTGTTACTGCGTAGGGTGGGCTTGTCTCCCTGGGTCTGTGGCTCTGACTCAGAATCTTGCCTTTGCATTGAAGAGATCACATCTGTGCCAGTGCTTGGTTCAATGATGATGGTATTAGATGAGTCCTCATCTGGGTCATCAAATAGGACCTGCGATAATGCCGGGATCTGCTGGCTGCTCTCAGGAGTTGTTGAAGGCATGCATGTTGTTGTTGCAGACAGTGTGCCAGCATCACTTGAAGAAGATAGAGCAATGGGATTGCATAGTGCTGTATGCCCAAAAGCCGAAGAGCATAAATCGTATAAGGCCCACTCCATCCTTCCCACACCACTGCGATTATGATTGTGGTCATGGACCTTTGTGTATTGTTTCTTTAGGCTCTTTAGCTTATTAAGGACTTGTTGCTGTGTCTTCACAATACCCCGGGTGGCCAGGATTTTGGCAATGTTGCAATAGATCATGGCATCTTTAACAGTGCCTGTAATTTGAGCTTTTATTTCCTCCTCTCCCCTCACATGTAAGAGCTCACGGACCTCCTTGTCCTTCCAATGTGCCATGATCACCAACCACCTGTACACAGCAAAAATAAAGATTACCGCACTAAAGAAAACCCAGAAAATTGAGATAAAAAATAATAAATAAATAAGAAAATGAATAAAAAATAAATCTCTTGTTAGGTAATAATGTTTTCAGTATTTTAAAACAGATGCCATATATAATAAGAGACAAGCTCTTTTAATAAGGTAATAAAAAACAGTCATTTACCTAGTATAACACTATGACATAAATAATAAAATTAGATGCTAGATAAGTAGATATGTTTACACACCTGGCACCACTCTCCAAACACCTGGTACAAGTTCACCTCGTAGTGTTGCGGGCCTCTCTGCAACTGTTGCAGCACCTAAATCTGCTTTGTAGCACTGCACAGGCTTCTTAGCGCTATGTTTAGCGTTTATATGGCGTCTGCCCTCCACTGTCCGGCTGTTCCTGATGATCTTATCAACAGGCAGCCGCGTCCGGCCAATCAGGAGCTGTTTGGTGAAGCCTGGGAGTAAATTCCCGGGTAGCACCATTCAGACAGAAGCAGGGTAATTTCCCGAGACTTAAGTCCCGGGAAAAACCCTGGTCGATTGCAGGGGCGGCTACCCGGGAACGTGTTCCCGGGTAGGTACCCTTCAGAAAGACGCGGCTACCCGGGAATTTGTCTGAGGGAGGCCAAATTCCCGGGGTTCTCGACAAGTCTGAAAGGGGTATTACTGATATTCTTAATATATTACTATATTTACTTTCTAAGAATTTGGCCATGCTCGTATATTGGAACACTTTTGGGTTATTTATAATAAGATAAGATCTCAGTGTTTTTCCTGCACCACACAGAAAAAGCAGACTGTAATTATAATTCATTATTTCATCGGCTGCATCCCAGTTTCAAAATGTAATATACAAAATATACAAAAGTTCCTATAGCTAGTCATATAGTGCACAATCAATGCAGATTGTATTTTTGCTGGATGAATTATTTGTTTTATTAGGTAGAAAGGCTACCAAGAAGAAGTCCTTATTACTTTGTGCAGCCAGACCTTCTTTGAACTGAATTCTGATCTCACCAAAAGAGGCAAGTATCATTGAAATCACATTAAAGGTAATTTTCCAACTTACAGTGTAAACTATATATATATTAGGGGTGTGCACCGGCCACTTTTCGTGTTTTGTGTTTTGGTTTTGGATCTGGATCTTTCTTTGTGTTTTGGATCTGGATTGGTTTTGCCAAAACCACCCTTCCGTGTTTTGGGTTCTGGGTTTTGTGTTTTGGATCTGTATTTTTTTGAAAAAAAGCATAAAAACAGCTAAAATCACAGAATTTGTAGGTTTTTCTGCTCCTATGCTATTATTAACCTCAATAACCTTAATTTCCACTCATTTCCAGTCTATTCTGAATACCTCACACCTCACAATAGTGTTTTTATGTCCAAAAGGTTGCACCGAGGTAGCTGGATGACTATGCTAAGCGACACGAGTGGGTGGCACAAACACGTGACCCATCTAGGCGTGAAACTGCAGTGGCAGACAGGATGGCATTGAAAAACTAGGCCCCAAACTGTACATAATGCAAAGAAAAAAAAGAGGTGCAAGATGGAATTGTCCTTGGGCCCTCCCACCCACCCTTATGTTGTATAAACAGGACATGCACACTTTAACAAACCAATCATTTCAGCGCCAGGGTCTGCCACACAACTGTGGCTGAAATGATTGGTTCGTTTGGGCCCCCACAAAACAAGCTGGCAATTTATCTGTCCCTGCACAAACTGGCTCTACGGAGGCAAGATGTCATCCTCATCCTCCTCATCCACCGATTCCTCACCCTCTTCAGTGTGTACATCCTCATCCTCACAGAGTATTAATTCGTCCCTGCTGGAACCACAGGTCCCTCTGTGCGTTCTGGAGGCTGGTCTCCCTGGAAGAGTTGATAATTCATTTTATGAACATCTTCTCCACATTTTGTGGAAGCAACCTCCTACGCCTTTCGCTGACAAGGTTCCCGGCTGCACTAAACACTCTTTCGGAGTACACACTGGAGGGGGGGCAACTCAGGTAAAATAGAGCCAGTTTGTACAGGGACCTCCAAATTGCTTCTTTTTCCTGCCAGTACAGGTACGGACTGTCTGACATGCCTACTTGGATGCTGTCACCGATGTAATCCTTTAACAGACAGACGCACGCTTGTCGCTGCTGCTTTGAGGATTCAAGTGCGGCTACAGCCCACACAATTCACAAAGACAGAAAAAAAAAAAGAATATTTTTATTGTTTGTGGAGCACACTTTGAGGGTTACACCACCCTTTAACAGACAGACGCACGCTTGTCGCTGCTGCTTTGAGGATGCAAGTGCGGCTACAGCCCACACAATTCACAAAGACAGAAAAAAAAAAAGAATATTTTTATTGTTTGTGGAGCACACTTTGAGGGTTACACCACCCTTTAACAGACAGATGCACGCTTGTCGCTGCTGCTTTGAGGATGCAAGTGCGGCTACAGCCCACACAATTCACAAAGACAGAAAAAAGAAGAAGAATATTTTTATTGTTTGTGTAGCACACTTTGAGGGTGTCACCACCCTTTAACAGACAGACGCACGCTTGTCGCTGCTGCTTTAAGGATGCAGGTGCGGCTACAGCCCACACATTTCACAAAGATCGAAAAAAAAAGAACAATATTTTAATTGTTTGTGTAGCACACTTTGAGGGTGTCACCACCCTTTAACAGACAGACGCACGCTTGTCGCTGCTGCTTTAAGGATGCAGGTGCGGCTACAGCCCACACAATTCACAAAGACAGAAAAAAGAAGAATATTTTTATTGTTTGTGTAGCACACTTTGAGGGTGTCACCACCCTTTAACAGACAGACGCACGCTTGTCGCTGCTGCTTTGAGGATGCAAGTGCGGCTACATCGCACACAAGTCACAAACACATTAAAAAAATAGTTTTTTATTTTTTGGAGCACTTTGAGAGTTACACCACCCTTTAACAGACAGACGCACGCTTGTCGCTGCTGCTTTAAGGATGCAGGTGCGGCTACAGCCCACACATTTCACAAAGACCGAAAAAAAAAGAACAATATTTTAATTGTTTGTGTAGAACACTTTGAGGTGTCACCACCCTTTAACAGACAGACGCACGCTTGTCGCTGCTGCTTTAAGGATGCAGGTGCGGCTACAGCCCACACAATTCACAAAGACAGAAAAAAGAACAATATTTTAATTGTTTGTGTAGCACACTTTGAGGGTGTCACCACCCTTTAACAGACAGACGCACGCTTGTCGCTGCTGCTTTAAGGATGCAGGTGCGGCTACAGCCCACACTATTCACAAAGACAGAAAAAAGAAGAATATTTTTATTGTTTGTGTAGCACACTTTGAGGGTGTCACCACCCTTTAACAGACAGACGCACGCTTGTCGCTGCTGCTTTGAGGATGCAAGTGCGGCTACATCGCACACAATTCACAAACACATTAAAAAAATAGTTTTTTATTTTTTGGAGCACTTTGAGAGTTACACCACCCTTTAACAGACAGACGCACGCTTGTCGCTGCTGCTTTAAGGATGCAGGTGCGGCTACAGCCCACACATTTCACAAAGACCGAAAAAAAAAGAACAATATTTTAATTGTTTGTGTAGAACACTTTGAGGGTGTCACCACCCTTTAACAGACAGACGCACGCTTGTCGCTGCTGCTTTAAGGATGCAGGTGCGGCTACAGCCCACACAATTCACAAAGACAGAAAAAAGAACAATATTTTAATTGTTTGTGTAGCACACTTTGAGGGTGTCACCACCCTTTAACAGACAGACGCACGCTTGTCGCTGCTGCTTTAAGGATGCAGGTGCGGCTACAGCCCACACTATTCACAAAGACAGAAAAAAGAAGAATATTTTTATTGTTTGTGTAGCACACTTTGAGGGTGTCACCACCCTTTAACAGACAGACGCACGCTTGTCGCTGCTGCTTTGAGGATGCAAGTGCGGCTACATCGCACACAAGTCACAAACACATTAAAAAAGAAGTTTTTTATTTTTTGGAGCACTTTGAGAGTTACACCACCCTTTAGCAGACAGACGCACGCTTGTCGCTGCTGCTTTAAGGATGCAGGTGCGGCTACAGCCCACACAATTCACAAAGACAGAAAAAAAAAGAACAATATTTTAATTGTTTGTGTAGCACACTTTGAGGGTGTCACCACCCTTTAACAGACAGACGCACGCTTGTCGCTGCTGCTTTGAGGATGCAGGTGGAATCTAGATGGGATTTGGAACTGAGGACACACTACCTCCATCAATTGTCTAAATCCCACTGCACTAATGTCGGATACCGGACGCACGTCTAACACCAACATAGCAGTCAAGGCCTCAGTTATACGTTTTGCTTCAGGATGACTGCTGTCGTACTTCATCCTCATCGCTAGGGACTGTTGGTGGGTCAATTGTTTAGTAAAAGTAGTGATGTTCCTACTTCCTCTCTGGGATGATGAACAACTCCCAGCAGCAGCAACAGCACTAGGAGGAAGTGGTTCTTGATCTTTCCCTATTTTATTTTTATCGGAGAAAGTTTGGTCCTCCATTTATGTTATATTGATATATATACGTGCGGCTAAAGCGCACACAAACACAGAAAATATTTTTTTATTTTTGCTGGAGAGTAGTGCACTTTGTGGGTTACACCACCCTTTAAGAAATGAGCCAGCCGGCTCTTTACTTATGGGACACAGGCGCACGCTTGGCGCTGCTCCTTTGTTGATGCACGTGCAGCCACAGTGCACACAAGTCACAAACACAGAAAATATATATTTTTTTGGTTTGGAGTGTACTTTGGGGGTTACAGAACCCTTTAACGGTCAAGCCAGCCGGCCCTTTACTTATGACACAGGCGCACGCTTGGCACTACTTTGTTGATGCACGTGCGGCTACTGCGCACACAATTCACAAACACAGAAAATAATTTTTTTTTTGGTTTGGACTGGAGTGTACTTTCGGGGGTTACAGCACCCTTAACGGTCAAGCCAGCCGGCCCTTTACTTATGACACAGGCGCACGCTTGGCACTACTTTGTTGATGCACGTGCGGCTACTGCGCACACAATTCACAAACACAGAAAATAATTTTTTTTTGGTTTGGACTGGAGTGTACTTTCGGGGGTTACAGCACCCTTTAACGGTCAAGCCAGCCGGCCCTTTACTTATGACACAGGCGCACGCTTGGCACTACTTTGTTGATGCACGTGCGGCTACTGCGCACACAATTCACAAACACAGAAAATATATTATTTTTTTAGCACTTGGGGGGAGCACCCCTGATGGACAGAGCACCCCCTGGACAACACTACAGCACTCCTTTAGGACTGGGACACTGCACAGGACTTTGGAGTGGACACAGCCCCTATGGAGAACTGACTGCACAACACAGTCCAGCCAGCCCCTATGAACTTTGAAGTAGTGGACAACAGCAGCACTACACTACACTACACAGCCCTAACTCCCACCCTCCCTCTTCACTGTCCACAGCCGAGTGAGAAAATGGCGCCGACGCGGGTACCTTATATAGGATCCAAAACCCGCGAGACTCGGAAGGCGGGATGATGACGTTTTGCCTCGATTTCAGATCCGAGTCAGGCGGGAAAAGTCGAGCCTGACTCGGATCGGACTCGGATCGGGGGGGCTCGGGGGGGTTCGGATTTCAGAAATCCGAACCCGCTCACCCCTAATATATATACATATATATATATATATATATATACACACACAGTATATTATATACAGTCAGGTCCATAAATATTGGGACATTGACAGAATTTTCAGATTTTGGCCTCTATTCACAACCACAATGGCTTTGAAATGAAACAAACAAGATGTGATTTAACTGCAGACTTTCAAATTTAATTTGAGGGTAATTACATCCAAATCAGGTGAACGGTGTAGGAATTACAACGGTTTCAATATGTGCCTCCCACTTTTTAAGGGGCCAAAAGTAATGGGACTATCAACTCAAAAGCTATTTCATGGACAGGTGTGGGCTATTCCCTCGTTATTTCATTATCAATTAAGCAGGTAAAAGGCCTGGAGTTGATTCTAGGTGTGACATTTGCATTTGGAATCAGTTGCTGTCAACTCTCAATATGAGATCCAAAGAGCTGTCACTATCAGTGAAGCAAGCCATCATTAGGCTGAAAAATCAAAACAAACCCATCAGAGAGATAGCAAAAACATTAGGTGTGGCCAAATCAACTGTTTGGAACATTCTTAAAAAGAAAGAACGCACCGGAGAGCTCAGCAACACCAAAAGACCCGGCAGACCACGGAAAACAACTGTGGTGGATGACAAAAGAATTATTTCCCTGGTGAAGAAAAACCCCTACACAACAGTTGGCCAAATCAAGAACACTCTCCAGGAGGTAGATGTATATGTGTCAAAGTCAACAATCAAGAGAAGACTTCACAAGAGTAAATAGAGAGGGTTCACCACAAGATGCAAACCATTGGTGAGCCACAAAAACAGGAAGACAAGATTAGAGTTTGCCAAACAACATCTAAAAAAGCCATTACAGTTCGGGAACAACATCCTATGGACAGATGAGACAAAGATCAACTTGTACCAGAGTGATGGGAAGAGAAGAGTATGGAGAAGGAATAGGAACTGCTCATGATCCAAAACATACCACCTCATCATTGAAGCATGGTGGTGATAGTGTCATGGCGTGGGCATGTATGGCTGCCAATGGAACTGGTTCCCTTGTATTTATTGATGATGTGACTGCTGACAAAAGCAGCAGAATGAATTCTGAAGTGTTTCGGGCAATATTATATGCTCATATTCAGTCAAATGCTTCAGAACTCATTGGACAGCGCTTCACAGTGCAGATGGACAATGACCTGAAGCATACTGCAAAAGCAACCAAAGAGTTTTTTAAGGCTAAAAAGTGGAATGTTATGCAATAGCCAAGTCAATCCCCTGAACTGAATCCGATTGAGCATGCATTTCACATGATGAAGACAAAACTGAAAGGAAAATGCCCCAAGAACAAGCAGGAACTGAAGACATTTGCAGTAGAGGCCTGGCAGAGCATCACCAGGGATGAAACCCAGCATCTGGTGATGTCTATGCGTTCCAGACTTCAGGCTGTAATTGCCTGCAGAGGATTTGCAACAAAGTATTAAAAAGTGAAAGTTAGATTTAGGATTATTTAGTTTGTCCCATTACTTTTGGCCCCGTAAAAAGTGGGAGGCACATATAGAAACTGTTGTAATTCCTACACCGTTCACCTGATTTGGATGTAATTACCCTCAAATTAAATCTGAAAGTCTGCATGTAAAGCACATCTTGTTTGTTTCATTTCAAAGCCATTGTGGTGGTGAATAGAGGCCAAAATATGAAAATTCTGTCAATGTCCCAATATTTATGCACCTGACTGTATAATTCACAGTACACCTGCGCCACAAGAGATATTAGTTCTGATTATAATCATGTCCTCTTACTGTACTTGTAACATCGTAACTTTGTTTCAGATAGAGCTCATCCATGGATGTAATTTTCCTGTCCCAAATTAATTGACTTTTGAGGCAGTGGTTCCCAAACTGTGCACCGCGGCACCCTGGGGTGCCTCGGGACACTTGCAGGGGTGCCTTAGGTTGGTGGCCCAGCACCAAATCAAATTCTTTATGATAAATGTAATGTAAATATGTGCACAAACAGAAGCACAAACCTGTCCACCACTATATTACCAAACCTAAGGATGACAGGTGAATACAATTTACTTCACTGTACTTCACTACATTTTTTTCTGAATTTCTCAATAACAAACTTTTGGCTTAGGGGTGCCGTGAAAACAATGCTAATGCACTTGGGTGCCATGATTTAAAAGAGTTTGGGAACCACTGTGTTAAGGAGATCTTCCTTCACCCAGTGCAGATGAGAATCATTGGGCTGGATGTATCAGACATCGCATTTTGAACGCAACATTACTTACCACATACATAGCAATGTTTATTAATGCCGTTCACATATAGTTAGGATATTAAAACGGCAAAGGACAGCTATTCAATAAATGTTTTCTTTGGCAGTGTGATGACTTACGGATTTATGACCTGGGAGTACTTCTGCGCATGCGTGGTTATCAACCAGCACATGTGCGAGCCTCAGGGGACTCTGATATGGTTCCTATTGTATCCCTTTTGGAGAAAATATTGCCTATTGGGTGCAAGTTCCGGAAACTTTTGCATCCGGAGCTTGATACATATGGTCAATGCAGACAAACTTCAGAAAACTGCATTTTTCATGGGTTTGACTGCATTTTAGTATTTATACATCCCGCCCATTGTCAGTTGAGCCGGGTATAAACACCCACTTCATAAAAACAGTGCGGCATCAGCGGAGTGTCCCTCCTTTCAGTTGGTTTCCAGGCAAAAAGGCTGCAGATAAGTCCGTTTGTAAATAGGAACTGTGTATTAGTTGTTCCTTTGTAGGTACGTTGGTTAAACAGTCTGCCCGGCTGTCGCGTTCTATGATCTCACCATGGGATCTCTGATGGTGTAGTATAGGAATAGGCAGCCGGTCAGGTTTCAGAAGTGTGAATGCTTTGGCCGGCTCTCCTGGAGTCCTGCAATTTAGCAACATACAGAGTGTGTGCGATGGGGAGCCGGTCCGTTCTCAGCGCCCTGATAGAAACAGATTCAGCCTCGTTCTAGTCAGTTGACTCTCAACGTGTTTCCATGTGTTCCCACACCTTCGTCAGGAGCACTCCTGACAAAGGTGTGGGAACACACGGAAACGCATTGAACAAATTCACAAACTTTCAGAGTCATTGACTAGAACATGGACATGACGTACACAAGTGGGCGTCTTAAAACAGGCTGGTGGGTGTCTGCATACACTATGTGATAGCTCTCTAAGAAATACTGGGTGTGCTAATTCATTGCTGTGTGGTAGCACTGCCTACGCAAGTTGCATACACATTGTGCGAGCGATCGCATGTAGCGAGCGGCTCTGAATCAGGCCCTGTTGTTGTTGCCCACAGTAACCCATCACTGCATCCATCTATCCGGCCACAATTTCTGAGTTTGGGAGGGAATGAAGTTGAAATACCGGTGTGCAGCATGCCGGCACTCAGAATGATGGTTCTGGAATCCTGACACCAGTCAGAATCCCAGCGCCAGGATGCAGTTGAAATACTGGCATGTGGGATGCTGGCGCTCAGAATGTCGGCACATGAAACCCGACATCAGTCAGAATCCCGGCTCCAGGATCCCAACGGTAAGTAGTTGGGTTATGGGGAGGGTTAGGCACTAGGGGGAGGTTTCGGCACTGCCGAGGGGAGAAATAGGGTAGGCACTAGGGGGGGAGGTTAGGTTTTAAAGTGCGGGGAGGGAGGGGTAGAATACTTACCCGACAGGTGTTGGTATCCTAACCCTGTCGGGATGCTGTCGGGGGATTCTGACCACCGTGATACCAAGCGACGGCATCCCGTACAGAACTCGATTGAGAGCTTTACCAGCCACAGCTGCAGATTGCTCCTCCAGCCTGTAACAACGAGTGACCATGAGCACTGTGAGTGGAGGACCGGGACAATGCTTGTGTAATAGTGAGGACACCAGGCTTGCAAAATTATTGGCACTGGAGATAGAAACTGGGGTAGCCAGGGGGGGAGTGAATGCCCCTGTGACATTTAGTCATTGGTGATACCTCTAAGGGGGGTATTCATGAAAGCTTGGAGAGAAAATTGTGAGAGATAGAGTATCAACCAATCTGCTCCTGTCATTGTACAATATGTGGCCCTCATTTATCAATGAGTTTTATCATAGGCAATGAGTTTTAAAACTCATTGCATATGATAATGGTGCTCCAGCCAATCAGCTCCTAACTGACATCTGTATGAAAAATGACAGTTTGAAGCTGATTGGTTGAAACACCATTTATCATGCACAATGAATATTAAAATATTGTTATTTATATTTATTGAGTTTGATAAAACTCGTTGATAAATGGGCCCCTGTGTTTGAAAAATGACAGGAGCTGTTTCGTTTGTACTTTATCTTTCACAATTTTATCTCCCAGCTTTCATGAGTACCGCTCATTTATCAATGAGTTTTAGCATTTCTTGAAAACATGACTTTCTTGAAAACAGTTAATACATCTCTAATTTGTCATCTTAATGAGAGAACTCCTCATAAAGCTAGGTTGATGCATACCAGTATTTAACTGCAAATTAGAGATACCAAAGCCTGCTAGCCTCCAGTTAAAGAAACAAAAGACCTTTTTGTTTACCTTACAAAATATCTCCAGAATACCAAAAGCTTCCAATTAAACTTTCTAACAAATGGAAGCACCTCGTATTGCCAGCTGCTATATGATTGTAGGGGAGATTGTGGCAGAAACTGAATAAATTCCCTTTTATATATCACCTTCCACCAGATTTGCCATTGTAGCCCCTGGGAATTAGGATAACCAATTTGTAAGGGAAAGATAACCCACAGGAAGGAAAAATTTGCTTCACTCATCCTTACGTTTGGAAAATACTGTATTTTACAGAAAAGGCTGTAGAATAAAAAATTATATATGGGCCATATATCAAATATACAGTTTACTAGTAATTGGGTCTATGGTCTGTAGATTGAATAACTTTAAAATAGGTTATAGGGAATTAGATTAGTTCAATGTAAAGCATATTAAACAGATTGGGTACGGGATGCAAGCACTTGGGATCCCAGTGGTCAGAATCCCAACGCCAGCATCCCGACATGGTCGGTAAGTATCCCAACCCTAACTCTCCCTTGCTACTGACTAAATCTTACCCTCCTTCCCTAGTGCCTAAACCTAGCCCCCCTACTGCCTAACCCTACACCCCTAATGCCTCACCCTTCCCTTAGTGCCTTACCCTAACCCTTAATCCTGACCCTCCCCCTAACCCCACTGCTTACCATCTGGATGCCGGCGCCGGGATTCTGACTGATGTTGGAATTCCGGTGCCGCCATTCTGAATGCCGGCATCCCGACAGCCAGGACTATGACCACATTCCAGTGTATATATTGCTAATGGTAAATAAAACTAGTTAATACATGTAGCAAATGTTAGACTTAATTTGGAACAGATGATTGCATATTGTATTAAGAAACGTAGGTGAATAATTTAGTGTTAATCACTTGAATGTTTATAAAGAGCTTTGGATTGTGATACTGTATTTCCATTGACTTTACAAATATTTTAAATTGTGACTCCAAGTAACCAACGTAAAAAAAAATGTACAGATGTGTCCTCACACTCTTTGCTGCAGCCATGCTGAAAAGCCCCTTTCAGCACAACAGGTCCCGTGAGACTCTGATAGCACAGGACATTTTTTTTGTATCTTTTGTCGTCGAAATGCATCTAAGTCGAAATGCAATGCGACTAGGATGCACAAGCAGACTGTGCTGAATAATTTGATATGCGACATTTGTATATACGCCCGACGTTAACAGAATAGCACGAGACCTGGTGGTTCACTCACACCAGGCAAGTTGTGCTGCATGGCGTATTGAGGCTAGATGTTTAAGGACACATCTGTAACTAAACAAAATTATAAAGCAACACTTTATTTTAACAGTTTTCAATTATTGTGTCTGGGAGTTGTGGGAGACCTTGCCTCTCTGTGGTGGTACAACAAAGAAAAGATAGGTCTTCTACACCTTCCAACAACTATTGCAGTGAACCTGTAAGTAAAGACCAGGCTAACATATTTTGTCATATAAAAGGACTGATAACAGAGGGTCCATCAAAATCCCATGTCACATGGGCTTTTGATGGACATAGGCAATATACTGCAAGCGACAAGTAAAATTAGAAAAAAAAGCATGATAAGACTAGTACAGAGAGGGAAAGGCTTGTTATTATGTTGTTTGCTGTGTTCCTGAAAAATATATTTATATGACTTGCATTCACAGTATTCTGTTATATACCCATATAATATATATGTCCTGTACTTTGCTATATACTCATTACACAGTATAATAATGCATATGTCGGTCTTATATTATACTGTACCCCGGTCTATGGCCCTCATTCAGAGGCGGTCGGAGGATGCAAGCGGTCGCTCAGAAACTGGGCGGCCGCTTGCATCCTGACCGGCCGCCTCTGTTTCGGTCGTTAGGCTGTGGGTTAACACCCACAGCTCTAACGACCGATAGGGTGATGGTCGCGATGGTCATTGACCATCGCGACCATCGGAGCTTACGACGAGACCCTAGGGTAGGGTCTCACTTGTCGTAAGCCCCGGAGAGCTTCTGGCTCTATCAGAGCTGGAAGCTCTCCACTGACATCACTAGTGATGTCAGTGGGGCCTCCCTCAAACAGCAGGTGTTCCCATGGGAACGCCTCCATTTGGGCTGCCACCCCCCCGGCCCGCCTTCCAAACGGGGCGAGCTGTCAATCAACATCGACAGCTCGCCTCCTTTGGAAAGAGACCCGGCGCTGTCGGTCGTAACGGGTCTCACGCATGCGCACGAAGGAGCCGGCTCCCACATCGAGGAAGCCATGCAGTCGTAGACCGTACGGCCGCCTCTGAATAAAGCCCTATGTCTCTACTCTATAGCCAGTATAATGTACAGTATGTATGTGTCTGTCCTGTATTATACTGTATATACCAGGTATAATGTATATGTCTATCCCAGGGCCGTAACTAGGGTGGTGCAGCCGGTGTCACCACACAGGGCGCAACAGCCCTGAGGGCAGAACCAGCCACCCACCACAATGTTCCCAGTGCCTCTGATGCATGCAAGCCAGTGCATGCTCAGTGTCTAACCCTGGCTGCTCTGACTGAGGGAAAGAGGGGAGTGCCGCAGGGTGGGTGGTGCGGCCGGTGCCTACTCACCATGCTCAACGTCTGCCACCCCTGCCGCAAGTGAAGTTGTCACAGCCAGACACACACAGCTCTAGGCTGGCTGTGAGGAAGAAGGGGGTGGACCTAGTGAAGACAGGAGCAATTGAAGCAAGCTGCTGACCAGACCAGGAGGAGGATCTGTTAACTGTGCTGCTGTTTAGTTACCAGCCAGTGCCTCGGTCAGCCCAACCAGGTGTGTATGGTGGACTGTGGAGGCCAGCTGTCCAGCACAAGGAGGGTGCCAGCAGGAGAGAAGACAGCAATAAAGTTTGCAGGTTAGTGTGCTAGAGGATTAGGGGGAGCAGGGTGTGGTTAAGAGGGGAGGATTTGGGCAATGTGATCTGTAGGGGGGCAGGTGAGTCCACGGTGTGAGTTGTTAAAGGGGACAGTGTGAGTGGGGGGCAATGAACTTTGAGTGGGGGCAGCGTGAGGAGGGCAGTAAGCTTTGAGGTCTGCAGTGTGAGCGGGAGCTGTGTGGGGATGTGATTGGGGACAGAGATAGCTTTGAGTGTGGGCTATGTGAGGAGGACAGTGAGCTATGAGTGGCAGCTGAGTGAGGAGGGCAGTGAGCTATAAGTGGGGGCAGTGTGAGGAAGGCAGTAAGCTGGGAGGGGGGAGCAGTGTGAGCTGTGATTGAGGGCAGTGATAGCTATAAGTGGGACCAGTGTGGGATGTGATTTGAAGCACTGATAGATATAAATGGGGGGTGGTGAGAGCAGGGGCAGTTGACGGGGAGCAGGGAACAGTGAGGGCCATGATAGTTATAAATGGGGGTGGTGAGAATAGGGGCAGTGTGATGGGGAGCAGTGTGGGTTGTGATTGGGGGCAGTGATAGCTATAAATGGAGGTGGTGAGAGCGGGGTCAGTGTGATGGGGAGCAGTGTGGGCTGTGATTGGGGGCAGTGATAGCTATAACTGGGGGCAGGGAGCTGTGGGGAGGGTAGTGAGAGTGGGGCAGTGTGGGCTGTGATTGGGTGGTATAACATGTATAACGTTCTAGTGTAGAGTAATGTGTATAAGGGGCTCTATGTGGCATAATGTGTATAAGGGGCTCTATATGGCATAATGTGTATAAGGGGCTCTATGTGGCATAATGTGTATAAGGGGCTCTATGTGGCATAATGTGTATAAAGGCCCCAATGTGGCATAATGTGCATAAAGGCCCCAATGTGGCATAATGTGTATAAGGGGCTAGTGTGGCATAATGTGTATAAGGGGCTCTATGTGGCATAATGTGTATAAGGGGCTCTATGTGGCATAATGTGTATAAAGGCCCCAATGTGGCATAATGTGTATAAAGGCCCCAATGTGGCATAATGTGTATAGGGGGCAAGTGTGGCATAATGTGTATAATGGTCTCTATGTGGCATAATGTGTATAAGGGGCTAGTGTGGCGTAATATGTATAAGGGGCTCTATGTGGCATAATGTGTATAAAGGCCCCAATGTGGCATAATGTGTATAAGGGGCTAGTGTGGCATAATGTGTATAAGGGGCTCTATGTGGCATAATGTGTATAAGGGACTCTGGGGGTCATTCAGACCCGGTCGTTGGCCCCCCACAGAGCATGCGCACGACGGCGCCGGCGCCGTCATGCGCATGCGTGAGACCCGCTACGACCAACAGCGCTGGTCGTATCGGGTCTCGATCCAAAGGGGGCAAGCTGTCGATGTTGATTGACAGCTCGCCCCGTTCAGAAGGTGGGCCGGGGGGTGGCAGCCCAAACGGAGGCGTTCCCATGGGAACGCCTGCCGTTTGGGGGAGGCCCCACTGACATCACTAGTGATGTCAGTGGAGAGCTTCCGGCTCTGACAGAGCCAGAAGCTTTCCGGGGCTTACGACAAGTGAGACCTTACCCTAGGGTCTCGTCGTAAGCCCCGATGGTCGCAATGGTCAATGACCATCGCGACCATCACCCTAGCGGTCGTTAGAGCTGTGGGTGCAAACCCACAGCCTAACGACTGAAACAGAGGCGGGCGGTCAGGATGCAAGCGGCCGCCCAGTTTCTGAGCGACCGCTTGCATCCTCCCGCCGCCTCTGAATGAGGCCCTCTATGTGGCATAATGTGTATAAGGGGCTAGTGTGGCATAATGTGTATAAGGGGCTCTATGTGGCATAATGTGTATAAGAGGTACTACTGTGAGGCGTAACATGTATAAAGGGGTTTGGGGTTTTACTTTGTGATGTAATGTGTATAACAGACTACTGTGCGTGGTAATGTGAATTGATACTTTTGTGTGGCCACGTTCCATCCAGGTGAGGCCACGCCCCCTTTATTTTTGATGCACGTCTTCAATGCACACTATCCCTTTTTAAAATATTGGGAGGGGGGCACCAATGCTCTTTCTGGCACAGGGCTCCAAAATGCCTAGCTACGGCTCTAGTGTATCCTGTATAATATTTATCAAAAGCTGTGAATGTGAGTAATGTTTTCCCTTTTGGTTTTCATTCCTGCTCTGGTATGAAATGCTTTGTAATTATAAAGCTGGGTGCATACTTGTACGACCCACAATCTTGATGACAGTCGGGGAGATTTACCTTCGCCCTGGACCATGCAAGATTGCTGGTACACTTTAGAGAATTTAATGGCGAAATGATGTTTCGTTCCTTCCTTCATTAATATGCCCTACACCACATGTGATATCATGTGAATGGCATAGCAGCATGGGCAATCACATGATTATGCATGCGACCCACGGGAGCATGCATTCGGGCATACACTGTACCATATGTCCAATTTGTCATTCCAATATGGCAAATGAGGCCAATATAGTGCAAGTGTGTACCCACCCTAAGGTGTTGGTACTTTTATGTGGTCAGCAGTGCTTTGTTTTGTACTAATTAGTAGTGGTACTACAAAATAAAGAAGCCAATAGTGAGTGTCATTGAGCATACATAAAAAAAAGCACTCGTGGTAATTTTGTAAAGTGTTGTCTATGGGAGAACTGGGGAGGACTGGAGTGGAGCAATCTGTTTTCAGCCATGAAATGGTGAACCATATATATCATATTCTGTATTTATTATAGTTGTTCTGTTACTGTATCTCTCCTTACCACACAATGGGCCAAATGTAATAGGTTTCGAATTTGTTAAAAATGCAAGTTTAGCGCTAGACTCACATTTTTTACTCACTCGCAAATGTAATAGGGTGCGACTATAGTAAAACTCGCATTTCTACTTCAGGGTCCATAGGGTATCCACCGAATACCTTGGTGTATAGGTGATGATGTCAGTCACGGGCACCACAGAGTTAAGTTTCTCAGCCTCCCAGTATGCACTGGTGTCCCCCTCCTATACCCCGCCCCCGAGCCAAGGCAAATCAGTTTTCATTGGTGCCCGGCTCGGAGTCACAGAGGGGGGCTGTTATGGCCCCTGAAGTTTTTCTTTCATGCAGCTGTGGCTGCACATCTGAGTTGTACAGCATGGACAGTCAGTACTGTTGGTTGGTATCTGGGGTCACAGCTAGCGGTGACCCCGGATACCTGGACTGTGGCCGGATCCAAGGGGGGCAGGTAAAGACAACACAGTCCCAAGTCCCCAGGCAGGGGGCTCCCTGGGGACTGGCTGCAGTGTGGAGCCACGTACTAACTTGGGCTTCCACTATGCCCCTGGGACAGTGGGCCGCGGCTGTACGGCAAACATCCGGCATCCTGGGGGTTAATTGCAAACCAGGGGAGTGCACCTTCCCTGCTTACAGCCGGCACCTCCCCCGCTGAACACGGCCTCTCCACAGCGGTCTGGTCCCTCTGTGTCAGCGCTCCTCCCCCGGGCCCGCCTCCTCTCTGCTCCTGGGCGGCCATCTTCCTCTGAGTGACTTGGCAAGCGCTGCTGGATGCTGATCGTCGGTGGCTGTGTGGTCCGGGTCCCCCCCGCATACCTCTCCTCTGCTGTAAGGTCAGTGTATGCAGTGTTTCCTACCAGACTCTATGTCTGTGTAGTTGAGCTCAGCGCTGATAGTGCAGGGATTTCTTCTGCATTGTATGTGACTAACTGCTAGCGCTGCTGCCTGCACTTTCACTTTCTGACTGTCAGCCATTTTTACTATCTCTGTCATCCTCTGATAAAGCCCTTGCGGTGCAGTGTTGCAGAGTGTTCATTGCCTCACCATACAAGTATTTGTCTGTGAGGTGTGTCACATACACTCCATTACACTCATCATGTCTAAGAGTGAAAGTGATTTTCCTCTCCAGCTAAAGTGTACCACATGTAATGTACCATTAGCGGAGGGTGATGGTAACACTGAGGGGTTATTTAGGGCGTGTTCTCTAATGTCACGCCTGATTTCTGTCACTGCACCAGTACAGGAAACGCCCTGGGTTTGTTATGCTAATGCACTTACAACCCTTGTGGGCCAGCTAGCGACGCCCCCTGCGTTCCCCCAGATGGGGTTATCGCAGCAGTCAGTGGTGTCATCACCCATGCAGGGGTTCCCCAGACAGTTGATGGTACCCCAGTGTCTCCCGCTGTCACCCCCCCAGGTCTCACAAGAGCCTGCATGGGTTAATTCCTTGTCCACTACGGTGGAACACCTGTCGGACGTTTTACAAGGGGAGTTATCATTGTGGCCACATAAGTGACCTTTAGCATCTCAGACAGCTCAATATGAGGATGAGCTGTCGTCTGACGACGGTGAGATGTTTGACCTTTCTGACCAGGAGCCCCTCTGTACTAAAGAGATGGACTCTAAGTCTGAGGTCTATATACCTGTCCTTATATGTGCAGTCCGTATGGCCTTGGTTATTGAGAATGACGATCACCACGTGGCCAAATCCAAATATGCCTTCTTTAAGGATATTAAGGGTGATACCACCGTATTTCCTCTGTCTGGTCAGCTAGTGGATCATTTAGAGGAGGCGTGGAAAAATCCAGGTAAATGGTACCAGCCTCAAAAATGTTTGGCTTTTGCATACCCCTTTGTGGATAATTATTTCTCTCAGTGGGAATCTCCTCCCCAAGTTGATGCACGCCTAGTGAGGAGTGCTACATTGCCCATGCCCTCCATGTCCTCCTTAAAGGATGCTACGGATCACAAGTTTGAAATATGCCTTAAGTCCATTTATTCCCTTGCTGGCCAGAGTCATGGAGCACTGGGTTGATAGTTTGGAGGCGTCTCTGGACTCTGACTCTTCTGCGGAGTTAGTTGGCAATCTCAGAGACTCAGCCACTTACATTAATGAGGCAGCCTTGGATATCGGTCTCCTCACCTCCAGGATCTCCTCTGCGGCTGTAGCCGCTCGCCGCACCTTATGGTTGTGCTCTTGGAAAGCGGACGCAGATTCCAAGAAGGGCTTGGAATGCTTGCCATTTTTTTAACAAAATTTATTTTTAATTTTACATAAATAAAGTACAATAAAAATATGTGCATGGATAAGAGAAATATTTAGCATATTACAGAGACAAAAATATAGGATAATAAAGTATCCAAAATACACATATATAGCAATAAACCAATCTGAAAACAGATAAAAGATTTCTATATATCATAGCACATATTCAAAATAGATTGTAAATAATAGTATGAAATACACAAGAGAACAAGTACGAAATAGAAAAAGGTGTAAAAGAAAGAGGGGAGAAATTAAGAGAAAAGAAAAGGAAGAAAAAGAGGAAGAATAAGATGGGGGACAGGGTAAGTGGGAAAGAGGCCGAATCCGGGTTTATATTGTAAATTGGGAACACTTAAATAGAAGTCGCCATAGTAAAATGGAGAGAAAATAAATAAATAATATAAATTAATTATGAACGTTAGAGTAGAAGGTTCAAAAAGCCTGAGGGCAGGGTCCCATGTGGTGTGGTGTTGTTATAGAGGAACCGGTCACACCAAACCATTAGGAACCTAGGAGAGGTATTGTGGATATAAGCTGATATTTTCTCCATGGCCGCCACGTGCCAAATTTTATTTATAAGTTGTTGGCGAGGAGGAGGGTCAATATCTTTCCAATGTCTAGCAATTAGACATTGAGCTGCATTCAGAATATGTGAAGAGAGCTTAACGGCATGTTTATTAATGCCCTCAAGTGGACAGCCAAGGAGGAAAGACCAGGGAGACTTAATCAGTGGCATTTTAAAAATTTCCGAGAGGAGACTGGCAACCCCGTCACATAATTGGACTATTTTAGGGCATGACCACCATATGTGTATGAAAGTGCCTATCTCGCCACAACCTCTCCAACATTGATCAGAGGCCAAATGATACATTTTGTGCAAATGGGCAGGTACCATATACCATCTATAATACACTTGTAGGCATTTTCCTTAATTAAGGAAGAAATAGAGGACTTAGACACCCTCTCCTGCTCCACAAACCATGTATTCTCATCAAGTGGACTCCCTAAATCTTTTTCCCATTGAAGTTCATGATTTGGCATATCTGGGAGTTTAACAGAGAGCAAAAAGTTATAAATAACAGATATGATACCTTTCATGAGAGGATTATGGAGACACAAAGACTCAAATGACGTTAAAGATCTATCAATTGAATTAGGAGGGAGGGAATTGATAAAATATCGAACTTGAATACAGGTAAAAGTGTTGATAGATGATATGTTGAATTTATTCTGTAAGGAACCCAGAGAGGCGCACCCACCCGAGTCGAGGATATCAGATACCACCCTAACCTCACCTTTAATCCATGGAGAGAAGCGGGCGAGGTTGAAACCCGGGGAAAATGCCGGATTAAACCATATAGGAGTAACAGGGGATGGGTAGGAGGTAATATTATAGTGAGATGTACAATGATCCCAAATGGAGCATGTAAAAGAGATAACCAGATGCAAGCGAACAGATTAGGTCTGTCAGGTGCAGCCAAACCTACGATAGTGGACATAAAAGGGATATCGCATGAATTAGCTTCAACTTCTACCCACCTAGGTACCTGGGAGGGAGCAAACCAAGCTGTTGCCTGGCTTAAATGGGTAGCGTAATAATAGAGTTTAACATCAGGAAACCCGTTGCCCCCATTGGTAGTGGGGTGATTGAGAGTGAGAAAACTGACACGGGGAGGCTTGGATTTCCATACAAATTGAACAAACCACCTGTATAATTGCAATAAAGTTGGTTTGGTAACAGCAACTGGGAGGGTCTGAAAGAGGTAGAGTAGTCTAGGTATGAGGTTCATCTTAACTGCCACTAATCTACCTAACCAGGAAATAATTAGATCATGCCATCGGAGAAGATCTAGTTTAATTGTTTTGAGCAGAGGGGGAAAGTTTGCAAAGAATAGGGTGTCTTATCTGTTTGTAATATATACTCCTAGATATTTAATTATAAAGGGATGCCAGGCAAAGTTATAATTGTGATGCAGGAGATCCAAGGCCATAGGTGATATATTAAGCGCGAGAGATTCAGTTTTAGAAAGGTTAACCTTGTAGCCCAAGAGAGAGCCGTATTCAGACAAAACTTGAAAGAGTTTCGGTAGAGACGTATGGGGAGAAGTTAAAGTTAGAAGAATGTTGTCGGCATAAAGGGACACTTTATATTCTGCCTTTCCTAGTAAGGTTCCTCTAATATCTGAATTAAGGCGGATTTGAGCTGCAAGAGGTTCAATAACCAAAGCAAAGATCAGGGGTGACAAAGGGCACCCCTGTTTAGTGCCATTGGGTATGGGGAAGGGGGACGAGAGAATACCATTCACAGCGACCCTAGCTGAAGGGGTAGTGTATAGGGCCTGGATGCCCTGGAGAAAATTACTACCTAAGCCAAAGACTCTCAGTGTTTGGATCATGAAGGGCCAGCAAATCCGGTCAAAGGCCTTCTCAGCGTCTAGGGAAAGCTTGGGTATGAGTAGAATTAATGGAGTTAATGAGGCTAATAACCCGTCTAGTATTGTCCCTGGCCTGTCTCCCAGGTATAAAGCCAACTTGATCGCTATGAACTAGGCTGGGCAATACGGAGTTCAGGCGGTTGGCAAGTATCTTAGCATAAATCTTAGCATCAGTGTTCAACAGCGAGATAGGTCTATAATGGGCACAGTTGGAGTGATCTTTTCCCTCTTTGGGAATGACAATAATCCTAGCTTCCAGGACCTCCTTGGAGAAAGAGCCTCCTGACATCACACCGTTGAATACCTTAGCAAGATAAGGGAACAGTAAGGAGTTAAAGGATTTATATGTGGCCGTAAAGCCGACTGGGCCAGGGGCCTTATTGGCCTTCAGGTTCTTTATCACTTCTGAGATCTCCTGCGCTTCAATTTCAACATTTAGGGATTCAAGGGCCGAGGAAGATAGTTTAGGTAAATTACAGCTGGTTAGAAAACTTTGTATAGAGTCCTCAGTAGGGAGAGGACTATTCAAAGAAGATGAGAGATTATACAGTTTGTTATAAAATTTACAAAACTCTACAACAAATAACTTAGTTTAAAAAAGAAATGCAAATAAAAATTAAAAAACTAAAATGGGGATAAGGGATGAAGGGCTTAGCTGGATCAAGGATAGGTAAGTTCATATGAGGCTGGAACCAAGAGTCCCAACGCGTTTCATCCGTGTGATGGACTTCTTCAAGGGATGCAACACTCCTGTCAGGGACCTTATATATATACCCCTTAAGTAAGGATAATGGGAGGTGTTTAGAATTGATTATGACAACTTCCGGTTTTCACTAATTGAAAAGTCATTAAAAAGTCGTGGCTGATATATATCCAAGGTAATGTTCCTTTAGATAAGTGCATCGCTTTCACAGTGTATAATTTTGGATACCAGAACTCATTTTTCGGGTGTGTAAACGGAGTTAGCCGGGTCATCACATGATGTCCGCTTCATCATTTCCGCCCTGCTTGATGTAGCCTCTCGCGCCACTTCTGCCCATGCACTCATGCTTCACCGCTGTTCTGTATCGGATCGTCACCTGATGTCCGCTATGTCATTTCCGCTCGGCTGTGTGTAGCCTCTCGCGTCACTTCCGCCCATAAATACAGGGTGTTACCATGTTGCTAGCGGCCATATTGCTACACCTTTGTTTGATTTTAGATGGGGGCCATCTTGGTACTCTACTTTATGTCAAAATCGCGGCTATTTTAAGCCTTTAAATATACGATTTTTGCCATAGATGTCTCGCTGTATTTTTATGCATAAACATCTGTTGGTACCTACATAATATAATAAAGAATAATATTAATATTGTATTTGTGGGTACAGATTTATAAATATTTCCATGTTTTGCTAGTATATTAGATGGCACTGTAAATAGGTGTTATTGTATACACAAATTTATGAAAGATATATTAAATAGTTAAAACCGTGAGAAATGATTATTAATACAAATTAGACATGGGTAATTGTCAGTGATAATTGAAACCAGGGTGTTACTATATTAATTTTCATATACTACCAATTTTTAATTAAATAAAAAAAAATGGAAAAGGAGGCACAATAGCATAAAATATAATAATTAATATTTCTATAAATATAAATGTGAATATATGTTTAGGTATATATTAAAAGATATATTTTCCAAATAGAATAAGTTTATAAGCTAGGAAAATCATAATAGGATATCTGGAGGAAAATCATTATACTAAAATCCAGGATTAATGGTCTTAAATGAATTCTTCAAAATAATCCATATAGATGATATCAGTTTGGTCCTTTTGATCCTGAGTCGTCTTTTGATTCATCAAGTGGGGACGACGTTATCAGATGAGATTGGTTTCAAAGGTTGTTGCCGGTTGATTGGTGTTCAAATCATGACGGAATATACTTTTCAGTCTCAAACTGGTACTACAGTACCTGGTATTCCCCAGAGGTCCCCCAGTCTCCTGCGCCTCAATTTCAACATTTAGGGATTCAAGGGCCGAGGAAGATAGTTTAGGTAAATTACAGCTGGTTAGAAAATTTTGTATAGAGTCCTCAGTAGGGAGAGGACTATTCAAAGAAGATGAGAGATTTTACAGTTTGTTATAAAATTTATGAAACTCTTCAGTGATACGTAAGGGATCTCTAATAGGGTCGCCTGCGCGAGAGTTAATCATCAAAACATTGTTCTGTGAGAGTTTAGAACACAATCCAGATGCCAGCATTCTATCTGCTTTGTCTCCTTTTTCATAAAATGTTTGATTTAAGAGAAGTCTTAGCTTTTGCTGTAAGAAGGAGGCCTAGTTCTCCTCTGGCAGCCACAAGTTTACGATAATCATCCGCTGCGCCTGAGGCTTTATGAGTTCTGTCTAATTGGGCAATGAGGTCCATGAGTTCAAGAAACCTCTTAGTCCTAGTCTTCCTGGCAAAAGCCGCTGACTTAATCAGGGATATCCGGATCATGGCCTTATGGGCATCCCAGAGAAGCTGTGGAGATACAGTAGGACTGGAGTTAAGAGAGAAATACTCAGAGGTCAACTGTGATCATAGGGCCAGATTTACAAGGAGCCTATCATTAAGGAGCCAAACATAAGAGCTATTACGAGGGAAAGGAGATTCAATATCTACTGTGAATGGGGAGTGGTCTGACCAGGTGCTGGGGTGAATACTGACGTCTAATATTCATTGCGCAGGGTCAATACCAAGAAAAATCATGTCTAGTCTTGTGTGGACATAGTGAACAGGCGAGTAAAAGGTATAGTCCTTAGCAGTAGGCTCTTTTATGCGCCATGCATCCAATAGGAGGTGCTGAGAAAGAAATTGTTGTAAGGCTTCCAAGTTAGCATGGATAGAGCTAACAGATGAGCATGGGGGAGTTTTAGATCTATCAAGGCGAGAATCTAAGGTAGCGTTAAAATCACCTGCCATGACCACTCTACCTCTTCTATGTTGGGACAACAACGAACTTAGAGTGCGAAAAAGCATGGTTGGGCAGAGTAGGGGGCGTACACATTAACAAACGTAAAAAGAATACCATCTAATTCCCCAATCAAGAGAAGATAGTGCCCCTCTGGGTCCCTAATGATTGAGGAGGGAACAAAGGTGACGCGACGAGAGAATAGTATAGATGCACCCTTCTTTTTACGAGTAGGGTCACATGCATGATAAGTGGAGGGGAAGTATTTAAGTTCTGGGTGATGAGTACCAGCGAAATGGGTCTCCTGTAAAAATATAATATCGCCTTGAAGTTGGCGGAGAGTGTGAAATAGGGTAGATTGACGTTGCGGGCTGTTTAGACCTCTAACATTAATTGTTATAAATTTGGTAGTCGTGGAGGATTATAGAGAGTGACGAGCGAAGAAGTGGTCAAAAGGGAATAGGCGAGTAATAAACCAAAGAGCCCGGATTTCAGCCTCAGGAAAAAAAGACAGAGAGAGAGGAGAGGAAAAGGAGGAAAGAGAGGGTAAGGAACGGGGAAAGCCCTGTCCTTGTGGTCGGACCCACGGAAGAAGTTGGCTAAGAAGCCTAGAGCGTCCTAGGCCTGTCATTATGCCCGCATGGGGGTGAGTGGTCAAAGATGCCAAGAGGGGAGCGCAATGTTAGAGGGATACAATAAAGGAGAAGACAAGCTCCAGGTGTGGACTAGTAGTAAAAACAATACAAGAAAACATCATGGTGACAAGAAGTTACTTAAAAGGAGAAGGAGAGAGGATATGTATGTAGGTTAGGGAAGGATGGAAGGCAATGCAACCTCCATATAAAGAATGGTGAAAAGAGGTCGGTCACCATGTTAAATAAACATCAAGTGTGTTAAGGTATAGTATAAAATACAGTAAAACAGAATTTAGCATATCACAGTGATAACAACAAGATATATAAAGCAACTAGCATAAAAACTATACATTGCCCTAGTATCTATTTTAATAATTTAAATAATACGATATAAGACATTGGGCGGACCAGGTCAGGAAAATAGTCAACACCAAAGATGGGAGGACAAATTGGTGACCTGTGGAGTTAAAAAAACTAGCAAAGATAGTGGGACAACTGAAGGCACACTAAGAAGGAAATGGAAGCATTGTTACAGAGCATTACACAGTATAAGGTAACCAAATATCAATTTGAAACTAAAATCGGTATCAGTAAGAGAAACAATTATTGAACAGTAGCAAAAATAAGTCCAATAAAGGGACCTAGGGCCTGATTCAGACCCACTCGCGAGCGGCTGTCCGCTCGCAAGTGGGTCGATGTTATGGACTGAGCATGCGCACGACGGAGGGAGCTCCGTCGTGCGCATGCGCCAGACGCGACGAGCGAAGGAAAGTCCTTCGCTCGTTGTGTCCGGTCAAAGGGGGCGTGCTGTTAATGTTGATTGACAGCACGCCCCCTTTGGTGGGCGTGCTGGGGGCGTGCCTCCCTGACGGGGGCGTTCCCACGGGAACGCCTCCCGTCAGAAGCCGGCTCACTGACATCACTAGTGATGTCAGTGGGAGTGATTTTGGCTCTGATAGAGCCAAAATCACTCCGGAGCTTGCGGTTGAAAACCTCAACCGCAGGCTCCGACTCGCAATTTCGATGGTCGCGATGGTCTCGACCATCGCGGCCATCACAATGCACGCTCGTATAGCCTGTGGGTGGTGACCCACAGCTATACGAGCGTCCAGGAGGACGCTCCATGAAAATGGAGCCCGGCCCTCATTCAGAGCGTGCGCTCTGCTCAGAGTGTCCGGCTCTGAATGAGGGCCCTAGTTCCCAAATAGGGAAAAATATTAAGTGACAAACAGGGGGATAAGTAGGTAAATCAGGTCACAGTAGCAGGATAAGGAATAGCGCCAACTGTGCGCCAGACATTCTTCGGAGCTTGTTGAGGGAGGGACCTCATACTAGTTTCTGGAGGACCAGCAGCCTTTGAGGGTGAGGGCCTCGTGTCATCCTTGGGAGGACCATTCATGTCAGGAGGTGGAAGATGCAATTGCGAGAGCAGATGTAAAGCCTCATCTGGGGATCTTGCTGAAAGGAGCTTGCCATCTGCTCGAATCTGTAGACTAACGGGGAAGCCCCAGCGATAGCGAATGCCATGACGTAGTATTTTGGTGATGTCTTTCATTTTACGTATCTTAGCCAGGGTAAGAGGGGAGAGGTCTTGAAAGATCAAAAGGTTGGCACCTTCAAAGGCAATATCGGGAGAATGTCTGGCCTGGGAGTAGACCTGGTCTTTCGCCTTGAAGTAGTGGAACCTAAGTATTACGTCTCTTGGTGAGTCCGAAGCTTGGGAGCGAGGCCGAAGGGCCTGGTGGGCTCGGTCGAGTAGGAGCATATCATCCGAAATGGAAGGGGCAAGAGAGCGGAAGAGATGTAAAAGATAATCTTCAAGATGGGTAGACTCCACAGACTCAGGGATATTTCGGATCCGGAGATTATTTCTACACCACCTATTATCAAGGTCTTCTTGTTTGTCAGCAATCAACACAAGGTCCCGAGTTAGTTGGATGTTGTCCTGTTGAGACATCTGTTGGAAACTAATGATCTCTTCTTGTTTCCTCTCGAGAGCATCTACATGGGAACCTAGGGCAGTGACCTCTGCTTGGAGGCCAGAGAGAGCTTTGTGGACCTTATCGTGAATAGTTTGACAGAAGCTTCACATCTCAGCTAGGATAGCAGTGACATCCGCTTTGGTAGATGGGGCCGCCGAGTCTTCCACTTCTGAATCCACCTCAGAGACATCGCCTAATGATGGAGTAAAGGACGGTTTCTGAGAGTCATTTGCTTGGGCTGTTTTAAAGTAGGATACAAGGCCTTGAGAACCTGATTTCTTGTGCCTACCAGGCATAGTGGCGGATGAGGTCAGAAAGTAAATATGTATGTATATTAAAACTTAGAAAGGTGCAGGGGGGACTTGTAACTTCTTATCAGCGAGGCACACCTGGAACTTGAATGGTAAGAGTTAACCCATTGTAAGGGAAAACTACATATATCTAGTACTGTAGTAACAACGTCACTAGGTCAAATAGTATAATGTGTGGCTGCACCCTATAGGCCATGCAGCTGTAACATATGAAAATTTGATCCCACTATTATACACAGCAATATTTGCAGTAATGTAAGTATGCAGCACTGGCAGAGAAGGAACAGTCAAGCAGCAAATTGGAATATTTGTAATCTGTGACAAGGCAGTGGGTATACAGGGACTTGGGAAAAAAGAGGGTGATGATACTCCCCAGGAGGTCCTATTTACTGGGCAAGTCAGCTGATGGCAGTGGGGAATCCTATCGTCAGTAGTCCCCTGCAGTGTGGTCCTGGATTCAGGAACAGCCAGCACAAGGGGAACCAGTATGCGGAAAATTACCTTCAGGTGTCCGCCGACATGAGTGAAGCTGCTGTGTCAGCGGGAGGCAGTGGACTTGCAGGGAGAGGATGCAGTCATGTGCCGGCTGCAGGACCCGCCGCAGAGTGAGTGGTGGTAAGGCCGCGATCCGTGGCGGCATCTGGGCGATGGATGAGCTGCAGTATTATAGAGAGGCAGCAGCTCTGTCGGAAGAGGAGGAGGACCTGTGCTGGGACGTAGATGCTGCAGAGGGATCCCCGGTGGCGTCTGAGGTATCAGCCGTGAGTGGCAGAATCAGTCATCTCGGCTAGCCGCGCCGGTCAGGGCCAGGCAGTGAGGGAAATGGTGGTGAAGGCCTCCCAGGAGAGGTATCCGTCGGGGGAACAACAGCGCTGGCATCAGCAGGGAACACGGAGCTCCCCAAATAGGCTCAGTCAGGCGTCCACACCTTCAGCAGGGCACCAGGTAGCGACTGGCTAATAAATGTCCAGCTAGCAGGCAGGTAGGTTTTAGAGATGGTGAAGCCAATGTGGAGCTCAGGGAAAAGCATCCACCATCTTAGGCCTCTAAGCCACGCCCCCGGAATGCTTGCCATTTATTGGACAGGTCCTGTTCGGCCCTGATCTAGTCAAGATAGTGGTCACTCTGGCAGCAGCCAAGTCTGCATGTCTCCCATCGGCTACAGTCCCATCGGGGTCTGGTACTTCGTCCTTTCAGCACTACAGGGCCCAGGATAGGTCCAAGGTGCCGTCTTTTCCAAGACAGGCCGGCCCCAAAAAGTCTACCAGGCCTAAGAAACAAGCTTGGAGTACAAGACGCCCTGCCTCCAAGTCAGACGCTAAGCCTTTGGCCTGACGGACCGGGCTTCCCTTTGGGGGATCCCAGAGTGGGAGGCCGCCTGCCTCAGTTCGTCCAGTGTTGGTGTCTGACCACAAAGGACACTTGGGTACACGAGGTGGTCTCTCGGGGGTATGCCCTCTCCTTCCGGTGCAGGCCCCCCAGCAGGTTTTTCATCATAGGCCTTCCATCACATCAGACCAAGGCCCTGGAACTACAGAAAGTGTTGCACTCTATGCTCCAGGCTGGAGTTATAGTGCCTGTTCCATTCTCCCAAAGGGGCATGGGTTTCTATTCCAATCTCTTTCTGGTGCAGAAACCCAATGGGTCCTACCGTCCAATCCTCAACCTCAAATCCCTCAACAAGTTCTTGAACGTGCCTCGGTTCCAGATGGAGACCCTGCATTCCATGGTACTGGCGATGGAGCCTGGGGATTTCATGGTGTCGTTGGACATCCAGGACGCTTACTTGCATGTCCCCATTGTCTTAACGCATCAGCAATTCCTCAGGTTTGCAGTGCTTGACAAACATTTCCAGTTCCAAGCCCTGCCCTTTGGTCTAGCAACAGCACCTCATGTCTTTACCAAGATCATGGCGGTCATGGC
Source organism: Taudactylus pleione (assembly GCA_031769625.1). Taxonomy (NCBI): domain Eukaryota; kingdom Metazoa; phylum Chordata; class Amphibia; order Anura; family Myobatrachidae; genus Taudactylus; species Taudactylus pleione. The sequence goes on along the minus strand of JAUIMM010000006.1, from coordinate 3,446,138 downwards.
AGCCCATCTGCGGATGCAGGGAGTCCGCTTGTTGCCTTATCTGGATGACCTTCTGTTGTCTCCAGAGGTCCTCCAGCTTCATCTGAAAATGACAATCTCAGTATTGCATAATCACGGCTGGTTAATAAACTGGAAGAAGTCCACCCTGGTTCCCTCGCAGAGGATTCTACATCTCGGGGCCCTGTTGGACTCTTAACAGCAGAGGATCTTTGTGACGGAGGAAAAGATCTCTGCATTGCAGTCAAAGGTACGCAGTTGCCTTCAGAGGCGCCGAGTGTCTATTCACTCATCAATGAGGTTACTAGACTCCATGGTTTCACTCTTCGACATGGTGGAATATGCCCAGTTTCACTCCAGACCTGTGCAGCAGATGATCCTCTCCAAATGGAATGGGTTGCCTCAGTGGATAAAGACGCAGACCATGGTGCTTTCTCCGGAGGTTCGTCTGTCTCTGGCCTGGTGGTTGCAAACGACTCACCTGATGAGGGGACATCCCTTTTGGGTAGAGAACTGGGTCCTTTTGATGATGGACGCCAGTCTCAGAGGCTGGGGAGCAGTCATGGGGCCACACTTGTTCCAGGGCAGGTGGACCCCGGCAGAAACGGCACTTCCAAATAAACATCTTGGAACTTCGTGCTGTGTTCAATGCTCTCCAGCAGGCAAAACAGGTTCTGCACGGAAAACCCGTGTAGGTCCAATCAGACAACGCCACCATGTGGCTTACATAAACTGCCAAGGAGGAACCCGATGTCACAACAACAAACTGCCAGTGTACGGGTCAAGAACAAGAGACGTGGAGGCACTTGTGGTAGATGCTCTGTCGGTCCGGTGGACCTTCCAGTTTGCGTATCTCTTCCCGCCGTTCTCCCTTCTTGCTCGGGTAATCCAAAAATTCAAGCAAGAAGGCGGTATGCTCCTGGTGATAGCTCCAGCATGGCCCAGATGTCACTGGTTCTCAGACCTTCAGAGTCCCTCCGTAGACACTCCAATGCGGTTGCCTCTCCGTCTGGACCTGTTGTCACAGGGTCCTTGTCTATACCCGTACCTGCGTCATCTGTCTTTGACGGCATGGCTGTTGAGATGGCCCTCTTGAGGTCCAGGGGTTTTTCCAGCTCTGTGGTTAACACCATGCTAAGAGCTCGGAAGCCTACATCCGCAAGAATTTACCATCGAGTATGGCATACTTTCTTTGAGTGGTGTTGCCCTAGAGGCTATGATCCTCAGGTGTTTCGGATATATCCAGAATCTTGGCTTTCCTACAGGTGGGCTTAGATCACGGTCTTCGCCTTGCTTCTCTGAAGGTGCAGGTTTCTGCCCTGTCAGTATGGTTTCAGCATAGGATTGCTACTCTTCCTGATGTCCGCACCTTTATGCAAGGTGTACTCCATATTCAGTCTCCCTTTGTCCCACCAGTGGCTCCTTGGGATCTAGCTGTGGTCCTGAGGGCTCTCCAAGGACCGCCATTTGAACCACTGGGCTCAGTGGTTTTCAAATGGCTTACAGCTAAGACTGTATTCCTTCGCTCCATTGCTTCAGCCAGAAGTGTCTCAGAATTGGGGGCTCTTTCATGTAGACCTCCCTTTCTCATTTTTCATAGAGACAGGGCGGTGCTTCGCACTCGCCCTAGTTTCCTCCCGAAGGTGGTATCTAGTTTCCACATCAATGAGGAAATCATAGTGCCGGCCTTTAATTCACCAGACCTCTCCATTGGTGAGGCAGCCTTGGATGTAGTGCGGGCGCTAAACATTTACGTTGACCACACCAATTCTTTTAGGAAGTTGAACTCCTTGTTTGTCCTATATGGCATCCGAATGAAGGGTTGGCCTGCCACTAAGCAAACGTTGGCAGGATGGATTCGGATGCCAATTTCAGAAGCTAATATTCATGAAGGGCTTCCTGTTCCATCCTCTGTTAGGGCTCATTCCACTAGGTCAGTGGGTCCTTCATAGGCAGCTCGATGTGGTGCCTCAGCAGCTCAGCTTTGCAAGGCAGCCACATGGTCTTCTGTCCATACTTTTGTAAGGTATTATGCTTTTGACACCTTCGCCTCTCAGGATGCTTCCTTCAGGCGGCGGATTCTCCTTTCAGCACAGGAGTGTGCCCACCCTTGAAGGATACTGCTTTGGGACATCCCCAAGGTATCCTGTGGATACCCTATGGACCCTGAAGTAGAAAATAAGAGATATGGTAAGAACTTACCCTTGTTATCTCTATTTCTACAAAGTCCATGGTGTTCCACAGGACTCCCGCCCTGTCGCACCTGTACTGCAGATGGGCTTTCATCTGGTCATCGGTTTTTCCATCTCCTTCTGGTGAGAATGTGATTCTTGTGGGTTCCAGATCTTACTTCTCTCTCTTTCCTCTCCTCCTCCGGTCTGGGGCTTGTTACATAACTGATTTGCCTTGGCACGGGGGCGGGGTATAGGAGGGGGTCCCCAGTGCATCCTGGGAGGCTGATAAACTTAACTCTGTGGTGCTCATGACTGACGTCATCACCTATACCCCAAGGTGTCCTGTGGAACCCTATGGACTTTGTAGAAATAGAGATAACAAGGGTAAGTTCTTACCATGTCTCTTATTTTTTCGGGTTTTACTTATTGATTCCTATTAGTCGCTATTTAGCGCTGCAAGTCGCTTAAGAAAGAATTGCTTTCCAGTCCAATCGTGTGGTTCCAAAGCACAAAAAGTTATTTATGTAAAAGGAATAACACGATGTAAGATTTAACAATTAGAGTAAAAAGCAATGAAAATAGTACCGACTGATACATACGTGTGTGCACTGGTCCCAGTATACAGTCATCAATCCAGAAGTCTGCGGTCGCAAGAAGATGTGTGTACACTGAGGTCAGGACACAGCCTATATACCTTACAGGTTTCAGAGTTAAAGGAACAAAGTGACAGGTTCTCATTGATTCTTGCTTCTGGTCAATCTGGTCATTGGTTAGTTCATAAGGTGTCATCAGGGGTATGGCTCAATCTTACAACAGTCACATTGTGTAGCTTCCCACCGAAGAACTGGTTAAAACTGGCTACAACACTGCATACTAGTAATAACATTCTATTCAACAATTCATTAGTGTATGTGTGTTGTGAATACACACTTTAGTGCATCGGATTGCACCGACGCAAGTAGCGTCCTAGTAATACGTCATCAGACCATAGACGACTATATCGTCAGATAACAATTGTAAAGCGTTCGTATCCAATTATTTGACTTTGACATACTTTAACTCGCAAAAGAACATCTCGTATCCAGATATTTCCTCTTTCTCTTGATAGAATTCGGGCAATGTAAATAGAGTGCGAGTGCTTCACTCATACATATTACTGCCGGAGAACTCGCAAAAACATTAGACCAGGTTTAGGATAGGGAATTTATCCTGAGCAGGTCAGAGTAACACATAAACATGCACATATCCATGAGATATGTGTATACATATGAATTTTTTTTTTATTTAAGAACAAAACAGAAAAAAACGTGCACCCTCTCTCCCCAGAGGCATAACCAGCTCGGGCTCTGTACAGCCTTTGCTGGTTTTTAAAATACAGGGGCCAAAATGTGTAGGGGCCCTTTATTTTAAGAACCAGCACTGGGCTATTTAAAGCCTGTCCTGGTTCTAAAAATACAGGTGCCAAAATGCAAAGGGGGCCCTTGTATTTTAAGTACCAGCACAGGGCTCTTCAGATCCGGTCCTGGTTGTGGAGATTCAGGGGACAAACTGAGTAGGTGTCCCCTGTAATGTCCATAACCAGCTTCGGACTCTTTCTAGTGGGGGGGGGGTAATGCCACAGCCAGGGAATCCCTTTCACCGGGTTCACTGGCAAAAGCAATATCCCTGACCACTAGTCAGCCCAGGCCGGGGATCCCTGGGGAGGTGGTGACCCCCCCAATAAAGGGATCCCCTTCTCCAGGGCACCTCAGGCCTAGGCTGATAGCTATCCCCAGCACCCCTGGACAGTGGGTGCTGGGTTGATAGTGTAGTGTGGTGTAAAAATTAGATGTGAAAATATTGTCTTTAGCCGTGGTACTACAGGTCCCAGCAAGCCTCCCCTGCATGCTGGTACTTGGTGAACCACAAGTACCAGCATGCAGGGCATTACATGTAATAAAAAATCCATACTCACCTCTCCTATGCATTGTTCATATCATCTTTGCTCCATGTAGGCATAGAGGGGGATAAAACAAAAAAATGCAAAATACCGTAACCATACCGGACAGGAGGAAAGGTATGTGTTTACACATACCCTTCCTCCACGTGAATGACTGGGGCCTACATGTGCCCAGTCATTGCAGGTGCCGCCAGCCAATCAGCAGACATCTCCATCGGAGTTGGCCGCTGATTGGCTGTGTGTGGTCAGCCTGTCTTCTCCATAGACTTCAATGGTGTGAAATCTCCATTGAAGTCTATGGTGGGAACCGCTACATTGTATAAAATAATGTAACCGCAAGGTTCAGCTCAAGTAATCATTACTAGCGGTCAGGGGTAATGCTTTGGCCAGGGAACCCGGTTAAAGGGTTTCCCTGGCTGTGGCATTACCCACCCCCCTGCTAGAAAGAGTCCGGTGCTGGTTATGGAAATACAGGGGACCCCTACTCGTTTTGTCCCCTGAATTTCCACAACCAGGACTGGATATGAAAAGCCCTGTGCTGGTACTTAAAATACAGAGACCCCCTACGTATTTTGGACCGTGTATTTTTAGAACCAGGACAGGCTTTAAATAGCCCGGTGCTGGTTCTTTAAGTACAGGCCCCCCTACATATGTTGGTCCCTGTATTTTAAAAACCAGCACAAGCTGTACAGAGGCTGGGGCTGGTTATGCTTCTGCATCTTTTTTTTAACACACAGAAAGAAGCCTTCACGTATCTCAAGATCTGTGAAGGCTTCTGTATAACTCGCACATTTTATTGTTAGTCACATTAAAAGGTGTGAGTTTACATAGGGAAATTCTCGCAGAGATTCACTTAGTGTAGTAGCCTCGAGCTCAAAAGTTCGCAGGCTATTACATTTGCGAGTCACGGCACCAACTCGCACCTTCAAAAAATGCAAGAGGGTGCGAGATGGAATTTTACTAAAACTCGTACCCTATTACATTTGGCCCAATAAGTATTAGAGTGTAGCTGTCATCATAAGCTATGAATCTAATGTTTTCTGTTGTGCATTTCATTCCTGCTTAGGTATCAATTGCTAATTGTTGGATGTTTGTCTAGGAAAGTATAACACTGGGCCTGATTCAGAGATGTATGCTAATGCCACCGCAGCTGCAATTGTGTAAGCAGCAGTTGTGCAGAAATATACAAATGTCACAGCCACTGGGACTTATATTAAGATGCCCACTGGCATCTTCGCAAATCCAAGACACTGAGGGCTCGATTCAGATGCCCAGCGTATGCAAATTTGGCTAAGTGACGGCATGGCAGGCGATTGCATGGCAAGCAATAAGCACGCCCACTATGTCTTGGCATGCGATCGCTTTGTGTATGCCGACACCAACCAGCCTGTCTTAAGATGCCCACTTGCGCACGTCATCTCCAGGAAGTGTATGCAACCATCGGTACATCGGGTACCATCGTAAGCAAACGCAGCGCTTGAGGTTGACTATACCCCGCTGCAAGCACTGCAATCACTTGAGTATAAAAATCAGCCAGGTTACGTGTACAATGCCACTGCTTCTTTATTATGCATGCCTCTGAAACGGCGTTGAGACACTCAGGCATGCCTGCGTTCACACCTCCACTGCCCCGTTATTAATGGCCAGCCCGTCACCACCCACAAACGGCTTCCTTGTCACTCACTCTGTTGGGCTGTCTATGCGCAACGAGCGAACGCTTCCCGATCTCTCGCACTGGTTCGCGCACGTGCACTGCGATGCATACGCATGCGCACAATGCGACAATCGGCCAGCAACGATCAAACGCATCCTAATGAGCAGTTCTGAATCAGGTCCTGAGTACAAAGACGCAGCATGGGTCACAGTTCAGGTGGTAATCAGCCTTCTGAGTAACCCTATGATCACGCAGAATGGCCGCGGGAACTGAGACGACAAAATAATTTTTACTGTTTACGGGATTGCAGTCACAGCTGAGACACTCCCCGAAAATGGCTGCGACGCGCCTGTGTTTGACTCACCATTGCCACCAGCAAACAGTCCTTGACTGTGAATTACTTTGTGAATAAATCCTCTTTGCGAGCACCAACGGTAATGAAACTTAACTTAGAAGCATGCACAGATCATCAATAATCATCAGCTGCGAAAACATTGGCATTGCCTCCATCTCTTAATCAGCCCACAGTCCTTATGGTCTGCTCTTCTAGAAGAGCCTTGGAAACAGATTTTCTTGTACTCTTTCTATACTGAAGGACCCATCCCCCACCTCTTCCTATCTACTTACTTTGTGAATTTGTACAGGACTTGTCCTTTGTATGATTGGCTACAAATTTTGCTATGTAACTGTGCACATTGTAAGGATGACTGAAAAACATTTTTCATTATTATAACATCATAGTGTATACTGAGTTGTGTCATTTGCAGAATACAATTGTGCAGTCTTATGCTGCCCATCCACTACATGACATAGAAACGACAGCATGATTACGACATAGTAATCGTGCAGTTGTTTCTATGTCTGTGATGTGCCTGCACTGAACGAGCAGTCGTTCAGTGCAGGCTCATCAATCATCTGGTAACATGCTGAGCCTAACGTTATCGTCAGGTTGACCAGCATGTTTGCCCGATGATAGATGTCCAATATGACCAACGTGCACGCGCATCGCTGGTCGTATTGGACATTAAACTGCATGATTTGCGGGCGATTACCAAGTGATTGAGCAATAACGATGGTTGTTATCGCTCAATCGCTACATTTGATTGCCTAGTGGATGGGCAGCATTAAGCAGAATAATGTGCACAAGCGTAAATAATGCTTCAAATACTAAAGCTGCATACACACACAACGATTTTTTTAATGATTATCGTTAAACGATATCGTTTAACGATAATCGTTTGCAAAAATCGTTCACTTTCTGAGTCAAACTATGAACGATTATCGTTCATGCGCGTTCACGTTTGTAGTTTGTCGTTTGTAGTTTGTAGTTCAGTCAGACTGGTCAACTCAACGATTTTCATTAAGGGAATATGCAAAAATCGTTTGTAGTTCATAAAAATCGTTCATGACATTTAGTAAATGAACAACTTTAGTAAACGATTTTAGTTAATTTTTTCAAGGGAAAAAATCGTTTACTAAAATCGTTCATTAAAAAAATCGTTGTGTGTATGCACCTCTAGACATACCACTTTGAAACCACCTCTTTTATAAATAAAACATAGACATTATGGTTTAAACAAACTAGCTGTTTATCATCTTACCTGTCCTAAACAACCATTATAACCATATAAATAAAACATGGACACAGAAGTTATTGGTAATAGAGGTCACAGATTTAAGTGATTACATGGTGGCTTAAGGCCCCCATACATCAGCAATTGATTGTAGCAATCTGCAAATTGCAATCGATTGTGTATAAAAATCTTTCCCTTTTTCAATCAATTGCAGATTTGCCACAATTGATTGAAAAAGGGAAAGATTTTTATACACAATCGATTGCAAATTGCACAATTGCTGCAATCAATTGCTGATGTATGGGGGCCTTTAGAAAAGCACAAACAAGTAATCAGCTGCAGCCTGTGATTACTTTATCAATTAGTGACTGGCTGTCCTCCCCCACCCATGGCTCAGTTCACATGGGTTATGCCTGGGATTCCCCAAACCACAACTGCATAAAAACTAAGGGTAATCTTCCAAACTATCTTTTGCGCCATCTATGGCTGCTGGCTGCCGTGCTTACCACCTGCTGCACCTTATCTATTAGAAAAAAGAGTTAAACACAAACAGCATGATAATACAGTAAGTTGGTAGTGGGTGGGTGGTCAACTTGAAGAATCCTTGAGGAAGAATCACCTGACACACATTCTATATACTGTATAACCTAATACACCACCACATGACCCAGACTGACATTTAATCCTATTGGTTTACATAACAAACATAACTACCCAGCAAATAAAATAGTTTCCTTGTTAGTCTTATATATTGGTTAAAAGAATCACCTGACCTATTTGTGTGAAGCTTTGTTGTGTGTTGGGAAAATAGCATGTAGAAAAGAGATGTAGAACAGTCTTTCTACACAATTTATATTTTGCTTGGTGGTGACAAACTCTCCAGCCCCTTTCATTATACCATATGCTTGCCAGCTGAGTTTTAATATCTGGAAAATTGCTGGTCAGAGGTCAGCACCAGTATTGTAGCTGCTTAGCATTTAGAGCAAGGGTGGGGAACCTTTTTTCTGCAAAGGGCCATTTTGATATATATTCATTATTCATGGGCCTGGTGCAGGTGGCATTACTGCTGGAGACATTTCTTTAGGGAGCATTACTACAGGGGACATTACTTCTACAGGGGGCATTATTACTGGGGGCATTACTGTTGGGGACATTGCTGCAGGGGGCATTACTACAGGAGGATTACTTCTAAAGGTGGGCATTAAAATTAGGGGCATTACTGCAGGTGACATTACCACTGGGGATACTACTACAGGGGCATTACTACAAGGGACATTACTTCTACAGGGGTCATTACTTCTACAGGGAGTGTTACTATTGGGGCATTACAACAGGAGGCACTACTACAGGGGGCATTACTATAGGGCATCACTACTGGGGGTATTGAATAGGGTGCAATGCATAAGGGGCACCACTTCTGGGGGCACTGCATAAGGGGTACCACTACTGTGGGCTCTGCATAGGGGGCACTGCATAAGGGTACTACCACTGTGGGCACTGCATAAGGCCACTACCACTGTGGGCACTGCATAAGGGGCACCACTACTGGGGGCACTGCATAAGGGACACTACTGCTGTGGGCATTATGTGTAAGGGGGGTTGGGTATGATGCGCCGGCGGCTGAAAAATCCCGATGCCAGAAGCCTGATGGAGTGAAATCTCAGCAGGGTTGGTAAGTACTTTAACTGTCCCCCTTCCCCCCCTAACCCTAACCGTCCCTTGGTGGTGCGTAACCCTAACCACCCTGGGGGTTGCCTAACCCTAACCCCCCCCCCCCGGTGGTGCCTAACCCTAATCCCCCATTCCCGCACCCTAAACCTAACCCTCCGAGGGGGGTGCCTATCCCTTACCTCCCCCCCGATGATGCCTAACCCTGACCCCCCCTCCCCATAGCCTAAGCCTAACCCTCCCCAGGGATGCCTAAACCTAACCCCCATCATCAAGCTAAGTATCATACTTACCTGTCTTCTTACCTTCGGGTAGGTGGGGGTCGTGATGCCGATGTCGGTGTAAACTAGGGGTGTGCACCGGCCACTTTTCGTGTTTTGTGTTTTGGTTTTGGATCTGGATCTTTCTTCGTGTTTTGGATCTGGATTGGTTTTGCCAAAACCACCCTTCCGTGTTTTGGGTTCTGGGTTTTGTGTTTTGGATCTGTATTTTTTTTTTAAAAAGCATAAAAACAGCTAAAATCACAGAATTTGTTGGTTTCTCTGCTCCTATGCTATTATTAACCTCAATAACCTTAATTTCCACTCATTTCCAGTCTATTCTGAACACCTCACACCTCACAATAGTGTTTTCATGTCCAAAAGGTTGCACCGAGGTAGCTGGATGACTATGCTAAGCGACACGAGTGGGTGGCACAAACACGTGACCCATCTAGGAGTGACACTGCAGTGGCAGACAGGATGGCAGTTAGAAAAACTAGGCCCCAAACTGTACATAATGCAAAGAAAAAAAAGAAGTGCAAGATGGAATTGTCCTTGGGCCCTCCCACCCACCCTTATGTTGTATAAACAGGACATGCACACTTTAACAAATCAATCATTTCAGCGCCAGGGTCTGCCACACAACTGTGGCTGAAATGATTGGTTCGTTTGGGCCCCCACAAAACAAGCTGGCAATTAATGTGTCCCTGCACAAACTGGCTCTACGGAGGCAAGATGTCATCCTCATCCTCCTCATCCACCGATTCCTCACCCTCTTCAGTGTGTACATCCTCATCCTCACAAAGTATTAACTCGTCCCCACTTGAATCCACCACCACAGGTCCCTCTGTACCTTCTGGAGGCTGGTCTGCCTGGAAGAGCTGATAATTCATTTTGATGAACATCATCTTCTCCACATTCTGTGGAAGCAACCTCCTACGCCTTTCGCTGACAAGGTTCCCGGCTGCACTAAACACTCTTTCGGAGTACACACTGGAGGGGGGGCAACTCAGGTAAAATAGAGCCAGCTTGTACAGGGGCCTCCAAATTGCCTCTTTTTCCTGCCAGTACAGGTATGGACTGTCTGACATGCCTACTTGGATGCTGTCACCGATGTAATCCTCCACCATTCTGTCAATGGTGACAGTATCATATGCAGTGACAGTAGACATGTCAGAAATTGTTGCCAGGTCCTTCAGTCCGGACCAGATGTCCAAACTTGGTCCTGCCTGCCCTGCATCACCGCCAGCGGGTTGCTTAGGATACCTAAGTTTTTTCCTGGCAGCCCCAGTTGCGGGAGAAAATGAAGAAGGAGCCGTTGACGTGTCACGTTCCGCTTCAGCTGACAGTGTGTTCACCAGCAGGTCTTTGCACCTCTGCAGGCTTGTGTCGGCCGGAAAGAGAGACACCACATAGGCTTTAAACCTAGGATCAAGCACGGTGGCCAAAATGTAGTGGTCTGATTTCAACAGATTGACCACCCTGGAATCCTGGCAAAGCGAATGAAGGGCTTCATCCACAAGTCCCACATGCCGAGCGGAATCGCTCCGTCTTAGCTCCTCCTTCACTTTCTCCAGCTGCTTCTGCAAAAGCCTGATGAGGGGAATGACCTGACTCAAGCTGGCTGTGTCTGAACTGACTTCACGTGTGGCAAGTTCGAAGGGCTGGAGAACCTTGCACAACACGGAAATCATTCTCCACTGCGCTTGAGTCAGGTGCATACCCCCTCCTTTGCCTATGTCATAGGTGGATGTATAGGCTTGTATGGCCTTTTGCTGCTCCTCCATCCTCTGAAGCATATAGAGGGTTGAGTTCCACCGCGTCACAACCTCTTGCTTCAGGTGATGGCGGGGCAGGTTCAAGAGTGTTTGCTGGCGCTCCAGTCTTCGGCACGCAGTCGCTGAATGGCGAAAGTGGCCAGAAATTTTTCGGGCCACCCAAAGCGTCTCCTGCACGCCCCTGTCGCTTTTCAGAAAATTCTGCACCACCAAGTTTATTGTGTGAGCAAAACATGGGACGTGCTGGAATTTGCCCAGATGTAATGCCCGCACAATATTGGTGGCGTTGTCAGATATCACAAATCCCCAGGAGAGTCTAAGTGGGGTAAGCCACTGGGCGATGATTTCCCTCAGTTTCTCTAAGAGGTTGTCGGCGGTGTGCCTCTTACTGAAACCGGTGATACACAGCGTAGCCTGCCTTGTAACGAGCTGGCGTTTCTGAGATGCTGCTACTGGTGACGCTGCTGCTGTTGCTGCGTAAGGTGATACATCTACCCAGTGGGCTGTCACAGTCATATAGTCCTTAGTCTGCCCTGTTCCACTTGTCCACATGTCCGTGGTTAAGTGGACATTGTGTACAACGGCATTTTTCAGGACACTGAGGACACTTTTTCTGACGTTTCTGTACAGTCTCAGTATCGCCTGCCTAGTGAAGTGGAATCTAGACGGGATTTGGAACCGGGGACACACTACCTCCATCAATTGTCTAAATCCCACTGCACTAATGGCGGATACCGGACGCACGTCTAACACCAACATAGCAGTCAAGGCCTCAGTTATACGTTTTGCTTCAGGATGACTGCTGTCGTACTTCATCCTCCTCGCTAAGGACTGTTGGAGGGTCAATTGTTTAGTAAAAGTAGTGGTGTTCCTACTTCCTCTCTGGGATGATGAACGACTCCCAGCAGCAGCAACAGCAGCAGCGGCAGCAGTAGGCGTAGCAATGCAGGATCCTCCAGAGGAATCCCGGATAGGAGAGTCAGTCATGCCAGTGACATGGCCTGCAGGACTACTTCCGATCCTGACTAAGGAGGAAATTGACGAGGAGGGAGTTGACGGTGTGGTTTGCAGGCGCTTGGATACAACAGGACAACGGGATTTAGGTGTCCCTGGACTGCTTACGGTCTTAGCCAAAGTTTCTGAACTTGACAGTAACTTTTTATGAACGCGCTGCAGGTGCCGTATAAGGGAGGATGTTCCTAGGTGGTTGACGTCCCTACCCCTACTTATTTCACCTTTACATATGGTACATATGGCAAGACAGTTGTTGTCCGGATTTGGATAGAAATATTGCCAGACCAAAGAGGTGGAATGTTTGGTCTTCTGCCCAGGCATGACCGTGATGGGCTTTTTCATCCCACGGACAACAACTGTCTCCCCCGGAGCCTGATTTAAACAAACCACATCACCATCAGAATCCTCCTCGCCAACTTCCTCCTCAGCGCCAGCTACACCAGTATCCTCATCCTGTTGTACTTCAACAGTGACATCTTCAATTTGCATATCAGCAAGTGGACTGTGGGTGCTCCTTTCAGCACTTGCAGGGGGCGTGCAAATGGTGGAAAGAGCCACCTCTTCACGTCCAGTGCTGGGAAGGTCAGGCATCGCAACCACCACCACACTTGGACTCTCCTTGGGGATTTGTGATATCTTCTTAGAAAGCACAGTTCTTCGCTGTGCTTTTGCCAGCTTAACTCTTTTGATTTTTTTAGTGGGAGGAGGGCTTCCATCGTCATGTGAAGCTGAACCACTAGTCATGAACATACTAGGGATCGACCTTAGCCGTTCCTTGCCACTCCGTGTCATAAATGGCATATTGGCAAGTTTACGTTTCTCTTCAGCTGATTTAAATGTCTTTTTCAAGGTCATTTTCCTGAACTTTGCCATTTGGGATTGTATGTGCCCTCTACTATGACATTGGGCATCGGCCTTGGCAGACGACGTTGATGGCATGTTATCGTCTATGTCATGACTAGTGGCAGCAGCTTCAGCACTAGGAGGAAGTGGTTCTTGATCTTTCTCTATTTTATTTTTATCTGAGAAAGTTTGGTCCTCCATTTATGTTATATCGATTTGATATATACGTGCGGCTAAACACAGAAAATAATTTTTTTTTTGGTTTGGACTGGAGTGTACTTTGTGGGTTACAGCACCCTTTAACGGTCAAGCCAGCCGGCCCTTTACTTATGACACAGGCGCACTCTTGGCACTACTTTGTTGATGCACGTGCGGCTACTGCGCACACAATTCACAAACACAGAAAATATTTTTTTTTTTTGGTTTGGACTGGAGTGTACTTTCGGGGGTTACAGCACCCTTAACGGTCAAGCCAGCCGGCCCTTTACTTATGACACAGGCGCACGCTTGGCTCTACTTTGTTGATGCACGTGCGGCTACTGCGCACACAATTCACAAACACAGAAAATAATTTTTTTTTTGGTTTGGACTGGAGTGTACTTTCGGGGGTTACAGCACCCTTAACGGTCAAGCCAGCCGGCCCTTTACTTATGACACAGGTGCACGCTTGGCACTACTTTGTTGATGCACGTGCGGCTACTGCGCACACAATTCACAAACACAGAAAATAATTTTTTTTTTGGTTTGGACTGGAGTGTACTTTGGGGGTTACAGCACCCTTTAACGGTCAAGCCAGCCGGCCCTTTACTTATGACACAGGCGCACGCTTGGCACTACTTTGTTGATGCACGTGCGGCTACTGTGCACACAATTCACAAACACAGAAAATAATTTTTTTTTTGGTTTGGACTGGAGTGTACTTTCGGGGGTTACAGCACCCTTAACGGTCAAGCCAGCCGGCCCTTTACTTATGACACAGGCGCACGCTTGGCACTACTTTGTTGATGCACGTGCGGCTACTGCGCACACAATTCACAAACACAGAAAATAATTTTTTTTTTGGTTTGGACTGGAGTGTACTTTGGGGGTTACAGCACCCTTTAATGGTCAAGCCAGCCGGCCCTTTACTTATGACACAGGCGCACGCTTGGCACTACTTTGTTGATGCACGTGCGGCTACTGCGCACACAATTCACAAACACAGAAAATAATTTTTTTTTTTGTTTGGACTGGAGTGTACTTTCGGGGGTTACAGCACCCTTAACGGTCAAGCCAGCCGGCCCTTTACTTATGACACAGGCGCACGCTTGGCACTACTTTGTTGATGCACGTGCGGCTACTGCGCACACAATTCACAAACACAGAAAATAATTTTTCTTTTGGTTTGGACTGGAGTGTACTTTCGGGGGTTACAGCACCCTTTAATGGTCAAGCCAGCCGGCCCTTTACTTATGACACAGGCGCACGCTTGGCACTACTTTGTTGATGCACGTGCGGCTACTGCGCACACAATTCACAAACACAGAAAATAATTTTTTTTTTGGTTTGGACTGGAGTGTACTTTCGGGGGTTACAGCACCCTTAACGGTCAAGCCAGCCGGCCCTTTACTTATGACACAGGCGCACGCTTGGCACTACTTTGTTGATGCACGTGCGGCTACTGCGCACACAATTCACAAACACAGAAAATAATTTTTTTTTTATTTTGGACTGGAGTGTACTTTGGGGGTTACAGCACCCTTTAACGGTCAAGCCAGCCGGCCCTTTACTTATGACACAGGCGCACGCTTGGCACTACTTTGTTGATGCACGTGCGGCTACTGCGCACACAATTCACAAACACAGAAAATAATTTTTTTTTTGGTTTGGACTGGAGTGTACTTTCGGGGGTTACAGCACCCTTAACGGTCAAGCCAGCCGGCCCTTTACTTATGACACAGGCGCACGCTTGGCACTACTTTGTTGATGCACGTGCGGCTACTGCGCACACAATTCACAAACACAGAAAATATTTTTTTTTTTTGTTTGGACTGGAGTGTACTTTCGGGGGTTACAGCACCCTTAACGGTCAAGCCAGCCGGCCCTTTACTTATGACACAGGCGCACGCTTGGCACTACTTTGTTGATGCACGTGCGGCTACTGCGCACACAATTCACAAACACAGAAAATAATTTTTTTTTTGGTTTGGACTGGAGTGTACTTTGGGGGTTACAGCACCCTTTAACGGTCAAGCCAGCCGGCCCTTTACTTATGACACAGGCGCACGCTTGGCACTACTTTGTTGATGCACGTGCGGCTACTGCGCACACAATTCACAAACACAGAAAATAATTTTTTTTTTGGTTTGGACTGGAGTGTACTTTCGGGGGTTACAGCACCCTTAACGGTCAAGCCAGCCGGCCCTTTACTTATGACACAGGCGCACGCTTGGCACTACTTTGTTGATGCACGTGCGGCTACTGCGCACACAATTCACAAACACAGAAAATAATTTTTTTTTTTGTTTGGACTGGAGTGTACTTTCGGGGGTTACAGCACCCTTAACGGTCAAGCCAGCCGGCCCTTTACTTATGACACAGGCGCACGCTTGGCACTACTTTGTTGATGCACGTGCGGCTACTGCGCACACAATTCACAAACACAGAAAATAATTTTTTTTTTGGTTTGGACTGGAGTGTACTTTCGGGGGTTACAGCACCCTTAACGGTCAAGCCAGCCGGCCCTTTACTTATGACACAGGCGCACGCTTGGCACTACTTTGTTGATGCACGTGCGGCTACTGCGCACACAATTCACAAACACAGAAAATAATTTTTTTTTGGTTTGGACTGGAGTGTACTTTCGGGGGTTACAGCACCCTTTAACGGTCAAGCCAGCCGGCCCTTTACTTATGACACAGGCGCACGCTTGGCACTACTTTGTTGATGCACGTGCGGCTACTGCGCACACAATTCACAAACACAGAAAATATATTATTTTTTTAGCACTTGGGGGGAGCACCCCTGATGGACAGAGCACCCCCTGGACAACACTACAGCACTCCTTTAGGACTGGGACACTGCACAGGACTTTGGAGTGGACACAGCCCCTATGGAGAACTGACTGCACAACACAGTCCAGCCAGCCCCTATGGACTTTGAAGTAGTGGACACAGCCCCTATTAACAACAGCAGCACAGCACAACACAGCCAGCCCCTATGGACTTTGAAGTAGTGGACAACAGCAGCACTACACTACACTACACTACACAGCCCTAACTCCCACCCTCCCTCTTCACTGTCCACAGCCGAGTGAGAAAATGGCGCCGACGCGGGTACCTTATATAGGATCCAAAACCCGCGAGACTCGGAAGGCGGGATGATGACGTTTTGCCTCGATTTCAGATCCGAGTCAGGCGGGAAAAGTCGAGCCTGACTCGGATCAGACTCGGATCGGGGGGGTTCGGGGGGGTTCGGATTTCAGAAATCCGAACCCGCTCACCCCTAGTGTAAACTGGTACAAATGTTACAAGAAAAACAATTTAAAATGTACCAAAGGAGAACATGAACACAACTTACTCATGGAACAATCCAAAAATGGGATGTAACTCTTTTGCTAAAGGCATTCATAAAATTGAAATCCATGAAAAATCCATCTGTCACAAAAAAAGAAGAGAATGAGCTTATCCTGTCCAAATTTAGATTATTTAAATATAAAACAGTAGTGGCTAATATGATAGCAGCAAGATAGGAGATAGAAAAGAACAAAATTATACTAAATTACAGATATACAGTAGCACTGTACTAGTTTAACCAAATTCTAGCCTTTTTTGGGCATCGTGGGTATGGCAGGTTAGGTATCAATTAAGGTAACTTTTTGGAATAAACTTCTTGCTAAACATAATTCTGTATTAGAGCTACATCTTTTACAAAGTGACCTCGATGCCATATACAGTATATCAGTGATGAAGTCACACTCTAGCTGCTGAACTTAAATCAAAGATCACTTCTGAAATTAAACATACCAAATACTATGCAGTAATTTTGGATTCAGCCATTGATATTAGTAGTATAGATCAGTTTCCTTTAACTGAACATTATGTGACAGAGAATGGGGACACTGTAAAGGGCTTTGTTCAGTTTTGCAGAGTTGCATAACAACAATGCTGATAATCTACTGCTTTATCAAAACTAGATAATCGACTATAAATGAGCTATGGTCAGTCACTAGATGGTGCTAGCACAAAGGCAGGTGAAATATCCAGCTTCCTGAAAATGTTTAATGCAGTTGCACCTTACGCACTGATTACACACTGCTGTACACATCATTTAAACTTGGTAATGGGGCTGTTTATTTTAACACCCAAGTCAAACTATTTTTTTAACTCTAAGAGTTTTATAGTACTTATAACAGTTTAAAAACATTTTCATTGACCCTTAAATCACTTTTTCACACTAGATGGGCTTCTAGATAGTTAGTTGTAGAATCAGTATTTCAAAACTTACCTTAATTGGTTTCTGCGCTGAGAAAAATTGCTGCCTGTCAATTAAAAAAGTTTACTTCTAAACAGTTAACAGATGCAACAGGGATTTTGACAACACTAATTACAGTACATATGAGGTTTTTTTTTTGGATTGCTTTTATTCTGGAGACAATTATTAAACAATGTATTTCAAGGGTTTGGCTTGAACGCAAAGCGGGGCGGCAGCAGTGTCATTGAGCTCTCTTTCTGATGGTGCTGTATGCCCAACAAAAACCACCTCCATAGCCATCAATCCTGCCTCTTTCCACCATCTGTGACTCCATGGATTGTTTTGGCCTACCTGTCGCTGACATCCATGCTACCCGTAACCCCATACACAACACATACCATGGCCTCCAACTTCAGGCTCTGCCACACAGCGGCCGTTTGACTCTAGTGACTCACCCTGCCATTCCCTCTGCACTGCAGGGATGGCTGGAACTGTCTCATTGACTTGCTCCCAGGCAAGGAACCTCCTAGTGGGAGAGTATACCCACTCTCAGAAACTCAAGCCATGTCTGAGAATATTCGTGAGAATTATTCATTCATCCCTCATCACCAGCCGGAGTGGGCTTCTTCGTTAAGAAATTAGATGCTAATTACTGCGGCCTTAACAAGATCACAATCAAAAATCATTACCCACTTCCTTTGATTACAGAACTGTTTGATTGCGTAAAAGGAGCTACAGATGTGTCCAGTCCACATACATTTTACCTCAGTGCACTACAAATCGCGTTAAACAACGTGTGTGCGCCATGCGACTCAGTAGTGCAGAGCCTCATTTCATGCATTTTTTTACCTTCAAATGCATCTTATTCGCAAGGTGATGTGAATGATATGTAGCATGCCTACATTATGTGCCACTACGGGTGTATCTGCATACGAATTGATATGTTACAGTGTCAGCAGTTGTGACACTGTAATTTAGCATTTTGCATGCAGATACACCCGCAGTTGCACACAGAATATAGACATGCTGAATATCATTTTAATCAGCAGAAGCTGCTTGTTCATCACTTTGCGAATAAGACACATTTTAAGGTAAAAAACTGCACAAAAAGACGCTTGGCGCTACCGAGTCACGCCACGGCATAGCACGACCAGAAGGGCTGTTTAACGCACAAAGAAGTAAGATGTATGTGGACACATCTGTACCTTCTCCAAGCTCAACCTCCGAGGTGCTTATAAATTAATTTCCATCAAACAGGTTGAAGAGTAGAAAACTGCTTTCAACACATGAGATTGACATCTGGTGTTGCCCTTCAGTCTCAGTAATGCTGCTGCAGTTTTCCAAAATGTTGTAAACAAAATATTTTGGGACCTACTGTACCATTCGGAGGTAGTATACCTGGGTGATATCCTCATTTTCTGACTTAACATCCCATTTTAAACATGTAAAGGAGGTTATTCTATGTCTAAGAAAAAAGTAAACTCTTCTGTAAATTTGAGCTACATAGTTTCCAGTCCAGACTTGTGCGTGAATTTTGCAAAAGTCAAGTAAATTGTATTTTGGCCTCAACCTCACTTTGAATAAATGCAATGCATCCTAGAGTTTACTAATCATTACAGAAAGTTTATCCAGAATTTTTTAACCATTGTAGCACCTCTCACCACCCTCACAAAGTGCTAATCCTCCCAAATGGTCTGAAGATACTTTTTCAGCTTTCCAGAGTCTCAAAAAAGCCTTCACTTCTGCTCCAAATCTACTTCAATTCTTCCTAGAAGTGAATGCATCCTCTGTAGGAGAAGGACCGGTCCTCTCACAGAAAGCCGAGGATGGTACCTATATACTGTATCTTCTTGATCAGTAGATTGAGTTTTAGAATATGAACAAATGTAAAGAAACTGCAGCAACACATTTATTGCACATTGGTTTGTCACATGATGCACATTTCTAAGAACTTTCCCCTTCTTTACAGGATTTTCGCACCTGGCAGAGGCGACAGGGACCACCTACTGTATTTCCGATGGTTCCATGTGAGTGGTTGGTACGTTGACCCTTAGTTCTGCATACCTTTTGGTAGGTTCCTCTGCGAGTTCCCAAGGAAATTCTGCCTTTTGTCACAAGTAATGTTTCTTACTTTGTTTAGGTATGGGCCTGCAAGCTTCTATACAACAAAGTCACTAAGATGTTCAGCACCAGTGCGAGCCTCACCTTTGCCAAGGTAAGGGAAGGCATTCAGCATGTATTTTGAATCTTTATCGACGGCTATCCAGTATTTCTGCCAATATTTGTTAGTCTTTTTTTGTCATGAATGGAGTGAATCGACACCTACACTTTCACAGGAACAGCTGTTTATCTACAGATATGTATGGACCAGGAATATACATTTTTTGACAGTTTGCTATTAATCTGTCCCATAACTCTGACATGAGAGCAAACTTGTTATCTTTCAATCACTTTCAATGTGTTGACCTCAAATCAAACCTCAGGAACATCATGATTTCCCTGAAGTGATTACATGACGTCACTGATTTGCAGAATGGTATACCCCATTTCTCTGACCAGAGAAGATTCACTTATATTCCTTTGGATTCAGTAGCTCAAAACCGCCACACATAAAATGGTGCTGTATTTGGACTGTGTAGGCCCTTACAAGTAGAATAATCATAAAATCAACAAAAAAATGGGCAAACTTGGGTAAGAAGTTGACATACAGCTCACCAATCATGTTCTTTGTAAGAGTAATCAACAAAACTGACGACCACTAACGACCAACAGCGCTGAAATCCTATATGGGACATAAATGTCCCATCTACGGTTTTAGGTATTTCTTATTTTTTTAGAGAAACTATGCATTCGAGGGTGATGATTTTTTCTACAAAATGGACTATACCAAAAAATATTAAAAGTCATTCAGTTTATTCTTTCTCAGCATTATTTATTTCCAATCACACACATTACTTTCAGACCCTTGGCACTGCATTTGGCATTAGATTTACTCTTATCTATGCCAACCTATGCATGGGTCTGTTCAGGAGCACCATTTCTTGGAGCACAAGTTTGGAGCACACCTAGTGCTATATGGGAGACTTCGATTATTTGTATTTATCTATTTGGGGTGGGGTTGATAAGCACAGTATATTGATCAAAGCTTAATAATTTATTCATGCTAACTTTTGCCAGCACCTTTCACAAGTTATAAATCAACTATCTGGTTAACACCCCTTTGGCTCACAGGCTATTATCTGTAAGGAAACCTACCAGAAAATTGTAGACTATAGCAACTCTTTACACTTTAATAATCAGCAAACAAAATACTGCAAATAGTGTACTGTTAAATATAGAGAATGCATCTAGGAATTCCATAAAATGGAGTATCCATCCACTACCCCATTTCCCATTCTCCAACAATGATGTCATCTCAGTGGCATAGGTGAAACTGGGGGGTGGTACGGGGGTGCACTACACCACCCATTAGCCCTGTTCGCCCACCCGTCACATCAGGCCGCTGCAAGAGAGGATCCGCGACACGTAGATTCGGAGCAACAAGAAGAAGGAAAGTGTGAGGGCTGGCTGGAGACACAGAAGAGGGGAGGGTTAAGACACAGAATAGGGGTTGGTTAGAGAGACACAGAAGGAGGCTGGCTGGGAATACAGAAGGGGTCTGGCTGGAGACACCGTGCTCCCTGTTTGGAGCACTTGTCAGGCATCCTGCCCGTGCTCCTCTAAAATATATATATATACATAAATATAATTTTTTTCTAAGAAACAGTAACACAATAGCCACTACCCTACATTGGTATGCATGTAGAAAATCACAAAGGACAGCTCTCTCGGTAAGAGTGAGGGACTTCCAGGTCTATGACCCAGAAGTCCCTCTGGCGTCCTACTAAACATGTGCATAAGGATGCACGCCGCATCAAAGCCCTGGTATGTATCTTGTCGAAGTCGAATGATTGCATGCGACCGCAATTCAACTGTTATCGAACGATTTGGTCATCCGCTGCCCGATTTATGTTGGTACAATCCACGATGTAACATTGCGTGCGCATGCACCCAGTGTGTGCACGTAGCCACACATTCGCACAACACTAAATAGTGAATAATATACAACACTCACACTGACAAACACAATATTCATGCAGGGTTTAGTTAGTAACAAGAAACAGCTTCTGTATACATGTCTGAGAAAAGTAATTGAAAAACAATACACCAGGATACTGTGAGTGTTTTACATATAAATTGGGAAGCCCTGTATATAGACAAGTATGGCTGTGGCAATTGAAATTGGGGGTCCCCACCCTGCTTGAAAGCGAACCTAGCTGATTGTAACACCTTGCATTATAGTTTTAAAAATATGTTAGTAAGGGATAGAATATATATATATATATATATATATATACATATATTAAATCCATCATAAATAGACTCACATGCATAAACACCGCACATTACGCACAGTTGCGTTGTTTCACTCTATAAATAAACGCACCACGCATATTAGCAACTTTATGCAATATTCTCTTACACTTACACATACACAAATTACATGAAAGGTTCCCTAGTATTAAAGTGTAATATTCAGGGTTTATTCAGTGATTATTATTGTTGTATAATAAAGGTTATTTGATATCTAAGGTTTAGTACATGGTAAGCAGACCGTGTCTGGTGTTGTACTGATCCACTGTGTCTCCACAGATTTCCGGTACCATTGGTGAGAAGATCGGAACCTGCGTCTGCAAACTATGGACTATAGAGAGTTAAAACATTAAAAACGTACTCTGTAATGTTAGCAGCTTAGATTGGAGGCCGGGCGGTTGGAGGCAGTTGTGTCCATTTGAAAATGTCCACTAAACGATCCTGTAACCAAGACACCTTTAAGAAGAACCAATGGAATCATGCCAGACTTATCTATTGTATTTCCAAATCCCTGCAAGAGTATATATGAGCGCTCTCTGACCCCAGTGGGGAGTCTTCTTGCTGATGCTGTTGATGGAGGTTTCTTGCTGATGCTGGTATCTGGGCCAGAGTGTGTGCGTATATAACAACTGTATCTTGGGTCTGTTTTATTTATTTGCACTAATTGTCTTTAGATCACAGCGTGTAACCATCTGTTTTTATGTTGAATAATAACTTTTTGTGCTTTGGAAACACATTCAAAGTCTGAAGGCATTTATTTACTGTGCGACTTATTACGCTAAATTGCGACAATTCTAGAAGGTATAGGCAGGATTTAGAAGGTATAGGCAGGATTGTACCAAGGTTTAATCAGGATATAACAATCTCATTCCGGGGCTTGATGCATATGAGAAATGTGGTCGGACCCCGAAAGCTGCATTTTGATGGGTTTGTCCGCATTTGTGATGTTAGTGCATCCCACCCTATATTTAACATGGTGCTAAAACTGGGACCACCCATTACCAGATCTCTAGTTTCGCTTATGCTCAGTGGGCATATTCCACACTACAGCACTTGAGAAAATCTTTGACATGGCTGGCAGACACACTATGATGTGTGTCTGGCACATGTGGCATGTAGGCTGTTGTCTCTACAAGTTAAATGTATATATACCCAACACAGACATTGTCACATACATGTGGATTTGCTTTAATCATCCCATGCACAAGGAGGCAATGGGATGATGGGAGTGTTAGACTGAGTTTAAAAAAAATCTAGTATTAACATGAGAAATATTATAATCATGACCACCCCGGATGCTGGACTACAACAGGATAAAACTCCATCCAGGAGAATTGACACCAAAATGAAACTGAGTGCCTGGACACTAAGGACACTCCAAACAACTCTGCAGTGGCTCTACAGGGTGCAAAGTGCCTTTCCAGACACACTGAAAGCCAAATATGGGTATCGTGGTGCTGTGGGTGGTGGCATCACTCACCCATCCCTAGTTATGGCACCGCCATGATGTATTCATTCATGATCAGATTGACCTTGTCATGTGAATACTAGAGATTACACTTCGTATTACAACTACTAGATTCCAATGGCAGAAAGAATTAATAGCAAGATGCAAGGTACCTCTATGTCTGAAAATCGTCAGTCTTCCTTGCAGAACCAGTGGCTGCCGTGACGTGGTCCACTCCACAGTGGACATCGTCATCTGTCAGCCTGCCTGTGAGAAGAACTTTTCTTGCATTGGCGCTGCTGAAGATGACCCATGGCAATGACAACTGCTCACAGCGCCTTTCTGTGACACCTGCACTCATACCGTTTCTGACTTTCTGGCTCCCTCTCTGAGTACCCATTGTCCTGGCACAGTCAGTGCGGGCCTGCTTATACTGACCACTCTCCTCAAAAATCCCCTTTAATAAACCTTGTCTATTGTCACACCATCTCTCACTAACCTTACTGTCCACTCTTTTACCATTCCTCATCTTCATTCCACAACTTCTAGTGTGATATTCCTGCCCCCCACTGCCTTCATCACATCCCTCGTCTCTTTCCCTACCTAACTTTGTTTCCCTCTTTGCAATTTCTTTTCACTCCTCTCCCTGAGTAAGCTGATGATCCTGTGCTCGTGGCTATGCTGGAAGCCATATAGTTTAGTGGAAAACAGACTCTGCCCACTCTACAGCTACAGCTCCCAAATAGTGGAGACTGGTGTCTCTACAAATCGCCTGGACTTTGTCAGTATTCTCCACCACCTTGCTGTCTGCGTTCCTGCGGACTGTGAGATATATTATGCTTTCTTTCAGCCAGCTACCTGGGGGGCGGGTCTTCCCTTATTGTACAAAGTATAGTTCAATTGGGGTTCATGTTCATACTTTGTAATATTTTTATCTTAATGTTTATTTTTTTTTCTCATTTTCTATTTTCTACTCTCTCATTTCTCTGTGAGTAGTGCTTACTTTATGGGAAGGAGTTATTAATATTTAGTAGTGCTTACTTTATGGGAAGGAGTTATTAATATTTTCTGCAACCATTCATATTACCCCTTAGTAGTCAGCTTTATGCATCTATTAATTGTCAAACCCGTAACAGTTACAACATTCCCATCTAATGGTGTAATTTATACATATTTATTGAACCAACATTATATTTTCGGGATGTAGTTATCAGACCGGCGGACGGCATGCCGCCAGTCTGAATCCCGACATTGAAAGTCCGACACGGGACTTAAGATGGGCGTCGGAATACTAACACCTTTCTTAATCCCAATGCTGGAATCCAGAAGGATGGCAGCCTGAATGAGGTAAGCCTGGGGCGACCTTAGCATTAGCTGTGGGGAGGGGGGGGGGAGTGTAAAGTTTAGGCAGCATAGCAAGGTTAGGGTTAGGTTTTAGGGGGGAGGTTAGGGTTAGGCACCCCTAGGGAGGGTTAGGCTCCACTGGGGGGTTAGGCACTAAGGGGGGAGGGTTAGGTTTAGGCATGAAGGGGGAGACATACAGTAGGTTTAGGCACTAACGGGGAGGGTTAGGGTGCGGGGTTGGGAGGGTTAGACTACAATAAGGGAGGGTTAGGGGGAGAAGAGGAAAGGATAAGTAGTATACTTACCCGGCCCCTGTCAGGATACCAGCCATGGGGATGCAACTATCGGTATTTTCACAGGAGACATCCAGACAGCCAGCATTACATAGCAATTCCTATATTTTCATACCTTGCAGGTTCTCTGTAAATGTGTATAAAGCTTATTGTCTATGTTAGAATTTTCTTCTCCCGGAGGTGGTGACTTTATTCAGGGGCACATTGTTCTTTTATATATCCCAGGTTTCTTCATATGCTGTTTGTTTGTTGCTAGCTATACATAAGTACTTCCTAATTTCGACTTTGTTATGCTCCTTGCTGTTCATATTATTGTATACATTTATTATGTTTTTGTTACGACATCTTAGGCCGTGTAAACTTATGTTCCACTAGGGGCATATGAGCTGTTCTTGATATTTTAGGCTATGGTACAGTAGCTGTTTGCAAAACCTAGGTCACCTGTATAAATGTTCTGGCATACTCGAGTGGGTCTTTCCCTTTTCTCTGCCTTAATAGTCCATGGTGTGGACAGATTTTTGGATAAACCCATGATTTACAGTAGCTCTAATTCCTCAGCAACTACTTTAATGAGAAGGCAACACCCATCTTCTCAAAAATCTATCAACTCTAATGCATCCTCCACCTCAACTGTCTCCAATTGATGATACCCTGGCAGATTTATCTTCTGGCCCCCACTAGACCAGTCTATCCACTCCTCTGCTGACAACTTTAAGAAGATTATTAAACAATGCCCCAAAATGACAAAAGGTTCAAGGATCTTCAAACCCGACTTGAGGCATCCTTAAGTAAAATTGATTACAACACCGCTACAATAGTGACTTTCGAACAGCCCATTAGTGACACTGAGGATTAGGTACATATTTTTCAAGATACTATCTCTACCAAATCTCAAACTATCCAATCCATATCAGCCAAAATGGATTATCTTGAAAATAGGAATAGGTGGAGTAACCTAAGATTTATAGGTATCCCCGAGTCTGTGAAGGGTTTCCAATTAATTGATTTTACTATCTAACATATCCCCCATGCCTTGGGAATTCATGATGATACAGTATCTCTGTCCCACAAATTGAGTAGAAAAACAGATTGGGCCCCGACCGTCCGGATAATGATAATAGACCAAGGCCTGCTATTGCCAAATTCCTAGATTTCAGGGCTAAATAAAAATATTGACTGCATATAGAGCCTAACAGTTCTTATTAATAGATAGTCAGAGATGTTTCAAGATTTTGTAGAAAAAGGCCCTAGACAGCAGAACCTAAATATATATATAATGGGAGGTGCTACCTGTGGAGACTATTGTTGCAAACACAAAAAGAAGAATTACAGATGAACAACTCCAACATTACTAATTATATATAATAATACATTATTCAATAGAATTTTGCAATAAATAGAGGTTTTGGCATAATCGTGGCCATGGTTATGGGCCTACCCACCGCGCCCAGGTAACCTCTGAGGGTAGGTCCCTAACATACTGGGGTTGAAATCCAGATTGCAGGACTCCTCCAAACAAGCCCAGGTGAGCCACCCCAGGGCATCACTCTAATGAGTATGTTAGGGAGTCTAGGGACCCACCCTCAGAGGTTACCTGGGCGCTGTGGGTAGGCCCATAACCAGGGCCATTATTAAGTTTCAAGATTTCTCAGTGACTGTTTCTCAAAAGAGATGGGAATTCTCATATGTATGTAAGACATTAAATAGATGTAAAATATCCTTACTACTGCGCATGAAAATAGACTTGCAGCCTATATGACAATAACATAAAATAGTGATTGCTCAGATCAACTTAATATTCTTTCACAGATGCATGAAAGGGAAGGGTTTAATCTAGACTAGGGGTGTGCACCGGCCACTTTTCGTGTTTTGTGTTTTGGTTTAGGATCTGGATCTTTCTTCGTATTTTGGATCTGGATTGGTTTTGCCAAAACCACCCTTCCGTGTTTTGGGTTCTGGGTTTTGTGTTTTGGATCTGTATTTTTTTTTAAAAAAGCATAAAAACAGCTAAAATCACAGAATTTGTAGGTTTTTCTGCTCCTATGCTATTATTAACCTCAATAACCTTAATTTCCACTCATTTCCAGTCTATTCAGAACACCTCACACCTCACAATAGTGTTTTTATGTCCAAAACGTTGCACCGAGGTAGCTGGATGACTATGCTAAGCGACACGAGTGGGCGGCACAAACACGTGACCCATCTAGGCGTGAAACTGCAGTGGCAGACAGGATGGCAGTTTGAAAAACTAGGCCCCAAACTGTACATAATGCAAAGAAAAAAAAGAGGTGCAAGATGGAATTGTCCTTGGGCCCTCCCACCCACCCTTATGTTGTATAAACAGGACATGCACACTTTAACAAACCAATCATTTCAGCGCCAGGGTCTGCCACACAACTGTGGCTGAAATGATTGGTTCGTTTGGGCCCCCACAAAACAAGCTGGCAATTAATGTGTCCCTGCACAAACTGGCTCTATGGAGGCAAGATGTCATCCTCATCCTCCTCATCCACCGATTCCTCACCCTCTTCAGTGTGTACATCCTCATCCTCACAAAGTATTAACTCGTCCCCACTTGAATCCACCACCACAGGTCCCTCTGTACCTTCTGGAGGCTGGTCTCCCTGGAAGAGCTGATAATTCATTTTGATGAACATCATCTTCTCCACATTCTGTGGAAGCAACCTCCTACGCCTTTCGCTGACAAGGTTCCCGGCTGCACTAAACACTCTTTCGGAGTACACACTGGAGGGGGGGCAACTCAGGTAAAATAGAGCCAGTTTGTACAGGGGCCTCCAAATTGCCTCTTTTTCCTGCCAGTACAGGTATGGACTGTCTGCCATGCCTACTTGGATGCTGTCACCGATGTAATCCTCCACCATTCTGTCAATGGTGACAGTATCATATGCAGTGACAGTAGACATGTCAGAAATTGTTGCCAGGTCCTTCAGTCCGGACCAGATGTCCAAACTTGGTCCTGCCTGCCCTGCATCACCGCCAGCGGGTTGCTTAGGATACCTAAGTTTTTTCCTGGCAGCCCCAGTTGCAGGAGAAAATGAAGAAGGAGCCGTTGACGTGTCACGTTCCGCTTCAGCTGACAGTGTGTTCACCAGCAGGTCTTTGCACCTCTGCAGGCTTGTGTCGGCCGGAAAGAGAGACACCACATAGGCTTTAAACCTAGGATCGAGCACGGTGGCCAAAACGTAGTGGTCTGATTTCAACAGATTGACCACCCTGGAATCCTGGCAAAGCGAATGAAGGGCTTCATCCACAAGTCCCACATGCCGAGCGGAATCGCTCCGTCTTAGCTCCTCCTTCACTTTCTCCAGCTGCTTCTGCAAAAGCCTGATGAGGGGAATGACCTGACTCAAGCTGGCAGTGTCTGAACTGACTTCACGTGTGGCAAGTTCGAAGGGCTGGAGAACCTTGCACAACACGGAAATCATTCTCCACTGCGCTTGAGTCAGGTGCATACCCCCTCCTTTGCCTATGTCATAGGTGGATGTATAGGCTTGTATGGCCTTTTGCTGCTCCTACATCCTCTGAAGCATATAGAGGGTTGAGTTCCACCGCGTCACAACCTCTTGCTTCAGGTGATGGCGGGGCAGGTTCAAGAGTGTTTGCTGGCGCTCCAGTCTTCGGCACGCAGTCGCTGAATGGCGAAAGTGGCCAGAAATTTTTCGGGCCACCCAAAGCGTCTCCTGCACGCCCCTGTCGCTTTTCAGAAAATTCTGCACCACCAAGTTTATTGTGTGAGCAAAACATGGGACGTGCTGGAATTTGCCCAGATGTAATGCCCGCACAATATTGGTGGCGTTGTCAGATATCACAAATCCCCAGGAGAGTCTAAGTGGGGTAAGCCACTGGGCGATGATTTCCCTCAGTTTCTCTAAGAGGTTGTCGGCGGTGTGCCTCTTACTGAAACCGGTGATACACAGCGTAGCCTGCCTTGTAACGAGCTGGCATTTCTGAGATGCTGCTACTGGTGACGCTGCTGCTGTTGCTGCGTAAGGTGATACATCTACCCAGTGGGCTGTCACAGTCATATAGTCCTTAGTCTGCCCTGTTCCACTTGTCCACATGTCCGTGGTTAAGTGGACATTGTGTACAACGGCATTTTTCAGGACACTGAGCACACTTTTTCTGACGTTTCTGTACAGTCTCGGTATCGCCTGCCTAGTGAAGTGGAATCTAGACGGGATTTGGAACCGGGGACACACTACCTCCATCAATTGTCTAAATCCCACTGCACTAATGGCGGATACCGGACGCACGTCTAACACCAACATAGCAGTCAAGGCCTCAGTTATACGTTTTGCTTCAGGATGACTGCTGTCGTACTTCATCCTCCTCGCTAAGGACTGTTGGAGGGTCAATTGTTTAGTAAAAGTAGTGGTGTTCCTACTTCCTCTCTGGGATGATGAACGACTCCCAGCAGCAGCAACAGCAGCAGCGGCAGCAGTAGGCGTAGCAATGCAGGATCCTCCAGAGGAATCCCGGATAGGAGAGTCAGTCATGCCAGTGACATGGCCTGCAGGACTACTTCCGATCCTGACTAAGGAGGAAATTGACGAGGAGGGAGTTGACGGTGTGGTTTGCAGGCGCTTGGATACAACAGGACAACGGGATTTAGGTGTCCCTGGACTGCTTACGGTCTTAGCCAAAGTTTCTGAACTTGACAGTAACTTTTTATGAACGCGCTGCAGGTGCCGTATAAGGGAGGATGTTCCTAGGTGGTTGACGTCCCTACCCCTACTTATTTCACCTTTACATATGGTACATATGGCAAGACAGTTGTTGTCCGGATTTGGATAGAAATATTGCCAGACCAAAGAGGTGGAATGTTTGGTCTTCTGCCCAGGCATGACCGTGATGGGCTTTTTCATCCCACGGACAACAACTGTCTCCCCCGGAGCCTGATTTAAACAAACCACATCACCATCAGAATCCTCCTCGCCAACTTCCTCCTCAGCGCCAGCTACACCAGTATCCTCATCCTGTTGTACTTCAACAGTGACATCTTCAATTTGCATATCAGCAAGTGGACTGTGGGTGCTCCTTTCAGCACTTGCAGGGGGCGTGCAAATGGTGGAAAGAGCCACCTCTTCCCGTCCAGTGCTGGGAAGGTCAGGCATCGCAACCACCACCACACTTGGACTCTCCTTGGGGATTTGTGATATCTTCTTAGAAAGCACAGTTCTTCGCTGTGCTTTTGCCAGCTTAACTCTTTTGATTTTTTTAGTGGGAGGAGGGCTTCCATCGTCATGTGAAGCTGAACCACTAGTCATGAACATACTAGGGATCGACCTTAGCCGTTCCTTGCCACTCCGTGTCGTAAATGGCATATTGGCAAGTTTACGTTTCTCTTCAGCTGATTTAAATGTCTTTTTCAAGGTCATTTTCCTGAACTTTGCCATTTGGGATTGTATGTGCCCTCTACTATGACATTGGGCATCGGCCTTGGCAGACGACGTTGATGGCATGTTATCGTCTATGTCATGACTAGTGGCAGCAGCTTCAGCACTAGGAGGAAGTGGTTCTTGATCTTTCTCTATTTTATTTTTATCGGAGAAAGTTTGGTCCTCCATTTATGTTATATCGATTTGATATATACGTGCGGCTAAACACAGAAAATAATTTTTTTTTTGGTTTGGACTGGAGTGTACTTTGTGGGTTACAGCACCCTTTAACGGTCAAGCCAGCCGGCCCTTTACTTATGACACAGGCGCACGCTTGGCACTACTTTGTTGATGCACGTGCGGCTACTGCGCACACAATTCACAAACACAGAAAATAATTTTTTTTTGGTTTGGACTGGAGTGTACTTTCGGGGGTTACAGCACCCTTTAACGGTCAAGCCAGCCAGCCCTTTACTTATGACACAGGCGCACGCTTGGCACTACTTTGTTGATGCACGTGCGGCTACTGCGCACACAATTCACAAACACAGAAAATAATTTTTTTTTGGTTTGGACTGGAGTGTACTTTCGGGGGTTACAGCACCCTTTAACGGTCAAGCCAGCCGGCCCTTTACTTATGACACAGGCGCACGCTTGGCACTACTTTGTTGATGCACGTGCGGCTACTGCGCACACAATTCACAAACACAGAAAATAATTTTTTTTTTGGTTTGGACTGGAGTGTACTTTGGGGGTTACAGCACCCTTTAACGGTCAAGCCAGCCGGCCCTTTACTTATGACACAGGCGCACGCTTGGCACTACTTTGTTGATGCACGTGCGGCTACTGCGCACACAATTCACAAACACAGAAAATAATTTTTTTTTTGGTTTGGACTGGAGTGTACTTTCGGGGGTTACAGCACCCTTAACGGTCAAGCCAGCCGGCCCTTTACTTATGACACAGGTGCACGCTTGGCACTACTTTGTTGATGCACGTGCGGCTACTGCGCACACAATTCACAAACACAGAAAATAATTTTTTTTTTGGTTTGGACTGGAGTGTACTTTCGGGGGTTACAGCACCCTTTAACGGTCAAGCCAGCCGGCCCTTTACTTATGACACAGGCGCACGCTTGGCACTACTTTGTTGATGCACGTGCGGCTACTGCGCACACAATTCACAAACACAGAAAATAATTTTTTTTTGGTTTGGACTGGAGTGTACTTTCGGGGGTTACAGCACCCTTAACGGTCAAGCCAGCCGGCCCTTTACTTATGACACAGGTGCACGCTTGGCACTACTTTGTTGATGCACGTGCGGCTACTGCGCACACAATTCACAAACACAGAAAATAATTTTTTTTTTGGTTTGGACTGGAGTGTACTTTCGGGGGTTACAGCACCCTTTAACGGTCAAGCCAGCCGGCCCTTTACTTATGACACAGGCGCACGCTTGGCACTACTTTGTTGATGCACGTGCGGCTACTGCGCACACAATTCACAAACACAGAAAATAATTTTTTTTTTGGTTTGGACTGGAGTGTACTTTCGGGTGTTACAGCATTCTTAACGGTCAAGCCAGCCGGCCCTTTACTTATGACACAGGCGCACGCTTGGCACTACTTTGTTGATGCACGTGCGGCTACTGCGCACACAATTCACAAACACAGAAAATAATTTTTTTTTGGTTTGGACTGGAGTGTACTTTCGGGGGTTACAGCACCCTTTAACGGTCAAGCCAGCCGGCCCTTTACTTATGACACAGGCGCACGCTTGGCACTACTTTGTTGATGCACGTGCGGCTACTGCGCACACAATTCACAAACACAGAAAATAATTTTTTTTTGGTTTGGACTGGAGTGTACTTTCGGGGGTTACAGCACCCTTTAACGGTCAAGCCAGCCGGCCCTTTACTTATGACACAGGCGCACGCTTGGCACTACTTTGTTGATGCACGTGCGGCTACTGCGCACACAATTCACAAACACAGAGAATAATTTTTTTTTGGTTTGGACTGGAGTGTACTTTCGGGGGTTACAGCACCCTTTAACGGTCAAGCCAGCCGGCCCTTTACTTATGACACAGGCGCACGCTTGATACTACTTTGTTGATGCACGTGCGGCTACTGCGCACACAATTCACAAACACAGAAAATAATTTTTTTTTGGTTTGGACTGGAGTGTACTTTCGGGGGTTACAGCACCCTTTAACGGTCAAGCCAGCCGGCCCTTTACTTATGACACAGGCGCACGCTTGGCACTACTTTGTTGATGCACGTGCGGCTACTGCGCACACAATTCACAAACACAGAAAATAATTTTTTTTTGGTTTGGACTGGAGTGTACTTTCGGGGGTTACAGCACCCTTAACGGTCAAGCCAGCCGGCCCTTTACTTATGACACAGGCGCACGCTTGGCACTACTTTGTTGATGCACGTGCGGCTACTGCGCACACAATTCACAAACACAGAAAATAATTTTTTTTTGGTTTGGACTGGAGTGTACTTTCGGGGGTTACAGCACCCTTTAACGGTCAAGCCAGCCGGCCCTTTACTTATGACACAGGCGCACGCTTGGCACTACTTTGTTGATGCACGTGCGGCTACTGCGCACACAATTCACAAACACAGAAAATAATTTTTTTTTGGTTTGGACTGGAGTGTACTTTCGGGGGTTACAGCACCCTTTAACGGTCAAGCCAGCCGGCCCTTTACTTATGACACAGGCGCACGCTTGGCACTACTTTGTTGATGCACGTGCGGCTACTGCGCACACAATTCACAAACACAGAAAATAATTTTTTTTTTGTTTGGACTGGAGTGTACTTTCGGGGGTTACAGCACCCTTTAACGGTCAAGCCAGCCGGCCCTTTACTTATGACACAGGCGCACGCTTGGCACTACTTTGTTGATGCACGTGCGGCTACTGCGCACACAATTCACAAACACAGAAAATATTTTTTTTTTTGGTTTGGACTGAAGTGTACTTTGGGGGTTACAGCACCCTTTAACGGTCAAGCCAGCCGGCCCTTTACTTATGACACAGGCGCACGCTTGGCACTACTTTGTTGATGCACGTGCGGCTACTGCGCACACAATTCACAAACACAGAAAATATTTTTTTTTTTGGTTTGGACTGGAGTGTACTTTCGGGGGTTACAGCACCCTTAATGGTCAAGCCAGCCGGCCCTTTACTTATGACACAGGTGCACGCTTGGCACTACTTTGTTGATGCACGTGCGGCTACTGCGCACACAATTCACAAACACAGAAAATAATTTTTTTTTGGTTTGGACTGGAGTGTACTTTCGGGGGTTACAGCACCCTTTAACGGTCAAGCCAGCCGGCCCTTTACTTATGACACAGGCGCACGCTTGGCACTACTTTGTTGATGCACGTGCGGCTACTGCGCACACAATTCACAAACACAGAAAATAATTTTTTTTTTGGTTTGGACTGGAGTGTACTTTGGGGGTTACAGCACCCTTTAACGGTCAAGCCAGCCGGCCCTTTACTTATGACACAGGCGCACGCTTGGCACTACTTTGTTGATGCACGTGCGGCTACTGCGCACACAATTCACAAACACAGAAAATAATTTTTTTTTTGGTTTGGACTGGAGTGTACTTTCGGGGGTTACAGCACCCTTAACGGTCAAGCCAGCCGGCCCTTTACTTATGACACAGGTGCACGCTTGGCACTACTTTGTTGATGCACGTGCGGCTACTGCGCACACAATTCACAAACACAGAAAATAATTTTTTTTTTGGTTTGGACTGGAGTGTACTTTCGGGGGTTACAGCACCCTTAACGGTCAAGCCAGCCGGCCCTTTACTTATGACACAGGCGCACGCTTGGCACTACTTTGTTGATGCACGTGCGGCTACTGCGCACACAATTCACAAACACAGAAAATAATTTTTTTTTGGTTTGGACTGGAGTGTACTTTCGGGGGTTACAGCACCCTTTAACGGTCAAGCCAGCCGGCCCTTTACTTATGACACAGGCGCACGCTTGGCACTACTTTGTTGATGCACGTGCGGCTACTGCGCACACAATTCACAAACACAGAAAATAATTTTTTTTTGGTTTGGACTGGAGTGTACTTTCGGGGGTTACAGCACCCTTTAACGGTCAAGCCAGCCAGCCCTTTACTTATGACACAGGCGCACGCTTGGCACTACTTTGTTGATGCACGTGCGGCTACTGCGCACACAATTCACAAACACAGAAAATATTTTTTTTTTTGGTTTGGACTGGAGTGTACTTTGGGGGTTACAGCACCCTTTAACGGTCAAGCCAGCCGGCCCTTTACTTATGACACAGGCGCACGCTTGGCACTACTTTGTTGCTGCACGTGCGGCTACTGCGCACACAATTCACAAACACAGAAAATAATTTTTTTTTTGGTTTGGACTGGAGTGTACTTTCGGGGGTTACAGCACCCTTAACGGTCAAGCCAGCCGGCCCTTTACTTATGACACAGGTGCACGCTTGGCACTACTTTGTTGATGCACGTGCGGCTACTGCGCACACAATTCACAAACACAGAAAATAATTTTTTTTTGGTTTGGACTGGAGTGTACTTTCGGGGGTTACAGCACCCTTTAACGGTCAAGCCAGCCGGCCCTTTACTTATGACACAGGCGCACGCTTGGCACTACTTTGTTGATGCACGTGCGGCTACTGCGCACACAATTCACAAACACAGAAAATAATTTTTTTTTTGGTTTGGACTGGAGTGTACTTTGGGGGTTACAGCACCCTTTAACGGTCAAGCCAGCTGGCCCTTTACTTATGACACAGGCGCACGCTTGGCACTACTTTGTTGATGCACGTGCGGCTACTGCGCACACAATTCACAAACACAGAAAATAATTTTTTTTTTGGTTTGGACTGGAGTGTACTTTCGGGGGTTACAGCACCCTTAACGGTCAAGCCAGCCGGCCCTTTACTTATGACACAGGTGCACGCTTGGCACTACTTTGTTGATGCACGTGCGGCTACTGCGCACACAATTCACAAACACAGAAAATAATTTTTTTTTTGGTTTGGACTGGAGTGTACTTTCGGGGGTTACAGCACCCTTAACGGTCAAGCCAGCCGGCCCTTTACTTATGACACAGGCGCACGCTTGGCACTACTTTGTTGATGCACGTGCGGCTACTGCGCACACAATTCACAAACACAGAAAATAATTTTTTTTTTGGTTTGGACTGGAGTGTACTTTCGGGGGTTACAGCACCCTTAACGGTCAAGCCAGCCGGCCCTTTACTTATGACACAGGCGCACGCTTGGCACTACTTTGTTGATGCACGTGCGGCTACTGCGCACACAATTCACAAACACAGAAAATAAATTTTTTTTGGTTTGGACTGGAGTGTACTTTCGGGGGTTACAGCACCCTTTAACGGTCAAGCCAGCCGGCCCTTTACTTATGACACAGGCGCACGCTTGGCACTACTTTGTTGATGCACGTGCGGCTACTGCGCACACAATTCACAAACACAGAAAATATATTATTTTTTTAGCACTTGGGGGGAGCACCCCTGATGGACAGAGCACCCCCTGGACAACACTACAGCACTCCTTTAGGACTGGGACACTGCACAGGACTTTGGAGTGGACACAGCCCCTATGGAGAACTGACTGCACAACACAGTCCAGCCAGCCCCTATGGACTTTGAAGTAGTGGACACAGCCCCTATTAACAACAGCAGCACAACACAACACAGCCAGCCCCTATGGACTTTGAAGTAGTGGACAACAGCAGCACTACACTACACTACACAGCCCTAACTCCCACCCTCCCTCTTCACTGTCCACAGCCGAGTGAGAAAATGGCGCCGACGCGGGTACCTTATATAGGATCCAAAACCCGCGAGACTCGGAAGGCGGGATGATGACGTTTTGCCTCGATTTCAGATCCGAGTCAGGCGGGAAAAGTCGAGCCTGACTCAGATCGGACTCGGATCGGGGGGGCTCGGGGGGGTTCGGATTTCAGAAATCCGAACCCGCTCACCCCTAATCTAGACTAGAAAAAAGAAATAAAATGTTCCCCTCAGCACACTGCAATAGATCAGCAATTAGATTTGGATACTACATGATAATAGAAATTCAGAGATCCATATTTTTAAAGCAGAAATCATTTTAAAGGCAAAAACAAGTTGCTTTTGCCTTTAAAATGATTGCTGCTGTAAAAATATGGGAAGACTTGCAGGAGTTCCCACAGCAGCTGCAAGTTTCACCCTATTACATAAACCCCCGGGTTTGTAGAATAGACATTATTATTGGCTGTATATTTTATAACTTACCAAAATGGACACTGGACCTCATTCAGAGTCGGTCGTAAGTGGCCGCTCGGTCGTACGCATAACGATCGAGAATCAGAAAAAAAAACAATCGCACGGCCGGGCGATCGCAACCAAAATGACGCCCATACTTGAACAAAGCACCTCCTCTAGCTAGCGAGTGATAGCAGTTAGTGATCGAGTCAATCGTTGTCAGTCGTTGTCAGTCGCTGTATGTTAATTTCTTCTGATGGTTGCGGCCGCTTGTGTTGTGTGCACATTACACCAAAAATTATCAAAAAACCGCATAGAATAAGCCATCCCCATGAAATGTATTTATTCTTATTGTTTGCTAATGCTAACGCAACTGAATCAATTACAAGCCAATTAGCAGTGTTATTAGCAACAACAAAGAATTATTAGCTGCTTGTATTGTGTGGCACAAAATAGAAACATCAAACATAACATCAGTCACATTCGATAGTATCGATTGTACTCTGGGGCTTGAGAGAGCACATACCCAACCTCAAGCTGTACGATCAGCCAGGCCTCTAACCTGCTCACAGAGTGATATTTTACTACTTCCGGCCTTCTATGTCGGTCGTAGCAGGAAATTTATGTACGACCCTGAAATGCCCTGAAAACGGTGAGGAACGCCTGCGTTTTTAGACCACCACCCCCGTCAACACCCACAAACGGCCTTTCATGTCAATCAACTTTCGGAAGCCACTTCCTGCTCGTAAGCCATCCGATTGACAGCATTTTGGATCACAAGGTCTCGTACGCACATGCGCACAACTAACCGTACGCATGCATGGTTTGGAAACATCGGATGCGTACGACCGAGCGGCCTCTTACAACCAACTCTGAATGAGGTCCAATGTGTGGTATATTGGATTTTGTAATTGCATGTTATATATTATAATATTAGTATCCAGATGTGGCTCTATATTGTGTATCTGACATCTGATGAGCTCTGTGTTGTTTACTAGATGACCTATCA
This sequence comes from Taudactylus pleione, assembly GCA_031769625.1. Taxonomy (NCBI): domain Eukaryota; kingdom Metazoa; phylum Chordata; class Amphibia; order Anura; family Myobatrachidae; genus Taudactylus; species Taudactylus pleione. The sequence goes on along the minus strand of JAUIMM010000006.1, from coordinate 3,408,596 downwards.
TTACTAGATGACCTGTCACCAGGTCATCTAGAATGATATATTTTTTTGCTACTAACTACATTGTGCCAGGAGAAAGCTTTCTACTCAGCATACAGGGGTTTCTCCCAGACAGACTTCGCCTGCAAAACGGTTGAGATGTGTTGGAAACCATACTGAGAACAAGCATTTTAGACTGACAGCCTGAATTGACTTCCACATAGAACTACATCAGATCAGTCATTCTTACTGAAGCTTCCTCTACTGTACATGACAAGTGATTGCTAGAGCATCTGGTGACAGGTCTGGTTTATAAGGGGCATATATCATATTCTCCAGGAAGAGCTCCCATCCCTGATAGAATCTTTAGGGACTATGATGCTCTTGAAGTTAATGTATATTTTACTATTTCTCTGGCTTGTGTCCATATACTGTATATGTCCATAAAATAAAAATCAATATATTTTTGTAAGTGGGTATAACTGTTATAACTTTTACTTTGTCCTACTCTAGCATCTTCCCCTTTATTCTTCTTGTATTTTGTTGTCTAAATATACCAATTCTTCTGACACTGAGATAAAAAAAAATTTCAGCTATGCATAGTTGCTAACTATCCAGGGACGTACCATTATTATAAGAGAGATGAGGTCATAATCCCAACCACTGGGATTCCGGTGTTCAGAATGCCGACACTGCCATTCCGACTGTAAGTATTAGGGTTAGGGGGAGGGTTAGGTACTAGGGGGAGAGTTAGGTTTAGGCTGGGGGATTAGGTTTAGCCTGCGGGGAGAGAGGGTTAGGTTTAGGCACTAGGGGGAGGTTTAGGCTATGGGGAGCGTTAGGGTTATTTTAGGTTTACTTACCTGGAGGCATCAGGATTGCAACCTGATCGGGATGCCGGCGTCAGGATTCTGACTGTTGGGATCCTAGCGTAGACATCCCGTATCTATCCCTTATAAGATATGTACAGGGGTATCGCATGATTTGAATATAAGATGATAGAGCATGTACAGATGTGTCCTCTTGCATCTTTGCTGCGTACATGGCAAATCGCTCCACCACTTTTTTGGAAGTCGCCTCCTTAGCCGATTGCTCACAAGGTTCCCGGCTGTGCTAAACACCCTCTCCAAGTGCACACTGGATGGTGGGCAGTTTAAGTACACCAAAGCTAGTTTATACAAGGGGCTCCAAATTGCTTTCTTTTCCTCCCAGTAATCAAAAGGACTGTGTGAAATGCTACATTGTCATTAAAATAATCCTCCACCATACTATTGATGTTTTGTGTATCAGATTGAATTATGGTAGAGATGTCAATAATTGTGGGCAATTCTTTTAAGCCTGACCAGATGTCAAATTGGTGTTTTACTGTGGTGCGACAAGTTAAATCATTGTTCTCACCCCCAGTGGGTCTCTTGGAAAAAGTAATTTTCGTATCCTGGCAGCAGCATTTCCAGGAGAGACTGAAGCAGGAGACATTGTCGTGTCATGGTGCCATTTGAGCTGGCAACTTGGTTGCAAGGAGCACTTTGAATCACTTAAGATCTGTGTAGGTTAAAAAGCAAGATATTACATACAATTTAAACCTAGGATCAAGCATGGTTGCATAATGTAGTGACTCAATTGCAAAATATTGACAACCCTTTGATACTGATGAAGCAAATAAAGAAGTTGATACACAAGTCCAACATACTTAGCAGAATCTCTTAGTTTCATCTCCTTCAGTTTATTCAGCTGTTTTTCCATTAGTTTTATTACTGGAATCATCTGAATCAAACTGGTAGTGTCTGAACTCACTTCATTAGTTACTTCAAATAGCTTCAGTAACTTTCATAAAACAGAGAGTATTTTCTAGTGTGCTGGACTAATGTACATTCCCCCTCCTCTCTCCATGTCATGGGTTGTTGTGTAGGTTTGTATGGCTTGTTGCTATTCCTCAAATTGATAAAGCATATGAAGGGTTGAATTCCACCTGGTCACTAGAGATGTGTCCTGTTTCACTGTTGCCAACTCTGCGACTTACAGTGTCATGTATATCTCTAGTCACATGCCTGTGAATGGGCACGTGCATCTTGTTCGCTCCTGTGATCCATAGGACTGCATGGTGCGAACACCTCAACAGCCTGGCATACTGTGGTGTACATCTGTGCAGCAAATCCCATGCCGCAGTGCATGCGCATATTTGCCGCATCGGCGGCAACAATGAGCGAGGACATATCTGTACCTCTTATTCCAGTTGGTGGCATGGTAAATAAAACTGTTCTTGCAGCCACTACAATCTTCTACATGTGGTAATTGAATGCTGAAAATTACCAGACATTTTGGGGCCTCAGACAGCATCTTCTGCATGCCCTTTTATTTAACAAAAATAATGAAACAACCAAGCTTACTGTGTCAGCAAATCATGGGACATGTTCAGATTCATCTAGTTCAAATGCACTCACAATGTTACATGCATTATCGGAATGACAAATCCTGAGGAGAATCCTAGCACGGTAAGCCATTTTGCTATGACATCTGAGTTTTTCTAGCAGGCTGTCATTGGTATGCCTCTTAGTGATACAAAGAGTAGCCTGCTTGTGAATGAGCTGGTGTTGTGTGTTAGATGCTGCTGCTGAAGGAGATACATCCACCTAGTGAGCTGTCACAGTCCTGTAATCTTTCATTTGACCAGTACCACTTGTCCACATATCTGTGGTTAAGTAGATATTTGGGTACATTGGCACTTTCTAGGTCAAGAGTTATATTTTTTAATGTCCCGGTACAGACAAGGAATTGCTGCTCTTGTTCATTATTAGAGTGCCACCCTAGTATAAGCTGGGTGGCATCTAATAATGACGCCCCTAGTATAAACCAGGTGGCAGCCTAACAATTATGTTATATTTTTTAACACACCGGTTTTATCTTAAAAAAATTAAACTGTCCCTGAACACACAACAAACTGCATTTCAGCATCCCTAGTATAAGCCGCGTGGCACCTTAATAATAATGATGATGTTATCATTGTTTTTATTGTTTGATAAAAATGTACCCCAGTAGGTTTTATTAAGTAACACAGTGCTGCAGTCCACTCCTATGGCATTTCTGTGCCTCATATGCAGCAGCACACAGTGCCTCTACAGTGCCCATGCTCCTATTCTTTTTTTTTAGAAAAAAAGCATCCAGGTAAGCTTTTTTGTAGTAAGTAACAAACAACAACAACACAGTGCTGCAGTCCACTCCCATGGCATTTTGTTTTGTACCTCACAGAGTGCTGCAGCCAGCCCACAGTACACAGTGCTCCTGCCTTCAGTGCTTCTAATAATGTTTTATTTAGCAATACAAACTAAGTGCCCCTATACTACCCACAACCTCTACCTACACTTACCCACTAAAGCAGGAGCAGCAAGAACACCAAATGGACTACAACTTCACTGGCTGCAGAGAAGAGATGAGGGGGCCCCGGATGGGGAATGCACACAGGCCTCCACCTCTCTTAAGATGCCTCTGGCCCCATAATAGTGCCCTTGTTCTTTTTCTGAACCATAGCAGTGCCTTAGTTAATGTTATGCCCTATCGTAGTGCCTTTGTTTATTTTGTGAACCATAGTAGTGTCTTAATTCACATTATAGCAATGCCAGTACACATTATGCCACTAATTACCCCCAAATAACCTTATGACATACAGTGTCCCTAGTTCATATTATGCCACATTACAGAACCCTCTGTTCATATTTAATCACATTACAGTGCCCTCCAGTTCAAAGCATGCCACATAATGCACCAAGTTCATATTATGCCACACTATACTGCCTCCACTTGATACTTTGCCACATTACAGTGACCCAGGTCATATTATGTAATAAAATAGTGCCCTCCAGTTCATATTATACCACATTAGATTTAGCAGATCAGATTATGCCCCATTACTTTGCCCTCCAGTTCAGATTATGCCACATTACAGTTCCCACTTATCATTAAAAAAAACCATTTCACGCACCTCTCACTAATAATGGAATGTCATCCCATTCAGGCACTATAAAGTATAAACATGGCATGAATACTCTCCATAACAACTCTGTATATCAGGATATCTCATTGCTAGGGTTTTGTAACTCATAACACCATTGATCTGTTTTTTAGATTTATCAAAATGCACTTTTTTCATATACTAAATGGACATGTTCATACTTTGCAAAGCTCACAGAAAGGGAGTAAGGAATTAGCCCATCAATACCACCTACTACTGTATCTTACTTTCCATTTCATCACAGCTTTGTGAAAGTATCACTTGGCAAATATGACAGCTCTCCAAGGTCCTTGGGTTTGGGAAAGCAGCCCAAATAATTATTTACCACACAAAATGTGCAAGCACTTATTCAACCTCGTCCCTATTTGCAAAATACTTTCTTTTTTAAAATAATCTTTATATCAAGCCTTATTTCTTCTTTTACCATTATATTTCTTGTGTCGTTTGTATTCTGTCTTCTGTGTCTTTCTTCTGTTCCATCTTCTTGCACACTGAGAACCTGATTCACAGGTAGATGCTAATGCCATCTCAGTTGTGATTTTTTGCGCAGAGTCGCAGTTCTGGTAATATGCAAATGCTGGGTTCAGCCTATCCCTTGTGTACTAGCATGTACCAAACAGTGCAAGTTAAATACCTTAACTGCCTCACAACTTTCCACAATATAGGTAGCTGAAAGCTGTATAAGCCTAATCCTACATTAGTGGCTTCTCTTGAAACTGATAGGTGGGTTGTTAGGAGTCAAATGGCTTAGATTGACAGATGTAGTTGGAGCCAGTTAGCATATTGTAGTGTAGCAATGGATGGTCTTGTGAGTTTATATAAAGCTGGGTACACACTTGTCCAATCTTCAGGGGATCCATCAACATCTCAGACTGTTTATACAATCTTATTGCAGACCTGGTTGCAGATTTTACATCCAATCTATACACACAGGCCTGTCCAATATTGCAGCAGATCCCAATTTGCATCTGCTGAAACAATCTGCTGAAAGGATTGTATCACCATGCACACTCTTCCAGTCTTTGGCAGACCAGCTGCCACTCACACAAAAATTTACATAATAATGGACAGAGCTACACTGCATAGTATGATCTGTCTACAATATAAAAGTGTGTAAAGTTGGTGGGGAGGTATTTGTGGTCCACCGCACTTAAAGTAATAAGTAGAGATATCAAATATTGAAAATTATTCCTACAATACTACACTGGACATATGTGTCCTTAGAGGGTGCACCCAAGGAGGAAAGCTGTAGGTAAGTGAAAGTACTCCTAATTAATTATAGGGGCACACCTCAATTAATATCATAAAATATAACCTTTATTAATGCATTCAAATAGAGGAAGTACAACACTTAGAAAATGAAAAAGGTAAAAAAAAATCACTTGTAGAGAATGGTGATAAGTGATAGTATTCACCACAAGGGCAAATACCGGCAACGACTTAGATAAAAATAAACCAATAATGTGAAAAAACACACAGATTAAAAATGCACCAAGACCAATTATGTGTCCATATGTTATAATTATATGAATAAATTACTGAAGAGCCCCTCAGAATACTGGGAAAATAATACTACATTAGGAACCAGGAATTCCCATCAGAAACACACAGCAGTTAGTAGGAAATGTAGTATCTGTGTACTTATATGCAATGGGATCTGCTTTACCCAGGCATGCCATGCATCAGATGGGATGAGAGTCCCTGTGCAATGGCACAGTGAAAATACAACAGAACTGCTTCTGCTTCCAGTGCTGGCTTACGGCTTTACCCTGTTGCTAGGCAGCGCAGGGTATCAGCACAAAGCCGCAGCTGGTGAAAAGAGATAAAGTAAGGCGATGGTGATAAATTCCCAGTGGTCTGTGGTGCGGGGGTCCTCTGTGAGTAGTGCAGTCATGTGTTTTACTGTTGGCTTTTTCAAAACGTGTCGACTATTTTAGTGTCGACCTTTCGACCCTGTCAACAATTTGTACCTGTTGACCTTTTTCCATGTTGACTTTTAGTGTCTCAACCTTTTGTCCCTTTCGACCTATTGCCTGTCTAACATTTGTTGTCTATGTAGACATTGTTGACCTTTTAACTATCTATAGTCCGGATACCTTCACAAACTAGAGGTAAGTTTAAAAGTTCACTTAGAACAGGTGTACATTTTACAGCCCTAGAGAACAATAACCACCATCTCCAGTTGGGACTATTTTGAGAAATTCCTCAATTCTCCAGGCTGCAGGATAAAACAACCCCTCATTTACTATATTTACTATATGGTTTCCAGTCTAGAGGATCCAGTCAGTCATCTTCTCTAGCTGTAATGGTATGACATTACACCAGCCCCGCCCCATCTTAGTTTAGCACTATGACCCTCTATGTAAGTTCTGCCCAATTCCCTGATTGGCCTGGATGGCCACTAAGCCCTTCTCCCTTCCCTAATTGGCCTGCCATTCTCCATAGCAGGGATGCCCATCGATGGGTGCAAACCATTAATTGTTCCCCACCAATGATTTCATGCCATTAATGTTAAAGCACTGATCGAACCATGATGTCAATATATTACTGAAAATAAAGCCGTATACCTGAGCGCTGGTGATGGAATATTTAGTGTTGGCTGTGATTTATGAAACAAAACAGACAGAAATTCAAATTTTTTATCAATAAGATTTATTACAGTTAAAATGTACATGACAGTTGGGTACAGTATAGACAGAGTAATGAAACTGCAGAGTTATAATTACACTTGTATATGGTAAAGTGTATACAGTATATGCTACAGTATAAATGCATAAGATCCTGGTCAGAGGGTGGAGGACAGATTCCACATACAAGTAAGCCCCTGTCACTGTGTATGGGGGTGTAGTGCGCAGTTGGACATACACTTCTTATTGGCACTGTTATCTCACCCAAACTAGCTTTTGGGTGTGGGCACCAATGACCAGAGGGTTGTTGCACATGCAGGTATACAGCCATATTTAGAATGGACACATGTTTACATACACTGTGTTGTGGTGCAGTTCTAAAGGAATTTTGGGCAACAGACCATCTCACGATGAAAAAAACAAAAAGTTTATTCACACTCCTCCATTTCTACAGCACAATAAACATAATGGTTACAAGCTCCACTTTGCCAACTTCCTCCAATACTTGCAGCAGATGGTAAATGCTGATACTTTAAGGTTAATAGTTACAAAATATTAGTTATACTTTCCACTCTAGCACAAGTCTTATGGAGCATACACACGGTCAGATTTGTCAGATGAACGATTTTTGACTGCATTAAAATGAATGGAATCGTCCAAGTCTGACTGCAAACACATTAGATGTCAGATATCGTTATCTGACAAACGGGAACGCGCATCGTCCATCGTTCAGGCATGTCAGATATGTCAGATTTTCCTTCAGATACGAACGACTGAACAATTTTTAAATAGTTATCGTTCAGATCTGAAGGAAAAATCTGACCGTGTGTATGCACCATTAACTGTAGTTGTGATCACAGTTCCATGCAAGTTACAGAATGGTATTAACTTAGTATCACATACCACATTTTTTTGGGTACAGTGGTTCAAAATGGGATGTAGTTGTCTCAATACCGACATCTGAATCCCGACAAGGAACTTAAGATAGGCGTCAGTATTTCAACACCTATCTTAATCCCAATGTCGGAGCGCCGAAGGACACCAGTCCGAACGAGGTAAGTCCAGGGTATCCTTAGCGTTAGCCGTGGGGGAGGTTAGGTTTAGGGAGCGTAGTGGGGTTGGGTTTTTTGGGGGTAGGTTAGGGTTAGGCACCCCACTGGGAGGGTTAAGTTTAGGGTGTGGTAAGGGGGGGTTAAGGTTAGGCACCCCCAGGGGGGTGGTTGGGGTTAGGCACCACTAAAGGAGGGTTATGTTTAGGGGGGAGAGGGTTAGGTATAGGGTACTTGCCTGCCCTGTCGGGATTTTCTCCCTTCAGGCTGCCGGCGTCGAGATATAAAGCTATTCACTTGCCGTGACTTCATACCCATTCCATTCAACACATCTACTAGCATTCCCTTGTCAGCCTCCCATGTGCTCCATCTACAGGCCCACTTGCGAACCTATGGAGCAAGCTTTTTTCATAAAATTGTGTAGAAACTAGTTTCTGAATAATTTTATGAAATGTAGCTATGTACTAAAAGCATAATGCAGAAGATTTCACAGAAATCTCCGGCAGTGCTAATTAGCAATGCAGATCAAAGTCCCCATTATTATCTATGGGGACGACGATCTGACTCTTATGTACCAAACTCCAAAAAGTTACGTTTTTCTGAGCTTGGCCCCGGTAGTTTAAACCATCTTCAGATGGTCTAAACTGCTTTAAGCCTATGGAGGCTTACAAGCAGGAGAGAGATCCGGCAGAGCCTGCAGTGAACACAGCAGAAGCCAACATTGAGGAGACAGAGGAATGGCAGCCACTGCAGCCCACACACACACACACCTCCACCTATCCCAACTGTGGAAGAAATGTCAAGATCATTCGCTACCTTCAGAAAGAAGCAGGTCAAGTTCATGAAAGAGCAAACCACACAACTTACCAGAATCACATTCACATCACAGTTGCACAAAATTGGCCACACAAATCAAGTAGCCCAAGGTACCAGACTCAGAATGGCAACAAATCTAGATTGGCAAATGTCGGACCTGACCAAGGCTATTTGAAATCAAACAGAGGCACGTCTCAGCCTGCAAAGAGAGCATCTGGCCCAAATAGAGACATTGGCTGCTCCTACTACATCCACAACTAGCAGCCACACCACCAACCTCAGCTCCCAACAGTCCCCCGAGGCGCAGTGTTAGAACATGTGGTGGTATGCCAAAAGGCCAAGGTAGGGGTAGAGATTGCACACTTCCAAAAAAGCACTGAGGGCCCGATTCACTATGGATCGCTATTGTGACCACAGCTGTGATTAAGCACGCAGGTCTGCTGTGAAAATATGCTAATGTCTGCAATCGCAAAGCCAGCATAGGGACACCCACTACCACTTTCCCACATCCATAAGACTTCACAGTCCTGCGTATACATTGGTACCATCGAGTAATATTGGCCCCTTACGCACAATTACATCAGCCTTGACCTGTCTCAGAAATTACAACTCACGTTGCATGCAGTGAGTACACAAGCTGTGTATGCCATTGCAGTGGCTAATTTATGCATGCCCAAATAACGGCGTTCAAATGGACTAGCACGCCTGCGTTTCTCTCTGACCTCTCCCACCACCACAACCCCCAAATGCTGACGTCCAATCACTCAATTTGTGATGTCTTTGTATCTGTGTACTTGATTGCAGTGTAATTGCAATACTGGCCTGTGCACGCGCACTGCAGTGCATACGCATGCACAGTAAGCACCATCGGCCACTCTGTGTGCGCTGTTGTAATTGTGATCTGTGAAGAATCAGGCCCAGAGATCCCAGAGCCCTGCTCAAGTACCTTAGAGTGGGTTAACTTAGGAAGACTTCATTTGGCAAGGAAAAAACAGGTAATATCCTTATCTTATCTTATCTTATGGGAGAGCAATATATTAAGTTCTCCTCAGACCTTTATAAGCTGCTAAAAAAAACAGCCAGGTATAATCTTTCGCGATTGGGTCATAGACTCTCCAGGACTCTAATAGCAAATGTTTTTTCTGAAGAGAGAGAAGGGCTTTAGAGTTATGCTCGCTAGAAGAGAACAAGGAGGGAGAGAGAGGATATAACCAGTCCTACTTATAATGGAAGGTAATCGGTATGACATACTCCTGGACTAAAGCCAGGTGGATGTAATACCGATGCCGGAAAGCAGAAGCATGCGTATCCTGGCAGGGTACGTATTTAAGCTATCCCTAACCCTTTCCCCCCCAACCCCAACCCTCCCTTAGGGGTGCCTAATCCTAACCTCCCCCCGGGATGCCTAAACCTAGCCCCCCTCCCCGCACTCTGAACCTAACCCTCCCAGGGGGGTGCCTAACCCTAACCTCCCCACGGGGGTACCTAACCCTAACCACCCCTTTCCCTAGCCTAACCCTCCCAGGGGGGGTTCCTAGCCCTAAGTACCCCGGGAGCCCCTAAACCTAACCAGCCCCCCGCGGCTATCCGCTCCTGACGCCTGGCTTACCTTCGTTCGGTATGCCGGACATCAGGATTTCGGCATGGAGATAATGATAGGCGTCGGGATTTCGATGCCTATCATTAGTTCCATGCTGAGATTTCACAGTCGGGAAGGCGGCGGTCGGCATTTTGACGCCGGCTTCCTGACCGCATACCGATGGAAGGCTGTATTACAGTCCCCAGCTAAAAAAATGCCCGCACTGCACACCCTGCACCCATATTATCTAAAACTCACCTCTCCAAGGACCTGCGTCGGGTGTCTCAGCGCTGCTCAAAACGCCGTAAAATGGGTGCTGTGGCCATTTTTCCAGCATTTTGCGCATGCGCAGTGAGGAAATTACCAGGAAAAGGGTGGCTGCGTTATTTCTTTGGCAGTCTGCGCATGTGCAGTAGACTCTGGGCACACTCTAGTACACAGTGTCTACTGAGGCTGCGGTGGCCGGCCATCCTCGTCAGTTGCTGCCGGCCCTTGGGGAGAGAGGAGGGGGCCCCGGACGGGGAATGAACAAGGGCCCCCTCCTCTCTTAAGACGCCCCTGTCTGTATGGGAACTTTTCTTCTTGAGAGACACCTTTCCGCAGCAGTTATAAATTTGCTGCCCCATAATAGTGCCTAGTTAATTTTATATTGTAACACATTAAGATGCCTTAGATCTTATTATGTAAAATGATAGTGTTCACATTACAATGAACAGATCAGATTATGCCAGATTACAGTGCCCCCTTACCAATATAGCTTCCACTACCCACTTCTCACTGAAATGTAATGACACACAATTCTGGCTGGGCAATGTATCAGACCCAAGTGCTTAGCAGGGAAATTGTTATTCAACTTTATAACCTGGGTCCTGGCCCCTCTAAGCCTCTGGGCCTCATAGCAGTGGCACCCCATTCACCTGCTATAGTTACGCCCATGTTTAGGACTCACCAGCCTCATCATCGTCAGATTCAGATGTCACCTTTTAGCAGCCTGCCCAGAAGCTCTCTTCTGTTGTGCAGCTAAAGAAACAAAACTGAAAAAGGGTGAACATTTTACACATTTGCAAATGACAGTTCCTCTGCTAGGGTTCCTCACACTCATCGGGATCTCGGGATTACATTTTATGTTATTTAATCAGTAAAAGTTTATCTAACTAAAAAAAAGGTCTAACACCAAGTTCAAACTGAGGGTCTGATTCAGAGCCGGATGCTCTGACCAGAGCGCTCGCTCTGAATCAGGGCCCTCCTACCTAAACTTGGAGCGGCCTCTTGGACGCTCGCATAGCTGTGGGTTACCACCCACAGCTTATGCGAGCGTCCATGATGATGGTTGCGATGGTCAAGGCCATCGCGACCATCGGGCTTGCAACGAGACCCTGCGGTAGGGTCTCGGTGACCGCAAGCCCTGGAGTGATTTTGGCTCTGTCAGAGCCAAAATCACTCCCACTGACATCACTAGTGATGTCAGTGGGGCCGGACCCAGATGGTAGGCGTTCCCATGGGAACACCTCCGTCTGGCAGCCACGCCCCCAGCACGCCCACCAAAGGGGGCGTGCTGTCACTCACCATCGACAGCACGCCCCCTTTGGTGCGAGACCCGTAACGACGGCTACCCCGTCGTTATTCGGGTCTTGCGCATGTGCACTAGGGCTCCCTCCGTCGTGCGCATGCGCACTAGGGCACCATCGACCCACTTGCGAGCGCTCAGCACTCGCGAGCGGGTCTGAATCAGGCCCTGAATTAGATTGGTACAGTTAAAAAGTAAAAATATGTTTGGTTACTCACCAGGTCGGCTTTGGACTGGTGGATGATCTGTGTCCTCGATATTGGTGCCAGGCAGGATTTCAGTTGGTATTGCTTGCTTCAGCTCCCCCTCGTAGGCCATGTAGTGGACAGGTGCTGCTCAGCCACCCCCCTGTCCTGCATGACTCCTGCAGCTCATCTGACAGCTTTGCTATTAGGATGTGTTTCACGTCATTGAAGCGATTCTTGACATTTTCAACAAAGCACCTGCAGGAGCTGACTGCAATAATGGCATTGGTGATGACCTGCCTTCTTGCGGGCCTGAGGAGTTCTATGTGACTGGGCTCCTAGGTGTCCACCAAGCACTGGCACCATTGTGTTCTCCAGTGCACAGTTCTCCTCCTAACTGATCTGCCCGGTTCTTGTCTTCCCAGGGGCAGACACAGCAGGCTCCTCCTCCTCACCACCCACCTCCTCCTCAAACTCAAGCTGGGTGACTAGCAGCTTCTCCTCCTCCTGACTCTGCTCAACCCCAACTTTGAGTCTAAAAGACATCATGCAAACTGGCCAAAACAAACAAACAAAAACTCTCCCTACCAATGCTCCTGCACATCTACACTGTCTCCTTCCAAAACCTATCAAATGACAAGTTGGCAGAGGTGGGACTTACAGTATATAGGGCCTTTGAGGTACAACTCAACTTTTGGGGTCCAATAGATCACTTTGTTTAAAGCTTAACAACTTGCATGCACAGATGTGTCCTTTTACATCATTGCCACTGATGTGACAAACGCCATGCAATTTGCTGCGCACATACAAGGCAGAGTGCGCCACGCTGACATTTGCACAATGTGATCCTATGGATCGTGGGTGCAAAATTCAGCGCACATGCCAGCTAGCAGGCACATTTTCACGCCTTGCATGCCGTGATTTGTAATGTATCTCGCATTCCGATTTGTCAGAATTTCATGGGCTCTGCCACCAGAATCCTTGTATGGTGGCACATGTGAGTTACGTTGGCACCTTCAAACTAGCACCCGATTACATATTGCGAGTTTCGGAACATTCTCACACCAAACTTGCAGCAAGTATGTGTGAGTTTGCACTCACACAGAAACTTGCATCCTATTACATTTCACACCATGGGGTCTATTTACTACAATCCGCATTGCAAATGCAGATTGTAGTGTGATATTAGCCAATATCACAGGGATTTACTAAAAATCCCTTGCAGGGACAGAACTTGCTATAAAGCTCTGTCCCTGCGAATCCCCTCCGCACACTGCGCAAAAAATACTGTGATAAGTGCCAGCAGCATGCACCGACCGCCCATCGATAAGCCCCCCCCTCGTCGCTAAGCTCTGCCCCCACAATCGCGGACCCCCCGCAAACCCCCCTCCCTTAAGTACACTTACCTACAGTGATCGGTGCTTTGGTGATGTCCTCCGTGACTCCGGTCAGCTGACATCCCATCCTGCACTGTGTGATGACGGGATGACGACCAGGCCCCAGTGCATTATGGGAGACCAGCTTACCAGAGGCAGGACATCACCGGAGCTCTGATTATCGGTCCCTGGACTCAGGTAAGTTTTTTTTTTTAATAATTTCTTTTTCTTTGGCAGTGATCAGCTTGTGGTCTGTTTAGACCACACAGCTGATCATTGGGGATGGCTCCGGGCTCTGCTCTGTCCTTTAGAGCAGAGCAGGAGTCTGGTAACCGGGGAAGACCAAGGATAACGCCACCTCCAGGTGGCTTTATTATCACAGGGCTTTCCCCGGTATTTTTTCACAATTTATTTTTAGTAACTTTGACCAGATCACATTTCCCATTACAATTATGGGAAATGTGATCTGCTTACTAAAAATAAGTGATAATTAGGGCTTGGAGTTGAATTTCACGAATTCTACTCCAATTGCCCTGTAGTAACTGTAGGTGATACTAAAATAATGTGAAAAGGGTGTGAAAACACCCCTTTTCACTTTATTTTAGTATAAATAATGTTAATAAATAGAGCCCCATAACTTTAAGGGGTATATTTACTAAAGTGAGAGTTTTTAGTAGTGGAGATGTTTCCCATAACAACCAATCAGATTCTAGCTATTATGTTCTAGAAGGTGCTAGGTAAATGTTAAGTAGAATCTGATTGGTTGCTGTGGGCAAAAATCTCCATTTCTAAAAACGTTCACTTTAGTAAATATACTCCTAAGGCTAAACACCTGCTCTTTCATAGGCCCCTCACAATGGTCGAAGTTCTTTGCTTAAGGCGGTCCTCGACAAAAGGTCTAATCTACTTCCTATATTCTGAGTTGATGGAGTTGTCGGCCTCTCCGCATGACCTTCAAGTGTTTGCCTGGGAAATAGACTTGAGAGCCCCATTGGATGAGGATGACTGGTCTGAGATTTAGAAAAACACAGCCTCTAGCTCTATTTGTGTTAAAGCAATAGAGAATGTTTATAAGTTACTTTTGCCTCTTTACTGAAGTGAAGCTGGAAATCCCTCCATACATCTCCCCCTATGTGCCTTCTTGTCTAAGCAAAATGTTTCCAGATACAACAAGTACTGTAGATTTTGAAAAGGCTGCGCAATTAGAAGCACCTTTCTCCACACTTGGTGAAAGTGCCCTAAAATCATGAATCTCTGGCGGGAAGTCATAGATGTACCATTTCTACAAGATCCCATCCCATGCGACCCTAAATTCTTTTTTCTTCAATTAGGTTTACCAGAAGCATCCTGGCATCAAAATAAACAAATTTGTCATATAGTCTCCGCCACCACTTGCCAGATGGCAGCTGATTGCAAACAACTCGCCGCTCCTTACCTACAATAAATAATATCTCGTATTTGGAACATATATTACATGGAATTCATGACTAGTATATATATATATTTCCTCTAAGTCATTTGACAAGTTCTGGAACCCATTGCTCACGTCTCTTATCTCTACTTCCCCATTTGAGTTAAGTTGAGCTTCCCAGTTATCGAGACCTGAGCCCAACCACATGCATCTCCTCTTTCTTCCATCTTCTTCTGTTTATCTCTATGGGACCTATTCATCATCACTTAATTTTTACAAAAGCAGGTGAAAATAAACATTTTCACCTGCAATTGTACAAATTAAGTTATTGGGCCATTCATCACAAAGGTAACACTAGTATGGGGACAGAATTCATCAAGCTCCGTAAATATTATTTTTTTGGAGCTTGATTGCGGTAGCATTCGCCATCTTCAGATGGCGTTTGCTACCGCTACCCCCTCCTTCGTTATGGGAAGGAGTCCCAGGTCGTGAAGAGGGATCCTTTCGGATCCCTCCGCCCCTGTCCGGCTCCTTCCGCCGGACGTCGAGGCTCTTGTGCGCATGCGCACTGCTCTCGCGAAAGGAGCAGTGAAGCCGCTCACTGGGGCAGCTGATTTTCAAATCAGCTGCCTCAGCTACAGAGCAATAATGAATTGCTCCGGCATCCGCAGCGAGTCAGGGTGTTAATTATCGAGGTCCGTTCGGACCTCGATAATTAACATCTTGAATAGGCCCCACAAATATGTTCTTCTTCTCTCTACTTTATAATGCATATGCCACGCTGCCACCTCCCTCTCTCCCTCTCCCACTCCTATTTCATAAAATTGGTCACTAATCTGTATATTTTGTTTTGTTTGATGTCAGCTTTGCTCTTATCATTCTATTCATTGTATATTGTTTGGCCTCTCATTTACCGTGACTGTTCAATAAACTTTATGTTTAAAAAAATGAATCCTGTTTGATGTAGGATAGGCAGAGTTGCCTACCTTTGAAGATCTCTTCCCGGGAGAAGCCCGGGTAAGAGAAGCAGGAGGGAGGCAATGGGGGGTGGGGCCTGACGATTCACGTCATGTAGAATCACATTTTAAGCCCGCCCCCTACCGGGAGACCAGCGATCGCCGCGGGTATTCTCCTCATTCTGCCCACTTCACTAGGAAGTGGGCAGAATGCAGGAGAAATGCCTACCCTTCCGGGGGTGCGGGGCGTTACCCGAAAAATCGGGAGCCTCCCGCGAAAACTGGGAGGGTAGGCATGTATGAGGATAGGTTGTGGTGATAGGTAATGAATAGTATCAGACTATAAGTTATAATAATAATTAAATAAACTGCTGTATTGTGTTAATGTTATATATGTAGTGAATATGTTTTTTGAGGGGTTCTACGAGAAGGACTTGATGGTCTATGTTGTTATAAAATCTAATATATATTTTTTCTTTCGGTTTTAGGGATTCTTGCATTTTTATGGTTATGAATAATGTGATTGAAAGTATTGTAAGATGTATATTCCTAAATGTAATTTTTTGGGGGTCTTGGATTTTATTTTATTTTGGCCTATATCTTACAATAAATAGGTGTGTTATATTTATGTTTTTGTGATAGCTTTTTGGAAAGGTTATTGCCCTAAGGGCCTGATTCTGACCCGCACGCAAGTGCACAGCGCTCGCATGTGGGTCAATGGTCCCCCACTGCACATGCGCCACCTCCAGCATGCGCATGCGTGAGACCGGTCCAGCTATGGGTCTCGCTACAAGACGGGGCAGCTGTTGATGGTGGGGAGGGGTGGCTGCACAAATGCAGGTGTTCCCTTAGGAACGCCTGCCGTTTGTGGGCGGCCCTACTGACATCACTAGTGATGCCAGTAGTTGACTTCCTGCTCTATTAGAGCAGGAAGTCCACACGGGCTTGCGGGAGCCGAGACCCTACCCAAGGGCTCGTCGCAAGCCCGATGGTCGCGATAATCGCGACGGACTCCAAGTCGCTCACACAAGCTGTGTGTATTCACCCACAGCTTTGTGAGTGGGCTGGAGAAAAAAAAAAACCACGCCCTGATTCAGAGCGAGCACTCGCCAGCAGCGAGCGGCTCTGAATCAGGCCCTAAGTTTATAAGTATCTAGTATGTAAGTGATAGCTATTGCATTATTCTATAAGTACTTGTATAAGTATCTAGTGTGTGATAGTTATTGCATTATTGTATGAGTATAAGTACTTGTATAAGTATCTAGTGTGTAAGTATAGCTACAGCATGTTGTTACAGTACGCTAATGACAGCTCACGGAATGAGATGTCATTAGTATCGGGCCGCGAGCCAATCAGTTTAACATTAGCGGCTGCTCATTGGGTGCGACGTGGGCTTAACATTAGCGGCCACTCATTGGCTGGGTCCACGTGGGTCCCAGTCAATGAGCGGCCGCTAATGTTAAGTTGCCGCTCATTGGCTCACGGCCCGTGACTAATGACAGCTCAAACCCATGAGCTGTCATCAGCGTACTGTATCAACATGCTGTAGCGTGTTGTTACAGTGTGCCCGGGGGCCCTATTTGGATTACTGCGGAGAACATCGTGGGACAAAAGGTGAGTATTGGATCTTTTTTTACAGGTACTTCCATCAGATACTTTACATTGAGAAGGGAACGTGAACATCTGGCAGCAGGTGAGTATGTGTGAGTGTGTATGGATGTAATAAATCTTTATTTTCACGGTGTGTATGTCTTGTGTTTTTTTACACATTTCTTTACAGGTGAACTACACATACCAGTGGGCCTTTAATGCTCTGCATGCTTGTACTTGTGGTTCTCCAAGTACCAGCATGCGGGGGAGGCTTGCTGGGATCTGTAGATCCACTGTAAAGACAATGTTGTTAATTCTATTTTTATACACTACATACACTATCAACCCGCCACCCACCGCCCTAGGCCAGGGGTGCCCTGTAGAGGGGACCCCTTTATTGGAGGGGTCCCCAACTCCCCAGGTATCCCTAGCCTGGGCTGACTAGCAGTCAGGGCTGATGCTGCGGCTGGGGGGCCCGATGAAAGGGCACCCTTTGTTGTGGCATCAGTCCCCCGCTAGAAAGGGTCCGGAGCTGGTTTTAAATATACGGGGAACCTCGTGCCAATATTTTTCTCCATATATTTAAAACCAGTTCTGGCTCTGCTACCTGGTGCTGGTTCTTAAATTACTGTGGAACCCTACACATTTTGTTCCCTGTAATTTTAAGAACCAGGACTGGCTGGCAAGTCCGGGGCTGGTTAGTCTTTTGGGGTGGACCTCAAGTAATTTTTTTTTTTACATTAACCCATTTTTTACAGGTACAACACAAGCAGCTTACACATATCTCACTGATATGTGCGGGCTGCTTGCTAAGGAGAGTTGTGGAGAGAGAAATCACTTCAATCTCAGGTGAGATAACTCACTTGAGCTTGCTTACAAATCACCTGAGAATCTCGACCCACATCACCATCGGCAAACTCGTTTAGCCTCAAGCCACTTTAGTGTCCAAATTATTTGTAAGTGGATTTTAGATTTTTTTGATAATAGGCCACAATCGGTAAGAATGGGTAATTTCACCTTTTTTGGCATTCCCTGTATACTCATTATTATGTGCCAATTTCTATATCTGCTAAAATTATAAAATGTGCAGATACATTGCTGTTGTCGGCTTGATTACTAATGAGGAAGAAACAGTGTATAGGAGTGAAGTCTCTCTAATAGCAAATTGGAGAACCATCTGATCCTAAATGTATGAGGTACTAGCAGTGGTTGTAAATAGGGAAATAGGAAAGGAACTACTGTATAAGAGGTGCCACAGATTGCATAATCAGCCACTTGGACCACTTTGGAAATGGGTGGTTACAGTCAGCTGGCAGGAAACTTCCAGTAGACTTGCCTCTTTTCCAGGAGAGCAGGATAGTATGATACAAATCAAAATAAATAGGCTGACAAAAAAAATAAGTACAGTAATATACCATGTATTTGATATATTTTAACATCACAGTGTCCAGACCTGGAACTAGGACCACTGGCCTGGACTGGTTGGTACTGGAGTGAATGAATTGCAGTAGTCATATGATGCTTTTCTACAATCAGTTCTCCCTATGGAATGATGAAACAGGAAGGAGGACAAAACAAATACTAGACACAGGAACTAATGTACTAACAATGGTGTTAGCACAATCTGAAACCTAGAATATAGATATGTACGAGAAGTGCTCAAATAGGAGGTGTGTCACAGGTGTTGCACAGGTCATGTGGAAATGAATTCCAGTGATTGGACAAATCTGGAGTCAGCTGACCAAAGCAAAATGGCGGCACCCATGCTGCTTTGGCTCACAGGAGAAAAACCAACACACAGATACTAGGTTGTCACAGCATGTGCACTTCTAAGACATGCCAGCCTTTAAACTGGCAGTGCTGGTTGCAGTAAGAGGTTCTGAGAGCTCACTGTGTGACATCTTCAAATGGGGATGCAGCTGGTGAGCCTATCTATAAAAATTGCAATGATATTAGCATATTATCTTCATTGTAACATGCTGCAGAAACAGAAAGCAGCCACATTTAGAAGAGTACATCACTGCGCAGACAGAGGGCAAAAAGGATATTATCAGGGGCGGATTGGCCATTACTTTCTGCGGGAAGAATCCAGTTGGGCTGATTGGTTGTGGAGCTGCTTTTCAATTGAGGCCCCTCCCCCTGACTCGCGTCACCCGGCCCCTGTACAATTAGTGTTTTACACGGGCAGCCCTGCCTGTTAGTGCCTGGCCACGGCTGAGCCTCTCACGTGAGAAGAGAGGCCAGCCTAGTAAAGGCCCACCCACCCAGCTTGCCGTCGGTGTCATTGGGGGGTGAGCAAGTGGTGCGTGGGGCTATAATGTGAGGAGGTTATGATGTGAGGGCTGTGCTGAGTGGGGCTATGATGTGAGGAGGGCTGTGAGGGGGCTATGATGTGAGGGGGGCTGTGCTGAGGGGGCTATGATGTGAGGAGGGCTGTAAGGGGGGCTGTGCTGATGGAGGCTATGATGTGAGGAGGGCTGTAAGGGGGGGATGTGCTGAGGGGGGCTATGATGTGAGGAGGGCTGTGAGGGGGCTACGATGTGAGGAGGGCTGTGCTGAGGGGGCTACGATCTGTGGAGGACTGTGCTGAGGAGGCTAAGATGTGAGGAAGACTGTGCTGAAGGGGCTAAGATGTGAGGAGGACTGTGCTGAGCGGGGCTATGATGTGAGGGGGGCTATGATGTGAGGAGGGTTGTGAGGGGGCTATAATGTGAGGGGGCTATGATGTGAGGAGGGTTGTGGTGAGGGACTAAGATGTGAGGAGGGCTGTGCTGATGGGATATTATGTGAGGAGGTTCTGATGTGATGGGGGGCTTTGATGTGAGGAGGATTGTGCTGAAGGGGGCTGTGAGGGGAGAGGGTTTTGCTGTGTTGTGGGAGCATGTTGTGATGTGGGGAGAGGGTTGACACTGGGGGCACAGAGGAGATGGTACTGGGGCAAAAAGGAGATGGCAATGGGGGTAAAGAGGAGCTGGAGCAGGACAGTGGGATGTATTGGAAATACCCAGGTGGATGGTATTGGAGAGTGACAGGGGGATGGTGGTGTTGCGATACAGGGGGGTGGTAGTGGCGAGAACCTCTGTTGCATGTTGATGACATTGGCTTTATTCCTACGCTAACAGGCGGCTTCCAGACCATGTGATCTCCTGCATGAATAGTGAAAACCGACAACTGCCAAGACACTGCCTGTCCAGGGAGGATCAATTTCTTCAGAGGTTCCTTGTT
Source organism: Taudactylus pleione (assembly GCA_031769625.1). NCBI lineage: Eukaryota > Metazoa > Chordata > Amphibia > Anura > Myobatrachidae > Taudactylus > Taudactylus pleione. The sequence goes on along the minus strand of JAUIMM010000006.1, from coordinate 3,388,233 downwards.
GCAGAGAACTCATATAGGTAAGAAAATACTTATTCACATGCTCGCTGTGTTTATTCACTGGAAAGAGGAGCTGGGGGCATATCCATCAGCTCCCGGAGCATAGGGCATGTCCCCAGCAAGATGAAAACAAGGGGAGTAGCTTGTGGGCGTAGCATTTCACATGAGGCCACACCCCTAACCACATAGCCACACCCACTATTTTAGGTGCGCGCCTTCGGTGCGCACATGGGGCCACTTTCACAATTATTTTCCAGGGCCACTTTAAATTCCCAATTCCACCTCCGGATATTCTTAATCTTCATGTGGTTGAACTGGATTAAACCTGATGCTGCTGAAAGTGATACAACTCAGCAGGCTCAGAATGAAGTGACTCTCCCCATCACTAACATTTCTGAAACCCCCAAAGGGACTCATGCTCAAAATCAGGGCCACCATCAGGAGGGTGCTGCTGGGCCTACAGTCCCGGGCCCAGAGAGAAAGGAGGGCCCAGATGGCAGCGGTGTGAATTGCACTGGCAGCCAGGGAGAAGAAACTGTGTAGGTGGCATTTCAAATAAGGCATCGGCAATGAGCCAATCAGTGCTTGTGGAACAGCAGTCAATCAGGGGCACCAACAACATCCGCTCCTGATTGGCTGCGATTGGCTTGTTGCCGGTGCCATATTCAAAATGCTGTTTCTCCATGCCTTACTGACTGCACATGGCAGGTAAGTAATTCCTGACCCATCCCTATACATCCCTAGTCCAACCAGCCTTCACTGCACCCCCCCGGTATTGCTAGCCTTCCCTGCCTTTCCTGCCCCCGCTAGACTAGCCAGCCTTCCCTTCCCTGTGCCCCACACAGTCCAGCCAGTCTTCCCTGACCTGTGCCCCCCTAGTCCAGCCAGCCTTCCCTGACCTGTGCCCACATCTAGTCCAGCCAGCCTTCCTTGTCCTATGCTCCCCAGTCCAGCCTTCCCAACCCTGTGTCCCCCTTGTCCAGCCTTCCCTGCCCTGTGCCCCCCATTAAGATTCAGCCCTCCCTGCCCCGTGCCACTCCCCACCATGTCTAGCCATCTATGTGACCCCAATAGGTCCAGCCCACCCCATCCTGTTCTTGCCCTTCTTTCTGGATTGTTTGTGGGTCTAGCATTTTTCAATGTATTTTATGTGGATCTGGCTACTTCAAAGTATTTTATGTGGATCTGGCTATTTCATTGCATTTTATGTGGATCTGGCTACTTCAGTGTATTTTGCGTGGTTCTGGCTTGCTATATATATATATATATATATATATATATATATATATATACACACACACACACACACACATAGAGAGAGAGAGAGAGAGAGAGAGAGAGAGAGAGAAAATAGAGTAGCACTCACTTTATAGAAAATGCATCAGCTGGGGTGCAAATACTTAAGCCAGTCCAAGGGGAAATGCCATAATATTCAGAAAAAAAGTGCACTCACCAGGCTCTTTAAAAATTTTGAAAATATACTCATCATTTTATTGTAGCATCCATGTAGTAGATAGCGATAGCCTTTGGTCGACGTTTCAGTCCACACACAGACTTTTCTCAAGACCAGCTCCTGCCATATCACCTGTTGTCTGGTGATATGGCAGGAGCTGGTCTTGAGAAAAGTCCCTGTATGGACTGAAACATCGGCCAAAGGTTATCGCTATCTACATGGATGTTACAATAAAATGATGAGTATATTTTCAAAATTTTTAAAGAGCCTGGTGAGTGCACTTGTTTTCTGAATATATATATAGCAAAAAAGAGGGGCACTCACCAGGCTTGTAAAAATATTAATCCAGTTTTAATTCAAGAAAATATCTCGCTCAACGTTTCGGTCACAATGTAACAGCATATATCAAACAACAGCATCAACAGCAGAGGATACAGGAGTAAGCTGTTGGTGCTGTTGTTTGATATCTGCTGTTGCTTCTCCTGAAGAAGGTCACACGTTGTGACCAAAACGTTGAGCGAGATATTTTCTTGAATTAAAACTGGATTAATATTTTTACAAGCCTTGTGAGTGCCCCTCTTTTTTGTCTTACATAATTGGTGGAGTACCGTTCAGGACTCCATTGGTGTGGTGGACACCCCAGCATCTCTCCCAGAGACTGTGGGCCTGATTCAGAGCCGAACGCTCTGACCAGAGCACTCGCTCTGAATCAGGGCCCTCCTCCATGAAAATGGAGCGTCCTCCTGGACGCTCGCATAGCTGTGGGTGACCCCCCACAGCTTATGCGAGCGTCCATGATGATGGTCGCGATGGTCAAGACCATCGCGACCATCGGGCTTGCGATGGAGACCCTGCGGTAGGGTCTCGCTGCTGCAAGCCCTGGAGTGATTTTGGTTCTATCAGAGCCAAAATCACTCCCACTGACATCACTAGTGATGTCAGTTGGGCCGGCTTCAGACGGTAGGCGTTCCCATGGGAACGCCTCCGTCTGGCAGCCACACCCCCAGCACGCCCACCAAAAGGGGCGTGCTGTCAATCAACATCGACAGCACGCCCCCTTTGGTGCGAGACCCGGAGCAACGGAGAGCCCGTTGCTATCCGGGTCTCGCGCATGCGCACGACGGAGCTCCCTCCGTCGTGCGCATGTGCATTGGGGCAACATCAACCCGCTTGCGAGCGTCCTGTGCTCGCGAGCGGGTCTGAATGACCCCGTGTTTGATGTGAGTGCTGTCTTTTCTTATGATATATATATATATATATATATATATATAGTATGTAGAATGTATGTATGTTGCTTTCCCTATATATTTAGTATAGATTCTGGTTTTGTGTGTGTGTGAATTTACAGCAGTTTTCTCTCCTATATTTGCATAGTTTAATATATTATGATAGGTTGTCATGTTATAGTAACAACCACTATATGGCATTAGCCATTCCACAGGATTTACCAGTAAAGGGTAAATGCTAAGCACATGTGGTCAGTAGACCATGCATGCACAGTAGCACTGCCAGATCCAGAAGAAGTGAAGTGATCTCTTTAGCAATCACTTCACTTCTAACACATTGCAAGGACAGGCTTCTTTTCGAGTCACCGTCCTTGCATGTGTTTTTTGTTACATTCCGGTGACACTTAATTTATTATTGCCACAACAAGCAGCAAAAAGAAATGATCAGGTCTATATCCTGATAATTAATAAATATGTTTCAAGGTCTGAAATACTGACAGTACCTCACACACATAGGGAGCGATTCAATTATATGTGAGCTCTATAGGCTGTGAGTGTCACAAAGCACACTGCAGCCACTAGTGACCCACTTACCTGGTTCCCCACTCCATGCTCCAGTTGTGGCTACTTCTCCTCCCTGTGGCTTCCAACATACTGGCTTTCACATGTGGCAACTCTACCGGCGCCGGCTACTGGGCGCAGTCATGACAGTTTGAATCAGGTGACTGTCCATCCACCAACAGGAGACCAGTATGCGGTCACATGATGCTTGCAGCCAATCCTTGGCAAGCCAGGGATATATAAGGATTCTTCATGCATACAGCACTTGCCAGTGCAATGTTGTTCACAGCCTAGCTGTGTGATATTTCTGTGAGTTCCTGTAGATTCCTATTTTGCCTAGAACCTCCAAGTGGAATTACCATCATGCTGCACTATAGGCTCCAGTACTCCAGTCCCATTCCGGTAACTCAAGTATTCTGGTCCCATTCCGGTGACTTCAGTATTCTGGTCCCATATCGGTGACTCCAGTATTCCATTTCCATTCAAGTAACTCCAATACTCCGGTCCCATTCTGGTAACTCCAGTATTCCTGGGCCCATACTAGTGAAACGTTTCCTTTCTGGTGTCTCCAGTATTCCAGATAAAAAGGGAGAGGGATCACTTTTTAGGGCGCAAAAAGCTGCCTATCGGTTCTGTCAATTTTCAGAAAAGAATCTCACCACAATTCAACAAAACAAAATATCAAAACACAATGAAAAGACAAATCCTGCGGCGTTCATAAATTTTACATAGAATAATAATGGTAATACATTCCTTATAAGTTAGATACGGAGGATATCACAAATCGAATCAATAGATGTACTGTATCTCTTTCTGAATACATGCCCTGATTCAGAGCCGGACGCTCTGACAGAGCGCTCGCTCTGAATCAGGGCCATCCCTCCTACTTTTTGGAGCGGCCTCCTGGCCGCTCGCATAGCTGTGGGTGACCACCCACAGCTATAGCGAGCGGCCAAAATGATGGTCGCGATGGTCAAGACCATCGCGACCATCGGGCTTGCGACGAGACCCTTGCGGTAAGGTCTCGCTGCCGCAAGCCCTGGAGTGCTTTTGGCTCTATCAGAGCCAAAAGCACTCCCCCTGACATCACTAGTGATGTCAGTGGGGCCGGCCCCAGACGGTAGGTGATCCCATGGGAACGCCTCCGTCTGGGCAGCCACGCCCCCGGCACGCCCACCAAAGGGGTTGTGCTGTCACTCACCATCGACAGCATGCCCCCTTTGGTGCGAGACCCATAACGACGGCTTGTCCGTCGTTATTCGGGTCTCACGCATGCGCACGACGGAGCTGCCTCCATCGTGCGCATGTGCACTTGGGGATCATCGACCCGCTTGCGAGCGATCAGTGCTCCGAGCGGGTCTGAATCAGGCCCACAGTTCCCAATCGACGTCCACTCAATCGTCACATAGGAGGAGATGTCGAAAACAAAAGAGAAAAAAAGGACCAATGTGTAGTAATAGTATAAAACACCAAACTTGCTAGCAAACAAGACAGAGTTTTAGTCTTCCATAATATGGCGTACCTCACTTACATAAATAACGGGCAAAGAACGTACTAAAGGGCATCTTTATATTCCAATATGGATAATATATCTTTACAGAGTTCGCATACCCAACTCACATCTTTGGGTACTGAATAAAGTATATAGAGGTTTCCTTTTCACTTTATTTGATGGAAAAGATTGACATTAAAGGCGTATTTTCAAGCCCCTCAAACTGGGTTATGGCTGTTGATCTTATAGAAATTTCTTTATAGTAGACAGGTCCTTAATTGCGTACCTAGATTCACACTAGAAAGTGGACCGTTATTCACATAAAGGTATCTTGGTGCAATAAATGTTGGTGCATACCCCAACTCACACGATATGGAATGATAGCAGTCTCATAGAGGTATCTTTATGATGATGTCTGGATTGGTCCTCAATAGTACCACTTCAGTAGATTTATATACAGACCAGTGTGTTTCAATCCAAAATATTTTTATTTTGACACAATGAAAAAACAGATATGTGGAGCAAATCACTCCCAAAAAGAAGCTGTATCATGACATAGAATAAAAAAATGCCAGAATAGTTATAGTGGCAAGTAATTAAAAATCCAAATGCACAATAATAAAGATAAAAAAATCCAATTAGAAAACATACAATAATAAAATGTGGTGTATGAGTCCAGGTATTTAGGCTACTCACACCCTCAGTAAATGTCCCCCCCCCCCCAAAAGCAGTAGTTACTAACTTTGCATGTGCTGCCGGGAAAGGGGATTTGCCTCATTGTAAGGAAAAAGGTCTAACAGTAAGGGGGTGTGGTCTGAAATAAAAAGACCGCAGCAAGTCAGCTGCTATGACTGCTGAGCCCAGGGGTGGCTAACCAGTCAGAGGCAAAGAGTGAAAAAATATCTGTAGTCAAGTTGAAGAGACAATAGCATGCGCACACCTAAGGCGCACGCTCAAAAATTGGACGTGGCCTAGCTGTCACAAGGCCACGCCCATTTTTGTGTGCACGACTTTGGTATGATTTTTGCAGGGGTCACCTTGTGTCACACCCCTGTTTTTAGTCACACTGGTGGCGAACCCACCACATTGAAAATAAAAGCCAGATCGACATAAAATACACCGAAACAAGCCAGGTCCACATAAAATACATTGAAAAGCACAGAGCCACATAAAATATTTTTTAAAAACCACATCCACATAAATTACATTTTGAAATCCAGAACCACATAAAATACATTGAAAATATAATACACACTTCAGCTCCTCCATGTGTCACTTCAGCCCCATTCCCTTGCTATTTCAGCCCACATACATTTATCATTGCAGCCCCCCCATGCCACTGCAGCGGCCACTCATGTGTTACTCCTGTCACCCCCCCCTCCCTGAGTTATCTCAACAGCCCCACTCTGCCCCCATAAGCATGAAAGCAGGCATCATTCCACCAGCTCTCAGGCTGACCTGCCCCCACAGGCTCTCAGGCAATAGGGCCCATTATGCTGTGCCCCCTGTAGTTGTCCCATATGCAGTGCCCCCTGTAGTTTTGCCACTTATGCAGTGGCTCCTGTATTTGTGCCCCTTATGCAGAGCCCCCTGTATTTGTGCCTGTTATGCAGTGCCCCCTGTAGTTTTGCCCCATATGCAGTGCCCCCTAAAGCAGTGCCCTTTATGCAGTGCCCCCTAAAGTAGTGCCCCATATGCAGGGTCCCCTAAAGTAGTGCCCCTAGTGCAGTGCCCCCTGTAGTTTTGCCACATATGCAGGCCCCCTAAAGTAGTGCCCCTTATGCAGTGCCCCATAAATTATAGTGCCCCATATGCAGGGCCCCCTAAAGTAGTTCCCCATATGCAGGGCTTCCTAAAGTAGTGCCCCTTATGCAGTGCCTCCCCAGCCCAGTACTTACCTCACCACACTCACACTGACTCCCGCTACTGCTGCCACAGTGCCGCTGCCTCTGAGTCACTCTGACTGGATCTGACTAGATCCAGCAGGCGCGCAGGGCAGACTCGCTTCTCACATCGTGGGTGACGTCATGATGTCACCCACGCAGTTCATCACTGGGAACGCTGGCCTCTGAAGCCATCGGAGGCTTCTTTAGCCTCCGATCGCATCAGAAGCCAGCGTTCACAGTTCCAGGGAGCCACATGAAAAAGTAGGGGTCAGAGGTGGAGCACCCAATGCGATTGCACGGGTTTTCCGCCCATAGAAACGTCACTGCCTGTAGCAATCAGTACCTAAAAGGTATTAATATAGATCATAATATTGGTAATTGATATGGGATTTGGAAGAAACAAAGGGCCTGATTGAGACCCGACGCTATGAAGCGATGGGTCGCATTGTGTGCATGCATCGCAGTGCGCATGCGCGAACCAAGATCTGGAAGCATTTGCTCGCTGAGCATAGACAGCTGAGCAGAGTGAGTGAGAGGAGAAGCCGTTTGTGTGTGGTAATGGTAGCAGGGGCAGGCAACTAGAAATAGGGGAGTGTAGATGAGAACACAGGCATGCCTGAATGAAATAACGCAGTTTCAGAGGTGTGCATAATTAAAAGGCAGCATCATAGTACACGTCACCTGGTTGTATTTCACACTGAAGTGATTGCAATGCTTGAGGTAGGGTATAGTCTACCTCAAGCACTGCGTTTGATTCCGATGGTACCGATGGTTGCACTCAACCGCCATGGCCTGTATGCATGCTCACCACGCAAGACTCCATTGCTGAAGAAAAAGCATGTTGAAGCTCGTTTAAAGTTTGCCGCACAACATTTGGACAAGCCTGTGTAATACTCAGAGAATATAGGGCCTGATTCAGACCCACTCGCGAGCGGCTGTCCGCTCGCAAGTGGGTCGATGTTCTGGACTGAGCATGCGCACGACGGAGGGAGCTCCGTCGTGCGCATGCGCCAGACGCGATGAGCGAAGGAAAGTCCTTTGCTCGTTGTGTCTGATCAAAGGGGGCGTGCTGTCGATGTTGATTGACAGCACGCCCCCTTTGGTAGGCGTGCTGGGGGCGTGCCTCCCTGACGGGGGCGTTCCCACAGCTATACGAGCGTCCAGGAGGACGCTCCATTCTCATGGAGGCCAGCCCTCATTCAGAGCGTGCGCTCTGCTCAGAGCGTACGGCTCTGAATGAGGGCCATAGTCTGGTCAGATAAGACCAAAATTGAACTCTTTGGATGCCATAATACACACCATGATTGGAGGAGAAACGACATTGCACATCACCCTAAAAATACCATACCAACAGTGAAGTATGGAGGTGGGAACATCATGGTGTGGGGCTGTTTTTCAGCATAAGGTACTGACATACTTCATATTATCAGAGGAAGGATGAATGGAAAACTGTATCGAGATATTCTTGATAAAAATCTGCTGCCATCTACCAGGATGCTGAAAATGAAATGAGGGTGGACATTTCAGCAAGACAATGATCCCAAACCAGTGGTGTAAGTTCATCCCAGATGTCCGGAGGCAAGTTATCATTTAGTGCCCCCCTATCTCCCATATTGATAGCCCTAAGTCGGGTGAATATATTGTGGGTGATGGAGGAGGTGCCCCTTCAGTGCTGGTGCCCGGCGGCAGGTGCCTCCATTGTCTCCCATAGTTCTGCCCCTGTCCCAAACACACAGACAAGGAGACTCTCAATTGGTTTCAGTTTCAGAGAAAGAAAATAAAGCTGCTAGAATGGCCCAGCCAATCACCTGATTTGAATCTAATTGAAAATCTATGGCAAGAACTAAAGATCAGAGTTAATAGAAGAGGCCCATGGAACCTTCAAGATTTGAAGACTGTGTGGAAGAATGAGCCAAAATCACACCTGAGCAATGCATGCGACTAGTTTCTCCATACAGGAGGCATCTTGAAGCTGTCATTACCAACAAAGGCTTTTGTACGAAGTATTAAATACATTTCAGTAAGCATGTTCAATACTTTTTCCCTGTGTCATTTCACATTATTACACATAACTTAATTTATGGACATTTATGTTTTGATTTCTTTGCATGTGTGGTTTGCATGGGTTGTTGCTGACATTTGGTGAAAATGGGGAAATACTTATTTTACTTTGATTACTTTGATGTATAAAAAAATATTTAACAGAAAAAAGTAACTAAAAACCGTACAGATTTCTATCCACCTGACATACTCATAAACACATAAATTAAAGATGTCTTTCATAGTCTATTTACCAAAGATTTGCGTATGATGATGCTGTATAGTTTTAAATGTCACTGATGTGATAAACATTATTTAATGTATAAAATATGAAAACGACTAAGATTTATTTATATAATTGTATTTATTTATTAAACACATTTAATAAAACTGTACTGCTGTCCACACTCCACTAGATGGGTGTCATGGACTGTGCTAGTGTAAAAATTGCTCTCCATACAAGAAAATGTTTCCATCAGCCAAGCCAGCAAGGTAAATGTGTTACTACAATATATCACTAGAGTATAAAACCTGTACAGCTCTGATCAAATCTGCAGTAGATGAGGGACTTCATTGTGAACTACCTGACCATTTTAGTACAGTAGTTAAGATAAAAATTAGATGAGGCGTATTTATTTTAATGTACTGTATGCATCATTTTTCAATTTAATGTTTCCTATTGTGGACTAATTGTATATTCCTCTTTGTCATATTGCAACCTTTTATGATGTATTATTTAAGTATATTTCCCCTGATTCGTTGAAGTGATGCAAATCTTGTGTAGATTTCTTTCATCTCAAAACTAATTTGTGTATTTTAATAACAATAGTTGTGGGCAGCTGTGGAAGCCTGTTTTTGCATACAGTGCATGTGCAGAGTGATACGCAACTTATCTGGTTCTATCTTTTTGTAAAATAGGGAGCCTGTGAAAGGGAACTGGGCACTGGCAAAGTGATCGTACAGAACCACCCTGACTTGTGGGAGTGTTGTGGGCATGTATCAAAAACTCTCTATGATTTTGAGTCACTTTGATTCTGATAACTCCCCACGGTGAGAAGGAGATTGGGGCACTAGACACCTACCTACGACTACAAGTGAGGTTTTCTACCTCCAGAGACTTTTAAATACACAATTTTTCATGTCGAATTCCCTTTTTAGCATTCTGCATTTTAGTACACAATTAAAACTAGTTTGTTTTGTAATGATTGTGTAACCCAAGAATGTATTTCTAATTGATTGTGAACCTGATTACACTTATCTGTACCTCTTTTACAAAAGAAAAATGTAATAAAAATCAGATTTAAAAAAAAAGAATTTGTAAAGAAACATCCAAATATATTGAAATATCAACAGGCAGCATGTCGACATCCTCAGACTGTCAACATGTCCACAATGTCTACATCTAAAATTGTCAACATGTGAAATTCTCAGAATGTCAACATTCTATCATGTCGAAATGTCAGCAGTGTCTATATGATGAATGTCGACATGGCCAATGTCAACATGCAATATATTGACATTTTGACCATGTTGACATACTCATGTGGACATTATGCATGTCGGCCTTGTATACCACACCCATTGAATAACCCACTATTCTGACAATGCACCATTCTGACAATGCACCATTGCCACCCAGTTATACAAATTTCCACTTGCTCCTAAATGAGTGTGACTTCCATGTGACTGAATAGCCTGCTGATCTGTGGAGATCCATATTTATGCCTCTGATGACCTCAGATGCATCCACAGTGTGAAAAAAACAAGTTTTAAATTAATTATATAGCAACAGCATATTTCATCTATGTGTGCGACTCCGAATCAGGACTATTATGTTACATGAAATGCCAATGACAAAGCATATTTTAGAGAACAAAACATACTACATTATACAAAAATAGAAAGGATTCATCTTTAAAGTGGACCCTGATTCTCTATATAATAACACTAGCGTCTATGAAACATTAACATTTGACTAGATTCCTATATGACTAGTGCTCTACAAGGAAGGAGTTTTTTTTTTTTGTTCTCTTTCTAAAGCACAGTGGCAGAAACCACTTTCTACACTAATAGTGGTAAATTTACTAAGATTCGAGTTTGGTCGAGTTTTGCCATTTTTAAACTCGATTTAACTCGCTGAAACTCTGGTGATTAGAGGCTCCTGAAACTCACAAATTTACTAAGAAGTAAGTTTAGCTGAGAGTGAGTTGGCCGATAGTGAAGCAGATCGAGATATCTCCCCCAAGTAGCAAATTTAGATGAGATTACTCATCCGAGATTGCAGTGTTTTCTCTCTCCCAAACTCTCCCAATCAAACAGACTGCACATATCAGTGAGATATGTGAAGGCTGCTTGTGTTGTACCTGTAAAAAAAGGGTTAAATCTTTTTTTTAAAAAAAACGTAGGGTCCCCCCCCCAAAAAAGCATAACCAGCCGCGGGCTGCTCAGCCAGTCCTGGTTCCTAAAATTACTGGGAAAAATTCATGTAGGGTTCCCCCATAATTTAGGAACCAGTACCTGGCTGCAGGGCCAGTCGTGGTTTTAAATGGTATGCAGTCGGGATGACGATGGTCGAAATGCCGACGGTTGACATCCCGACTGTCTAAACCCGGCAAGGGTCGAAATCCAGACACCTGTTATTTTACCTACGCCGGGAGCCTGATGCCCGGCATAACGATCGAAGGTAAGCCGGGCGTGGGGCGCAGACAGCCGCGGGGGGGAGGGTTAGGTTAGGGGTTCCTAGGGGGGATTTAGGGTTATGCAGCCCCCCGGGAGGGTTAGGGCTAGGCCAGGGGAAGAGGGGTTAGGCACCCCGGGGGGATTCTTAGGTTTAGGCTTCAGAGAAGGGAGGGTTAGGTTTAGGCACTTACAGGGGGGTTAGGGTTAGGCACTTACAGGGGGGGTTAGGGTTAGGCACTTGGGGGGGAGGTTAGGGTTAGGCACCCTTAAGGGAGGGTTAAGGTTAGGGGGGGTTAGGGTAGTGAATAGGAAAATACTTACCTGTCGGTATTAGAACCGCCGGTCTTCCAGCATGCGTCCTACAGTATTTCATACAGAGCCCTTTTAAATATAAGGGGAAAAAAATGCACAGGGGTCCCCCTATATTTAAAACCATCACCAGACCCAAACCGACTGGGGTGTAATGCCACAGCCAGGACACCCTATCACTGGGTCTCCCCAGCCAAAACATTCACACCCCAAGCTGTTCAGCCCAAGCCGGGTATCTCAGGGGAGGTGGGTTCCCCCCCAAAAAGGAGTCCTCCCTCTCTCGACACCCCAGGCTTAGTCTGAAGCCTGTGGCTCTTACCCACACCCCTGGAGTGGTGGGTATAGGGGCAATAATGGGGGAAATAGTTCAAAACTATTGTATTTTACAGTGGAACTACAGGAGCCAGCATGCCAGCCCTTTGGCACTTGTGGAACTACAAGTGCCAGCAGGCAGTTGGCACCTGTACCCCCACTGTAAAATAAATAGTTAAATAACCACAACACTCACATCGTGACAAGTACAACTTTATTACATACACCTACCTACCCCACTCACACATACTTACCAGTTGCCAGCAGATCTGTCCCCTTCTCCAAGGAGAAATCCACTGGGAGTACATGGAAAAATATCCGATACTCATCTCCTTCCTGGCGTGGCTCTCCGTAGCATCCCATACTTGGCAAAATAAAAACACGACTGACCCGGTCGATGCCGGACATGTGTAAGTATATGTTGTTACATATACTTACATTAGGCAAAATGACAGATGACTGCTGTCAAATGTATTTCCCACAGACCGCTAACCAATCAGCGGCCGCTTTACTAGTAGCAGCCGCTGATTGGCTGGGACCCACGTGTAACCAGCCAATCAGTGGCCGCTACATGTAAAGCGACCACTGATTGGCAGAGATCAACTGTCATTTCACGTAGTGTAAGGGGTAAATTTACTAAGAATCGAGATAGGTTGAGATGACCATCTCGGGTGATTTATTGATTTTTTCCCTGCTTGCAAATTTACTAAAGGCAAAGTCGGGTGAGTTAGAGAGAGATTTCTCTCATCTCACTCGTAAAACTTGGGTGAGATAGCAATATTGAATCTTATCACCATTGGGCCAAATCGGAAGTACATCTCTCAAATCTACCAAAAATTGGGATGACAAGCTCGGGTGAGATAGGAGCAAACTCTCTGTCAAACTCACTTTTCAAACTCTCAACCCGCTGAGCTGCGAGATGGTCAGAAACATACACAAATCATTGTGATTTGTGTATGTTTCTTTCTGTAACTGGAAAAAATAGGGATAATTTGTAAAAAAAAAGACGTGAGGTCCCCCCCCCAAAACGCTTGCCAGCCTGTCCAGGTTCTTAACATTACAGGGAAAAAAATGTGTAGGGATCCCCTGTAATGTAACATCCAGCAAAAGGCAGCAGGGACAGAGCTGGTTTTAAATATACAGAGAAAAAAAATGACGTGAGTTCCATCGTATATTTAAAACCAGCCCTGGACCCTTTCTAACAGGGGGCTGATGCCACGGCCAGGAGTGCCCTTTCACCGGGCCACCCAGCCGCAGCATCAGTCCTGACCATTAGTCAGCCCAGGCCAGGGATCCCTGGGGACCCTCTAGAGGGCACCCCTGGCCTAGGCTCATAGCCCGGAGCTATCCCCACCACCCCTGGGTGGTGGGTGGCTGGTTGATTGTGTTAGGTGTAGTGTAAAAAATAGATTTTTCAACATTGTCTTTATAGTGGAACTACAGGTCCCAGCAAGCCTCCCCTGTATGCTGGTACTTGGAGAAACACAAGTACCAGCATGCGGGGCATTAAGGGCCCACTGGTACCTGTTAAAAAAACACACAACACACCATGATAATAAAGCTTTAATGCATACATACATACACATACATACTCACCAGGTTCCAGATGTTCATGTCCACTTGTCAACGAAAAGTATCCCCACGATTTACCTGTAAAAAAAGATCCAATACTCACCTTTATGTCCCACGATGTTCTCCACAGAAAGCCAAGAGGGGACCCTGATACAATGTAACAGCATGTTACTGCATGCTGTTACACTGCACTACTGTCTGCTCGTGGGAAAGAGCAGACTTCAGTCCCGGGCCGACGGCCAATCAGCAGTGGCTAACATTAGCGGCCACTCATTGGCTGGGACCCACGTGGGCTTAGCCAATGAGCGGCTCATCCACGTGGGTCCCAGCCAATGAGTGGCCGCTAATGTTAGCCGCCGCTGATTGGCCAGTGGCCTGGGACTGAAGTCTGCTCGTTCCCACGAGCAGACAGTAGCGCAGTGTAACAGCATGTAGCAACATGCTGTTACATTGTATCCGGGGCCCATCTTGGATTTCTGCGTAGAACATCGTGGAACATAAGGGTGAGTAAATCGTGGGGATACTTTACGTTGACAAGTGGACGTGAACATCTGGAAACAGGTATGTGTATGTATGTATGCATTAAAGCTTTATTATCACGGTGTGTTGTGTTTTTTTTTAACCATTTCTTTACAGGTGAACTACAGGTACTAGTGGGCCCTTAATGCCCTGCATGCTGGTACTTGTGGTTCTCCAAGTACCAGCATGCGGGGGAGGCTTGCTGGGACCTGTAGTTCCACTGTGAAGACAATGTTGAAAAATCTGTTTTTTACACTACACCTAACACAATCAACCCGCCACCCACCACCCAGGGGTGGCGGGGATAGCCCCGGGCTATGAGCCTAGGCCAGGGGAGCCCTGGAGAGGGTTACCCCTTTATTGGGGGGTCACCAACTCCCCAGGTATCCCTGGCCTGGGCTGACTAACGGTCAGGGCTGATGCTGCGGCTGGGGGGCCCGGTGAAAGGGCACCCCTGGCTGTGGCATCAGCCCCCCATTAGAAAGGGTCCAGGGCTGGTTTTAAATATACGGTGGAACTCACGTAATTTTTTTCCTCCGTATATTTAAAACCAGCTCTGTCCCTGCTGCCTTGTGCTGGTTCTTACATTACAGGGGATCCCTACACATTTTTTTCCCTGTAATGTTAAGAACCTGGACAGGCTGGCAAGCCCGGGGCTGGTTATTGTTTTGGGGGGACATCACATAATTTTTTTTAAGACATTTTTCTAATTTTTACAAGGGAAAACAAACAAGCAGCAAGCACATATCTCACTATGTGCTGGCTGCTAGCTCAAGAGAGATTTGCAGAGAGAAAACACTGCAATCTCACGTGAGTAATCTCCTGCAAAACGAGTTACTCGGGAGAGATATCTCGTTCTGCTTCACCATCGGCAACTCGTTTAGCCTCAAATCGCCTATTGGTAAATTTGGTAAAAGAAAAGGGATTAAATCACCCAAATTTTGGTGAATTCCAGCGAGATAAAACACTTTGAAAATCGGGACCATCTTGAACCTTAGTAAATTTACCCCTAAGTATACAGTATGAGACAACATAAGCTTACACATGTCTGGTATTGATCAGGTCAGTCGTTTTTTAATTTTGCCAAGTACAGGGATGCTACGGAGAGTGGCACCAGGAAAGAGGTGAGTTTGGGATTTTTTTTCCAGGTAATCCCAGTGGATTTCTACTTGGGGAAGGGGACAGAACAGCTGGAAACAGGTACGTATATATTTTTCTTTTAAAAAATGACATAGGGTCCGCCCCCAAAAGCATTACCAGGCCCGGACTGCTCAGTCAGTCCAGGTTCCTAAAATTATGGGGAACAAAATGAGTAGGGTTCCCCCGTAATTCAGGAACTAGCACCTGGCTGCAGGACCTGTCCTGGTTTTAAATATATGGGGAAAAAATGCGTAGGGGTTCCCCTATATTTAAAACCAGCACCGGACCCAAACTGACCAGAGTGTAATGCACACAGTCAGGAGACGCTATCACTGGATCTCCAGGGTTAAAGCATTAACACCCCAAGCTGGTCAGCTCAAGCCAGGGATTTCAGGGGAGGTGCCCCCCCCCCACAAGAAGACATATCCCCCTCTCACAAAACCCTTAGCTTAGGTTGAAGTCCAGGACCCCTGGAATGGTGGGTATGGGGGTAATAATGGGGGAATAGTTCAATACTATTGTATTTAAAGTGTAACTACAGGTGCCAGCATGTCTGCCTTTTGTCACTTATGGAACTACAAGTGCCACCAGGTGGCCCGCACCCATACCCCCACTGTAAAATAAATAGTTAAAAAAAACACAGTACACAAAGTACAACTTTATTACATTCACCTACCTCTCTCACACATACTTACCTGCTGCCAGATGTTCATGTCCACTTCTCCCGTAGAATCCACAGGTGTACCTGGAAAAAATATCCTGTATTCACCTCTGTCCTTGCGCTGCTCTACGTAGCATCCCCGCACTTTGTAAAATAAAAAAACGAGTGACCCGATCCAAGGCGGATTGGTGCAAGTATATGTTGTCACATAAACTTGCACCTCACAAAATGACATATGATCACTATCATCTGTATTTCCCACGGGCCGCTAGCCAGTCAGCGGCTGCTTCACATGTAGCGGCCGCTCATTGGCTGGTTACACATGGATCCCAGCCAATGAGCGGCCCCTACATGTAATTTTGCATATATTGCATCAGGAATTTTGATTTCATAGTGACAGGTACACTATTACCATTGCTTAAAAAAGTTTATTGCATTGTATTTGAGTTTTACAGAAGAAATGTTATAGAATATAAACTTGCAGTAATAAAAACTAATATCTAATAAAATATATGAAGGCTCTTAGAAAAATGAGTGCCACAGAAAGCTCTAAGAGGTTCAATGAGACATTTTCAATTTGATCTATAGTTTTACATATTTAAATCAAAGCCTAACAATGATTAAGGGTCATATTTATTAATTATGGGGTCTTAGACCCAATAATGAAACTTTCACATCACTGCTTATCATGGCAATATGAAATTAAGTATTGCAAGAATGTATTAAAAAAACAAACACAGGGATAGGAGCTAATAAAGGAGCCCATCCCTGTGGTGCGTAAGAAGGCAAGCGATCACTAATGCAATCACATCCCTTCTTTTTTGGAACCCCATGGTGAGAGTCTGCATGTACAGTCTATTGACCAAGGGCCTATTGTGAGAAGTGGAGGAACTGTGATGAGTGGTGCTGCTGTCAAGTTGAAGTTCCTAGTTGTATGTGGTGTCCTGGAGCTGGATCTCTATCCATCTCATTGATTCTCTGGCGCATGGTAAGAGCATTAAAAGTGCTCTATCTTCCTCCTTACTGGCACTCACAAAC
This sequence comes from Taudactylus pleione, assembly GCA_031769625.1. Lineage (NCBI taxonomy): Eukaryota > Metazoa > Chordata > Amphibia > Anura > Myobatrachidae > Taudactylus > Taudactylus pleione. The sequence continues at coordinate 3,371,348 of JAUIMM010000006.1, read as the reverse complement.
TCAGAGTACCTGTTTTGAAAGATTCCTCCTGGTCTTGGATCATGGGATGCTGTGAGGAGCTGTTTGGTCCTCCCTCCCTCAATGTTGGTGTCCTTTCTCCAAAAAGGTTCAGAGGGTCTACTCGCACTCCAGTCCTGCCCACAGTGGGCTTATCATAGATAGCTGTGCTGCAGAGGGCTGTTGGTAAAAATGTTGGTTCTGTGGTGACCTAAACACCGGCTACCTCTCTTGCTCCTACCACTGTCGTATGAAATGCCGATGGCCGGGAAGCCGTCTGACTAAACAGCAATGCCACAAGCCAGAATGCTGAAGATCCCAACTGGTAAGTACCCTAACCCTCCCCTCTCCCCCCTAACCATCCCTTAGTGGTGCCTAACCCTAACCTCCCCCTGGTGGTGCCTAACCCTAACCTCCCTTCGGGGGTGACTAAACCTAACCCCTCCTCCCCACACCCTAAACCTAACCCTCCTGAGGTGGTGCCTAACACTAACCTCTCCCTGGTGGTGCCTAACCCTATCCACCCCTCCCCGCACCCTAAACCTAACCCTCCCGGGGGGGTGCCTAAACCTAATCCTTCCCTCCATAGCTAAGCGCTAACAGAGCCTCGCTTACTTTCATTTGGGAAACTGTCTTTCTAGATTCTGGCATCGGGATCTAGGTAGGAGTCGGGATTTTGACGCATATCTTTAGTCCCCCGGCAGGATTTAGATGCCGGGATTTAGTCAGACAGCTTCCCGGCCATCAGCATTTTAACCGCATCCCCTTTCACAGATGCGAGGATGTACTGTACATAGTAAGCGGGGAAGGTGGTTGGTGTTTCACGCTGTTGTTGTGTACCCTGATCAGCACCTCAAATTGTGATCCCAGGGCAGCATTTTTTTGAGCTGCTGGGGCTGCCATGTGGGTATGCCGGTGATGCTTGCCAAGCCTGAGCTGAGCAGCTGCTTTGTAACATCAGTGGGCAGTGTTCAGTGTCTGGTGTCGCTGTGTTCAGCATTTACAGTGACAGAGCTGTCTATAGGGCTGCTTGGACAATGTGTCTGGCTGTGGATGTGGTCCCATCCAATGCATTTCAGCAGATAGCCTTCTTCAAGGAAGTTCCTGTTGTGTGTAGGAGTCACCCTTAAATGAGTGGTCCTCTCCTATTGGTTAGGATGGTGTGGAGTGGCAGGGTAGGTGGTGTGAGGGAAGCTGGCTTTCCCATTTCAAAAATGGCATTGCAGCACCATTTTTGAAATTTAAGATGGCTGAAGCAAGCCAATCACGGCTCACCGCGTCATCAACCAGCCCCTTTATGCTGGCTTATATAAACCAGTGAGACAGAGGGAGTCAGTCCAATGGTGGAGCACCTGTAGATGGAAGATGCCGGGGAAGTCCTGGATGAGCGGTGGCCATGTAAAAGAACTTAAAGGCTGCTGTCTCCAGGTGAAGATGCCGTGGAAGTCCCGGGGGAGGCAGCAGCCATGTAAAAGAACTTAAAAGCTGCCGCCCCCCAGGTGAAGGTGCAGCAAAATACATTTTTAAAACATTTGGTGTAATGTTTTTATTTTAATATTTATTTTACAGGTGTACTATTATTATTATTAACAGTTTTTTATGTAGCACAGCATACTCCATTGCGCTTTACAAATGGAAATAACATTAATAGAACTGGTTAGCAACAAACAGACATAAAGGTAAAAGGGCCTGCTCGCAAGCTTACAATCTATAGATAGGTACCAGCGGGCCCTTAATGCTCCGCTTGCAGGTACTTGTGGTTCTCCAAGTACCACCATGCAGGGGAGGCTTGCTAGAACCTGTAGTTAACCTGCAAAAGACAATATTTTAACTCTTTATTTGGACTACACAATCAACCCGCCACCCACCACCCATGGGGTCTGGGAATAGCCCCGGGCTATGAGCCCAGGCCTGGAATGCCCTGGAGAGCTCACCAGCAATTTGGCCTGGGCTCACTAGCAGGACACAGTGAAAAGGTTCCTCTGGCTGTGGAATTATTCCCCTGCTAGAAAGAGCTTGGTGCTGGTTATGGAAAATACAGGAGAACCCAACTCTTTTTGTCTCCTGTATTTCCAAAACCAGGATGGGCTCGCTGAGCCCAGTGCTGGTTGTGCTAAATTCAGGGGACCCCTACATATTTAGTCCCCTGTATTTTGACAACCAGGACTGGATCTGAAAAGCCTGGTGCTGGTTGTGCTAAATACAGGGGACCCCTATGCTTTTTGTCCTCTGTATTTTCACAACCAGGATCAGTAGTGAAAAGCCAGGGGTTGGTTGTGCTTTAGGGGTGGGGGCACTTTACACAATCAACCCGGCACCCACAATTATGTGCTCATTGGCCTTTATGCAGTTGCAGTGAAACTATAGTATGCCTATGAAACATAGTGGAACAGCAGTGGCAGATTTGATAACAGTTTAATAAACTATATGACCCAATTTAATGTTTTCATTAATCCAGAACTAATAGCCTAAAAGTAAAGCCTAGTAGAAAATATTATATTAAAATATTATATATATATACTGTATATATACTGTAAACATGTAGAAGGATGCTCATTTATATAGTTAATTGCCAGGATGCCATCCAAAGGGAATAAATATGCTTGCTGTAATCCCTGTATCCCAGGAACAAGGCGTCACTCTTCGGTGTTAATAAAGTGCAAAAAACTTTAATTCAATAACAATCAACATTTCACGGCCTCTGGGGCCTTTTCATCAGAATGAGATATACAAAAGAAGCTTCTTTTGTATATCACATCCTGATGAAAAAGCCCCAGAGGCCTTGAAACGTTGATTGTCTATGGATTAATGTTTTTTGCACTTTATTAAGACCGAAGAGCCATGCCTTGTTCCTGGGAGCCACATATGTATAGAAAGCATAGGTCAGAGGTCATGCCACCATAGAGAGTCACTATGGGCCCTATGGCCTAGGACTTGTGATGGTAAACAGACAGAGACGGCTCAGAGTGCACCTGTTCAAATTAATAGTGTATCATATAGTGTTATCTTGAAAAAAGAATTTAAGTCTCATTTTTTGCTGAGTGGAACTGAAAAAACCTGTCACAAATTTCCATTATGGCACTGTCAAAATTATTAGCCTGTGGCTTCAGCAATTCACCTTTCCCCTACCTTAGCAAAGCCACTCTAACTCAAAGTGGTTGAAGTGAAATGATCACTGTCATTAGTGGCTTGCCTGTCCTGTTGGAAATGATGACTCTCATTATCCTCCATTTATTGTGGGCACCAATGCCACATACAGTATTCAGTATTTTAGGCCAACTGTATTTATTGATTTTTATTATATGGGTCAGAGTGCACCCAGGAATGCACTTTTTTGCACAAGTCCAATTGTTAGTAGCAAAGGCTTCCCATTGCAGTACATGTATAGAAACTAGAGATGTGCACTGACTCCAGTGTTTTGGTTTTGGATCTGTATCTCCTCTTGTTTTGAATCTGGATTGGTTTTGCCAAAACCGCCCTTGCATGGTTTGTTTTTTGTTTTGGATCTGTATTTTTTTTTTTAAAATATCATAAAAACAGCTAAAATCACATAAATGGGCCTGTTTTTGTTCCTACAGTATTATTAACCTCAAGCCTTAGCTGGCTGACTAAGCTAAGCAGCAGCAGTGGGCGGCACAAACACAAGGCAGTTCAACTTCCAACATAGCACATCAGGAAACAAATGTTTTTATTATGCAAGAGGGAGTTGGAGTATGTATGTAGTTGAAGGCAGGGACAGGATGGTTGATTGGTAGTAGTGCTTTCCAAAACAATTGACTGTTAAATTAATCCTTTTCAACGGTTCCACTTGAAAAGCATTTCCCAACCTGTACAGGGACATTAAAAAAAACATAGTCTTTCTTCAGAATCCTGCACCTGCTTCTGCTGCTATGAGTGGATTTTCATCCCAGAAGGGGACCAGGAAGAGTGCTTTCCAAAACAATTGACTATTAAATAACCCTTTTACAAAGATTCCACTTGAAACTTTTTCCAAACCTGTACAGGGACATTAAAAAAACCAGTTAGCGGCCTTCCAACTGTCGTTGTACTTAACCAGCACGGATATGTGGACAAGCGGAACAGAGCAAATGCAGGTTTCAGATTTAAGGTTTAAGTCTTACATTGTGTCTTTCTTGAGAATTCTTGAGTGCCATGCCTGCTGCTGGGAGCAGATTTTCATCCCAGAAAGGATGAAGACATTGTTTTGTCTTCCCAATGGACACAGATCTGAACAGATGTAAAGAACTGTTGATAAGCAAATTGTCATCTCAAGTAGCACATGATGCTGCGATGGCTTCTCCTTCAGTTTCTCCAGCAAGGTGCATCTGCTGAGAAAAAACAAAACTTTCAAAACACCCACTGGTGATGCAGTTGAGTCAACACATCCAAGTTTTGACATCTGGTTGGGTCAGACTCAGAATTGCCTACAATTAATAACACCTCTACTGTGACTCCATCTGATATGGTCATCATTCAAAGAATGGTTGAGGACTATTAAAAATATTTTAATGATAGCATCCAAATAGGCATGTCAGACAGTCCATTTGACTACTGGCTGGAAAAAAGGTAATTTGGAGGCCCTTGCATAAACTGGCTTTGCTTTACTTGAGCTGCCCACCCTCCAATGTGTACTCAGAAAGAGTTTTCAGCACAGATGGGAACCTTGTCAGCGATCGGTGTAGGAGGTTGCTTCCTCAAAATGTGGAAAATATGATGTTCATCAAAATGAACTACAAATTTCACAAGGAAGACCTTTACCACCATTTACATCCAAAAATTACAGAGGCTCCTGAGGCTGTAATGGTGGAATCCAGTGGGGATGAATTAATATTGTGGGAAATGATGGATACACTGTTGAGGATGAGGAATCAGATGATGATGGTGACAACATCTTGCATCTTTAAAGCCAGTTTGTGCACGGAGAGATCATTGCCAGCAATGACAGCTGCCCATTGGTAGCTTATTTTGTGGGGGCCCAAACAAACATATCGCTTCAGCCACAATTGGCAGTCCCTGTTGCTGAAGTGATTGCTTTGTAAAACTGTACATGTACTGTTTACTATATACAACATAAGGGTGGGTGGAAGGACCCAAGGACAATTCCATCTTGCACCTCTTTTCTTTGCATTATGTGCTGTTTGTGGTATTGCTGTCTGACATTTTAAATTTTATAATTTATTAAACTGCCATCCTGTCTGCCACTGCAGTGCCACTCTGTGCCATGTTGGAAGCTGAACTGCCACATGTTAGTGCCGACCCACTGCTGTCGCTTAGCTTATTCAGCCAGCTAGCTCGATCCAATCTTTTGGCTTAAACTGGATTAAATCAATATTGTGAGCTGTGAGGTGGTCAAAATTGACTATAAATGAATGGAAATAAATGTTATTGAGGTTTAAAATACCGTAGGAACAAAAACAAGCCCAAATTATGTCATTTCAGCTGTTTTTATGATTTTATTGAAAAAATCCAGATCCAAAACCAAAACACACAAGGGTGGCTTTGTAAAACCAAATCCAGATCCAAAAACCTTAAAGGAAATACTGATCCAAAACTAAAACACGGGGGTCGGCGCACACTCCTAGTTATCACCAATGAAGCGAATGCAGCATCAGCAGCTCACAAAATAGCAGTGATAATTGATATGTACTATGTCTCTGTTCCAGAAAAAAAAAATTATACTGTACTTTGAAATACTGCAGTGATGTTGCTGGAAACATCCATAATTCATCCAGCGCTTGTAAAACTTCTTATAATAAACAGGTCTTCTTATAGTGACCATAGGGCTTGTTTCAGCATGGATTGCTATTGCGATCACAGCTGCGATTACGCACGCAGTTCTGCTATGAAAATATGATAATGTTTGCAACCGGTCAGCCAGCATAGAGATGCTTACTACTGCTTTCTCACATCCATAAGACCTCGCAGTCCTGCGTAAGTGTGTATACAGACCTGTATGTATACAGGTCTGACCTGTCTCAGAAATTGCAAGTTTCGTCGCACACATTGAGTACTCATGTTGCGTATGCCGTCACAGTGGCTAATTTTTGCATGCCCATGTAACGGCGTTCGAATGGACAGGCACGCCTGCGTTTCTCCAACCACTCCCCCGTCACCACCCCCAAATGCTGACATCCTGTCACTCACTCTGCAATGGATTTCTATCTGCGTGCGTGATTGCAGAGCAATCACAATGCTAACCGATGCACAGTGCAGGGTGCACACCAGATTTGAAGGTAGAACCTCCTTTGAACATAAAGCCATAGGGACTTTTGGGATTGGACATACATTTATTTCTTTTTACAATATATACACATTTTCCTTTTGTCTATTCCAAGTTATTACTTGTATTCTTTACAACTATTGTACTTATACAATGATAAGGCGACAGGAGTGGGTGACAAGTGTGGGGGCGATTAAAATGAATTACAATTTGAATGCAGTAGTGCAAATGGAGCATTTCCTCTTAACATTACAGACACACTATATTAAAACATTTTATTAACAAATGTATACTGAATAAATCTTGGTTTTCACAGTGATAATAATATTGTGACTTTTAGGGGTACTGTGATTGCCACATTTGCCTCTTAACACTGCAGGTATATATTATATATGGTTATTTTCATTAACAAACATCTGTCTAATTCTCTGTTTTGTTAACTCTTTTAACACAGATTTTTCTTTTAAGAAATGGAGCATGAATTCCCTGGACTGTGACCAGTAAGATATTTGAAAGCTGTGTCTGCCAAGATGTTAATTACATTAAAAGTTTGATTACTTAATTATATACATTCTTTACCTGTATACTTAAAACTAACTAATACAGAGTTTCTTCTCCAAATTCTCTAATGGTTCACAATCTAGCACGTGTCTCAGGGATATCATACTGTACATTGTTTGGCTGCTGTTGGTTCACAACCTGCCCGTAAGGAAGGGGTGCGACTGTTGCTGCTGCCCAGAGCACAAGGCCAAGGGGAAGACACCAATGATGTCCAAGTGGCACCCTTCTCCAGCTTGTGGGGCATCTGGAATGGTAGCATGTGAAACTAAGGGGTAGAACTGTGCTCTTGTAAGCCAGGGGGTGGTGTGTTCTGGTATGGGGTGCTGCACCTTCGTGCGGGAGTACCGTTCCTGACTGTTGTGTTGTAGTGGGTGGGTATAGTGTGGGGTGACTGGGTATGTTGCAAGTGTTGCAAATGTAACTGAGCGGTGGGACTAGTGCTGTGATGATAATGATGCAGTGGGAATGGGAATTAAGATGGAGGTATATAGAAAAGAAAGTGCAAGTGAAAATAAAAATGAAAATGAAACTGAAAATGAAACCAGCCCGACACAGGTGTGGGGGCCAAATCTTTTATTGGAGTAGTCACAGTGCTGCTCCGATGAGGTCCCGGGCAGATGGTGGATGGGGATGAGACTGGGGAGGTAGGTGGACCCTTTCAGGGGGCTCCTTGCCGTGCGGTTCAGTGACCAGCACATCACCCCTACTGGACCTATGGCCGACAGTCTAGGAAGTCTCAGGAGGTGGGGGGAGTACCAGAATACCTGGGCGGCGTCCCGCGTGTAGTTGAGAGCCTCAGTGTTACTTACCTACTGGTAGGATTTGTAGTGAGAGGAGGATGTCGACGTTGCGGCCGTTGAAGGGATGGTGGTTGCTGCAGTGGGTTGGTGAACAACAGTCAAAAGGATGCCGGTGGGTCTGCGGGTGCACGACTCTGCTGGTGGTGGGAGGTCACCAGACCTGAGGCAGTCAGCGACCGGGATGTGCAGCTGGTGGGATTGGTTGGCTGCTGGGTCCCCTGTGGCTGGTCCTTATGCCGCTGGTGCTGCGGAGCCACTGGTGCGGGTGGGGGTCCTGGGAGACCAGATGCAGGCGTATGGTGTGGGACCACCACTGTGGCGGGGGGTGGTCTGCACGGGACAGGTGATGGGCACCCTGGGGGAGGCTGGTCCGAGGTGGAGTAGAACACTGAGGGTGTGAACGGTGCGGACATGCGGGCAAATGTGGGGGGTGGCTGGCTGCACCGGCAGTCCCTGGTGGGGATGGGGATCGTCGGTGGAGGCAAGCCAGGATAGGTGTCCTTCACCCATCCCGGCTTGCCTCCATCGACGATTTCCATCCTCACCAGGGACCCCCGGTGCAGCCAGCCACCCCACCAGCATCCTATTGACTGTTGCTCACCGACCCACTGCAGCAACCACCATCCCTTCAACGGCTGCAACGTCGACATCCTCCTCTCACTACAAATCGTACCGGTAGGTAAGTAACACTGAGACTCTCACCTACACAAAGGATGCTGCCCAGGTGTTCTGACCCACTCACCACTCCCCCCACCTCCCGAGACTTCCTAGACTGTTGACCATAGGTCCAGCAGGGGTGACATGCTGGTCACTGAACCGCATGGCAATGAGTCCCCTGAAAGGGTCCACCTACCTCCCCAGTCTCATCCCCATCCACCATCTGCACAGGACATCAACGGAGCAGCACTGTGACTACTCCAATAAAAGACACCTGTGTCCGGCTGGTTTCATTTTCAGTTTTATTTTCATTTTTATTTTCACTTGCACTTTCTTTTCCATATATCTCCATCTTCATTCCCATTGCATCATTATCATCACAGCAGTTATCCCGCCCACACTGCTCAGTTCCATTTGCAACACTCGCACCATACCCAGTCATCCCACACCATACCCACCCACTACAACACAACAGTCATTACCACCACACCTAGGTAGAGCGCACCTTACTCCCCCCCCCCATTTCCATCTGGAATGGTAGCCTGCAGTCGGTGCCCAGTGAACTGGCTGCCTATGACCCAGCGCCCTCTTTGTGACATCATGGTGTCACATATTCTGGGTGAAGGAGGCATCAGGTGCTAGCACAGGACACAGAAGTGCTCTGCTGCAGCCTGTTCACAACACATTACATAATAAATGTGGAGAGTGTCTACAACACAAGTTACTTGTATGTTCTTATAGATTTATAACATTTATAGATTAAATTCACATATAATCATTATTTTGTTCTTTGTGTCAATGTGTCATGTAAGCTCATTTGATTTGGTATGCTGTATCTGTGCTATGTTCAGGAGAGGCATAACTGGCAGGAACACCATAAGCTATAGCCCAGGTGCAGGAAGCATGTTTACAATACATGCATAAGCCAGTTTGGGATGCCTGACACAAAGGTGATAAGGCAGTTCAGGGTCCTGACTCAGACCAGACTGGAAACTCTGGATTGTACAGAGTGACTCTGAGCCTATGATTGGCATGCACACAATACTACCATTGGCTAAATTGCTGGCTGTGGTACATTTCTGTGAATCTGGGTAATTTCAAACCACAGTAGCTGTGACAGGAGGTATGTCACAGAATGCTTTTAGTTCTGCATTAAAACAATTCATAAGGACATTCCTGTCATCAGCCAGTTTATTAAATTGCAATTTTTTTTATTTACTATCATTCTGAATACAATAGAAACATGTCAAATTTCTCATTTGTGTGTTTTAGGAGCATTGGATTTGGCCATTATCCCACCAATATGAAATAAGTGTCACTCAGTCAGTTAGTAACCACAAACATTTCTAATTCATCAAAATACAGCCTACATGTTATGCATCTCTCCTCATCCATAACCTGGTTACTAATTTTCCTGGGAACACACGTTCCTATGTTTTGGTTTAGGTTCTAATTCGTCATTGGGTTTTGGATTTGCCAAAATTGTCCTCGCATGTTTTGGATCTGTATTTTTCTAAAAAAATTATAAAAAAGAGCTAAAATCATATAATGTGGGCCTATTTTGTTCCTACAGTATCATTAACCACAATAATATTAATTTCCAGTAATTTCTAGTCAATTTTGACCACCTCACAATATTGGCAATATTAGAATGATACAAAGAAGGTATTTATAATAAGTTTTATAGTCAAGACTTTGGAGTAAAAAGTCTATGACAGGTGAGGCACTTCCTCCCTTGTCAATATTTTTTGCATATCCCTGATCAAAACTCACCAAATTTCCAGCACTATATACTGCTGCACCTTTGTATAATGCCTCTTGATCTCATATATGTATGTTTAAATCTGGCTCTAATACTAGCTAGTACCTCCCCAGTCAGGTAAATGGCTGGGGAGGCACTGGCTACAATCAGAGCCACATCACCACTCAACACTGAACAGGACATGCACAATTTAATAAACCAATCACCTTAGCGACAGTGGCTGCCTCTTGTGGCTGAAGTGATTGGTTTGTTCATGCCCCCATAAACAACCTGCCAATAGGCAGCTGACATTGCTGACAATGAACTTTATGTACAGACTGGCTCTACAGTGACAACGTGTTGTTGACGTTATCATCCTCACCCTCATCAGTGTGTACATCATCTTCACACAATATTAATTAGTCCCTGCTGGAATCTATCTTTACAGGTGCCTCTGGACATTAAGGTAATTGCCGGTAAAGGTCTTCCTTGTGGAATTTGTAGTTCATTTTGATGAAGATCATCTTTTCTAAATTTGGAAGAAGTAACCTCCTACGCCGATCGCTGACAAAGTTCCCGGCTGTGCTGAAAACTCTTTCTAAGTATACACGGGAGTATGGGCAACTTAAGTAAAGCAAAGCCTGTTTGTACAAGTTGCTTTTTTTTCTGCCAGTAGTCAAAGGGACTGTGGACCTCATTCAGAGTCGGTCGTTGCGCCGCACGGTCGTACGCCACCGATGTTCGCTAAACTGCGCATGCGTAAAGTTCGCAATGCGCGTGCACAAACTAGCTGCTACGATCAGAAATTTCTCTCTCCTTGAACACAGCCAGGTCGGTAGTTTGAGTGACAGAATGAGGCGTATTTTTTGTCTTACGGCCGCATCCTCCCCTTGGTCGGCCAGCTAACGATCCGATCTTAAGGACGCAACTTGCGAATGCATCATTTGCATATCCGGCCCCTTTTCCCTTACGACCGTGCGGACCGTGCCGCAACGACCAACTCTGAATGAGGTCCTGTATCACATGCCTTTTTGGACACTGGGCCTGATTCAGACCTGTTCGCTAAGCAGGGATCGCAAGCAGCCACCTAGAGCGATGATATGCAAAACCAGCAAACGCTCATACGACACAATGCAAAGAGATATACGCCCAGCCAGAATTAGAAACCACCCACTGTAAGCTGAGAGATTTGGCGCTATTGCATTTATTAAAAATAAACATTTAAAATGTACAAATTAAAAATAACTAGAGGAATGTAACACACACACAAATTCATAAACCAGTAAATAAACAAAATGGCTGCTCCATGAAAATAAAAAACCTGCAAATGTTTTCACATTATAACAGGAACAATAATATTTAAAAAAAAATGTAAATAAAAATATCAGAGCAAACGCATGCATTCACAGTGCAAAAGAACTTACACTGCAAATTAAGGGTCCACAAGAGGGCCAGAAGGTCCGGGGTACGACGGCGGAGGTCAGACCAACACCTCTCCAGCTGCACTATGGTGTTTTGGCAGCCTATGCGGCGTAGCCTACGCCACACCTCCATCTATGACCGCATCTTTTGGCGGTTAGTCACAAAGGGCACTGCAGGCCCCAGGCGCCGGTCCATCAAACTTGTTAATATACGCAGCTCCCTGTGGGTGAAGCTTGTGGCTCTCATGATGGCAATGACAAATATTACAGTGTGCAAACTTTATATAAACTATGGTGCATTCTGATTGGTTGGCCTCTCAAAAATGGCGGCCACAGGACAGTGTCTCACCTATATACATATACCTGTGCGGCATTTCGTACACTCCCAACACTCTGCAGTTCCTCGTGAATGTGAATGTAACTTGGAAGGGCGGTTTTATAGGCGTGTGCTTGTGTCGGTTGGTCACATATGCACTGCGTAGGGCACAGTGTGGGATTGGCACACAATTTCAGTTGCGTACGCACCTGCCTATAAATGGCAATGCCTGGCTTTTAGGTATTTGCAGTCATGGATTATCAGGATTGCAGTATGCCTGACTGTATGAAGGAGAAATTGCAATTGCACCTAAATTGGTGCTTTCCTAGCGCTCACCTTATAAAATATCTCTTATGCAGTGATTGATGTGTCTAATTGATTACCCACTAATTAATTATCTCTAATAAATGTTCGTGTGTCTGTTCTATGAATTCACACTGAAACTTCAATGTTCATAAAAAGTATCAATACGGTTTATTACAATGTTGCAAGAATATATAAAAATATAAAAGAATGTATAATGTATCAAATACTGACTTAATAAAACATTGAGACTCAAAGCAATGTTATGGTATTTAGGATATTCAGCCAGCTGTAATGTGTGAACATAAGGAGATACACGAATTTGGATTGGGACTAGCATCCGAAAATGTTGATATGGACACACTTGCAGATGTGGGTGTGGAAAGAGTGCCCGTGCCAACACCAGATGTTCCTCCTCCACCTCCTACAAACACATTACCTCCAAATGTGTCTGCTCCATCAGATAGCAGGATACAAGCTCAAGTTATTAGTATTACTTGTATGGTTACGGATACCCTCATCCATGAGGCACTAACCAGATTATATTTTGGCCATGACGTCCCAATAGAAGCCCGTGGAGAAATCTTGGAGGAAATAACCAAGATCATCATTCAGAAGCACTCCACTCATTATGATATGTATTACCATAGAAGAAGGTATGTTTTTTAACTTTTTAAAAAGCAATTTAAAAATGCTTTCTGAATTTTGTTTTTTTTCGTGGAACTAAATAAGTCAAACGAAGTAAATTTTGTAGTCCCAATGTTCATTATATAATTTGTGACATAGCAATATGTTTTTGAACAAAAATAATAAAGCCAAAAATCTTTTTAGATGGGGTGACCTTTGCAGCCGACTCCAGAAAAAAAATTAATTTACGGATGTAACACCTTAATGGACCAGGGGGTCCCCTCTCTGACAGCTTGGCTTTGACCCAAAGAAAACAACATTTGTTGGGGTCCTTAGAATGGAGGTTATTGTCGGAGGCCCAATTACTCCATCTGGTGCCTCGACAAGATACCCAACATGCTGTGTCTGGTAATTATTTGCATACACCTGTCTCTGTATATGTCTATTTCTGTGTTAAGTATAAATACTAATTTTTACTTCTTAATTTTTAAAGGACCCATCATGGATCAAAGGCTGCAGTCGGATGGGCTGAGGACACAACCTCCATCAACTGTGCCTCCCCCATCCAACACTGTCACCCTTGCCGAAGTCATCAATGGCCTCAGGGTGGCAGTGGAATGCCAATCTACAGCCATCGAGGCAGTCCAGACCAGCATGGTGGAGCAAACCTCCATTTTAAGGACAATTAGCCAAGATGTCAGGGAGATGAAACAACAACTCACAGGCCCAAGAGAAGGTGAGGTGGACCAGTGCCCTGCTGTGGCTGGAACAAGCTCCAAGCAGGGTACACAACAGTCCACCCGGATTCGTAAATTTAAATCTCTGGAGTCGGCTGCAAAGAGGAAATGCAAAGATTGATGAACTTGGATTACTTCCACCTATATTTCTCCACAAACTTTATGGAAGTTTATGGCCACAAATTACATCTGGTTAGTTCCCCTGGAAACCATACAAAGAATAATTTGAGCTTGTATCTTGCTATCATATGTGGCAGACATATTTGGAGGGGATTTATGATTTGTAGGAGGTGAAGGAGGGACATTTGGCGATGGCACAAAAGGCACAACTCACATTTGCAAGTGTGTACCGATTCCAAATTTGTCCAGAAAATCGTGCATCTATTCATTTTTTTTTATTAAAAACTTAATTTATTTTAAAAACCAATATTTTAAGCACAAATTGTATTAACAAAATTAAATTTACAATTTACATTTCAAACAAAGTCAGTGAATTGTCTTTTTATATGCATTTTCACCTTCTAAGCAAAAAAAACCCTCTATAGCTGCTATGGAACTACAAATCCAAGCCTGGTCTGGCACAGTATTGCTATTAAGGCATGTATATACTCTGGAATGGCATGCTGGGATGTGCAGTTCCACACCAGCTTGAAGGGAGCACCACAAAAAAAATAGACAACTATTCCAGAGTTTTCCATACTACACTTTAAATTAGGGGTGTGCACCGGCCACTTTTCGTGTTTTGTGTTTTGGTTTTGGATCTGGATCTTTCTTCGTGTTTTGGATCTGGATTGGTTTTGCCAAAACCACCCTTCCGTGTTTTGGGTTCTGGGTTTTGTGTTTTGGATCTGTATTTTTTTGAAAAAAAGCATAAAAACAGCTAAAATCACAGAATTTGTAGGTTTTTCTGCTCCTATGCTATTATTAACCTCAATAACCTTAATTTCCACTCATTTCCAGTCTATTCTGAACACCTCACACCTCACAATAGTGTTTTTATGTCCAAAAGGTTGCACCGAGGTAGCTGGATGACTATGCTAAGCGACACGAGTGGGCGGCACAAACACGTGACCCATCTAGGAGTGACACTGCAGTGGCAGGCAGGATGGCAGTTAGAAAAACTAGGCCCCAAACTGTACATAATGCAAAGAAAAAAAGAGGTGCAAGATGGAATTGTCCTTGGGCCCTCCCACCCACCCTTATGTTGTATAAACAGGACATGCACACTTTAACAAATCAATCATTTCAGCGCCAGGGTCTGCCACACAACTGTGGCTGAAATGATTGGTTCGTTTGGGCCCCCACAAAACAAGCTGGCAATTAATGTGTCCCTGCACAAACTGGCTCTACGGAGGCAAGATGTCATCCTCATCCTCCTCATCCACCGATTCCTCACCCTCTTCAGTGTGTACATCCTCATCCTCACAAAGTATTAACTCGTCCCCACTTGAATCCACCACCACAGGTCCCTCTGTACCTTCTGGAGGCTGGTCTCCCTGGAAGAGCTGATAATTCATTTTGATGAACATCATCTTCTCCACATTCTGTGGAAGCAACCTCCTACGCCTTTCGCTGACAAGGTTCCCGGCTGCACTAAACACTCTTTCGGAGTACACACTGGAGGGGGGGCAACTCAGGTAAAATAGAGCCAGTTTGTACAGGGGCCTCCAAATTGCCTCTTTTTCCTGCCAGTACAGGTATGGACTGTCTGACATGCCTACTTGGATGCTGTCACCGATGTAATCCTCCACCATTCTGTCAATGGTGACAGTATCATATGCAGTGACAGTAGACATGTCAGAAATTGTTGCCAGGTCCTTCAGTCCGGACCAGATGTCCAAACTTGGTCCTGCCTGCCCTGCATCACCGCCAGCGGGTTGCTTAGGATACCTAAGTTTTTTCCTGGCAGCCCCAGTTGCGGGAGAAAATGAAGAAGGAGCCGTTGACGTGTCACGTTCCGCTTCAGCTGACAGTGTGTTCACCAGCAGGTCTTTGCACCTCTGCAGGCTTGTGTCGGCCGGAAAGAGAGACACCACATAGGCTTTAAACCTAGGATCGAGCACGGTGGCCAAAATGTAGTGGTCTGATTTCAACAGATTGACCACCCTGGAATCCTGGCAAAGGGAATGAAGGGCTTCATCCACAAGTCCCACATGCCGAGCGGAATCGCTCCGTCTTAGCTCCTCCTTCACTTTCTCCAGCTGCTTCTGCAAAAGCCTGATGAGGGGAATGACCTGACTCAAGCTGGCAGTGTCTGAACTGACTTCACGTGTGGCAAGTTCAAAGGGCTGAAGAACCTTGCACAACACGGAAATCATTCTCCACTGCGCTTGAGTCAGGTGCATACCCCCTCCTTTGCCTATGTCATAGGTGGATGTATAGGCTTGTATGGCCTTTTGCTGCTCCTCCATCCTCTGAAGCATATAGAGGGTTGAGTTCCACCGCGTCACAACCTCTTGCTTCAGGTGATGGCGGGGCAGGTTCAAGAGTGTTTGCTGGCGCTCCAGTCTTCGGCACGCAGTCGCTGAATGGCGAAAGTGGCCAGAAATTTTTCGGGCCACCCAAAGCGTCTCCTGCACGCCCCTGTCGCTTTTCAGAAAATTCTGCACCACCAAGTTTATTGTGTGAGCAAAACATGGGACGTGCTGGAATTTGCCCAGATGTAATGCCCGCACAATATTGGTGGCGTTGTCAGATATCACAAATCCCCAGGAGAGTCTAAGTGGGGTAAGCCACTGGGCGATGATTTCCCTCAGTTTCTCTAAGAGGTTGTCGGCGGTGTGCCTCTTACTGAAACCGGTGATACACAGCGTAGCCTGCCTTGTAACGAGCTGGCGTTTCTGAGATGCTGCTACTGGTGACGCTGCTGCTGTTGCTGCGTAAGGTGATACATCTACCCAGTGGGCTGTCACAGTCATATAGTCCTTAGTCTGCCCTGTTCCACTTGTCCACATGTCCGTGGTTAAGTGGACATTGTGTACAACGGCATTTTTCAGGACACTGAGGACACTTTTTCTGACGTTTCTGTACAGTCTCGGTATCGCCTGCCTAGTGAAGTGGAATCTAGACGGGATTTGGAACCGGGGACACACTACCTCCATCAATTGTCTAAATCCCACTGCACTAATGGCGGATACCGGACGCACGTCTAACACCAACATAGCAGTCAAGGCCTCAGTTATACGTTTTGCTTCAGGATGACTGCTGTCGTACTTCATCCTCCTCGCTAAGGACTGTTGGAGGGTCAATTGTTTAGTAAAAGTAGTGGTGTTCCTACTTCCTCTCTGGGATGATGAACGACTCCCAGCAGCAGCAGCAACAGCAGCAGCAGCAGCAGTAGGCGTAGCAATGCAGGATCCTCCGGAGGAATCCCGGATAGGAGAGTCAGTCATGCCAGTGATATGGCCTGCAGGACTACTTCCGATCCTGACTAAGGAGGAAATTGACGAGGAGGGAGTTGACGGTGTGGTTTGCAGGCGCTTGGATACAACAGGACAACGGGATTTAGGTGTCCCTGGACTGCTTACGGTCTGAGCCAAAGTTTCTGAACTTGACAGTAACTTTTTATGAACGCGCTGCAGGTGCCGTATAAGGGAGGATGTTCCTAGGTGGTTGACGTCCCTACCCCTACTTATTTCACCTTTACATATGGTACATATGGCAAGACAGTTGTTGTCCGGATTTGGATAGAAATATTGCCAGACCAAAGAGGTGGAATGTTTGGTCTTCTGCCCAGGCATGACCGTGATGGGCTTTTTCATCCCACGGACAACAACTGTCTCCCCCGGAGCCTGATTTAAACAAACCACATCACCATCAGAATCCTCCTCGCCAACTTCCTCCTCAGCGCCAGCTACACCAGTATCCTCATCCTGTTGTACTTCAACAGTGACATCTTCAATTTGCATATCAGCAAGTGGACTGTGGGTGCTCCTTTCAGCACTTGCAGGGGGCGTGCAAATGGTGGAAAGAGCCACCTCTTCCCATCCAGTGCTGGGAAGGTCAGGCATCGCAACCACCACCACACTTGGACTCTCTTTGGGGATTTGTGATATCTTCTTAGAAAGCACAGTTCTTCGCTGTGCTTTTGCCAGCTTAACTCTTTTGATTTTTTTAGTGGGAGGAGTGCTTCCATCGTCATGTGAAGCTGAACCACTAGTCATGAACATACTAGGGATCGACCTTAGCCGTTCCTTGCCACTCCGTGTCGTAAATGGCATATTGGCAAGTTTACGTTTCTCTTCAGCTGATTTAAATGTCTTTTTCAAGGTCATTTTCCTGAACTTTGCCATTTGGGATTGTATGTGCCCTCTACTATGACATTGGGCATCGGCCTTGGCAGACGACGTTGATGGCATGTTATCGTCTATGTCATGACTAGTGGCAGCAGCTTCAGCACTAGGAGGAAGTGGTTCTTGATCTTTCTCTATTTTATTTTTATCGGAGAAAGTTTGGTCCTCCATTTATGTTATATCGATTTGATATATACGTGCGGCTAAACACAGAAAATAAATTTTTTTTTGGTTCGGACTGGAGTGTACTTTGTGGGTTACAGCACCCTTTAACGGTCAAGCCAGCTGGCCCTTTACTTATGACACAGGCGCACTCTTGGCACTACTTTGTTGATGCACGTGCGGCTACTGCGCACACAATTCACAAACACAGAAAATAATTTTTTTTTGGTTTGGACTGGAGTGTACTTTGGGGGTTACAGCACCCTTTAACGGTCAAGCCAGCCGGCCCTTTACTTATGACACAGGCGCACGCTTGGCACTACTTTGTTGATGCACGTGCGGCTACTGCGCACACAATTCACAAACACAGAAAATAATTTTTTTTTGGTTTGGACTGGAGTGTACTTTCGGGGGTTACAGCACCCTTTAACGGTCAAGCCAGCCGGCCCTTTACTTATGACACAGGCGCACGCTTGGCACTACTTTGTTGATGCACGTGCGGCTACTGCGCACACAATTCACAAACACAGAAAATAAATTTTTTTTAGGTTTGGACTGGAGTGTACTTTCGGGGTTACAGCACCCTTAACGGTCAAGCCAGCCGGCCCTTTACTTATGACACAGGCGCACGCTTGGCACTACTTTGTTGATGCACGTGCGGCTACTGCGCACACAATTCACAAACACAGAAAATAATTTTTTTTTTGGTTTGGACTGGAGTGTACTTTCGGGGGTTACAGCACCCTTAACGGTCAAGCCAGCCGGCCCTTTACTTATGACACAGGCGCACGCTTGGCACTACTTTGTTGATGCACGTGCGGCTACTGCGCACACAATTCACAAACACAGAAAATAATTTTTTTTTTGGTTTGGACTGGAGTGTACTTTCGGGAGTTACAGCACCCTTAACGGTCAAGCCAGCCGGCCCTTTACTTATGACACAGGCGCACGCTTGGCACTACTTTGTTGATGCACGTGCGGCTACTGCGCACACAATTCACAAACACAGAAAATAATTTTTTTTTGGTTTGGACTGGAGTGTACTTTCAGGGGTTACAGCACCCTTTAACGGTCAAGCCAGCCGGCCCTTTACTTATGACACAGGCGCACGCTTGGCACTACTTTGTTGATGCACGTGCGGCTACTGCGCACACAATTCACAAACACAGAAAATAATTTTTTTTTGGTTTGGACTGGAGTGTACTTTCGGGGGTTACAGCACCCTTTAACGGTCAAGCCAGCCGGCCCTTTACTTATGACACAGGCGCACGCTTGGCACTACTTTGTTGATGCACGTGCGGCTACTGCGCACACAATTCACAAACACAGAAAATAATTTTTTTTTGGTTTGGACTGGAGTGTACTTTCGGGGGTTACAGCACCCTTTAACGGTCAAGCCAGCCGGCCCTTTACTTATGACACAGGCGCACGCTTGGCACTACTTTGTTGATGCACGTGCGGCTACTGCGCACACAATTCACAAACACAGAAAATAATTTTTTTTTAGGTTTGGACTGGAGTGTACTTTCGGGGGTTACAGCACCCTTAACGGTCAAGCCAGCCGGCCCTTTACTTATGACACAGGCGCACGCTTGGCACTACTTTGTTGATGCACGTGCGGCTACTGCGCACACAATTCACAAACACAGAAAATAATTTTTTTTTTGGTTTGGACTGGAGTGTACTTTCGGGGGTTACAGCACCCTTAACGGTCAAGCCAGCCGGCCCTTTACTTATGACACAGGCGCACGCTTGGCACTACTTTGTTGATGCACGTGCGGCTACTGCGCACACAATTCACAAACACAGAAAATATATTATTTTTTTAGCACTTGGGGGGAGCACCCCTGATGGACAGAGCACCCCCTGGACAACACTACAGCACCCCTTTAGGACTGGGACACTGCACAGGACTTTGGAACTGACTGCACAACACAGTCCAGCCAGCCCCTATGGACTTTGAAGTAGTGGACACAGCCCCTATTAACAACAGCAGCACAGCACAACACAGCCAGCCCCTATGGACTTTGAAGTAGTGGACAACAGCAGCACTACACTACACTACACTACACAGCACTAACTCCCACCCTCCCTCTTCACTGTCCACAGCCGAGTGAGAAAATGGCGCCGACGCGGGTACCTTATATAGGATCCAAAACCCGCGAGACTCGGAAGGCGGGATGATGACGTTTTGCCTCGATGTCAGATCCGAGTCAGGCGGGAAAAGTCGAGCCTGACTCGGATCGGACTCGGATCGGGGGGGCTCGGGGGGGTTCGGATTTCAGAAATCCGAACCCGCTCACCCCTACTTTAAATACAATACACAACTCTGTTTGTATTTGAATAAGAAAAAATATGTTGCCAATTGTTAGGGCATTAAAATGTATTTGGGATCTGTAAACACATCACAATCAAACAAAAAGAGTTACTTTAAAAATAATTGAATCAGGCTAAATGCATCTACATAGCAAATAAACAATGCAATGAGTAGCACCTGCTACCCTATTATCTGTGACGGCAAATATCATCAGTGAAGAGAACCATCAACTGCAAACGCACTGCTTGTGGTAGGCCCTAAGCTACTGCAGGCACTGCGAGTGATGCAGAGATAAACAGAGCCAGGTGACGTGTGCAGTGACGATGCGATTAAATTATGTTTTCCCATATGCTAGTATAAAAAACCCCAGCCACATCCGTGCTAGTGCAAGCACACCCTGTTTACACAGAACTGCCCCGGTCACCACCCACAGGCGTCCCGTTCTATCACTCAAACTAGTGCACTGGTATTTTTTATAGAGCGATCATCCGCCGATCGCAGTGTCTGGTTTGTGCACGCACACTGCGATTTCCATGCAAGTGTAAAAAAATTGCCCAGGTCGGAATAAGGCCCACTGTCATTAAACTAATACTCCACCATTCTTTGGATGGTGACCATATGAGATGGAGTCTAGGTAGAGGTGTCACTAATTTTAGGCAATGTTTTTAGACCCGACCAGATGTAAAAATTTTGTGTTGACTCATCTGCATAACCAGTGGATCTCTTGGGATAGCTCATTTGCCGGAGACACTGAAGGAGGAAATGTCACCATCCCACATGCCACTTAAGCAGACAACTTGCTCAGAAAGAGCTCTTTGCATCTTTTAAGATCTGTGTCTGTTTAAAAAAAAAGACACAACATATGACTTAAACCTTGGATCAAGCACGGTTGCCAAAATGTATTGATCCAATTTCATGCTGACAACCCTTGAATCCTGGCGAAGCAAATAAAAGACTTGGGGCCGGTCAATGGTTCATACTGCTCATGCATATGAATCAAAGTGCACATGCGTGAGTTAGCATTGCGATCACTCTGCAATCACACATGCAGAAGGAAAGCCATCACAGATTAAGTGAGTGGATATCACCATTTGGGGGTGGTGACAGGGGAGTGGTCGGAGAAATGCAGGTGTGCCAGTCTGTTTGAACGCCATTGCATGGTCAATTTCTGAGACAGGTCAGGGCTGCTGTAATTATGTGTGATGGACCATTATTACTCAATATTACCAATGTATATGCAGGTCTGTGAGATCTTATGGATGTGAGATAGCAGTAGTGGGTGTCTCTATGCTGGCTTGATATCGCAATCATTAGCATATTTTCTTAGCAGAACTACGTGCGCAATCGCAGCTACTATCGCAATAGCAATAACTAATGTATCAGGTCATTTAACTACAAGTCCATCATACTTAAAGGAATTGCTTCATTTCATCTCCTCCTTCAGTTTCTCGATCTGCTTTTCCAAAATCTCATTAGGGGAATCGCCTGACTCAAGCTGGCAGTGTCTGTACTAACTTCACAGGTTACAATTTCGAAGGGTTTCAACACATTGCACAAATGAAAAGTATTCACTGCGCTGGACTAAGGTACATTCTTCCTATGTTATGGCTCTTTGTGTAGCTTTAGATGGCTTTTTGCTATTCCTCCATCCCCATATGAAGCATATAAAGGGTGGAATTCCACCTTATTACTACCTCTTGCTTCAGCTGGTGGCAGGGCAAAATTAACTGTTCTTGCAGGTACTGCAATCTTCTACAAGCAGCTGCTGAATGCCGAATGTGTCCTGAAAATCTTTGGGCCACAGACACTATCTTCTGCATACCCCTGTCATTTTTCTAGAAAATCAGCACCACCAAATTGATTGTGTGAGCAAAACATGGGACATGGTCAAAATCACCCAGCTGTAACGCTATCACAATATTTGTGGCATTATCAGAAATCACAAATCCTGAGGAGAGTCCAAGTGGGGTATGCAATTTTGCTATGACATTCCTTTTCCATTTCTATAAGAGGTTGACACTGGTATGCCTCTTAATGAAGCCAGCGAGACAGAGAGTAGTCTGCCTCCAAATGAGCTGGTGTTTGTTAGATGCTGCTACTGTTCATTCTGCTCAAGGCAATACACTCACCCACTGAGTTGTCACAGTCATGTAATCTTTAGTTTCACCAGTTCCACTTGTCTACACATCTGTGGTTAAGTGGACAGTGGGAACAATGGCATTTTGTAGGCCACTAATTAATGTTTTTTTTAATGTCCATGTACAGGTGGGGAATTGCTTTTCTAGTAAAGTGGAATCTAGATGGGATTTGAAAGTAGGGACAGATGACCTCAATTAACTGTCTAATACCCACTACATTATTGGTGGATATTGGACATAGATCTAATACTAGCATAGCTGTTATGGTGTCAGTGAGCTGCTGTGCGACTGGGTGACTGCTGTCATAATTGCTTCCTCTAGCAAAGGATTGTTTAACAGTCATTTTTTTTCTAAACTACTTACCCTTCTGGGATGAAGATCCACCCCAAGCAGCAGCAGGCATAGCGCTCAAGGATTCATCTGAGGAAACCTGGATAAAAGAGAACTCAGTTAGCCTTATCAAATTGGATGCAGGACTACTTCCAATCATTTTTGAGGATATTGATGATGAAGGTGTTGGTGGTGGAGATTGCAGGTGCTTGGATATAGCAGAGAGAAGGGAGCTAGCTGATGCTGGACCTCTTGTTACTTTTTTAGCATTCATTTTTGATTTTGCCAAAAACTTTACATGAATGCAATGCAAATTATGTAAAAGGGAGGAGGTTCCTAGATGGTCAAAGTCCCTACCTCTACTTACTGTAGCTTTACAAATGCTAGAAATGGCAAGATAATTGTTGTCAGGATTTGGGTAAAAATAATTCCACACATAAGAGGTGGATTTTTTGGACTTAGACATGGACATGGACAAGGACTTAGACCCAGACATGACAATGGTGTTATAAAGGGCAAGAGTTGCTTCCACTGGTGCCTCACTTACACAAACAACATTCTCATCATGAACTTCTTAATTCTCAACCTCCTCATTAGTGCCGGCATCAGCAACACAAGTATCCTCCTCAAATTGTTGAACTTCCACAGTAGTATCTTCAATTTCTCCAATAGCACTTCCTGACTTGTGTTGCACATTCAAGCAAAGCAAAAGAGAAAGAAAGCAAAAATATATGCACATCTTACAGCCATGAAGTAACAAACACTTCTGCAACACAGCAGTCCAAATATAACATGTAACAAATTATTAGTCATGTTATATTTGGACTGCTGTGTTGCAGAAGTGTATCCTTTGTTACTTCATGGCAATAAGATGTGCATAAATTTGTGGAAGTGTGCTGGTCTTGATAACAGTGAAGTACTGCTAGGCTGCATTGATTGTTAATAGCCTGTTAATAAGAGATATAGATGCAAATTATCTTTATTATTCGCAGCAGGGTAATATGTCATATTTAAAGGGATCTTGATTTATGATGTACCCTATTATGTACTAATATATGTTACATGTTTAATGTCTTCTACTAGAGTAAAGCCGGGTAAACACCTGAAAGATATATCTACAGATGATGGTTGTTCATACACACTGAACAACCGTCATTGCCATCTAAAGATTTATCTGTTGTGAGGACATTGGCCAATTAATCTTTTACTCTGTACACACTGGCAGATCATCTGTGTGAAATATGTGAAATATTCCTGTAATTTACATAGTGGGCTGGCCTATTGAAGAGCAGGGAAAGGAAATAAGCCCTCTATTCTCTTGTTATCCTCTGCTGCTGTACCAGCATCTGTGTCATAGCACAATGGGGTAGATGTATGATAGCGGCACATAACGTGCCGCTATAATGCTTCCTGCTTCGCCTCTTTACCGATAAACATCTCATCGGCCGGAGAGGGGGAGCGTTAACTCCCCCCTCCGGCGCTACTCGCTAGAGACAGCAGTGCATCAGCCAACGGTGCCCTCTGGAAGAGTGAGTTATATGATCTACATAGGACAGACAGCGGCACTTGTTGTTAGTCAAAAATAGAAAAGGCTGTATGAAATCATAGCCGATGTTTCGGGGTTCGCACACCCCTTTGTCAATGTAAACACGAATGTCGTGTTTACCTTGACAAAGAGGTGTGTGAACCCGGAACGTTGGCTATGTCTGTTTGCTGTCTATGTGGATCTATATTAGGGATGTGCAGGCTCGGTTCTACTCGGTTCCGTTCGGTTCTTTTTACCGAATCTTATTGGCTATCCAAAACTCGTGACAGCTGAAACCCAATAAGATCCGGTAAAAAGAACCAAACGGAACCGAGTAGAACCGAGCCTGCACATCCCTAATCTATATATATATATATATCCATCCAGCGGGACAGCACTATAATGAAGAAACTGCTAGACACAGGAATAAGATTCCAACGTTTCAGAGCTGTTTTAATACTCCGTCCTCAAGGTACAAATGCAAGACAAATAGTGAACATATAAATATACTTACATATTACCATGTGTATTCTGCGCTGTCCGGCGTCCGGGACCGGGGCTACCTCCAATAATGTCAAACCATCTGACCACGGAAAATCCTGACAGGGTGAGGTAAGTACCCTAACCCTCCCATCTCCCCCCCTATCAGTCCCTTAGGGGTGCCTAACCCTGACCTTCCCCCCTAGTGCCTAACCCTAAACTCCCCCCGTTAGTGCCTAAACCTAACCCCCCCTCCCCGCACCCTAAACCTAACCCTCCAGGGGGGTTGCCTAACCCTTGCCTCCCCCCCCAATGATGCCTAACCCTAACCCCCCTTCCCCTAGCTCAACCCTCCCCAGGGGTGCCTAATCCTAAATCCCCCCTGGGTGCCCTAAATCTAACCCTCCTCCGCATGGCTAAGAGGACGGGCACCCGTACTTACCTCGTTGGGCCCATGTCGTTCTGCATTTCGGCGTCAGGAATATGACAGGCGACAGTATCTCGACGCCTGTCATAAATCTCTAGCCGGCATTCCACCGTCGGGATTGCATCCCAGTATATACATACAGTATATATATATATATATATATATATATATATATATAGAAACCAACATGAACCCGGCACTCAGTCAATAAACGTGATGCTCCAGTGCCTTTCCAAACAGAGAGAATATATCATAGGAACCACGGACGGCACTCCTAGAGACTCAATAAAAAATCCACAACGAAGCAAATGTGCTGAAGGTCAACGTTTCAGTGTAATGACACTTTTATCAAGACATACAGAGAACAAACGACATAACATACCTTAAATACTACTCACCTAGTGTAACAACATCGTTCGGCACAGTCCCAGCGGGAGTCCCATGACATCACATGCGGCGCCTCGGCGCCGACGTCATCGTCATCCCTAGGGGGCGTGTCCGCATCAACAAGTGCAACCAGCGTCGCGCTGGTGGTGATTCAATAAGCGGGGATTCCACGCGCGGGTGTCCACGAGACCCCGAGCGCGAATCCTCCCTGACGGGCTTTCCCTTGCAGCTCATGTAGGTGCGAGGTAACAGCTGCACGAAGCCGCCCTTGTCGGCCTCGCGCGCGTCAGAAAAACACACTGTTTCCGCACTTCTCGCGGAAACAGTGTGTTCCCGCGAGCGAGGGCTCATTTACCGGCACGGGGAAAAAGCTATTTTATTGAATAGCTTAACCCCGCGCCGCGGGAAATTCGAGCCTCAATTACTCGCGGGAGAAGTGTGCCAAGTGTCAGCTTCTCATTGGCTCACGCCCGGCGCCGGATTTGAGTGATACCGAGTGAGTCATACCCCTGCAGTGGCGGATTCAGGGGGGTGGCACTGAGGCACGTGCCTCCCCTGTCATTCTTGGGCACTTTTTTAAAATTACTTTACAGGACTACAGCAGAAGCCGGATAGCTGCCTCACGCCTCTGCTACTGATAGTACTGAGTCTGTCGGCTTGGCAGCAGCTCCCTTCCTGACTTATGTGACATTATGCCGCGCACCCTAGATGAGATGAGGAGCCGGCCTGTCATGAGTAGAGGAGGAGCCGCGGCGCAGCCACTGTAACTGCTGTCTGCGACAGGCACAGAGAGCAGCAAACACTCACGAGAAGCCCAGGCAAGTGCTGCTTCAGTGGTAGAAAAACGGGGGGTAATAACAATGGGTGCACAGGAGTTCCCAAGCGGGTGGGGTGGGGGGTTCATGTCACCAACCTTGCATCCACGATTTCCATCCATTGTGTGCTGCAGCTGTCCCAGCAGCTACTCGGCACAACAGCACCTCGGCTCCGCCCCCACACACAACACAGCACAGCAGGGCTGGGGTCTAAGCTCAGCCTGACAGAGATGACGGCCACTGCAGCAAGAAGAAACTACTGTATACATATACTGATGCAGAGCTGTCACTTGTTGACAGTCAGTGCAGAAATGATGTGCATTGACTGTCAGTGATTGACAGCTCATAGCCTACTTATTAATATAGTTTATTCTTGCATCTCCTGTCCCTCGGACCCTCCGTGATAAAGGTTTGTGCTGCTGCTAACATGAACTTTTAAGTAAATTCAGATTTCTATTTTATTATAAACTACTGATTGATTGTTGTTTTTTTTTTTTTTGGGGGGGCGAGGGGAAATGGAGACACACAACAAAAAGGGGGAGGGTACTAGAGTGTATTGCACACAGGGCCACTTGTTTCTTAAAACAATATATTAATAAATTGTTAGTATTCTGTATTAATAAAACATATCCATATTAGTGCTGTTCAGTATTGAGGTCATGTGACAGATTGTAATCAATGATATATTTAAACAGGAGCAGAAAATGGCCTCTAAAGTTGGGTACACACCATACGACGGTGTGACCAAACGATGTGTCAAGCGATGTAACAATACATCACGTGCGCCGTACATGGGCACCAAGAGGGGGGTGGAGCGGGTACAAATTAGCAGGTTTTTTGGTGAAAATATCTAGTTCCAGCAAATGTGGAGTACATGAAAATGGGTGCTAGCATGTTTTAAAGTTGCTAAAGTGAAGTTTTAAAAAACTTAAAAAATCCACCTGCCGCAATCTTAAAAACACCTGGGACATACTTGGGAATCCCCCTGGAGTCTATTTCGCTAGTTTTTAAGTTTGTCCCCCAAATTTGGACTTTTTCGCCCCCAAAATTAAAGTACCTTTTTGGGGTGATCTAAAGTATTTTTTAAAACTTTTTTTGATGCAATTTACCTTTGGGGATCTGTCCCAAGCTTGCAGGGGGGTTCTCGCAACTTTGCAAACCAAAACCCCAATTCTGCACTTTTTTTCGACACCTATTAATAGGCGGAACTTTTTTGCCTATTCCAATACGTTGACTTTCTGCAGCGGCGAAAAGTCTATGGAATTCTGGGCCTGATTCAAACCTGCTCGTGAGTGCACAGTGCTTGCAAGCGGGTCGATGGTCCCCCACTGTGCACGCCGG
This sequence comes from Taudactylus pleione, assembly GCA_031769625.1. NCBI lineage: Eukaryota > Metazoa > Chordata > Amphibia > Anura > Myobatrachidae > Taudactylus > Taudactylus pleione. The sequence goes on along the minus strand of JAUIMM010000006.1, from coordinate 3,343,754 downwards.
AGCCGGCTCCGGCATGCGCGAGATCCGGCCAGCGACGGGCACTCCGTCGCTACAGATCTCGCACCAAAGCGGGGCAGCTGTCAATGGTGATTGACAGCTTGCCCCGTTTTGGAGGCGGGCGGGGGGGTGGCTGGGCAAACGGAGGCGTTCCTGCAGGAATGCCTGACGTTTGTGGGCGGCCCTACTGACATCACTCGTGATGTCAGTAGGTGGACTTCCTGCTCCACTGGGGCTTGCGGCCACGAGACCCTACCACAAGGGTCTCGTCGCAAGCACGATGGTCTTGACCATCGCGACCATCACCTGGCCGCTCGCATAAGCTGTGGGTGGTCACCCACAGCTATGCGAGCGGCCAGGAGGCAGTCTTTAAAAAAAAATAAAAAAAAGGGACGCCCTGATTCAGAGCGAGCGCTCTCAAAGAGCGTCCGGCTCTGAATCAGGCCCTAAATAAGGCGGAAACTTTTCACATGGTGAAATGTCGTCACTCGCAATACTTTTCCGCAGAAACTGACTTTTTGCCGCTAATTGAATATGGCCCTTAATCCAATGAGCTGCTCAAAGTAAAAGTAGACCTATATACCATATATATTGTTGTATATGATACAATTATCTATATATACGGACCCTATATTCACAGTGAGCACATGGGCCACACAGTTGGCACCCCCCCACGCCACACATGTCAATCAGGGTGCCCCCCCCCCTGTAATTTTTTCCTGGATCCGCCCCTATACCCCTGTCATCCAAAGTTACCAGCGTCGCGGATCCTTGACAGGCAGTTGTTCACCTGATGAGCTGGTTCAGGGGTGGGACAACTGCTGTTCCGCTGTCGGTGCTCTTGGATGCAGAAACAGGAAGACGCTGCTGTGACTCTCCTGTTCAGGAGCATCAGCCATAATACAGCCTAGACAAGCTCCCCATTAAGAAAACCCTGGAGATCACTCCACAGCTCAGTGGGGAAGAAGGGGTGTGTAGTGTGCTGCTGGGGGGTATTCAAATTTCCATACCCCCACCTCTAAAATCCCACTTAAAGCACTGTGTGTGTGTGTGTGTGTGTATATATATATATATATATATATATACACACACACACACAATTCAACACGTGTGTGTATATATGTGTATATATATATATATATCACCAGAGACAGCGGCACTTGGGTCAATAATAAATCCAAAACTCCAGGTAATGAATCAACTTTTCGGAGCTCTTTTATTGCTCCATCGTCAGGACATAAAACATGAATACAAAAGTTTACTCACTTATACCACCACCGATACACCACGTGCAGCAGCTGCGGGTCCCGGCGTCCGGAAGGGAGGCGCACCATAATGATGTCATCTCCACCTTCCCGTTGCCAGGGTAACCGCTGTAAACAAACATAAAAAAGCCAGATCACGATGTAACAATATACATGGCATCAAATATACTCAAAATGAACACACATAGTGCCATATAACTATAGAATATCAGCTTCTAAAACTCAATTTTAACAACACAGTATTACAAATCATATAATTGTGTACAGAGTTTATATAAAACAATGGAGACCCAAACTCTCATTTAATCCTCTCATGGTTAGTGTACCTAATCGGTAGATCCAATGAGCTTCACACTGCAGTAACCTAAGTCCTCTGTTCCCTCCATGTATCGATTTAGGGATGTGGTCTATAATTATATATCTTATAGTAGATAAACTGTGGCCAGCACTCAAAAACTGTCTAGCCACTGGCTGATCACTAACACCTTTACTGATAGCTGCACGTATAGCAAAACGGTGCAAAGCCATTTGCTCACGGAGAGTTCTCTCCGTCTTACCCACGTAAGATAGCCCACACGGGCATGTTATCAAATATACAATAAAGCAGGTTGTACAGGTAACTCTATGTCTGATGAAACATTTTTTACCACTTACAGGATGACAAAAATTGTTGCCTGTCGTTAAATAACGACAGGTCAAACAGTTAATACATCTAAAACATCAATTTTTTTTACGTAACAAATGTGAAGTTGGAGATTGATCCCAATTGGAAATATCAGTTCTTACTACCCAATCGCGTCTGTTGCGACCTCTCATATAACAAGGCATGATTTCTTTGTTCAATCTCAAGTCCGTATCTGTAGAAATAATCGACCAATGTTTTTTGGTGTAATGCTTGACAGTGTCACTACTAGAATTGTAGTGGCACACCCAAGGCATTTTAGTTTCATAATTTTTTGTTTTATTTTGGTCAGAAGTAAAAAACTGACTACGTGGCATATTCAAAGCCTTACATTTTGCCTGTTCCAAAATATGAATAGGATAACCCCTTTCTTGAAATTTATGAAACATACTATCAATCTGAACAGTAGCCTCCTCATTACTACTGCAAATCCGCCTCGCCCTAACAAATTGCGAATACAGCAAACCATATCGCATGGGTTTTGGATGTGAACTATTAAAATGCAGCATAGTATTGCGATTGGTCGGTTTATTATAGACAGAAGTAAATATCTTGCAACCTATTAAGGTTACTTGAACATCCAAAAAGTTTACCGTAGACACATTACAACAGTAAGTGAACTTAATAGGGTGATTTAATGAATTGTGGTTATTGATGAATGACACAAACTGCTCCTCAGTACCCGTCCAAATCAGAAATATATATCGTCTATGTATCTGGCATAGAAAAAAATCTTGCCAGGTACATAGACTTCCCTGAAAAAGATGTCCTGCTCCACCGAGAACATATATGCATTGGCATACGATGGGGCCACATTGGACAGTTGTACATTTTTTCATCAAAAAAGAAAAAAATCCTGGTCAGAATCATCTCTAACAAATCAAATCTCAGGTGCACAACTCCAAATTATTAATAATATATATAAATGCAATAAAATTTTGCAATCAATAGAGGTTTTTAGCATAATCATGGCCAAAGTTATGGGCCTACCCACCATATCCAGGTAACCTCTTTCGGGTAGGTCCCTAACATACAAGGGTTCAAATCCAGAGCGCAGGACCCCCCAAAACCGGCCCAGGCAAGCTGCCCCACACTGTGTGTGTTTAATATATATGTACTTCACTTTTTTATTTTCATTCTTTCTATGCAGCTGCTCCTAACTATCTCTTTACACTGCACTTTTCTTACTATGGCGGTGCCCTGGGGCAGCTTGGCTGGGCCAGTTTTGGGGGGTCCTGCGCTCTGGATTTGAACCCTTGTATGATTATGCTAAAAACCTCTACTGATTGCAAAATTGTATTGCATTTATATATTATTAATAATTTGGAGTTATGCACCTGAGATTTGTCTGTTTCTGTGCCTGCAATTAGTCTCATCAGGTAGCACCTCCCATCATATATATAGTCAGGTTGTGCAGTCCAGAAATCTTTCCCATAATCTCTAACAAATCGTTTACTAATTCTGTACTAGGACCAACATATGCATCACTCTCACTAATGAGTTTGCCCACGGCTATCAAGCCTTCCTCATTAGGTATAATAGTACAAAGACTGTTAATATCGATGCTACACAACAAACTACCTTTGGGGACATCCCCTAACTTGATCAATTTATTCAAAAAAGATGTTGTGTCAAGCAAAAAATCAGGATGTTTCAAAATGCACGGTTGTAAAAGGGCATCTACATATACTGACGTAGGCTGAAACAACGAACCCCAGGCTGAGATAATAGGACGGCCTGGGTGGTTGTCTAAGCGCTTGTGTATTTTGGGAAGGATGTACATCAAGGGCATAATAGGAAATTCAGGGACCAATGCTGTTCCCAGTTCTTTAGAAATTTCACCCGAATCAACAGAACACATAATCCTCTCAAATAATTGCGTCCGGAACATAGATGTAGGATCTTTATCCAACACCCTATAAACCTTAGAGACAGACAACTGCCTAATAATTTCATTCCTATATGATGAGAGGTCTTGAACAACTATTGCCCCGCCTTTATCAGCGGGGCGAACCACAATATCTTTATATGCCGCTAGATCTTTAAGGGCTTTCCATTCATTAGTACTCAAATTACTATGGGTTTCAATCACATTATTATTACATATAACATTATTCTGCACTTCCTGATCTATCATGCAGATATATGTTTTTATTGCAGGGTTATAAGACATAGGTTCAAAACGTGCTTTACATGCCATTTTACGTAATTGTATTGGAATAAAAGATTTATCAGGATCTACTGGTCCTACAACAGATTTTGCTCCATGAAAATGTTCATGAATTTTCAATTGACGAGAGAGTTTGTACTTTTCTATTTCCCATTTCATACCATCGAAATTGGTCATAGGAACATACGATAATCCTCTGCTTAAAACAGATGTCTCAGATTCAGTCAGAATATGGGAAGAAAGATTAATTATTATCTTCTTCTCCGGGGAAACGGTGGTCTCCCTACTTTTCTTCGTCCGCGCCCATTGGTGCCCTCTCCTATTATATTTTTAGCCGCAACTGACTGGAAGATCGTGCGGCTGTGTACCTAAAGGGATTGATTCCCTAGGAAGTCTCAGATTAGGGGCATCAGAATCACTGGACGAGACACGATATGCTATTGAGTCAGTTTCAAATTGAACTCGATCAGCACCCAGTTTAGAATAGCGCTGTCCATCACCCCAACCACCATGGATACAACTGTATTCCCGATTATGATCATAATCTGCAGTTACCTTCATCATCTTTGTTTTTTTTTATTGAATTAAATCATGTTTATAAGCATCTACTTGTTTATTAAATTTTTCCATCCATGCCATACTGACATCAATCTCGAAGCTGGTTTTATATTGTTGCTCAAATACGTCGATTTTATCACGTATGATGGTTAATTCCCTTGCAGATTCTTCTTTTACTAGCAACATCAAATCGTAACTGCATTTATTCAGAATTGAAATCCAACGCTTACAAAAGTTAAGGTAATATTGGCCGATGGTAGGGCAATTTTTTATACGGAATCCATGGGGTATACGTTTGTCCTTGAAATAATCACTCAATGTTACTCCGTGATAATGAAAATCGAATTCTCTCTGTTTAAGTTTTAACCACTCTCTATATAGATGTTGTAAAGACTTAGGCCCTCATTCAGAGCCGTACGCTCTGAGCAGAGCGCACGCTCTGAATGAGGGCCGCCCTCCATAAAAATGGAGCGTCCTCCTGGAAACTCGTATAGCTGTGGGTCACCACCCACAGCACGCATAGTACTGGACGTAGTATATATCAAGTCAAAAAAAGAGACTGGATGCCCAATCCAATGTGTACAGCACCTGAAATACTGCTACACACCATATGTAAAGTTCCAATGGATGGCACTCCAAATATATAATATTTATTTTATATATATATATATATATATATATATATATACACATAAACAGAGTATATATTCGTATGCATACAGTATCTATACCGGGACTCCCGGCCATGACCTGCTCCAGGCTCCCTCGCTGTGGCTGGGGCTCTGACCAGCCTGGACACACTGAAGTCTTCTTCATGCAGGCTGGGGCTCCTGCTGGCAGTGTCACCCACTGGCTGCTTCCTCCCGCTGGCTGGGGCTCTGACCAGCTGGGACACTTTCTGATCCTGCCATGCTGATGTCACCTTTGTGCTGGCCGCGGGTCACGTGCCCCCAACCCTCTGACATTGTTTGGTCCCTCGTGGCTGTGAAACTGCAACTCACCTGTCAGAGGACCGGTCCGGATCAGATGATCACACGCCGATGCCGGCAGCCTGCAGCTCCCACGAGAACTCCAGGTGTTTGCTCCTTTGCATAACCCAGCCCATCCTGAACGGCCAACCAATCGTGCGGTCGGCTGGTCGGCCATACACACAGCACGATGCCCAATATATCTGCAGATATATTGGGCATTGGCTGTGCAGCACAGCTGATGCAATATGTCTGTGAACGACGTCGTTCACAGACATATTGTCTGTACACACTGGCCGACCTGCACAAGATATATTGGCCGATCAATTGATCGGCCAATATATCTGCCAGTGTGTATCCAGCTTAAGACGTCATGTGAGGCAGAAGTAGATGCCTGATTGACAGCAGTTGCAAAACCAACACTCAGAAATAAAGGACAAGGGCCCTCATTCAGAGCCGTACGCTCTGAGCAGAGCGCACGCTCTGCATGAGGGCCGGGCTCCTTTTTCATGGAGCGTCCTCCTGGACGCTCGTATAGCTGTGGGTCACCACCCACAGGCTATACGAGCGTGCATTTTGATGGCCGCGATGGTCGTGACCATCGTGACCATCGAAATTGCGAGCCGGAGCCTGCGGTTGAGGTTTTCAACCGCAAGCTCCGGAGTGATTTTGGCTCTATCAGAGCCAAAATCACTCCCACTGACATCACTAGTGATGTCAGTGGGCCGGCTTCTGACGGGAGGCGTTCCCGTGGGAACGCCCCCGTCAGGGAGGCACGCCCCCGGCACGCCCACCAAAGGGGGCGTGCTGTCAATCAACATTGACAGCACGCCCCCTTTGATCGGACACAACGAGCGAAGGAAAGTCCTTCGCTCGTCGTGTCTGGCGCATGCGCACGACGGAGCTCCCTCCGTCGTGCGCATGCTCAGTGCAGACCATCGACCCACTTGCGAGCGTACAGCCGCTCGCGAGTGGGTCTGAATCAGGCCCAAGGTCTGAGCCTTTCCTTGCCACTGCGTGTGATGTATGGCATATTGGCAATTTTATGCTTTTCTGCTGGAAAATTTCTTTTTATTAAAGGTGTTTTTTCTTTAGCAATGTAATAAAGTTTTTTTTAGATTTTACATGCCCTGACTGAATCTATGCCCTTGAGCATCAGCTTTAGTAGATGACGCAGAGGCGGTATCATCATGATGACTAGTGATGGCAGCAGCTGCAGCGATAGTGCTTGTTTGCTGTTCCTGCTGTTCTATTGATTGATCGTCATTTTCCTTATCGATGCCTAAAGTATTTTTAGCATTTTTTTTTTAACAAAAAAAAAACTTCCCACCGACTGCAACACACTGCACAGACAGTATAAGGAGGTGACCCTTGACCTACTGCCTGTTACTGTTTTATATTAGACACAGTATCATGGCCTGAAGTTTTTTTCAACAAAAAATAATTGTAAAAAAAAAAAAAAATGCCCACCGGCTGCGACACACATCGCAGATAGTATTATTAAGACAGTGGCCCTTGACCTACTGACCATTGCTGTTATGTATCACAGACACAGTATCACAGACTGAAGTTTTTTTTAACAAATAAACACTTAAAACACGCACACACACGTATATTATTACTATTAGTAATACTAATACATGATGTTCCTGCACTATAAAAAAAGACTGATGTGGGTGGCACTGCCGCCCATTAAAGACAGTTTTTCTGAACTTATACTGAACTGTCTCTGTCTCACTCTCTCCACTCCTAACTAACTACCCTAAGCACTTTCCCCTCCAGCGGTCCTGAGAAAAATGGTGCCAAATCACTGTGGGAGGTACTTATATCGGATCTAAAACACGCGAGATCTGATGCCGGCAAGATGACATTGTCTTTTTTTCAAATCCAAAAATGGTGTGGAAATCCAAGCAGTGGCTCGGATTTGCTTGGTTCGGTTTCCAGGACACACTGGGCCTGATTCAGACCCGCTCGCTGAGTGCTCGCAAGCGGGTCGATGGTGCCCTAGTGCGCATGCGCACGATGGAGGGTGCTCCGTCGTGCGCATGCGCAAGACCCGGATAGCGACAGCCAAGCTGTCGCTCCGGGTCTCGCACCAAAGGGGGCGTGCTGTCGATAGTGAGTGACAGCATGCCCCCTTTGGTGGGCGTGCCAGGGGCGTGGCTGCCAGACGGAGGCGTTCCCATGGGAACGCCTACTGTCTGGGGCCGGCCCCACTGACATCACTAGTGATGTCAGTGGGAGTGATTTTGGCTCCGATAGAGCCAAAAGCACTCCAGGGCTTGCGGCAACAAGATCCTACTGCAGGGTCTCGTCGCAAGCCCGATGGTCTTGACCATCGCGACCATCATCATGGACGCTCGCATAAGCTGTGGGTGGTAACCCACAGCTATGCGAGTGTCCAGGAGGATGCTCCAAAAAAAAACAAAAAACCGCCCTGATTCAGAACGGGCGCTCGTTCAGAGCGTCCGGCTCTGAATCAGGTCCTCTGTGCAGATAGTATTATTAAGGAAATGGCCCTTGACCTACTGACCATTGCTGTTATAGTGTATTTCAGACACAGTATCATAGCCTGAAGATTTTTTAACAAAGAAAATATATTATTTCTAACAAAAATAAACCTGCCCACCGACTACAACACACTGCATAGATAGTATTACGGTTATGACCCTTGACATACTGACCATTGCTGTTATATATCGGACACAGTATTACAGCTGGAAGTTATTTTAACAAATAAACACACACAAGTGTATTATCACTATTAGTAAATATTAATCGACGATGTTCCTGCACTATAAAAAAAAAAAAACTGATGTGGGTGGCACTGCCCATCAAAGACAGTGTTACTGAACTTATCCTGAACTGTCTCAAGGTGCCTACACACTTGGCGATGTGCTCACGATCCGACATCGTGTACGATTTCCCCTGAACTCTCCCCGGGAGCTCCCCAGCAGTCATGGGCACGATTAGGTAAAAAAAGCTGCCAATTTGAATCACGATCTCATGATCTATTGTGCAATGTGTCGTAAGTCCAAATCATGAGCTCGTGCAAGATAGATTGTGAGTTTACCAAACAACACACGAAAATCCTCATGATTGGTGGAAGATTTAAATAATGGGAGGGGCTAACCAGGGGGTATAAAAAGCAGGCACCATTTTAACCCTGTGCACTTTCTGCTCTGCTACTAGTGAGGCTAGGTCTATACCTGCTGAACCCTGTACATTGCTACTGTGCTCTGCTTTGTATTTGGCTTGCCTTTTGCAAAGTGTGTGCATGTGTGTGCTACCTACATTCTATGCTGTTCCTGAATTCTGTGCTGATGGAGCCCTATCGGTATAGAGTGATGGTCGCATATGCTGGGCTTAAGGTGGTGAAGGAGAGGGCCCAGCGAAGGAGGAGAGCAGGGGTGTATCTAGGGATCCCAGCGCCCTTGGCAAGGTAATGGACTGGCACCCCCCTCCCCCCATAATTTCAGGAAGTGCCCCCAGTAGTAGTCCCCATAGTAGTAGTCCCCTCTATGCAGTGCTCCCAGTAGTAGTCCCCCCTATACAGTGCCCCCAGTAGTAGTCCCCCTTATGCAGTGCCCCCAGTAGTAGTCCCCCTTATGTAGTGCCCCCAGTAGTAGTCCCCCTTATGCAGTGCCCCCAGTAGTAGTCCCCCTTATGCAGTGCCCCCAGTAGTAGTCCCCCTTATGCAGTGCCCCCAGTAGTAGTCCCCCTTATGCAGTGCCCCCAGTAGTAGTCCCCCTTATGCAGTGCCCCCAGTAGTAGTCCCCCCTATACAGTGCCCCAAGTAGCGGCCATCACCCCATAACTTGCCCCCAGTAGCACCCCCCCTATACAGTGCCCCCAGTAGCGGCCACCCCCCCGTGCTGTGTCAGAAGAAACACACACACACAAAAATAAAGCAACTTACCTGATCCCAGCTCCTGCCGATGACTGCCACTGTCCACTTCTCCGGGCCCGCTCTCGCTCTGCACTATGGGATGGGAGAGACGTCATGACATCTCTCCCATCACTCGCTGCGGAGGGAGCTGGAAGACTGAGTTCATGAGTGAGCTCCAGCCGGCTCTCTCCGTGGATGCAGTAGCCAATGAGAGTGTCTGACTCATTGGCTGGCTGCTTTAACAAACACAGCCGCCGCTGACAGCTGTGTGTTTGTTACTGTGTAGGGCAGACCACGCTCACTGTGGTCTGCCCTACACTTGTGGGGCCAGGGGGACTAGCGGGGCTAGTTCAAGCCCCTGGGGTAGTCCACCCATTGGCTGCTGGTGGCACTGCCGGATGGCGCTCCCCCTTTGGCCGGCACCCCTGGCGAGTGCCATCCTGGCCAATGGGTAGATACGCCCCTGGAGGAGAGCATGCTGGACCAAGGAGTGGCTACTGCAAAGGGATACTTGCTCTCACATGTCCCTGCGGATGGAGATCAAGGAGAACAACCCGGACGATTACCGCAACTACCTGCGCATGGATGACGACACCTTCAAGGAGTTGCTGAGTATGATGACAAACCACATCCAGAGGCAGGACACAAGGCTGTGGAGGGCAATCCCTGCTGAAGAGAGGCTGGTGGCTACCCTGAGGTACCTGGCTACAGGAAGGTCACTGGAAGACCTAAAGTTTGGGACCCTCATCTCCCCTCAGTCCTTGGGCGTCATCATTCCAGAGACCTGCAAGGCTATCATTAAAGTGCTGCAGTACCAGTAATGCAAGGTAAAAAAAAAACACACTACACATTTGTTTCTTGTCAAAGAAATTTTTTTTTTTCTGTTTTTTTTTGTAACTCTTTATTTAAATGTGTTGTCAGCCAATAAGGCTGCATTAACAACACTGTGCCAACAACACAACACAGCAGTAAATAAAAATGTGTTGTGTTTTTTTTAATATATAAATGTTAAATTATGCATATAATATGTAGAAAACAGCATTATCACCAAATTTTATCAGTCCCAATAGGTGCTGCTGTATGCTATATGGTGGGTCAGATGCCAGATTGAACAGGCCAATACACACATGGCACAAGTACAGATTGTGGCCCCGGCTTCCATCAATCTGTACTTGCGCCATGTGTGTAATGACCTTGTCCAATCAGCATCATCACCACCATAAAGCTTACAGTACCTATTGGGAGTGATAAAATTTGATGATAGTACAGGCAACAATAATACAAAAAAAGACATAACATTTAAGAATAATGGGGCAAATCATCATCTTCCTCCAGCAGAGCAGTATAGATAGCCTGGCTTGTGGATGGGGTATTGAGTGGAGGAGAAGCCTCCAACTGGGCTGGGGGAGCCTCACAGAGGCGGTTGGGTCAGGTGAATACAGAAGTGGGTCTGCTATGTATGTTGACCCACGCAAATTTGAATTTAGTGACCTTATTAAGACTTCATACACCAGCCTCTGGAAATACTTCTTTGTTTGGTCATCCATTTTACGCATTGTGCTATTTATATGAGCTGTGAAATCATCATGTCGTCTGGCTGTTTTTACAGGATGCGTTCCATTTGTTGCAGGAATATGTCCTCCTGCTCTATGTAGTGCTGCTGCTATTTCCCCTCCCTTTTCTTTTTCCTTTGGGGAGGTGCAGAAGATGATGGGGCGGGGTTGAATGGTCATTGGCAATGGGGATGAAGTATCCACATCGCTGTTCCTGATCACACTGATGTCCAGCATTGAGGACATATCAGGCTCTTGGGTGGGAGTCTATATAGGGAAAAAATGGAGAAAAAATATTATGTCATAGTTTAACCCATTTTTTACTATTTTTCTAGTTTCCAAACACTGTGCATGAGTGGAAGAGCATCGCTGAAGAGTGAACAATGTTGGAATTTCCTTACCTGCGAAGGAGCCATCAATGGAAAACATATACGCATCAACCCACCTGCCAACACCGGATCATATTACTACAACTATAATGGCTTCTTCAGCATCGTTCTCATGGCAGTGCTGAATGCCAACTACAAATTTTTGTTTGTTGATGTTGGCAAGAATGGCCATGCTTCGGATGGTGGGTCCTTCAAACAGACAGCATTCCACCAGAGATTCACCAACAAAACCCTCAACTTGCCGTCACTGGACGAGACAAAGCAAGGCCTAAATTACATTTTTGTCAAAGACAAGGCTTTAGCGTTACATGAACACTTGATTAAGCCATTTGCACAAAGGGGCCTGACCAGAGAGAAGAAGATCTACAACTATCGTCTATCCCGGCACGGCCCATTGTGGAAAATACATTCGGAATAGTAACAGGTTCCACATTTTCCACACCACCATAAACCTAAGTGTGGACAAGATAGACTGGGTTGTGATGGCATGCTTTGTGCTGCATAACTTTTTGTGAAGGAAAACTACACAATGAGGACCAGTCACAGCTAGACCAAAAGATGCAGGACATCCGGAGGAGATTGCACAGTTTACATCAGTGGCTGCACCTCCAATTCCAACAACATCAACTGCACGTGCCAAAGTAGTGAGGGAGGAGTATATGGCCTATTTCAATGGACCAGGTGCTGTGCCATGGCAGGAGGACTGTCTGTGAGATAACTGACTATAATGGACTATATTTGGATTGATCTAAAATGTTTTGTTTAAAAAAAGAAAAGGTTTTGGTTTATGAACTGTGTCTCTACTTACCGAAACTTCCTCAAACGGTCCACTCACTTCTGCCGCCTCCTCTTCTCCCTTTCGCTCGGCCATCAGGACAACAGACTGGCGTTTTGGCTCCTGATTGCTGATTAAGCTTATCATGTTATAGTACCTCAGCGTTGAATGATAGAGGTTGTCGATGCCTGTTCTGACCGCTCGGAATTGTCCACTGTCTTTTCCTTTACATACACAGTACACAAGTTCTGGATTTTCTGGCGGACTGTTTTCAGGGTAGCATGCGGAACAAACTTTTTGGTATACTCCAACAACACCTCCAAAGCTGCCAATTTTTGGGACTTATTATGGTATTGTCTACAACTTTTCCGCCATAGACATTCTTTGGACTGCAGGATCTCCAGGAATCCAGTCACAAACTCTCAACTGCTATCCATAGTGAAATAGAAAATAAATCGATTCGCCGGGATCAGATGAAATAGCATAGCTTGTTTATTCACATGCATGTGGGTGTCTCTGCTCAGAGGTGGCTGGAGAGACAATTTGGTGGAGAAATACAACAGGCTTAAATAGGCATTGTCCAATCCACATATGGTTACAGATGCAAGCATAGCTAATTACAAGTCATTCCCTAAAAAGACAAATGGTGTACATGCAGAACACACAACTATTTATAATTAGACATGGTGGACATCATGTTCAGTCATACAAGGTTCACATGTCAAAAGAGTGACATTATCCATCATTTCTACCGTTCATGACCTCTCCAAAGATCCCCTTTTGGTTTAAACTTAGATTGGAGATTTAGCATTTGTTCTTGTCCTATGTAAGTAATACCATGTCTAGAGGGTGAGGGAACAGATAAAGGAGTCATTTACAGGTCTATGCAACACAGCAAAATTAATTAACCCTTACACATTCAGCTTCGCTTCCATCTTGATCCATAATTCCCTGACAATTCCTCCCTCTGACAAATTCCTTTGTCACACATTATTGCCCACTCTCTCATATACTTCTGCTTGACCTCCCTCTCGACCTGGGGCGAAGGTCACTACAGAATGTACATATTGTGGAGGAGCCATGTTGGGCAGGAAAATTTGTCTGTGGGGCATTACCCCTCGATACATTGGGACATAGTCTGATGGCTGAGTTGTGAAGGAAGATGGATCAGCTGCAAGTTTAAAATCCTTTTGACACATCCTGCCAATACAATTTGGAACCCATTTGATACATATATGAGTGATTAGTACTATTACAATGAAGAGCACAGTATATTGTAGGATTCCTGCTAGCAGTGCCGATATCCGTTTCCCTAGAAATCCGAATGGGTACCAACCTGCCCCTCCTATCTGGCTTATTTCTTTCTGCATCTTTGCTACTTCTCGTATATGTCCCTCAATTGCATCTTCATTATCAGTGATGAAGGTACAACATTCCTGTCCAATCAATGCACATGTTCCTCCTTCGGAGGCTAACACTTGGTCTAAAGCAAACCTGTTCTGCAGAGCTACCTTGCGTACCTGAGCTAGTTCTTCATTCATATCCCTTATGGCATGGCTCGTCTCGTTTACTATTTGATCCATGTACTGAGTGTAGGCTTCTATCCTTTCTGATAGTATGCCTACCCCTACTTGTGGAAAAAGTGAATAGAACTGTTCCCATCTGTTAGTGTATACAACCCCTCTTGCTACTCTGTAGAACACCTGTCTACCATCTATGTTTCGTGGGCTCCCATGAAGATTCTTCGTGATTCTTACCATTGGGGCTAGTTTGGAAAGGACACAGTTACCTAATCCTCCTATGGCTAACCAAGAATAAGCATTTCTTCCACAAAACCAATAAAATCCTTGTGGGAGTGCTATACCTGCTATGTGTGTATTGACGAGTAAAGTGTTCAGGAGGGCTTGCGTTTTATTACCTTCTTTACTATATGGGTTGTTGCCTTGTATGTCCCTAGCCTCATTTCTTATTGTTATCAAGGAATCATTTATACTTCCATACTGATCCCTAAATGCAGTCCCTATCCCATTGAAGCTATTTAGGACCAGAAATCCCTGGGGGCATTCAGTGTCCCCCATTTGTTGTCTTTTTGTTATACTTAGGTATTTTCCCTTACCTGCTTCAGGAATTGGTACAGCTTGGGCCATCATTATGTGTTACACATATGGATGGGGTACCTATCCTGGCTACCACTTCTAAAGGAAGTGAATTTATCCTTCTTTCTGGGCTAATCTTTTCACTTAGGTTTGTTGATAGGAAATTCTGCTGCCAATATTCCCAATCAAATTTCATCGCTTCTTCCCAAGTTACAGAAACTGCTACTAAAGGTATTCCTGATTCAGAGGTCATTGGCAAATGAGTGCACACCCAACAATTAGTTTCATTACTAGACTTTGCAAGAGCCTTATGAATAGTCATTATTGCATTCTTTCCTTTGATCTCATGTCCATAGTCTGTAATATGCGGGTCTAGCATTACTGGTGTAAACAAGGTGACCAGTATCCACAACATCTTCTTTTCTTCACGGGTCGAGGAGCTTTGCTCCTTTCCGACTTAGGTGGTAACACAAAACCAGGGGAGGTTATTATGTCCCTTCTGGCGGTTACAGATCCGGGGGCGTAGAACAAGCTAGGTTGTCAGTAGAATATCCTCAGGTTCTCCCGGTGGAACAGAATGGACCTTTTCGCAATGTGATGCGTGAATCCAGGTAGACTTTTCTCTGACCTTTACTGCTGTGGGAGTTGTCAGCAACACCTGATACGGTCCTTCCCACCGATCTGATAAGGAACTGGAAAGCAAAAAGTTTTTAATCATCACAAAGTCACCAGGCATTAAATCATGACAAGCCGCAGGGTTACTAGGCTGCTGTGAAACTATAGCCTCATGTATCTGCTTGATCTGTTTGCTCATGGTGATTAGATATTTAACTGTGACATCTTGTGCTGTAGATATGTCTGGAGCAGGGGCCATCATAAGGTTAGGTAGTTTTCCAAATAAAATCTCATATGGTGAGATGTGAAAGGGTCCTCTGGGTGTGGTTCGGATTGAGTGCAAGACCAGTGGCAAGGCTTCAGGCCAAAGTAGTCCAGTCTGTTTCATACATTTTTGTAACTTAGTCTTTATGGTCTGATTAACCCTTTCAATCTTGACACTGGACTGAGGATGGTACGGCACGTGAAGATTTTGCTTTATGCCAATCATTGTGCACATTTCTCTGAATACCTTTCCTGTAAAATGTGTACCTTGGTCTGAAGAGATGACATGTGGTAGCCCATACCTACACACTAATTCCTGTACTATTTTCTTAGCTGTTATACTGGCTGTTGCAGTGGCCACTGGCCAAGCTTCGACCCACCCACTAAATAAATCGACACATGTCAACACATATTGCAGTTGTCTTACCTTTGGAAGCTGAATGTAATCAATTTGTACCACCTGAAATGGTCCCTCTGTGGCAGGAAGGTGTGATGATATTGTAGGCACTGTTCTCCCTGGATTGTTTTGTAGACAAATTAGACAGCTCTGGCAAAATTTAGAAGCCAAAGTGGAGAACCCAGGAGCGTACCAGTAGGCCTTGACTAAATTAGTCATAGCAGTTTTAGACGCATGGGTCACACCATGGGTGACCTCAGCCAATGCAGGTAAAAGTGACTTAGGTGCTACCGGCTTACCCTTTTTACTGCGCCACAAACCATCAGCATCCATCTGGCATCCTTCCCGCTCCCAGGTGGAGATTTCCTGTGGACAAGAAGCTGATTGCATAGACATTAGTGTTTGTGCATCAGGTATACAAACTACAGACATTAAATTAATTTGTTCTTTTGACATTGCTGTTTGTTTAGCCATTTTATCTGCTCTGGCATTTCCTTTAGTAATTTCATCTTTACCAGTGGTATGTGCTTGACACTTAATTATAGCTATTTGCTTAGGTTTCATTACTGCGTTCAAAAGTTTCTGTACCGCTTCAGCATGTGCAATAGGTGTACCATTAGATGTTAGGAAATTTCTCATTTTCCACAAAGTTCCAAAATCTTGTACTACCTCGAAAGCATAACGGGAATCAGTATAAATGTTTACACTTTTACCATGGGCCAGTTCACAGGCTCTTGTTAAAGCTACAAGTTCTGCTGCTTGAGCTGAGTGAGGGGCGGGCAGGGCTCTGGCTTCCAGAGTGTCATTTGTTGTGCATTCAGCGTATGCAGACCCAAGACTGCCATCCTCCCGTCTCAGACAGCTGCCGTCCACAAACAAAACTAAGTCTGGATTTTGTATAGGATCATCAGTGAGATCTGGACGTGGATGAAAAATTTTGTGCTACAATTGAAAGACAATCATGTGTGCTCCCATCCCTGCCCTCCTCCCTCTGAGTCTGTAAAGATTCATCATCAAATGGCAGAAGGGTTGCAGGATTTAAAATGTTGCACCGCAGAATGATGAGATTACTGGGTGCAAGTAATGCCAATTCCCACTTAGTGATCCTTGAGGTAGTTAGATGCTGAGTTTGCTTGCAGGTAAGTAAAGTAGCTACTGCATGAGGTACATACAAATACAAAGGCTGATTCAGGACAATGTCTGCAGATTTGTCAACTAGTGTAGCAGCTGCTGCTACGGCTCTCAGGCAAACAGGGAGAGCCCTTGCCACTGGGTCCAAAACAGCGCTGTAGTATGCTACTGGACGCTGTTTGTCCCCATGACGCTGAGTTAACACTCCTGCAGCATGGCCCAAAACTTCATGGCAAAAAGGAGAAAAAGGTTTGTTGTAATTAGGAATTCCTAGTGCAGGTGGCTGCAACAGTGATTCCTTTAATGCTTGGAAAGCTTGTTTGGTTTCCTGCGTGTGCTGTAAAGGTTCTGGGATAGCATGCTTTGTCAATTCATACAAAGGTGCAGCTAATTGTGAAAAACCAGGTATCCATTGTCTGCAATACCCTGTCATTCCCAAAAAACCACGCACATGTTTTTTATTCTTGGGCAACTGTACTTGTTGAATTGCTTCAACCCGTTTTGTAGTTACATGCTTGTAACCTTGAGAGATACAATGTCCTATGTATTCAACTCTGGGGGAACACAAATGCATTTTATCTTTTGAGACTTTATGTCCTCTGTCTGCTAAAAAACACAACAAAGCTTTGGTGTCCTGTTCACTGCAAGTGACGGTGAGCAGAGCAAAAGATCATCCACATATTGAATGAGAGTGGAGCCACCTGGTGGTATGAAATGACTCAAATCGTCATTTAATGCTTGACTAAAGATTGTAGGAGCGTCTGTATAACCCATAGGTAACCTGGTCCAGGTGTAATGCTGACCCCTATAGGTAAAGGCAAAGAGGTATTGACTATCCGGGTGTATAGGCATAGAGAAGAATGCTGAACATAAATCAATCACAGAAAAGTAGTAACTGTCTGGTGGTACTTGCATCAGAATGGTAACAGGATTTGGGACCACAGGGAACAAAGGGAGCACCACTGCATTAATGGCCCTCAAATCTTGTACGAATCTCCACCCCCTGCCGCTCCCCTTTTTAATAGGATAGATTGGAGTGTTGGCGGGACTTAAAGTTTTAACTACCACCCCCTGCTCTAGAAGCTTCTGCAGTACGGGAAAAATACCTAGCTCTGCTTCTGGCTTGAGTGGATATTGAGGTAGTTTGGGGGGCTGTTTGTGAGGTTTTAAGGAGATGCGCACTGGGTCTACAGATTTTATCAGTCCTACGTCTGCATTGTCTGTGGTCCACAATTGTTCAGGGATTTGTGACAGCCAGCTGGGTAATATCTGTGAAACAGGCATGAGTCTACATTTGTTGGGGTGCCATAAGGCATTCTGTGCCATGTCAGCGTTTTGTTCTGGCACGTGTAGGTAGACTCCATCAGGTGTACTCTGGTGTGGTTACCATTCCTTTCAAATTGTCTTGGTTTCCCCTGTCTGGGAGGTCGCCTACAGTCATAGGACATATGTCCCGTCTTCTGACAGTTGTAACATATTACCTCTCCCTGGAAAGTTGATCTCCTCTCACTCGGGACGTGTTTGTTTGCCTGCTGTGCGGTTGCTTCAGCTGCCTTAATCTGTACATTCATAAGCTTGTTCTGTCTGTTTGTGTCTTTTTCAAACAAATTATTCTCGTGGTGCCTGCACCATTCAATAATGTTGTTTAAAAATTTTGTTTTCCAGTCCAGTGCTTGTGTCTTAAGTCTAGACTGTATAGGTTTCTTTAAACCTTCTACATAAGATGTTACTAATAAAGGAGCTAAGTCCTGTTTGCCCTGAATGTCTGGAATCCCACTATGGCATTGTACAGTCTTAAAGAATCTGGCAGTGTAATCTGCCACTGATTCCTTAGGATCCTGAGCAATGCTCATTATCTGTGTCCAGTCTATAATTGCATGGAAGGTCTTGTTAAAAGCTGTTTCTAATTCTGTCCACTTAGTTCCCATAGCTATATCGTCAACAACGTCATCAGCCTGCCAAGTCAAATGTTGCTTTAAAGAGGCATAATCATTTGTATTCAATAAGGCAGGTAACAATTGTAACAAGTCTTTGTAAGTTGGACTGTGTATATGTTTTGTTAAGACTATGTGATCCCATGCAGCTTTAGTATTTTTGCGTGGATCAGGCATTTTTTCTGCTAGGGCTCTAAGATCAGATGCCGTCCACGGAACGTGCATGGAATAGGTCACTGCTGGTCCTCCGGCTACAGCTGGGGGAGCAGTGATGAGTCTCACAGGGTTCAATGACTGCTGTGACACTTCAGGTGCTAATGGTGTGGACGTTAATGGTATCATTCTCCGGCCTCTTCCCTCAGATAGAGGTGTTACGACAAAATCTAGTGTGTGCATACCAGATGAATCTGGTGACTGAACACGGCTCGGAGATATGTGTAGTGTAGTGTCATTAGGAGGAGGGGAAGGAGCACTGGCAAGCAGCTGGGAATTGTCCGCAGCCCGTGCACCTTCCTCTGGGTTAGTCAGAATCTGATGGATGTAGGGATACAATGCCTCCTCCCTCCTGTCATCCTCATCTACAGTTGTCTTTAAAACCATTGTTTGTTTTGCATAGGGTGGGGGACATGCAGAAGGAGGTAACATTGCAACAGATTCAGATACCCATAAACAAAAAGATTTCCATTCTTCACAAGTTTTTAAAACATTTCCTAGATTATTCAAAATTGCTCTGTCAAAGGTACCTGTAAGTGGAAAAGTTAGACTATCCTGTGTTCGCTTATTCCAATTCTTCAAATATTTCACCGCAATCATACCATGCTTTCGATACATATCACTGGCTGGGCCATTCGGGGGATATTTCCCCTCGACAGATCGTCCCTGTCCCATTCTTTCGTCACACTCCTGGTGCACACTAATCCTCTTTACCCAACCTTCCCTAGGAAAAAATAGGACCCCTTATCGCAATAAGGGACGGGAACAGTATTTCAAATGACCCAGTCAAAACCTGTCGTTGATGCGTCCAACAAAAATGGAACCTTAAAAGCTAAATTTCCACCTGAAATAAAGCTTGGACCCTTGTTTTTCACAAGTGTGTGAAAGCTTGTTACTCTTTGGCCAACACGTCTCAGTTATCACAGCCTCTCTAGTCATTCACACATTTAGAACAACACAGGATTTCCTAGTGGCAGCAAAACACTTTTGTACCTTAGTATTCAATGTTATTGAGATAATGCAGAGATCATGCAACCGTTATCATGAAATATAACAACCTAAAAACATGACATATGAAGCCAATAATGTACAGTCCAATAATTTGTTCAATTCAATAAAAATACAGTAAGCAATAATTAATAATCATAGGAGATAATCATAGAAAAAGTATGCATTCGCATGATCCTTACCCCGAAAAAGGAGTCCGTTTTGGAGTTTACTTTGCTACACAGGACTGACCCACTGTATTATTCCATCACAGAAAATGAAAGGTAAAATTAAAAGTATCTCACCTGCAGCTGCGTTATTTCTGACAATAGACATTCCTAGGAAGAAGAAAATCATGAACATATACATTTTTAGCTATAATTGTAAATTGTTTTGTGATTTTTAATGTTAAACATTTTAATGTTGTTTTAATGTTTTTTTTTCAGGATTTGAATGTTTGTAATGGTATTTTAATGTTTTTTTACAGGTTTTTAATATGTTTGTTTATGCTGATGTAATATATTTGTTTAGTTGCAATATATTTGTTTATATTGTTGTAATATAATTGTTTATGGCATTTTTATTACAACATCATAAACAAATATATTACAGCAACATAGACAAATGTAATATATTTGTTTATGTTGTTGCAATATATGTGTTTATGTTGTTGTAACATATTTGTTTATGACGTTATATTACAACATCATAAACAAATATATTACAACATAAACAAATGTTACATATTTGTTTATGTTGTTGTAATATATTTGTTTATGTCATATTAATATATTTGGAGTGTTTTCATATTTTCTAGGTATTTATTAGGTGGGCAGTGACATTGGTGGGCAGTAAGTGGCCAGGTGGTTGGCACACATTGGTAGGCATGGGAATTTAATGCATGACCCACCACCGCCTGCATCATATAGGCGGGCAGTGGCTGGGTCATGTATTTATAGGTGTGTGGCACACGTTGGTGGGTAGGTGGGTGGTGCACATTGGTGGGTATGGGAGTTTAATGGATGACCCAGCCACCACCCGCCTCATATAGGTGGCGGTGGCTGGGTCATGTATGTATAGGAGGGTGGCACACATTGGTGGGCATGGGAGTTTAACGCATGACCCAGCCACCGCCCACCTCATATACTGTAGATGGGAGGTGGCTGGGTCATGCATTTATAGGTGAGCGGCACACATTGGTGGGTGGTGCACATTGGTGGGCAGTGGGGTTGTAGTAGCAATACTCACCAAAACCAGGAATAGCAAACTTCAGGTGTGCAGGAAATCACATTCTTCTCCTTCAACCCACGATGCTGCACAAGATGACGATTGGGCGTGAACAGACTCCTGTCTGTCAAAATATGCGTCATACGATGAATTGTGTGATAGATCATGAGTAAGAAGTACTCACAATCGGCACCACATTGTGTCCCAGATTGGCAAATCTGCCCTACAGCACGGCAGATCTGAAGATGCGATGTGCGACGAGCGGGGATGTGCATCAGCATCGTGATCATGAGTGGAAACTCAAGATTTGAGCATATTTTACATGATTTGTTGTCACAATTCGTCTAAATCGGGCAAATCACCTTCACTCTCTCCACTCCTAACTACCCTAAGCTCTTTCCCCTCCAGCGGTCCTGAGACAAATAACTGCGGGAGGGACTTATATTGGATCCAAAACAAGTGAGATCTGATGCCGGGAAGATGACATTGTATCTTTTTTTCAAATCCAAAAATGATGTGGAGATCCAAGCAGTGGCTCGGATTTGCTCGGTAAAGATAAGTTTGGGCGGGTTCGATTTCCAGGAAGCCGAATCCGCTCATCTCTAATCATAATGGGCAGCATAGATGGTGTAATGTTTACCATTACTGCCTCACAGCGCTGAGGTCATGGGTTCGATTCCAACTACGGACCTAACTGTGGAGTTTGTATATTCTCCCTGTGCTTGCGTGGGTTTCCTCTGGGTACTCCAGTTTCCTCTCACACTACAAAAATACACTAGTAGGTTATTTGGCTCCCCACAAAATTAACCCTAGTTATGTATGTGTGTACATGTGGTAGGGAATATACATTGTAAGCTCCACTGGGGCAGGCACTAATGTGAATTAGTCCTTCAACCCACGATGCTGCACAAGATGACGATTGGGCGTGTACAGACTCTTGTCTGTCAAAGTATGCATCATACGATGAATCGTGTGATAGATCAAACTTAACCCTAAAAATTAACCCTAGTTATGTATGTGTGTACATGTTTTAGGGAATATAGGGCCTGATTCAGAGCCGAACGCTATTTGCGAATGGTCGTTCAGAAAAAGGGGCTGGCTATTTAAATTGAGCGCTCGCTCTTTGCGGTCTGTTGACGCCTCTATGTCTGAGCGAGCGAACGAAACATGCGCTCGCTATTTTGTAAAGACGCCCCCTGGCCGTTCGCATCATACGTCATCTCTGCTATTTATTAGATTAATCGAGTACATCGAAAGGCGTCTGAACTGCTCGCAGTGCTTGTGGTAGGTTTTACTTCCCGCAATCACTGCGAGCAGTTCAGGCTAAAAGACAACCAAGTGACGTGGTCGATGACGCTGCTTTGTTAATTATGCACACTCATTAAACGCCCGTTTTGACCGTTTGGCACGCCTGCGTTCGGATCTCCACTCCCCGTTTTCAAACACCTTACCCTGTTACCACCCACAAACGCCTCATTCTGTCACTCAAATTAGCAGGCCCTCACTGTTTTGCGAGCGTACGATTTCTGACCGCAATGACTGGTTGGCACATGCGCATTACGACCCATACGCATGCGCAGATGTGCGAACATCGCTCGGAGTGAACGAGCGGCCGCTTACGAGCGGCTCTGAAAGAATCAATCCCATAGATTGTAAGCTCCACTGGGGCAGGTACTAATGTGAATGGACAAATATTCTCTGTAAAGCACTGCGGAATATGAGTGCACTATATAAATAACTAATAAATAATGAGGGAATCAGCAATATGGCAAAAATTATCAGACAGAAAAAGTGAACAGGCATGACTCTTATGGAGCATAGACACGGTCAGACTTGTCAGATTTGTCAGATGAACGATTTGAACGATTTTTGACTGCATTAAAATGAATGGAATCGTCCAAGTCTGACTGCAAACACATCAGATGTCAGATATCGTTATCTGACAAACGGGAACGCGCATCGTTGATCGTCCATCGTTCAGGTATGTCAGATATGTCAGATTTTCCTTCAGATATGAACGACTGAACGATTTTAAAATCGTTATCGTTCATATCTGAAGGAAAAATCTGACCGTGTGTATGCACCATTAAGGTAAGTGTGTAAAGTACTTATTAACATTTATTTTTATTATATAGGTTCCAATAATTAAGCCAGTTGTGAGAAAGGTCAGTGTACCAAAGGCCTGATTCAGCACAGATCGCAAGTCTGCAATCACACGCACCAGGCCGCTGCAAAAATATGCTAATGAATGCATACGCACTGCCACAGCACCATAATATGAAAATGCCCAGCACTTCATAAAGACGCCCCTTTACTATCACTCACATCCATAATAATGTGCAAGATAGCGAGAACCATGGTACAATTAGGAACCATCGGACCAATATGCAGAATAGTGGTTGACCTGACCCTCCCGCAGGAATTTCTAAACTTCCTGCACGCAGTGAGTACTCAGGCTGCATATGGGTTCACTGTGGATAATTTATGCACGCCCCTGCAACAGCATTCAAATGCACTTACACGTCTGCGTTCCCATGACCACCCCCCGTCAACACCCACAAATGGCCCTTCCTGTCAATCACTGAGTGATGGGTCTGCGTACAGCCTGAGGTTGCATTGCCGATCGCAGCACCTGGTTTGCACACGAATACTTCATATTATATGCATGAGCAGTATGCAAACATTGGCTGGCTGCATGCGAATGCAGCCTTGTGATGCAACCTGAATCAGGCCCAAAGTCTGAATGCTTTGAATGTTGCATACAACAATAGTATACAGTCAGGTCCATAAATATTGGGACATTGACAGAATTTTCAGATTTTGGCCTCTATTCACCACCACAATGGTTTTTAAATGAAACAAACAAGATGTGCTTTAACTGCAGACTTTCAGATTTAATTTGAGGGTAATTACATCCAAATCGGGTGAACGGTGTAGGAATTACAACAGTTTTAATATGTGCCTCCCACTTTTTAAGAGGCCAAAAGTAATGGGACTATCAACTCAAAAGCTATTTCATGGACAGGTGTGGGCTATTCCCTCATTATTTCATTATCAATTAAGCAGGTAAAAGGTCTGGAGTTGATTCTAGGCGTGACATTTGCATTTGGAATCAGTTGCTGTCGACTCTCAATATGAGATCCAAAGAGCTGTCACTATCAGTGAAGCAAGCCATCATTAGGCTGAAAAATCAAAACAAACCCATCAGAGAGATAGCAAAAACATTAGGTGTGGCCAAATCAACTGTTTGGAACATTCTTAAAAAGAAAGAACGCACCGGAGAGCTCAGCAACACCAAAAGACCCGGAAGGCCACGGAAAACAACTGTGGTGGATGACAAAAGAATTATTTCCCTGGTGAAGAAAAACCCCTTCACAACAGTTGGCCAAATCAAGAACACTCTCCAGGAGGTAGATGTATATGTGTCAAAGTCAACAATCAAGAGAAGACTTCACAAGAGTGAATATAGAGGGTTCACCACAAGATGCAAACCATTGGTGAGCCACAAAAACAGGAAGACCAGATTAGAGTTTGCCAAACAACATCTAAAAAAAGCCATTACAGTTCTGGAACAACATCCTATTGACAGATGAGACAAAGATCAACTTGTACCAGAGTGATGGAAAGAGAAGAGAAGGAAAGGAACTGCTCATGATCCAAAACATACCACCTCATCAGTGAAGCATGGTGGTGGTAGTGTCATGGTGTGGGCATGTATGGCTGCCAATGGAACTGGTTCCCTTGTATTTATTGATGATGTGACTGCTGACAAAAGCAGCAGAGTGAATTCTGAAGTGTTTCGGGCAATATTATATGCTCATATTCAGTCAAATGCTTCAGAACTGCGCTTCACAGTGCAGATGGACAATGACCTGAAGCATACTGCAAAAGCAACCAAAGAGTTTTTTAAGGCTAAAAAGTGGAATGTTATGCAATGGCCAAGTCAATCCCCTGACCTGAATCCAATTGAGCATGCATTTCACTTGATGAAGACAAAACTGAAGGGAAAATGCCCCAAGAACAAGCAGGAACTGAAGACATTTGCACTAGAGGCCTGGCACAGCATCACCAGGGGTGAAAACCAGCGTCTGGTGATGTCTATGCGTTCCAGACTTCAGGCTGTAATTGCCTGCAAAGGATTTGCAACAAAGTATTAAAAAGTGAAAGTTAGATTTAGGATTGTTTAGTTTGTCCCATTACTTTTGGCCCCTTAAAAAGTGGGAGGCACATATTGAAACTGTTGTAATTCCTACACCGTTCACCTGATTTGGATGTAATTACCCTCAAATTAAACCTGAAAGTCTGCAGTAACATCACATCTTGTTTGTTTCATTTCAAAGCCATTGTTGTGGTGAATAGAGGCCAAAATATGAAAATTCTGTCAATGTCCCAATATTTATGGACCTGACTGTATATATTTGAATTCAATATGTGTATGTATATTTATTTTATCTGTTCTGTTTTGCAATTAATTAAAAATAAAGTAAACAAATATACTTACAGTACATTTATCATAAGTATTTCTTAAACAATGAACATTCTAAGGGCCATATTCAGTTAGATGCGAAAAGTCCCGGACTTTTCGCCGACATCGCTGGTTTTCCATGCGAAAAAGTATCGCGCTCATCCCTGCCTATCCCTGTATTCAATTAGAAATCAGCGAAAACGGGACCCGGCAAAACTCTGACATGCGAAAAATACTGTCAGATTTGGAGAAATCAGCCTGACATGCTGCAAAAGATGCGCTGACATTGAGGTTCCCTATAGATACCCCCGAATAGCCCTGCTGAAGGTATGTGGGATACTTAAATGATCCAATAGCTACTTTTTAGCATCTTTGCATAAGTGGTGAAGAATAGCATTTAGCAGTTATTTTTTGTGAAAATAACTAGTCCCAGCAAATTTGGGATACACGAAAATGGGTGCTAGCATATTTTAAAGTTGCTAAAATGAGTTTTAAAAAATTTAAAAAATCACCTGCCGCAAGCACCTGCAAACTTAGAAACACCTGGGGCATAGTTGGGGACCCCCCTGGAGTCTATTTCACTAGTTTGTCCCCCAACTTTGGACTTTTTCACCCCCAAAATGAAAGTACTTTTTTGGGGTGTTCTAAAGTATTTGTTAACCTTTTTTTTATGCAGTTTACCTTCGGGTGACTGTCCCAAGTGTGCTGGGTGGTTTCCAGATGTTTGCACCCCAAAACCCCAATTCTGCGCTTTTTTTTGACACCTATTTATAGGTGAAACTTTATCGCATTTCCATTGCATTGGGTTTCCGCCCCGGTGAAAAGTCTCCAGAATTGAATACGGAGGAAACTTTTCGCATGGCGAAATTACGTCACTCGCGATACTTTTACGCAGAAACTGACTTTTTGCACCTAATTGAATATGGCCCTAAGAGGGGTGTCTCTTTATTAAAGCTTTTCTCCTGTAAAAGTGTGTGTTTTCATGGCAGTTGGAGACACTATTCACTGTGTTTCTCCAAGCTGAAGCTTTACCTTACTTTGGGGAAGCCTAGTTAAGGATTGCAGCGATACCACTGCAATATTCCTCTTATTATTATTATTATCATCATTTATTTATATGGAGCAAAAAGTGTTCTGCAGCTCCTCACAAAGCATAAAATAAACAGGTGACAAGTGACTTACAGTACAATACAATACAATGCAAGACAAGAACATGGATAATATACATTGCTACATTAGTGACCATAACACCCACATAGGTAGCAGAGTATAAGCTATAAAGTGTCAGGTGCCCTAGTGGGGAGTAAGCAGTAGATGAAAGTAAAGTAAGGAGAAGCGCAAGAGGGTAGAGGGCCCTGCTCATAAGAGCTTACATTCTTTTTCACTATTGCCATCTCAGGGTGGCAATAGTAGCAGAAAAATGTTTTATGTACTTAAATATATATATATTGTGATAGGATCACTGGTAAAGTGGTCTGTGACAAGGACATTTATCCCAGATTCCTGTCTTATGTGTTTTAAATCCCCAGGAGAAAGTCTGCAGTGTAGCAGGCTTGAGTCTCGGCTTTTTGAAAAGCCGGTTTGGGACCTGGGGGTTGTGGGTGAGAGGAGAGGGAGGGCTCCACCCACGGCCACTCCAGGTTTTGGATCCTGCAGCCTGGTAACAGGCTTGTTAGGGTTTCCACCTGAGAGTGGCCAATATAAGCCTAGTATGTTTAGGGCTGAGTGTCTCACCTGGGAGAGCAGGCAGGGAGTTTGCTCAGAGACACTTGGAAACCTAACTGTGAGTGTTGTGCTGTGCTTTTGTTGCTGGCGAGGGTATTAGGCCCTGCCAGGTTCTGGTAGTGAGGGAACTACCTGTGAAGTTAGTACCCCGACAGGGCTAGGATTTATATTTATGTTTTCTTTATATTTCTGACATTGTACTATAAAGACTGGCGCCGACCAGCTTGTACTTGCATCCAGACTGGTGTGCTGCTTCCCTGCTGCTGTGTGTGTGTGTAAGGAAGGAGTCCTCTACCCAGGAGAGGGACCCCCTAACCTAACTGTGTCACAATATGGTGGAGAATTCGGGCAACCACACACACTGAAGTTGCAGCAAGAGGAAAACTTTCCATTTAAAAATTAAAGGGACAGACACCCAATTTGTAAGTGTGGAAATAACGCTGTGTCCTTGGAGTCCCATAGAGGAGGCGTCAGCCAATGCTCAGAGAGGCAAGGTTCAGCTTCCAACCTACACCCCAGGACAAAATGGAGGACATTATTAAGGCCTTGCTCCAAGCTACAGCAGCTCAGCAGGAGACAAACAAACTTCAGCAGGAATCTACCAGAGCTCAGCAGGAATCCACCAGGGTGCAACTGTTGGCCGTGGAGACAGCCCAGAGGCAACAACAGGTCGCCATCGAGGAAACCTGCCAGGCCATAAAAGAGGTGGTACAGCACCTGCTCGCCCGGCCCAGAGATGTTGCTACTGGTCCTCCCCCCCCCACTCACTCCGTACGAGCCAGTCACTTCCTCCAAAAGATTACTTCTGGCGATGATGTGGAGGCCTATCTCACCGCGTTTGAAAGAACGGCCGAAAGGGAGAGTTGGCCCAAGGAGCAGTGGGCAAGTCTGGTGGCACCTTTTTTGTCTGGGGAGCCACAAAAGGCCTATTTCTACTTATGCCTGGCTGATGCCAAGGACTATAAAACACTAAAACAGGAGATCCTAACTCGCTTGGGAGTTACCACCTTTGTTCGTGCCCAACGGGTCCACCGCTGGGAGTTTCATATGGACAAGCCTCCACATTCACAGATGCATGACCTCGTCCATCTGTCCTCAAAATGGCTACAGCCTGAGATGCTGACGGGACCACAGATCGTGGAAAGGGTCGTGATGGACCGGTACATGCGATCGTTACCTGCGACTGCGCAAGTGGGTGAGCCATGCAGACCCTAAGTCCGTGGACCAGTTGGTTGAGCTGGTGGAGAGGTACGTGGCGGCTGAGGAGCTGATGAGTATGCCCCACGGAGCCCCGATGGCGCACCGGCGAACTCCCACAGACACTGGTAAGACTGTTCCAGGGGAGAAGGGTGCTGGGCGGTGGAATGTACCTAAGACTGAGGGTGTAGAACCTGGAGACAGGCCTGCCAGGCCAGGAAGGTTCTTGCCCCGTAAACGACCAGACATTAATATGATTCAGTGTTTCCGGTGTGGTGACTTCGGCCATATTGCCGCTAATTGTTCACTTACAACTGAACCTATGCAATGTGATACTGCTCATGTCTACCACAGGGGGTCTTTCTTTGCACAGACAGCCTGTACGGCTGACCGGCAGGCTGAGACTGATAAGCACATGTGTGTACTCACTGTAGATGGCAACCGAGTAGAGGCACTGTTAGACTCTGGTAGCTTGGTGACACTTATGAAAGCTGAGCTGGTGAACCCCTTGAGGCATAAAGGGAAAACTGTTGGTGTGACCTGCATACATGGGGATACTCGATATTATGTTACTGCCGAGGTGAACATCGAGACACCATGTGGCTCTGCTATAGTTTCTGTGGGTTTGGTGCATGGTCTGATGTACGATGCAATATTGGGGAGAGACTTTGCTCACTTCTGGAAGTTGTGGGAAAGTCGTTTTGTTCCAGAAGTGAACAACCCCGATCCATTTGAGAAGGTTGTCGATGTAGTGGAGGAGGGAGTTTCTTCTGAGTCAGAGGTACTCCCTTTTTCTACTATGATTGGCGAACTAGAGAATGCTGAGCGTGACGGTGGCCCGCCAACTGATGTGCCTCCCATTGAGGTGGGAAGTGTTGTTGGGCCAGGTGATCGTCTGCCAGATTTAGAGGTCAGAAGAGAGGTCTTTGCCATGGAGCAGTTGAATGACCCTACTTTGGTAAAAGCCAGGGAGAATGTAAAAGTAGTTGATGGTAAACCCGTAGACCCTGATAGTCCTTTGTCCTATCCCCACATGGCAATGTGTCAGGATTTGTTATATCAGGTGACTAAGAAGGGGGAAGATATTGTGGAACAACTAATAGTTCCCAAAGCCTACAGAAGAACAGTGTTGGATCTGGCCCATGGTCATATAATGGCAGGCCATCTAGAGGTAGAGAAAACCACTGAGCGAATAATGCAGAGGTTTTTCTGGCCCGGGCTTCATAAAGAGGTATCTGACTTTTGCGCATCCTGCCCTGAGTGTCAGTATCATGCTCCCAGGCCACGTTCTAAGGGTCCACTAGTTCCATTGCCTATTATAGAGGTGCCGATAGTGAGAGAGCACCTGGAACAGGCTCAACAGGCACAGCAGAGGGTATACAACCGCAATGCTCGGTTACGCAGCTTTGCTCCTGGGGACAGAGTGTTAGTGTTGGTTCCCACTGTGGAAAATAAACTTTTGGCTAAATGGCAAGGGCCCTTTGAAATCTTAGAAAGAGTGGAACAGGTCAATTACAAAGTTTACCAGCCGGGGAAAAGAAAGCCGGAACAGATATACCATATAAATCGGTTAAAGCCCTGGAAAGATAGAACGGTACTGTCGGCCATCCGAGCCCCTCTAGTAAAACCAGGGCCCTTAGTTCCCGAAGTGACAGTGGCAAAAACCCTGTCGGCAATTCAACAACAAGAGGTCAAGGAGTTTCTGATCAGAAATAGGGTGCTGTTCTCTGACGTACCTGGGAAAACCTCGGTCGTTAAACATGACATCATCACTGACCCAGGGGTCAAAGTTAATCTAAAGCCCTATAGGTTACCAGTAGCACAAAGAGAATCGGTGTCGAAAGAAATAAAAAATATGCTAGAGTTAGGGGTTATTGAAGAATCACATAGTGAATGGTCAAGTCCCATTGGGTTGATTCCAAAGCCCGGCGGGAGTGTGCGTTTCTGCAATGACTTCCGAAAGTTGAACAGTGTTTCAAAATTCGATGCCTACCCGATGCCACAGTGGAGAAGGAGGCGTTGGCCATAAAGTGGGCGTTAGGGGCTCTCAGGTACTACTTGGTTGGAAGAAAGTTCAAATTGATCACTGACCATGCCCCTTTGAAGTGGATGTCCGAAAATAAGGACAGTAATGCGAGAATTACGAGATGGTTCTTGGCGTTACAAACTTTTAAATTTTCAGTGGAACACAGGCCAGGGGGCCTGTTGTCTAAAGCAGACGCGTTGTCACGCGTTCATTGTTTGGGGGCTTCAGTTGTTCCGCCCCATAGGTCGAAACAAAGGGGGGGGATATGTGATAGGATCACTGGTAAAGTGGTCTGTGACAGGGACATTTATCCCAGATTCCTGTCTTATGTGTTTTAAATCCCCAGGAGAAAGTCTGCAGTTTAGCAGGCTTGAGTCTCGGCTTTTTGAAAAGCCGGTTTGAGACCTGGGGGTTGTGGGTGAGAGGAGAGGGAGGGCTCCACCCACGGCCACTCCAGGTTTTGGATCTTGCAGCCTGGTAACAGGCTTGTTAGGGTTTCCACCTGAGAGTGGCCAATATAAGCCTAGTATGTTTAGGGCTGAGTGTCTCACCTTGGAGAGCAGGCAGGGAGTTTGCTCAGAGGCACTTGGAAACCTAACTGTGAGTGTTGTGCTGTGCTTTTGTTGCTGGCGAGGGCATTAGGCCCTGCCAGGTTCTGGTAGTGAGGGAACTACCTGTGAAGTTAGTGCCCCGACAGGGCTAGGATTTATATTTATGTTTTCTTTATATTTCTGACATTGTACAATAAAGACTGGCGCCGACCAGCTTGTACTTGCATCCAGACTGGTGTGCTGCTTCCATGCTGCTGTGTGTGTGTGTAAGGAAGGAGTCCTCTACCCAGGAGAGGGACCCCCTAACCTAACTGTGTCACAATAATATATATATATATATATATATATATATATATATCATATTGATTACAAACTTTGTTTTCTGTTTCCTAAACATTTTGTAACACTGCATTAGAAACTCTAAGAAGCAGCTACTGTGCTACTGTGTCCATCTTTGAATCAGGCCCTTAGTATGGAAACATCATCAATGATATATTTTAAGGCTAAAATAATGTGTGCTGCTGTAAGAAAATATATTGCTGCTGGCTGATCAATTTTACCCTCCAGAGCTGATCTAATTGTTCATGTATGTGAAGTAATTCTCTCCTTAAATTGTGTAGTCATCTTTCCAACACAGCAAAGCCCACAGCTACATTTTATACAGATTACCGAATATTTTTTGAACATGTCAAACAGCATCTAATTTTAAAGAAATAATGACAGAATTGTGATGTTTAAAAGTAGTTTCAACTTCTAAGTAATTACATGTAGTGATTTAATGCATCCTAAACATGTCTGGTGGCAGGGAGATGAGGTAGTGGGAAATGAAAGCAAGACGTAGGAAGGGGAGGGGGAGAGATGGCTCAACCAGGGCACATGTATTAAGGTGGCTGTTCCCTGTCTAGGGATCAGCCCCCAGTAAGCAGACCAATGTCAGGGCTGGTCACTAACAGACCATGGTCTCCTCCAATTAGCTCAAAAAAAGAAAAGTTTTATTAAAAAATGTACTAATTGGTCCCATGACTTCTCATTGCCACAAGTTTACCATGTAAACTCCCGATGAAGCCTGTTCACAATCTGCTCCTGCTTTGATTTCTATTTCATCAACAATATCTTTACACTTTGTCATATCGAAACATCATGCGAAAGTCACAAACATTGTTTCTTTCTTTACTCTCAAGAACCACCACAGAATTTACAGAGCCCTATATCAATCCTTTGATCTTGCAATTACAGTATCTCCCAATCTCCTCCAAGCTGCAGTACTTTAAATCAGCTCAACTACAGCTAAAAGCTAGAGGGTAAATTTACTAAGAATTGTGTTGGTGTGTAATCCCTAATCGGAACAAGCGTGTCTACCTGACTATTGGCATTTATTGCTGATTCTCACAGAATTGTGGTGTGTGAGTTCACTCGTATTGACCCTAAATCACATATGACTTCACAAATCCTGGATGCACCGAAACTCACACCAAAAATCTCAAAAGGCAGAAGCTCCTGTGCCCTAATAAATACTCCCCCAAACCACTGAAACACATAAACAGGTGGCGTTTGTATTAAGAGTATATACTTAATACAAATGCCATACTATGTTTGGAGAGGAGAATAGTTAAGTTATTTTGGCATTGTTGGTTGGTTTTAAAAATAGTCTTGTCTTATTCTGTTTTGTTTTTACAGTGTCTTCTTTTTCATCTTGTGTCATTTTAATTTTTGTCTTGTCATTATTTGTGTGTATCTGTGTTGTGTGTGTGTGTGTGTGTGTGTGTGTGTGTGTGTGTGTGTGTGTGTGTGTGTGTGTGTGTGTGTGTGTGTGTGTGTGTTTGTGTGTGAAAGAGTATTTGAGAAGTGGTATTGGAGGTGGTTTGTTATTTTCTTTTATTTTTCTGTGTTTAGTGTTTTTTGTGGTGATGGAGGAGAACAGTGGTAGGAGGAAGCCAGTTAATGTGGAGGTCTCAGAGTCAGATGTGGAGTAAGATGAGGTGCTTGTGCAGCAGCCTTTAGAGGAGTCAGAGGTTGAGAATTAAGATGATGATGTGAGTGACCGCAACGTGCAATTCTCCATTGGGAAGAAACTGGTCCTCTTGAAAGTGGTTATCCAAAGCTATGAGGTGTTGTTTGGGCAGCATGACTCCAGCATGAGTGGAAGAAAAAAGTCCCTCATTTGGAAGAAAATTCTGGACAAGGTGAACTGTTCTGGCTCGCTGAAGCGCTATGTTGAGGTCTTCAAAAAGTACTTCAGCGACATCAAGCGTCGCATCAAGCAGAAAATTACCACTGAGGTGCGTCAGGAAAGGCAGACTGGGGGCAGATCACCATTTTTGCAGGAATTGCTGGAATATGAGGAACCACTGCAAAGCATTATTCTGCCAGAAGAGATGCAGGGTACCCATGTGCATGACTCCGATGCCCTACCCCAAAGGAGTGAGTAATATCTTCAAGAAAACTTTTGAATTGTTATATAAATGTTTTGTCTATGACATAATAAGATTTTAAAAAGATTTTATGCACCTTTATTCCAAATCTGCATAGTAGATGTGTCCACACAACCATTATATTTTGGGTGGCAATATTTTAGTTTGTTTGTCAAACTCACCAAAGTACTATTTTATTTTTTCTGATAAAAATCCTTGTATATTTCTTTCAGCCATTATAAGAATTTTAAAATGTGTGTTTCCATGTTTTAAAGGATATGCATTATGGCTATATAAAGTACAGTTGCTTGTATTGTATTGAAATGTTAACCAAGTGTACATAGGATCCCTCTCTGATAGATTTCTACACATGTCCATGCACATGTTGCCAGCCTACATGCATTTTTTGTTTTTAAATCTTGGATTTTAGTATTTTAATATATTTTTTAACCATGTTACATTACATACTTTCACACATACTCACCTCATATTCTCCTTTAGTTCAACAGACTGATGAGTCACATTCGCCCATATTAGAGCTACTTGCTGGACCTGTGGAAACACTAGAAGAATTCATCACCTTAGATATGTTTCCAGCAACACCAGTCAGGCAAGAAACACCATGCCCACCCAGGGCCGGATTAAGGTCTATGGTGGCCCCTGGGCAACAAACTTATTGGGGGCCCCTATAAAACACCGTTTCTTGTCATCCTAGGATTTTTTTTCCTTTCTGTTCACCTTAATGCCCCAGTACTAATGCCCCTCTTGCAATGCCCACTGTATAAGTTCTCCTAATGCAATGTCCCCAGTAATGGTCCCCCCTATACAGTGCTCCTTATGCAGTGCCCCCTGTAGTAGTGCCCCAGTAGTGGTCCCCCCTATGCAGTACCCCTTATATAATGCCCCCAGTAGTGGTCCCCCCTATACAGTGCCCCCAGTAGTGGTTCCCCCTATGCATTGCCATCAGTAGTTGTGCCCCCTATGCATTGCCCCAGTAGTAGTCCCCCCATGCATTGTCCCCAGTAGTAGTCCCTCCTATACAGTGCCCCTTATATAGTACCCCAGTAGTTTTCCCCCTATGCAATGCCCCCAGTAGTAGTCCCCCCTATGCATTGCCCTTAGTAGTAGTCCCCCCTATGCATTGCCCCAAGTAGTAGTTCCTTCCCTATTAAGTGCCCCCAGTAGTAGTTCCCCCTTATACAGTGCCCCCAGTAGTAGTCCCCCCTATGCAGTGTCCTCTATATAGTGCCCCCAGTAGTAGACCCCCCTATGCATTGCCCCTAGTAGACCCCCCTATGCATTATCCCCATAGTAGTCCCCCCTATGCATTGCCCCCAGTAGTAGTCCCCCCATACAGTGCCTGCAGTAGTAGTCCCCCCCTATACAGTGCCCCCAGTAGTAGTCCCCCCCTATACAGTGCCCCCAGTAGTAGTCCCCCCCTATACAGTGCCCCCAGTAGTAGTCCCGCCATACTCTGCTCCCAGTAGTAGTCCTCCCTAGACAGTGCCGCCAGTACTAGTCCCCCCATGCTCTGCCCCCAGTAGTAGTCCCCCCTATACAGTACCCCAAGTATTAGTCCCCCCCTATGCATTGCCCCTAGTAGCACCCCCCTATACAGTGCCCCCATGAAGTGGCCCCCCTATACAGTGATGCCTGTAGCGGCCCCCATATACAGTGATGCCATGAAGTGCCCCTTATCTCAAACACACACAAAAAAAACCCCAACAACTTACCTGAATCCCCGCTCCTGACGCGACCACCGCTTTCCGCTCCGAGTCCCAGCTCTTCTCCTGCACTATACTATGGGAGAGACGTCATGATGGCCCCTCCATGTGTGGGAGCCCAGGGACGACCGCCCCTGTCGCCCCCCCTTAATCCGGCCCTGTGCCCACCCAGCCCACACTTAAAAAAGCTACCCACAAATCCAAATGGTGATGCTGTCTCTGCCTTTCTCACCTCCATAGATGCTTTCAATGACCATCATGTGGTACTTATGGACACACAAATTAGACAGTTGATACAATTGCCATTTGCATAAAAGTAACTGCAGCCTCTCAGCCATTAAGGTAAGCATCATGCAGCTAACTGACATTAATTCCAATATTAATTCAAATCTTGAAAATGTTGGAAGAGTAATGAAATTGAACCACCCTGTGCTGGAGGCACAAACCAATGCAAACGTTATATCTCAAGATAGCTTTTAACCACTTGCCTGGCATGGTCGAATCAGATACGACCAGTCTGAAAAGCTGTATGGGCGGCTGCTGGAAAATCATTTTCTAGCAGCCGCCAATCACAGGGGGACCTCCTGGTCCCTCTGCACACTTTGCCCCTCCCCATGGGCCGATCACTGCAGTGATTGGCCAGACCAGCGCTGGCGAACCCACCCCCCCCTGGCGGCTGCCGAGAGGACAGGGTAGAGAAGACAGTGCAGTCCTTCTCTCCCTCCTCCGGCAGTTAGCAGCAGCCTAGCGGCTGCTGACAGGCCAGAGAAGGCAGCGCTAACAGCGCTGTCCTTCTCTCCCTACTCTGGCTTGCAGCAGCGGCTGCTGCAGGGCAGAGAAGGCAGCGCTGATAGCGCTGTCCTTCTCTCCCTCCTCCGGCAGTTAGCAGCAGCCTAGCGGCTACTGACAGGGCAGAGAAGGCAGCGCTAGCAGCAGCTGCCGGGCAGGGAAGGTAGCGCTGTCAGCGCTGTCCTTCCCTCACTCCACCCCCTCTATCAGCAGCCTCTCCCCTATTGACGATAACCCCACCCCCATGAATAAATCAGAGCCCTGGCCATAATATATGTGTGTGTATATATATATATATATATATATATATATATATATACATACACACACACACACATATATATGCACGTGTATATATATATATATATATATATACACATATACATACACACATATATAGATGGCAGCCCCCAGCCGATGTTAAGGAAACATCGGTAGCTGTGGTCACAATCAATGTTTCTATCAATGGCCAACTGTACTATATAGCATAAAAATTGCCATTTTTATGGTATACAGTGCTTAAAAAAGTTTTTTTTTTTAGAAAATCGTGTTGGATAAGTTATAAAAAGCTGTTCCTGACATAATTCAATCATAAAAAAAACCTGACAATTTCAGAGCGGTTTTTGGAGGGAGAATTTGTCAGTTAAGTGGTTAAAGAATGTACCAAAATCCAACAAATGTAATTAGGGATATGAATGTTAACATTGCCTCATTGGGTAGAGAAATAATTAACCAGTTACCACAAAGTAGCTGCAGCATCAGTTTAAACCCCTCAACTGCACCAATGCTAACCAGGCATGGGGCACACACCACAAGTGGTGTTACAGTTCCAAGCTGTACTACACCCTCCTCCTAAAAGGAAACATTAAATGTTACAGCCATGAGTGTTAAAAAAAAAAAAATTTCTTTTTACACACATTATATTTTTATTATTGTTCATGGCCTATTGAAGGCATTTGTTAATGATTGGATGAGCACTATTCCAATTGTGCCTCTCAAAACATAAGATGTTGTGAAAAAAAAAAAAGTTTGTTTTTATTATCTTTTAAGATACACTTTATCAACCTGTTTGCATGCATTAGTTAATTGATTACATAATACACATTAAATTGGATGAGCACTATTCCAATTGTGCCTCTCAAAACATAAGATGTTGTGAAAAAAAAAAAGTTTGTTTTTATTATCTTTTAAGATACACTTTATCAACCTGTTTGCATGCATTAGTTAATTGATTAGATAATACACATTAAATTAAGGGTTAATAAATTAATATGTTGAAATTTGCAACACTTATATTTTGGCCAAATACTGTGTGACCAAAATACAGTTACATAGAAATAAAACACTTGTCAATATATATGTTGACTGTCTGACGAAATGGCAAAATACATAAAATGCAGCACAGAGAGGGGCAAACTAAAAGTTTGTCAGTTCACTATAATTGAGACACAAACATTCTAGGCTGATTGGTTTGTTCATTTTCAAAACACATATGCAACAAAAATAGATGAGAAAAAGGGAAATTACCATTATATTGAAAAAATGCATGGTGTGTACTAATGTAAATTATTCTGTTTTTATTTTTTTTTCACACCTCCCAACAGGAGACATCCAGGAGGGGCAAATGCTCTGCACCTTGACTTCCATCTTCATTTTTTGCTGAAAATTACCTGTGGTAAACTACCTCATCCACAGGTGAGGTGAATCATTATTTTAGAGATACAGTAAGTCAAGAAACAGATAATTTGTTCCATACTGGAATGGAACAGGTTTGGAGGTGTTTTGTTTTGTAGATGTTCTGTAATTTTTAAAACATTAGAAACCACATTTTTAGTGAAGGTTCAAGTACCAAGGTTACTTAATATACTGACAGGTGAAATAGCAGGCAATCACTAAAGACTTAACCTGTCTCCCACTTTCTTTGATCACAGAGTCACCAAATGTATCAGATAACCCTGCCTGCTCACTGTCTATTGCATAATCTGGTGGGGGAAGTTGTTGCAAGCACAGATTATGCAATAGACAGTAGCTGGGCACAATGTTGGATATTTTATACAACAAATACAGCAAAATCCCACCAGACTTATCAGAATCTAGATTTTAATAGCTCAAATGTATGTTCTATCATAGATCTAGTGGTCTTATGTACATCATTATACTTGTGCTCAGCAGGACTATCAGGAAGTGACAATGGAGTCAGTAGCCAGGAGAGACAGCCATAGCCTGAATCCCTTGTAAGGCAAATGCAAAAATGCAGATAAAGGTTAATATGACATAATTTATAGGTGTATAGTGACAATGTAACCATAGGAATGTGTACTTACCCACCAGCCATCCTTCTGGCATTTGAACTGCGCATAGAGGGATGACTGACAAGGGTAAAGCCATCATGACATGAGCTAGGATAGCCCACTACAACACTCATGATTTGTTGTTGTGCATTACAAACCACATACATGTTGGTCAAATGCCCATGAAGGTGATTTAGGTATATGTAGGCCCTAGCCCTAGGTCGTCTCAGCCCAATTTGTGCACAGTCTATAATACCCAGGACATTTGGCATGCCTGAGATGCTATAAAAAGCTAACCTGACATGACACTGACTCCTAGCTAGGGAAGCAGATATAGGTGTAGGAGAGGGTCTTTAGAGCAATTAGGACTTGGGCAAGGCAGTGGGAGAAGGTGGCTTGTGCTGTTTCAACCACCCTCCCCGTCAGTGACTGAAAGTTTCCAGTAGCAAAAAAGTGCAGAACAGAAAGTAATTTGTGTAGGCCTGATATGACTGATGACCGTGTAGTGTCTGGCCCAAGCTGAGTTTTAGCAAGGTTATATAGGTGCATTAAGTTGTTTCAGGTGAGGCGGAACATCTGGATGAACTCATTATTAGACACTGCAATGAGATTTACCTGAAAGAACCTAGGCCTGCTGGTTCCTCTGTTCAATTTCTTGCTCCTGGGCCCTTTGAGCCAGCAGGTGCTATCCACATGAAACAAGTGCCTGTGTCCACATGACAGAAAAGCCTGTCCGAGCCATGTTTGGAATCACAGACAGTGCTGTAGCTGAGTTGGGCAGCTTTTATAAGCATCATGATTGAGACGGTCATAACTGAAATGGTTTGCACATGCAAACATGCCACTGATTTGGTACTCTATTCATTTTGTGCATTGCATTGCGATTTTAGTGCGAGTTTGGTCATATGGTCCAGCACAATTCTTCGTAAATTTGTCATTTGCATTGGTGTCAATTAATCATACAATGTGTGGTCTGATGGTGATATGCCGTGAAATGGAGTGCAGTCATGTTTGACATGTGAGAACCACGCAAGTTGCCCTTTAGTAAATTCACAATTTTAAACTCACGGGTTTATCACTGAAAATCACCAAATCACACAACACGATTCTTAGTATATTCCCCCTAGGTGTTAATTCAATATTAAAAAGCAAAGGTATAACATATATTTTTCATGTGTGCTTTTACAGGTTTCTTCCATCTTCTACTCTTATCTTGTATTCTCATGATAAAATATAACAGTAAAGGAAGTACACCAATTACACCAGATTTTTTTTTAAAACATAAGGATTTCATATTGAAAACAGTGAAATTCAGATTATAGAAGAACATAACTTGATCTTATTTAATATATATTATAATTGCTCAATTATGTTTGAGAACATGGCAGATTCTCTCTAAGATAAAGGAAAAAAGTTTTCCTTTTTTGTGAGAAATTTAGAGAATGAAATACCTGAGGACAGTAAAAGAAAGGAACAAAGGCCCAGATTCAGAGCCGGACGCTATTTGCGCCTGCTTGTTCAGAAAAAAGGGGTGGCTATTCAAATGAACCGTTCGCTCTTTGTGGTCTGTTCACGCCTCTAGGTCTGAACGAGCGAACAAAACTTGCGGTCGTTTTTTGGAAAACTACGCCCCCTGGCCGCTCGCATCCTACGTCATGTCCGCTATTTATTAGATTAATCGAGTACATCGACCAGCGTATGAACTGCTCACTATTCTTGTGGTTGGTTTTTCCTACCACAATCTTGCGAGCAGTTCTGACTATAAAATAATAACCCAGTGACGTGGTCAATGACGCTGCTGTATTAATTATGCACACCCATAAAACGCCCGTTTTGACCTTTAAGCACGCCTGCGTTCTGATCTCCACTCCCCGT
The DNA here is from genome assembly GCA_031769625.1 of Taudactylus pleione. Classification (NCBI taxonomy): domain Eukaryota; kingdom Metazoa; phylum Chordata; class Amphibia; order Anura; family Myobatrachidae; genus Taudactylus; species Taudactylus pleione. The sequence goes on along the minus strand of JAUIMM010000006.1, from coordinate 3,303,590 downwards.
TTTCAAGCACCTTCCCCTGTTACCACCCACATACGCCTCCTCATGTCACTCAAAATAGCAGGCATTCGCTATTTAGCGAACAAACGATTTTTGGCCGCACTGACTGGTTCACGCATGCGTATTACGATCCGTACGCATGCGCAGTTGTGCAAACATCGCTCGGAACGAACGAGCGGCCACTTACGAGCGGCTCTGAATCAGGCCCAAAAAGTCTTTTGAACTGAAAAATAAACAAAGTTAGAACACCTTAATATCTTACAAGGTTAGAACACGTGAAAGTAATTGCTTAAGGCTGTCAAAATGAACCTTATAGATATAGTAGCTTCACCAATCATATAGCAGCACAATGATAGGGTTGCATAGAGAGGCACTTATTTTAGTATAAGAAGTTAGTAGAAACTGTTATTAGTTCAGTGATCATTTCATCAACCAGCAATGAGGACATGCTGAAGTGCCTACTTTGTTGTGCTGTGTGTAGCCTTTGTGAAATAAAGCTCAATAGAAAATAAAGTTAAAATTGAGTTATCCAAAAGGCCACTTTGCAGTGGTGTGGCATTTCAATAGTGCAATCTTTAATTTCAGGCATTTGTAGGCATCAATATCTTCGGAAAATATAAAAATGCTATTACACGAGCCCACAACAGGTCCTCTAAGGACTGTACTCAGCCGCTGCATTTCCCATATAAATTATTTGGCTGAGTGTTCATTGGCTGAGAGAGGCGAGCCTCCGCCTCACTCATCCAATAAACAGTTCCCATCATTGACTTCAATGGTGAGAAACGCTAGGTTACTAAAGGCTAACAGTGGCTGAGCCCTCATTTGCAAGGTACCGTCCTTAAAGGATGGTACCTGTCAGTGGGCTCCTGTAATGGCATTTTTTTATTTTCCGAAGACATGGATGCCTACAGGTTTACATGTTATGTGGATGCTACTAGACAAGAGGATGTGAATGACTACAGGGATTATAGGTGAGTATGCATGAATGTGAGTGTGAGTGTGCATGTATGTTTTAATTAAATGTTACTGTCATGGTGTGTGAGTCTTGCGGTTATTTTAATATTTCTTTGGCATGTGAACTAGAGGTTCCATGAGCCCTTAATGCCCTGCATGCTGGTACCTGTGGTTCTCCAAGTACCAGAATGAGGGGGAGGCTTGCTGGGACCTCTAGTTCTCCAGTAAAAGACAATATTATTCATCTATTTTTATACACAATCAACCTGGCATCTACCGCACAGGGGTGACAGGAATAGCCTGGGCTATCATTCCAGGCCTGGTGTGCCCTGGAGAGGAGGTACACTTTATTTGGGAGGTCCTCACCTCCCCCAGGATCCCTAGCTTGGGCTGACTAGCGGTCAGGTGTCAATGCTTTGGTCGAGGGACCCAGTAAAGGGTACCCCGGCTGTGGAATTACACTCCCGCTAGAAAGTGTCTGGTGCTGGTTGTGGAGAATACAGGGGACCCCTACTCATTTTTTCCCCTGTATTTCCACAACCAGGACTGGCTCACTGAGCATGGTGCTGGTTGATGAAAATATGAGGGACCCCTACATCATTTTTCCCCATGTAGTTTCTCAGCCAGGACTGGCTCAACAGAGCCTGGTGCTGGTTCTTAAAATAAAGGAGAACCCTAGACATTTTTTCTCTTTTCCTCCTGTATTTTAAGAACCAGGAAAGGCTCAACAGAGCTCAGAACTGGTTATGCTTGTGGGGGGGCAGAGAGGACGATCGGTCCGGCATCGGGATTAACATAGGCGACGGTATTTCAACGCCTATGTTAAATCCCTTGATTACTCTGTCAGAATTGAGACCGGCGGCCATGTGGCCGCTGGTCTTATAACTACATCCCCCCTAACACATAGGGTGAGTTCTAGAAATGTGCAGGTATAGCTCTATACTCACACATTTTCAAAACTGAGACTCTATTACATTTTACCCTGGGACTTTAAGTAAGAACAGAAAAAGAACCCTTTAAAGACAACTAAAGTTAAAAGTCTGCATGCATTACAGTATGGTGTTCTCTTGGTTAAATCAGAAAGGTATTTGCAGTGGCGCTTAAGGTGCGTATCCACTAGACGAGAAAAATGATTGAATGATTGAAATCATTATCATTCAATCGTTCATTAATTGTTAATTAATTGTGCACTAAAATATCGGCAACAACCAGCGACGCGCGTTCCCGCTGGTAACTGTCGGCATTTGTCATCGCCTGAACATGCAGGCCAACCTGTCGATGTTGATATCTTTTTTTATTTAAGCAGCATTGTGTCTAGTATCTAGAGTATTGCTTTCACAACTAGCAAGAATATAGTCTATATGCTCTGGAAATTTTACTGATTAATATGTGAATTATATTTGACCTATACTCCCGGGAGCTTATAGTTTATTTGTCTAGTATTTTAATACATTTATAATTTATATGTTGTTCATGTGCAATTTATGATGCTCTAAGCGCCACTGCGAATACCTCTCTGATTTAGTTATTTCTAATGTGGAGACAGGCACTCTCCATTTTCTTGCTAGGTGGCAGCTGGAGTGTATGCCCAACACAGGTTCTCACTAGGCGCCAATGTTACTTTTGTGAGCACTTTGTTGTTCTCTTGGTGCCTTTCTGCTTGTTTGTTATTTAATGTGAACATGATATGTTAGAAGAATGAAAATATTGATTCAAAGTAGTTAAAAAATAATGATGTTCTATAAATCTTGATTTTGAGACAAATATTATTTTGAAGTGACATATACTGTAGATATGTCTTCCTTTACAGTGTGTTTATTTTCTAACTTTTTCATCACTGTTTTCAATATAGTAATGTTTTGTATTGATTATTTTTCTTGACACAGATATATTTTCTGTGAGAAATGAAGACAGAAAACAATACAAGGAAATAAAAATAGCACATCAAAATTATATACATTGGCTTACATTGTTTACTAAGTAAGGAACAATAAAAAAACTATAGAAACACTAAAGGTGGGTACACACTATACAGATATATCTGCATCGAGTGATCTGCAGATACAGTATATCTTCAGATGATGGTTGTTCATACCCTGAACAACCATCATCTGTGCCTGCCCGCAGGTCCGGCGACCAGGGGGTGTGTCCCACCCCCCTCCCCATTGCTGCCACTGTGTGCATGGGCGGTCTGCAGACCGCCCGTACACACCAGCCGGTGGACAGAAATGTCTGCAGACATATCTGTCCATTGGCTGTGCTGCACAGCCAATGTGATATGTCAGTGAACGCCGACGTTCACTGACATATCACGGGTACACACTGCCCAACGGGCAGCAGATACATTGGCCGATCAATTGATCGGCCAATGTATCTGTCAGTGTACCCAGCTTAATACTTAACTTGTTTTTAAATATACAACTGCAAATATTGACAGATTGCTAATTTCAAAAACAATCTTAGTTATTTACTATTTGGTTCTGCTCTTGAACACACCAATGAATCTGTCTACAGTAAATGATCATATATAGTCTGTACAGACAATGGAAGATTAAGATTACCTTGAGGCTCCAATAGTGCTCAGTATATAGATTCACTTTGTCCAAAGCAGGAGTAGTTAGGACATAAAAATAGAGATAAGCGGTTTGGGTACGATTAAATGCACGAAATTAACATATTGTTATCGTTCATATCATGCATTTTTTGGTACCTCCAACCAATGACCTGCGATGCGTGGGAATGTATGGACGATAACGATATTGTCCATCGTCCGGGCATGCAGGCCAACCTGGTCGATATCGACCAGGTTACTATAGGGACCCGCGATGGTTGATCGAGAGTCGTCGGCCATCATTGGTGGGTTGGTGGTGGTGATATCGATCATCCAGAACACCCGGGAGATCGTTCAACGAGATCGTCCCGTGTGTATGCACCATTAGCGTTTCTGAGTCAAACTGAGTCCCGGGCTCAGGTCTTCCCACCAAGTTTGATTCTCAAACCGAGTAAAAACATTTCTCCTGCCAAATTTGTTACTTTCCTAGAAATCACACATCTTGAGTGTTTTGGATTACAGTTCCTTTCTTGTGATCAGCTGCCATTTCACACAGGAAAGTGTATCGGCTGAAGTTGTTATTACAAAAATGCCATTAGGAGGACACTGATAAGCTGGGTACACACAGACAGATATATTGGCCGATCAGTTGATCGGCCAATATATATCGGATGCTTGTCGACCAGGGATATGTCTGCGAACAACGTAGTTAACAGACATATCGCGTCGACTGTGCTGCACAGCCGATGGACAGATATATCTGCAGATATATCTGTCCATGGGCCAGTGTATATAGGCGATCAGGTGACCGCCCATACACATGCAGCTGCGGGGAGGGGGGCGGGACAAGCCTCCGGGCCAGCGGGACCCGTGGCTGCTTGGAAGATGGTCGTTCAGTGTATATGAATGACCATCATCTACATATCATTCGATCTGCAGATATATCTTTGCAGTGTGTACCCACCTTTAGAGTGCCATTAGGAGGACAGAAAGAGTTGCAGTAGGCAAATGGAGTAGGTGGGAAGGGTAGGTGCAGGTTATCTTTGTCAGTGTGTATGTGTGTGTTTGTCAGACACTAGTAGCACCTGTAAACCAGTGCACTGCAAACAGGCTGTTGTGTATGTTTGTGAACTTTCACTTGTTTTTCACAAGGAAATCTATCTACACTGCAGTTTATACAAGTATTATCACTTGTGTATAAGGGCTGTGCTGTGTCCAAGTGAACTGCTCCCCAAAGGAGACCTGTTTTTCTATTACAAAAAAAAAAAAAAAAAACTGCAAAATTAACATCTTTTTTATCTTGTCTTTTATAATTCAATTTAAATTGTATTTCTGGAGTGTGTGTCGTGGAGAGGCAGCGTATATAACTATACTTACTGGTTGTTGTCAAGTCCCCAACAGCTGTACCCAAAAAATTTAAGTGGAAAAAAATAGACTTTTTTCTGGTATATAACAAATCTGCAGTATTTTAATAAAATGTCATGGTGAAGGTAACAATCCCTCATTTCCCTGTCTCATTGTATGGTGGCAGTTAAGTTCAGTAGCTTATACTTGTGATGGTATAAATAATCATGAATCAGTGGATAGAAGAACATGCGCAACATGCGACCCAGTACTACATCTACTTTTAAAGGAGGTCAAGTGGGGAGAAGGTTTGACAATCTTTAAGAAAACATCACCACTAACTCGGAAGGGAAAAGTTACTGCTAAAAAACATAACATTTCCAACATGCCATACAGAACACCAGTGGCAAGGAAAGGCACAGACCATGGCCATATTTGCAAGTTGTGTTCCTGCTGCTGCTATTTCATGCACTAGAATGACAATAGAAAAATCCTAGGCCAAACACAATCTTCTGTAACCTTGCATGCATCACCTTCTCAGTCCTAGTGTAGATGTGTCACGTCTAAAACAGGCAAATCAGTGCACAAAAAGGCTGAATAACAAATTGTGTGTTCACAAACTTCCCAGATCCCTGAGGAGAGTTTAAAAGTGGCCATGAGTGCTCTGTGTGAGTCTGATACTTCAGGCACTGTAATCCTAGAGAAGCATCCTTTGACCATTTATGAACCCTCTGCAGTTTGAGGATGAGTAGTAAAAGTAATGATGATGATGATGATGATTTAGGTAAGTATGTGTGAGTGTGTAATAAAATACTTTCTATGGTGTGTGTGTACTGTTGTTTTTTTAGTATTTTTTACAGTGGGGTATGGGTGCCAGCCACCTGCTGGCACTTGTAGTTCAACAAGTGCCAAGAGGCAGGCACGCTGGCACCTGCAGCCCCACTGTAAGAAACAATAATACACATATCTATTATTCCCACTTTCACCCCTGCACCAGGGGTGCAGGGAAGAGCCCTGGGCTTCAGCCTATGCATGGGGTGCTCAGGAGAGGGGCTCCCCACTGTTGCATTACACCCCAGCTAGTTTGAGTCTATTGATGGTTTTAAAAATATGGGGACCACCTTGCCATTTTTTCCCCATATTTTTAAAACCAGGACTGGCGCGCAGAGCCCAGTGCTGGTTCATAAAATATGGGGGACCACTATACATTTTGTCCCCCATATTTTTAGAACCAGGAATGGCTCAGGAGACTGGGCTGGGTATGCTTTGGGGGGAACCCCACATCTTTTTTTTTTATATAACCCTTTTTTGTCTAATTACAGGCAGAAACATACACAAAATCACACTGATCTGAGCATATTTCTGCCAAACATGCAGATCAGGAGGTAGTCTATTTGAAACTTCTATTTAGGTCTGAGTATGCTGAAATTACACCTGTGATTTTAATCATGATTCTTGGTAAATTCCCAAGTTGTATTCCCGGCTAAGAAAGGAACCTGCAAGTTTGGCTAATGGTGTATTTATTTCTATTTGTGTTTTCACTCATGTTTTAAAAAATGGCCAAACACACCCATGATTGCAATCTCGATGAGTCATGAAGCTTAGTAAACTGACCCCCAGGATGTTGCACATTGGATCACTAAAGCCATGATGGCTATGTTAGCATTATATCTGTATCCAACATCCACCATCAATGCATCTGGTTTGAAAAGATTAGTTGAGGTCATATATCCATGCAACCAAATTCCATCTCGATTCCATTCTTCCAGAACCGAAAATTCTAACCTGTACAGGGATGTTAAACAAAATAGTTATACTTTGCCTAGAAAATGCCATTGTACCAGCTAACCACCTAACTACAGATATGTGGCCAAGCGGTACTGGCCAAACTAAAGTTTGCATGATTAGGATAGCCACTGGCTGGATGTATCACCTACTCTCTGTATCACTGGCTTCACTAAGAAGCATACTAGTGCCAATTGGTTGGAAAAACTCATGGATGTGATAACAAAATGGCTAACCCCTCTAAGACTCTCCTCAGGATTTGTAATTTCTGTTATTGCAAGTTATATGGTATGGGAATTACAACTGGGTGAATTTCAACAATTATGTACCACATGTAGATGATTGCAGCAACTGCAAGATCACCTTAATTTGCCATGCCACCAACTGAAGCAAAAGGTAGCAACCAGGTGGAATTTGACCCTTTATATGCTATAGTGTCTGTAGGAACAGCAACAAGCCATCCAAATGTACACATCAAGCCATGACACAGGGAGTAGAGATGTCATTTTACCTTACTGCAGCACATTGGAGAATACTCATGATTTTATACAAGCTAGTGAAACAATTTGAAATTGTAAGCATTGAAATAATTTCAGACACCGCCATCCAGAGTTGGTTTATACCCTTAATTAAACTACTGGAAGAACAGCTAGAGAAGCTGAAGGAGAGGGTGAAATCTGCTAAGTATGTTGGACTTGTAGATCAAGGGCCTGATTCAGAGCCGGACGCTCTGACCAGAGCGCTCGCTCTGAATCAGGGCCCTCCTACTTAAAAATGGAGCGGCCTCTTGGATGCTTGCATAGCTGTGGGTGACCACCCACAGCTTATGCGAGCGTCCATGATGATGGTCGCGATGGTCTAGACCATCGCGACCATCGGGCTTGCGACGAGATCCTGTGGTAGGGTCTTGGTGACTGCAAGCCTTGGAGTGATTTTGGCTCTATCAGAGCCAAAATCACTCCCACTGACATCACTAGTGATGTCAGTGGAACCGGACCCAGACGGCAGGCGTTCCCATGGGAACGCCTCCGTCTGGCAGCCACGCCCCCAAAGGGGTGTTCTGTCACTCACCATCGACAGCACGCCCCCTTTGGTGCGAGACCTGGAGCGACAGCCTGGCTGTCACAATCCAGGTCTAGCGCATGCGCACGACGGAGCTCCCTCCGTCGTGCGCATGCGCATTTGGGTACCATCGACCCGCTTGCGAGAGCCCTGCGCTTGCGAGCGGATCTGAATGAGACCCCAAGTTCTTTATTCACTGCACCAGGACCTAAGGGTTTGCAACATCTTGCAATGGGATTGCTACATTTTGGCAACCATGCTTGATCCTACAGATGTGTCCTGCTACATCTTTGCTCCATACGCCATGTAGCATGCCGTGCTATTCACACCCTGCCATGCCACTGCTTGGCGTTCTAAGTCACATCATGCTACAGTAAGTCGCAACATAACGTACTAAGGCGCTGGAAAAGCAGGAGAGTAATGCAACTTTCTGTCCACCAAATTTTACTTTTCCTAAACTGCATTGCCATGACACCAACTGCAGCAAGAGGTAGTAACCACTTGGAATTCCACCCTTTATATACTTCAGTGTCTGGAGGAACAGAAACAAGCCATCAAAATGTACACATCAAGCCATGACATAGGGCAGGGATGGGGAACCTCCTGTCCAGGGGCCTCATAAGGCCCTCAGAATCATTTGGTCTGGCCCTTGGAGCTGTTTTATGATAGCCTCATTTGGCTAGCAGGGTGCCTAGAATAGCAGACTGCAGCCAGAATTGATGCAGCAGATCCACCTGCTCAAATTGTTGTGTCTGTCACCACATGCAATACATCTTTAAGAGATGCTAAAAAGAAACAGGGAGGAGATTGCAGACTGATAGTAATTTTTCAGTGTTTTATAGACGTTTGGAAAAAGTTTAAATAAAAGCTTTTAGCTTTCATCTGCAAGTTATAAAACCCCTCTCCTGTCAATACAACACTTTCATGCATCTGGCTCACATCATTTAACCCAGGGGTCTTCAACCTTTATGACAGTGTGGGCCACATTAAAAAATTCAACAAAGCTCGAGGGCCACTAAGCTATACTGCAGTATTTAGATTCTGCCCCTCCTCACACAATTATGTCCCATAACTTTTTCCTCCTACAATTTTAATTAGGTCTCAGAATGGCCCCCCTCCTCAAGCAATTATAATTATGACCCATAACTGTCCCTCCTCCTCCATTAATTATGTCAGATAGTTGCCCCCATCCTCAAACAACTATGTTCCATAACTGCCCCCCTCTGCAGTGCCCCCAGTAGTGCCCCTTATACAGTTCCCCCAGTAGTGCCCCCTCTATGCATTGGCCCCAGTAGTGATCCTCACTATGCAGGTTCCCCAGTAGTGCCCCTTACATTGTGCCCCCAGTAGTATTCCCTCCTATGCAGTCCCCCCAAGTAGTGGCCCCACCCCTATGCAGTGCCCCTTTCATATATAGGACAAAAAAAAACACTTACCTGATGCTATCCACTCCTCTATCTTCCAGGCCCACTCTGCACTATGGGAGAGACGTCATGAAGTCTGTCTCATCACCCATTGCAGGAGTAGGAAGGTGGAGCTCATGATTGAGCTCCAGCCCAGCTCTGGCCATGGGTGAAACAGCCAATGATAGTCTGTCTGACTCTCATTGGCTGTCAAAACAAACACACCGTACACTGTTTGTTTCTGTGTAGTGCGGGCCACACTCACTACACTAGGACAGGATAGCAGAAGAAAGGACTTGAGAAGAAGGATTGTTCTGAAAGGGTCATGGGATAACTGAATGCTGGTGGGAGAAGAGGCTATACATAGAAGTTTGTGATGACATTTGGGAGTTTATCTCACTCAATGGAGAAAGGAAACTGGATGTCAGAGTGCCTCCAGCAGAGCAGGACAATGAAAGAGACCAGCACCATTGCAGAGACTCATGGGCAGGGGGAAACAGCAGCTGGCATGTATTAAGCTCCTCCCAGTCAGGAGGACGTGTCCGTCTCAGACTGTATGACAGCCAGAGCTGTCCACAGGTCCAGGCTGCTGAATTGCCACTGTAATAGAAGGAGTATAATGAGAACTGCTGGCAGTTTCTCTCTTTCACCCCCCCTTCAAATAATAAATCAGTGTAACCCCTACATTCCTCAGTAGGATTACCCTGGCAAATCAGTGGTTTTATATGAGAAATTGACTAATAGAGGCTATAAACTTAGATATACTTAACTAAACTTAATTAATAACTGTCCTTAACAGCAGTCTCTACAGCAGACAACTAGTGAATACCTCAAATAGGTTAAGACTATGAGCAATAACTACTTTTACTGGAAAATGTATATCTCATAAAGTTCCTACATCTATATAGATATTTAAGTATATATATATTTAAGCATATATATATATATATATATATATACATACACACACACAATCCAATGGACCGGCAACACCCTCCAATAGCACATACGATGCAGGCGGCACTCAGAGACTCCCAAAGTGTAAGAAGAAAGTTTTAATGCAATGTCAATATATATATATATATATATATATATATATACACCCCCCACACTTGAAGTTTGTAAGTCTGTAAATCAAATGAGTATTTGTATAGCGGGCACCCTCTTGTCAGGCTATGGACACACCCTAAATTTCTTTAGGGGCACAAAGACCCCATGTAGAAGAAAGTAGAAGGCACTCCACTCATAGTGATTAATGTGTAGCAGTAATCAAAACATTGCAACTTTTTCCTTACTACATGTTGTGCAAGGTGCTGAAACCATTCGAAGTAGTGACCTGTGAAGTAAGTTCAGACTCTCCCAGCTTGAGTCAGGTGATTTCAACTATTTAGACTTTTGGAAAAGCAGCTTGGGAAACTGAAGGAGGAGATGAAATGAAGCGATTCCACTAAGTATGTCAGACTTATAGATCAAGTCCTTTATTTATTCACTTCTTGAAATTGGATCACTACATTTTGTCGACCGTGATTGATACTATGTTTAAGTTGTACATCATGTCTTTCTTTGCAACTGACACAGATCTTAAGAGATGCAAAGAGCTCCTGCTGAGCAAGTTGTCAGCTCAAGTGGCACATGACATAACATCTCCTCCTGTGGCTGCCAGAAAAAACTGAGCTTTCCCAAGAGACCCACTGGTGATGCAGATAAGACAACAGAAATTTTTGACATCTGGTCAGGTCTAAAGAATCACCTAAATTTAGTGACACCTCTACTGTAACACAATCTGATATGGTCACCATCCATAGAATGGTAGAGGATTATTTTAATAACAGTGTACAGAAAGACATGTTAGAAATCCCTTTGACGGCTTGGAGGAAAAAAGACAATTTGAAGGCCTTTGTATATACTTTATTTTGCTTTACTTAAGCTGCCCACCTTCCAGTGTGTACTCAAAGAATTTTCAGCATAGCCAGGAACATTGTCAGTGATCGGTGTGGGAGGCTACTTCCTCAAAATGTGGAATAGAAGATGTTTATCAAAATTAATTATATATTCCATGAAGAAGATACACTGTTAAATACATCAAAGTACCGATACTTCTGTAATAGTGTATTCCAGCAGGGATGAGTTAATATTGTGTGAAGATGATGTTAACACTGATGACAGTGAGGAAGTAGATGACAATAACGACATCTTGCTACTGCAGAGAAGAGATCATTAACAGCACTGTTAACTGCCTTAAACCGATCATTTACAACACTGCTAGTTGCCTTAAGCCCATTGGTAGCTTGTTTTGTGGGTGCCCAAACAAAACAACCACTTCAGCCACAAAAGTGGCAGTCCCTGTGACTGAAGTGATTGGTTTGTTAAACTGTGCATGTCCTTTTTAATATAGACCATAAAGGTGGATGGGAGGGCCCAAGGACAATTCCATCAAGCACCTCTTTTCTTTGCATTATGAGCTGTTTGGGGCATTGGTGACTGTCTTTTTGCATAAACAACAAACATTTTTATAGTTTATTAAACTGCCATCTTGTCTGCCACTGCTGTGTGGCAATATTTCATAGATGTACTATATTCTTTCTAACTGCTGTGCATTTCTGCCACTGCTCTATCACTTATCTAGCCATCCAGCTCTCTGCAGCCTTTGGCCTATATTGGTGAAAAGTGAAAACAATATTGTGAGCTGTGAGGTGGTCAAAATTGACTGCATATGACGGGAAAATAATGTTATTGAGGTTAGTAATACTGTAGAAACAAAAACAGTCATAAATTATGTTTTTATCATATTTTGAAAAAAGTACAGATCCAAAACAAAAACACGTGAGGGTGGTTCTGGCAAAACCAAAACACAATGATTAATTAGAACCAAACATGGGGGTAGGCGCACATCTCTAGTTTATATCATTAATAGGTTTTAGATATCCCATCAGAACTACAAGTTCTGAAGTATACATGAAAGCAATATACCTGTTATTATGAATTGATTAAGGTCAAATTTTGTTCCTACAAGAGGTTAACTCTAAGATATTATATCATATCTTGATGTTGTAAATCAAGTTAGAAATTCTGCTATGTTAAAATAATAACAGTAACACTGAAGCCCCATGCACACTGGACGATATGCTCTGTGAGCGATATTGTTGAACGATTTCCCTATGAATTTCCCGTAGTCCTGGACAAATGATATTGTGAGTAAACACTGAGCGATTTCTCAAATAACTGAACAATACACACTGAACGATATGAACTAAATCATCCACAATAGTCAAAATTGAGCTGCATGTACAAATGACACAAGACATCGTTAACGACACACGGGAGCATGCATGGTTCTTTGCATAGTGCGTATACACTGGACAATTTGAAACAATGCTTCTTTCAAAGTTGACGTTATCGTTCATATTGTTTAAAAATATTGCCCAGTGTGTATGGGGCTTAAGGAAATTGAACTATACTTCACAAAAGAAAAAAATAATTTAATTTGTGTAATTAGTATGGTTTATAAATGATTCAGTATAGTTATTGAGTTGTAAAATATGTATAATGTTTATACTCATCTATGTACACACACATTATATACAGAAAAACAGACCAATGAATTATATATATATATTAAAGATGAGCAGGTTCGGATTTACTCAGATCTCAAAACGGCATTTTATTGGCTATCGGCTATCACGTGTTTTGGATAGCCAATAAAATAAATCCGAACTTGCGGTAAAATGGTGATAAGAACCGAGTAAATCCGAACCCGCACATCTCTAATATATATATATATATATATATATATATATATAGACACACACACATACATATATACTTGTCCTGGGTCTGGCACTCCCCACTCACTTTTAGCTCCGGCCGGTGCCCTCACAAATACATTTGTATACGGGAAGCAAGGCGCGGCACTCGTGGCACAATCATAAAGAAAGGTAGTGGGACCACAAACTGTGTTTCAACATTTCAATATATTAATCCATATTGTCATCATGAAAAACAATGAACAAACAAGACATATCTTTTATACCGAAGTCCAGTTCGTGAATGCCGGTATGCAGGAGGGGACCACTCAGCTGCCCTGCTTCCGCGGTGTATATTGATGTCATCAACAGGAGACGTTCAGTCACATGTGTGTTCAAAGAATGCCATCACCATAGTAACCCCTGGTAACACTGCAAAAATACAATGTAACATCAGGCTATTTAAAGTTAAGGCTGAAAGAATTTTTCAATAAAAATGTAAATCCACCCCCGCCAAGCATCCCCATTCAACTTAAGAAATTTGGTAAACGTTCTAGCTTCGATCCAAATTCTAATAATTCTAGTATCAGAACTTTTGTGCGATTATTAGATCAACAAGTGAGTACAGGATTGCAATCCTTCAAATCTCCTCACCCTAATTTATCATCACAGGAACACCAAGCCCTGAAAACACTATCTCAAAATGATAGTCTTACAATTCGACCTGTGGATAAAGGAGGGGTGGTACTCTTACAAGACACACAGGATTACCACAATGAAATCATGCGACAGCTCTTAGAGCCTGCAGTATACAAGAAATTAATAGGAGATCCGTCCAAAACATGGAAAAAATCCTTAATGGAAATACTTAATATGGCTTGTGATTCTGGAGTTATTAGTGATCAACTTCGTGACATTCTACTTCCCGAATTTCTGTTAGTACCTGTGTTCTACACAGTACCGAAGATCCACAAAGGCCTGGACCCTCCACCAGGCAGACCAATTGTGTCTGCGAAAGGTTCACTTTTCCAACTGATTGCCACTTTTCTGTACTCACTATTACAACCATTGATTCAGAAATAAAATACCTTCTTATTGGATACGACCACTTTTTTAAAGAAATTACAGAACCTAGGGAATATTCCAATTAACAGCTGGCTAGTGACAATTGATGTTATTAATTTATATACATCTATCCCACATTCTCTTGGCATAAGGGCAGTCAAAGAGTTCTTGGAAAAAAGAGTGACTGATTCCACCAAAATTGAAATTATCATATTGCTGTTTGATTTATTATTGAATAATAACTTTTTTCTTTACCAGGATGAATTCTTTCTTCAGGTCAGAGGCTGTGCCATGGGCAGTTCTATGGCACCAGCCTATGCTAATATTCTCATGTTTCCTGTTGAAACAGGTTTATTTTTTGTTGATCCTTTAATTTCTAGTAACATTGTTTTATTTACCCACTATAATGATGATTTATTTATAATTTGGCGTGAAGATATATCCATACTTACTAAATTGCTAGATAATCATAATGCGATGGATTGTCCTATAAAATTTACATTTGCATTTAGTCAACAAACCATTAATTTTCTTGATGTAAATGTTTTTATAAACGGTAACTATCTTCACACTACAGTTTTTACTAAAGCAACTGACAGAAATATGCTACTAAAAGCTTAAAGTTGACACCCCAAATCGTTAATTAACGGTCTTCCATATTCCCAAATGTTTCGGATTTTCCGCATCAACAGTTATTTTAATACGGCAGTGCATCAAATTGATCTGCTTATAGAAAAATTCCTGGAGAGGGGTTACTTTTTATATGTAAAGATAGAGTATTAGCTTTTAGTAGGGATGACTTATTAAAGAGTAGTAAGGTGAATAAAGATTCTTTATGTAAGTTTCCATGGGTCAACAGATTTAATGTTGCGTCACCATTAATAGCTCAGCTAAAAGGGGATGAAGCACTTCAGCTTCAAGACCAACAACTTATGCCTTGTTATTCCTGAGGTCGTAACCTCAAGGATATCCTTGTCAAGACTAATTCTTGTAATAAGAAGAAACAAATGATGACCTTTCTTAGCAACAAGCGGTTAGGATGCTTTAAATGTAGATGCGTCACTAGCCAGTTTTTATTGACGGGGTGACTCCTTTAAACATCCCCACACAGGCAAAATATATAAAATATGACACTATTTTAATTGTAGTTCGTCTTTCGTTGTCTACCAAATTATATGCCCTTGTGGGCTATATTATATCGGTAAGACGGAACGAAAATTCAAGGAGCGTATGGCCCACCAATGAGCGGCCATACGTGCAGCCTTAATAGCTAAAAATAGTAACCAACCAGTCGTGAGACATTTTTGTGAATTCAATCATCTGCTCAACAGTTTAATGGAAGGAGGAACACAATCAATCATCCTGTATTGTAGAGGGGGTAATCGTGGTCAAAGGCTCCTTCAGTGTGAAACAAGATGTATTCATCGTTTAGATGTCATCCATCCTAGGGGTCTTAATGACAATATCTCATTTTCTAGTTATAGGTAGGTTATATACTATTTTATATTGTCCCCTTTTTGATACATTTTACGATGTTCAATATATGGCTACTTTCCTATGTAAATAGCCTGATTTTACATTGTATTTTCGCAGTGTTACCAGGGGTTACTATGGTGATGGCATTCTTTGAACACACGAGACTGAACGTCTCCTGTTGATGACATCAGTATACACAGCGGCAGAAGGGCAGGCGAGCGGTCCCCTCCTGCATAACGGCATTCACGAGGTGGACTTCGGTATAAAAGGTATGTCTTGTTTGTTCATTGTTTTTCCTGATGACAATATGGATTAATATATTGAAATGTTGAAACAGTTTGTGGTCCCGCTATCTTTCTTTATGATTGTGCCACGAGTGCCGCGCCTTGCTTCCTATATATATATATATATATATATATATATATATACACACACACACACACACATATATATATATATATTACACATATGTATACATACACACATATATACATATGTATATACATACATACACACATATATATATATATATATAATATATATACATACACACACACACACATATATACATACACATATATACATGTATACATGTATAACTCATTGGTCTGTTTGTCTGTCTAGTTATGCATTCAGACACTCCTGCACCAACTGGGATGAAACCAGTGCGAGGTGGTCCAGTTGGATCCTGGCCAGGTTGTTGGTGTTCGCTGGGCAGTAATTTGACCTGGGGAGCCTGTTCTGAACATTCCACTGAATGGATTTTGACAAAAACCACAGAGTAGTAACATTGGATTCCAGAAGACATACTAGGGGGTTGAGGTCCTGGTTGGACCTCACATTGGTGTACGCTGGGCAAAACTTGTCCCGGGTGATGCTGGGAAGAACTTTGACCCTGGGAGCCTGTTCTGGGCCTTCCACTGGGTGGATTTGGATGAAAACTTCATAGAGGGTTGCCATTTAATCTGGGATGCCTAATGGAGTTTTCAGGTTTGACGTACTGGAATCCCCTAGTGAGGGGTTGTGATGGTAGTTTGGAAGAATTCGGGGAACTGGCCTGGACATCAGGACTCCTCATCCACAGGTCTTGGACATTGACGAGACCAGGTCAAAGGTGCGGAGTCTAACCTTCAGGGAGGTGTTCGCAAGTGACCCCTCCAAGTGGGATATGGGCTTAGCTGCACCCTACAGGCAGGTCGCGGCCCTTTGACCAGGTATCCAAGCCCCATGGGAATAGAGACTCGAATGTCAGTGGCCCAAGGGAAGTGCATAACCAAGGCACTATTGCACCGGGAGATTCACCAGGAGATGCTCTTTGTGAGGTACTTGTAAATAGCACTTGAACTGTGGGGTGGCACACAAAGGATACACAGGGAACGGTGTGTGGACACACTTAGCCACACAGAATGGCACTGGTAATATACACAGGTTGAGATGGAATGGTACTGTAGCTCACAGGAGACACTGGTAACTGTAATGTTCAGGCAGAGATGGAATTGCACTGTAGCTCACAGGAGACACTGGTAGCAAATATTCAGGCAGGGATGTAATCAGCACTGTTGCTCACAGGAACACTTGTAGCTTGTAATTGGTGCAGCTGTGAAACACTCAGGATAACCTTGTAGCTGGGAATCACAAAACAGCATGCACAGGTAGAGATATTAATCACCCTGGTGCTGAAAGGAGACACTGGAACTCCAACACACACAGAGCTATAAAAGCACTGTAGCTCACTGGAGGCTAGATACACAGGCCAGGAGTGTTATAAATCTGTGGCTCACAGGAATACACAGGAGACTTGGAACACAGGCAAGGATGTTATAGCTCTGTGGCTCACAGGATAATACACAGGAGACTTGGAACACAGGCAGGAATGTTATAGCTCTGTGGCTCACAGGAATGACACTGGAGGCTTGGAACACAGGCAGGAATGTTATAGCTCTGCTGCTCCCTGGAAAGCACTGGAACAAAGGCTTGGAATCCGAGGGAACCTGAAACAAAACTCAACTAGTAAATTAGGATTGACAACTGTTGATCAGGCAACTTCCTGGAGTTCTGGAGGCGGATTTATACCCTGGGGTAGCAGATTACTGGAGCACAGCGTCAGCTGACTGAGATCATGCTACCATTGGTTAGGAGGACTGTCACATGAGAGGAACTGTCATGGCGGCGCCCATGATGGGAACTCCGATCCCCAAAACACACAGCCAACCATGGAAGTCTGCAAAAGCTCCTAAGGTAGAATACTCAGCATCACACCCCTCATTGCACCAGGCGTCTGACCACAAGGAAGTCAGGGGAAGCCGGCACAGAGGTAAGAGATAGCCGATCCTAGGCTGAACCCTGACAGGAGTGCTTTGGGTCATGGTTGGACTAGGAAGAACTTTGACCCAGGGAGTCTGTTCTGGGCCTTCCACTGGATGGATTTGGATGACATCACATAAACTTGATAACTTGAAGATTTAAACCCAGGCAATGCCATGTACTTCAGCTAGTAATACATAAAGAATAGGGTTTTGCTTCATGGATTGATCAATGCATTAAGCCTACAGCCCACATCACTGGACCCCATTTCTCTGCAGGTCCTACATATCAGTCAAAAATGTTAATTCAAAATTAACCAAATAAACAAAGTCATAAATCCACTGCACTCGCCACTCCCAGGTTTGGGGTGCAAACCTGCACTCACCATTACCAGGCCTGGGTTGCAAAGTGGCTTGTGACCACATTGCTTAAATATATAAAAAACACAAAACTCAGCACTCGCCATCATAAAGTCACTCACCATAATACATCAATGCATTTAAGACAGAGTGGCGAGTGCAGTGGATTTATGACTGTTTATTTGGTTAATTTTTAATTAACATTTTTGTGATCACAGCTCTCTCATGCACCCTTCTGTCAGCTGCTTTTTTGGTAGTATGAAAGCAGGAGTATCTGCATTTTTTCATTGCTTGACTTTTTTATTGCATTTTGAATGTGTTCCTTCACTCTATTTGCTGAACAATAGTGAAACTTGCATAATTCAAGGTTGTGACCATAATAGCTGTACAGATGAGCACAATCAGTATAATAAAATTGCAAAAACAATTTATATTCTATGAGTAGGCATCATAAATTTTTCACAGCTTTTTTATATATCCTCAGATAATAAGAGGTTAGAACAAACATTGTGTAAAGTAACTGCAGAGCTTCACTTTTACATTATTTGCTCTGCAAGCTAAGCTGTTAAATTGCATAGGTTTCTTTTGCCAGAAAGCAAATATATTGACTTAACTTTATTTGACTTTCAAAGTCTATTCTACAGCTATAAACATGGGAAAGCAGTTTATGCTTTCCCATTTAGCATATGCTGTACGGTACGGAGCAACAGGTATTTAAAGGACAGGGTCTTAGAGCTGCTTACAACTTGTACTGAAAATTACATCATACCAGGCAATGGCTACATTATTGCTTTTATCGGTAATATGGGGGTTGCGCAGTGCTGATTCTAAAGTTACGAATTACGTCGCTGATTACCCACCAATGTGGGACCTTGTTCCAGGAAAACTAAGTGATTTCAGCATTCACAATAACAAGGTTGTTGTAATCAATCCCTGGAATTATCTGGGAAGGATGGGGATGTATAAAATATTATTGAATGTCACAGCACCATTTTTGGATATGAAAGAACCAGACAACAAAGAGAACATACTTTGGGGTTTGCCCTTGCAACACGGATGGCAGTTTCATACAGGTAATACTATCTGAATAACTGGAAGATCTCAGAGGCATAATAAGATTTAGGGTTCTTGGGTGCAACGCATTTCTTCAAGTCTTATTTGTATCTGTAAAGATCTTTATTTGTGTCTTAATTTACCTCTCCAACTTTTATTTAAAGTAGTAATAAATAGCAACTTTAAAACTAATCGATCCATTATTTAGCAGATTAAAATAACAATATATTCTTCAAATGTAATACTGAATGTTTTTGTTATTTCTCCTATGGCAGCAATTTTTAAGATTTTCTGCAATTTTTTGCTTTGGAATTTAGGGCCTAATTCGCCATGCTGATATTCACGCAAAAGGTTGATATTTTTCAACTGCAAATTGTCTAAGTAGCTAAAAAGTCACACAGCTCATGCACACCACTGAGTCGCAGTAGTGATGGAAATTCATGGTCTCAGAAATGTATTGGAAATGTATTGGTCGCTGACTGGGAGGTGGCTGTTCAGATGCACGTCTTACAGGTGCGTTATCGGCATGTCACATAACTGTTTGAAAACTCACTTATTTGCCTACATTGGAGGCCATACTCTGATAGAGGATCTGTACTCAGCATGGCACTGGTGCAAGTTTCATTGGTGCGACTGATTGTGGGATTGTTGCATCTAAAGATCCACAAAGTGGGCATCTCAGTCCTTGTACATTGAGCACACACTTGTACACCAGGGGAAGCATTAGCATAAAGTCGTAGAAGCAACTATGACAAAAAAACGCTAAAGCGGTTGCAGCAGCATGTGACTCAGCCCCTTAAAGTGGGGATTATTTTTAAGTCAAAACCAGTGTGATGTGTAGGTTTAAACCTTGACACACATCGCAGGCATCTTGGCTTCTCAGCCTTCATATTGCCAACTATTATATCAGGCACTATTGGTTGCCAAAATTGCTATTGAAATGCTAAGATTTGTGTCTACTCCTAGGTCTATTACTTCTCCTCCATAGACTTAAAATCCAGTGTTTATGTTACTTTAGTCTACTGACTGTGCTCTATATTGATAATCTACTGTTAGGAAAGTAAAAGGGCCGTTTCTCTCTTTACATTCTCCTTGACCTGTTTGTTGCATTCACCTATGCTATATCTGTAAGTGTGGTGCTGGTGCTATGGAATATGTGGTTCCCTATAATTAAATGATTACTTGATGATGATGATGATGATTAGGATAATAATCTTTCACAAAAAGAACAGTCTTTTGTAGAATAATAGAATAATGCGCTGTTAATTATTAGCTCATGCAATTCAATGATTTATTATTCTGGGAATACATTGCTAGAAACATGATATAGACATTCTGACAATAGGATTAGATAAGTTCCCCTTATCATAAACTGATTTTCAATTAAGTTTTCCATTAAATTTCTGTATTTTATGTAAAATAGGACATTAAAGACATATGTAAGTATAAAATTTATAATTACCATTTTCTCACATTTAAATGAATATCAGTAACAATACAGCTTTATTTTGTACCTAAACTAGGTCGATTAAAAGACAAATCTAAGCAGCCAGCCTGTGGGCAGAATGATGAAGACCAAACCTGCATCTCGGTTAGAAGTTGGTGGGCATGTAAGTACTGTATAGCAATATCAATGTGGCAGACGTTTCCATATGTGAAACATCCTTCAATGAAACCAATACACAAAATAGTAACCTTTTCTTGTGTTAAGAGTTTTTTTTCCACTCAAATTACAGCAAAGGTAACGATTTTTTTCTGTGCTTTAAAATTGAAATAAATGACCAGAAATTAGCTATAAATTGTGTTATGTGAGTTTCAACATTTCTTAGGAAACATCAGAAAGAACGAAACATTTTATTTTGGTGATATTTTTTTCTGCATTGCAAGCAGATGTACTGTGTCACAAAGCATTGCTAACATTATACATCTTTCCACATCTATTCTGATATTGTATTGTTGTAATTTTTAGGAACACAGAGTACTGGATAAACATGCACATACTGTATATCATTACGTTTTTTAAAGCAACGCTTATGCCTGAATCATGTTCTCTCTTCACGGTTGTGTGTCCACCAGGGTTCAACTAGGGAAACCTCTGGTCATTTCTGTACACGTTATTTGTGATAACTTACACAAACACTCACCAGGAAAAGGTATAAGCCACTTAAGATACTGTATAGTATGTTTGTTAAAATGGCTCCATACCCTTATTAATAGTGCTAGTACTCGTATATTGGACCTGACATATGCTGGCTCACCTCAGTCTCTACCCCCCTGATCCACCCATCTTCTGCTCTGTCTGGCCTGCTCCCTTCTCTATAGTTCTGCCCACAACATTTGCCATGAGCAAACTAGCTCAGAGCCCAGGGGGATGGGGGGTTCCAGTTGCCTCAAGACAAAACTGTATTTTAAATACATTTTATTCACTGTGTTTGGTGACAGCAGTGCGCACATGCAGCCCACTGTGTGCTGCCAGTGGGTCAGTGCCGAGGGAGGGAGGGAGGGAGGGGCATTTTGACCAGTGGGGGAACCCTCCCCTCCAGGGTAATGTAGAGATCCCCTTCAGTAGATGTACATGAAAATGATGTGGAGTGAGGGCGGAATTGCAGTTCAATGACCATAAAGGCCACCAAACGAAGACATTTGTAGTAACTGATGACGTCAGGGAACATCTACTGAATGGGATCTATCCACTACCTCCCCTGCAGTTCTTCCTCTCTGTTTTTGGCAGCCATCGCCAGGGAATGGCTAGATGCACATGGTATCTGACGTGACAATCATAGTCTTATGACAGTTTCAGGCTGTAAAATCTAGAGGAGTCAGAGAAGAACCTGCTGTTCTGCCTCAGGCTGTCAGACTCAGAGGACAAGGTAGAAGACAGCCTTAGCAGCCCTTTCTGGTATTGTAACGTAAGTAACTACTGGGGTGGAGTCTCTTGCCAGGGAACAAAAATGTGTGACGTGGAGAGGTAAGGGGAACATTAGCATGGTGTAGCATGTGGAGGGGATGGTGGAAGGGGAGCTCAATGTGGGATGTGGATGGCCCATCCAGGATGGTGAAAGTGAAGCATCAGCTCAGTGTGGCATGTAGAGGGACTGGGGGAGGGAGATCACAATATAGGATATGGATGGAAGAAGGGGAAAACAATGTGGAGGTGTAAGGGGAGCAGAATGTGTGATGTGGAGGGGGAAGGGGAGCACATGTGGGATGTGGATGGACTAATGGGAACACAATATTGGATGTGGAGGGGGGAAACGAAGCACAGTGTGAGATGTGGATGGAGAAAGGGGAACACAATGTGGGATGTGGAGGGAGAAGGGAAGCAGAATGTGGGATGTGGATGGAGGAAGGGAACACAATGTGGGGCACAGACATATAGGACAAGACAAGAAAAAACAAATGGGAAACAATCTACACAGAATATATTTTATGATGGCAATAGTAATATTAGTATAAAGGCTATACTGTATATAAACTTCAAAATATATCTTATAAAGAAGCAGCAAGTGAAAATATACTATACGCATGGTGGGCATGGTCTAAAATCTTGCCTAGGGCACCAAATTGGTAATGGCTGGCCCAGTTTGTTTCCTCCCAACAGTTCCAGTTTGACCTTACTGTACTTAACCAACACTTGTATGCCTCCTCCCTCCCCTATTACACTTCTCATGAACACAGAATGTGACCAAAACTGCATAAGAACAGATGCATAAGAATGCTTTGTGCTCGTGTGCAGTACAAAAAATATGCTTGTGTTCAACTCTACTTCAGCCTCTAAATTAAAAATTGTATTGTATAATGATTTTTTTTAGAGAAACAACCAATGATGATGATATTTGATGGCAACAGTCAATGAACGGACTGAAGTAACAGTTTTGAATTAGCAGGTCCACAATGTCAATACTTTTAAACTGCACTCTGATATAAGTAGGAATGAATTATATGCTTATTTAATGTGGCTATGTAACAGTACCATGTGAAATGCTAAACTCATTGCATGAGGCCTGCTTCCGAGATTTACGCAATGCCGATATTTACAGATATTTACAGATGAGCGATTGTTATTGCGCATGCACAAAAGCTGCACTGCGCACACACAGCAATTGTTTTGCAATTACTCTTGCCCAGAGAATTCACTCGCAAGTTAAGTGACAGGTAGTCAGCATATGGGGGAGGTAATGGAGGGTGGTTACAAAAATGCAGACGTGTCTGACCGTTAAAACGCCGTTCCATGGGCTAAAATATATTAGCCATTGTGATCTCCTTCGGAGTATGAGAGCTCTCCAAAAAAATTCAGAAATTAACATTCCATTGGAGACATGCAGAACAGAGATGAAATGACAGGAAACCATGGGAATCAAAACACCTGGTTGCATTTGCATGCAACCACTGTTTCCATAAGGGGGCGCTGCTCTTGCTGCATTCCATGACTTCTGATCTTCTTGGCTCCCAGTTGACGACTAAAGCATTTACAGTGGCCTGTTGTGGAGTGTCAGTAGCTGGATTTCTCCGGTGACAGAGAAGAGCAAGTGGATACTTACTGCTAAGTCTGAAACCCTGCTTTCTGCCAAGTCTGAATGGGCCAAAGTAGGAGAGAGAACAGGGACATTAGACCTGATTCAGAGATGGACTCAATGCCAATTTGTAGGCAGATTGAGCAATTTTTTTGCCATTGGTCATGCATGTAAGCTGCACTGCACACACGCAGCGATTGTTTTGCGGTTACGCACGCATAGAGGATCCATTCGCAAAGTGAGTGACAGGTACAGTAGTCAGTGTTTTGGGAAGTAACAGGGGGTGGCTAGGCAAATGCAGGTGTGTTTGACTGTTTAAATGCCATTTCATACATGGCTGCCCGATCTGCATCAATGTTACCTATGTTTACACTGTTGCATGTCATCAGATGGATAAGAGAAGGCAGCAGTGGGCATCCCTATGCTCGGGTAAACTTTGGAAACATTATCATATTTTCGAAGCTATGTTCCTTGAGAAATCGCAGATGTGATTGCATTAGTGTACATCTCTATATCACACCCATTATACTGTAGGTTAAAATGGAGCAAGTTAATGGTGGGTCTAGAAGGCATGGAGCACTGGGCTATACTCATGGAGTCTACAATTGATAATTACCAAGGCAGCAGAGGAGGCATTGCATGGGGAGCAGAGAAGAGTTGCAGGAGAGAAGCACGATAGCTTGGTTCCTGAGGAGCAGATGGGGGTCAGGTCTGGGTAATGGGATAATATGGGATGTATTGCAAGAGCTTGGGGAGGTGAAATGATGATTATGATGTGGTCATTTCATATTGTGGATCAGTACAAGATAGCATTTGTTAGAGATGTGTATTCCTGCCTGTTATCTTTCAGAAGCTTCTTAGCATGGGGTTTGGTAAAACAAGAGGTATTGTTCTTTGCATGTTGCTCTATAAACTACTATAACTATACATGAAGTTCACTAACACACATCAAACTGAAAATTTGTGATACATAGGTAAAAACTAAGAATAGATGATTCTTTAAACAGATGCAAGATTGCAGCCATTACTGACAGTTGTGGGGAATCCTCCCATATGACTTATTGTTAATCAGTGACAGACTGGCAATGCCATCAAAACTTTTTACTAGACTGGATCACTTGTATCTTCTCAGCTAATAAAAATAAGAGCTAAGTTATACCAGCAATAGTGTCTCCTTATGTTACAGTAGAATAGTCAGTATGTTACATATAGCCACTCACCAGTATAGTACCTCATGATGTAGCATATAATCACACAGCAGTATAGTACCTCATGATGTAGCATATAATCACAGCAGGGTTACTCAGATTACTGATGGGCTGGCAGAAGATCCCATGCTGTATCTGTAGTCAGGTGGTGTCTATTTACACCAGACGCCTCCTGCTGCATTAGCATATTAGTTGTACGGTATGGTACAGCCTCTTCCCTGCGACTGTGCAATACTGTACAACTGGAATCAGGCCCACTATTCGTATATTCATTCAGAATGTTTGAACTACTTAGGTGTTATGCTCTTAGCTTATTCTGAATATATAGGGTAAGTGTGTGATTGCTTGGGTAGAATTAGGGTAAGTGTGTGTGATTGCAGGGGTAGAATTAGGGTGTGTAGGGGGGCAATTGAGGTGCTAGGATAAATTAGGGTAGTTGGAGAAAAGATATTGGTTGCTGGAAAAGGTCAAGAGCATGAGGGGAGCAGTTTGACGTGTGAGGGGAACACTTGTAAGAGAAATGATGGGGCAGTGTGAGCTGTGGGGAGCAGAGAGTCAGTTATAAAGTAAGCAGTGAGGTGTGATGGGGCAGTGTGAGCTGTGGGGTGAGGGAGTGAGCTGTGGGGTGAACAGTGAGGTGTGATGGTGAATGAACGTCCAGTGTGCTGAATAACTTAAAAAGCTATACTCATTCAACTATGGGGCAAGAGCGATTGAATGGGCTGGTCAAATTGGTCTTGCAGAAGATCTGATGCTGCTATAATACCCCTCTATGCGAGGTACAGTATTACATCTGGCACTCTGCATCACGCTAAAACACATGCGTGTGCCAATACACAGGCAGTACACAATTTCCAGCAGACTCTGCAGCTGCTGAAGAGGTCAGGGGCAGGTCACATGACCAGTGTCAGGTGGTCAGATATGTGACAGTTGGAAGTGAGCAGCAGTTGGTTTGTGCAGCCTAAGCTAACGGTCAGAGAGCAGGCCTCTGGCACTGGTAAGAGGGTTCCCTTCATGAAGCAGAGGGGCTGCTGCTAGTCAGAGATGGTATTGGTGATTGCCACCCAGAGAGGGGACCCATTAATCACTTGTACCTTCCTGGTACCTCTGCGCAGCTCACCAGGGATGGCACCGAGATCTTGTCTGACAGGGAGATCAGCAGGAGTGGAGGGAATGTCATGGTCTTGTCAAACTGAGACTACCCTTAGGAGACTGAAGGGGATATCCGAGCTGCCACAGGAGTAAGGCAAGCAGGGACATGGTGAGCATAATAATTGTTTAGTTTGTTGCTGATATCTGCTTAGGCAAACTCACAACTGACACCTCACACTTCCTCATCAGCAAAGTTTACACAGACAGCACAGGAGAGAACCCAGAGTTATATAATATGGAAGGGGAGAGCTGCAGTGTATCTAACCACCCTCCAACCAGACAACCACTTTGTAGTTAAGGAAAATGTAACAGGTGATTCTAGTTGGCTGAGACTGTAATATAGCCGTTGAGTTTATGAAGTAAAGACACTCTTCTCTTCCATTATACACTGACCCATCTGCACATTATCCACAGTAAAGTTACCCAACTCTGCATAGACAGATCCCTGGCACGGAGAAGTAGTTTAAAAGTGCTACATTGCTGGCTCCATGCCCAGATTCAATAAATAAACTCAACTAAATAAATTCAACTAATTAACCTGTCACTAATCCTTCATTACAAACAATTTGCTACAGTCGCAAGCAGGGCCGGTTCTAGACATTGTGGAGCTCAGGGAGAAAGTTCCCAGTTGCTCCCCCCCAAAAAAAACAAGAAAGAAATAACATTTTTTAGATGGCGTTCACCGGCGCACGCGCTTCTGGAAAGGGGGAGTGTCCTTGCGAAACACCCCTAATTCATCACACTGTGGGGCGTACCCAGCACTTACAAAAGTGTTGGGCTTCCCCCAAGCTCTCCCCTCGTGGCGAATAATTGGCATGTGCAGTAATGTGACTTACACAGTATGTCTTACACAGTAATGCCTTCTATAACACATTATGCCACATGCAGTAATGCCAGGTATAACACATTATGCCACACGCAGTACTGGCCTTTATATCACATTATGCCACATGCAGTAATGCCCTGTATAACACATTGTGCCACACACAGTAATTCCCTTTATAATACATTATCCCCAATTCAAATTACACCACACAGTAGTCCCTTATTCATGTTATGACACACAGTGGTGCCCCTTTTACACAATACCCAAATTAGTGCTCCTTATACACAAGGCCCACAGTAGTAGTGCCCCTAATACAATGGCCACAGTAGTAGTGCCCCTTACACAATGGCCCCCCAAGTGGTGCCCCCCATGCAGTTCCCTCATTAGTAGTGCCCGCAGTGGAAATGCCTCCATTGGTAATGCCCACAGTGCTAATGTCCCCAGTAGTAGTGCCCCCATTGGTAATGTCCCCTATAGTAGTGCCCCCATTGGTAATGCCCCCAATAGTAGTGCCCACAGTAGTAATGCCCCCTATAATAGCACCCACAGTTGTAATGTAGACATTAGTAGTGCACCCTATAGTAGTGCCCCCAGTATGAATGCCCCCTATAGTAGTGCCCAAAGTAGTAATGCCCCCTATAGTAGTGCCCACAGTTGTAATGCCCCCATTAGTAGTGCCCCCTATAGTAATTCCCCCAGTAGTAATGCCCCATTAGTAGTGCCCGCAGTAATAATGCCTCCAGTAGTAATGCCCCCTATACATAGTAGTATATACAAAATTTATAGAAAGGAGATGTCTGGGTGCAAATAAAACGGTATGCTGTAGCTCCAATCCTATCCTACTCTTGCCCAAAATACAAGAAAACAATAGTATACACAAATAGATTTTTAGAATAGGATCAAAGAGCGCTCCCGATAACTAGAAACAGGCAAATAATATTCCAAATGTCCACAAAAAGTTTCTTACAAAGTTCCTTTATCTTTTCCTTTTCTTTATGCTTCTTTCACTCAAAGTTTTTCAATATGGAAAGGAAAACAAGAAACGACAAAATCTGTATAAACTCTTTAACGTTCTTCCTCACTTCATAAAGACATGTGTGGAAATACAGTAGGTATCGTCAAAATTAGCACTCAACATGTAATATCAACCAAAAAAAATTTAATCTCCATCAAAAAAGTAATAATTGAGATATGTAATATACTTTACTCACTTAGTAACTACATATACACCTGCTCATCAAGGTATCTTTACTCTATAGACGACACAATCAATTCAAGGGAAAGCGTACCTTACTCACATAATTGATATGTGTCTTCCTCCTGTAGAGGTATCTTTATTTGGGTTTTCTCCACAGGTCTCATATGCAAAAGTCACGTTGTTATTTTGTAATGAAAAATGTATTTACTTTAAAAACATGAAGAATTTTTCTTCTTCATAAAAAACACCATAATTCAAAGAAAGTCCACAGATTAGTGTTCTCCAAGCCACAGGGAGGGAGTAATATGGTGTTAACATATATGGTAAGTTTGTACAGCTGTCCGGATCAATAGTACAGTCACCTAAAAATACCTCCAATAGTCCAAGGTTTAAAAAATTCTGGTCCTTTTCAATTGCACAGTTCCCAACAGCCAACACGTTTAAAACAAGTCTTTCTCAAGGCATTCAATGGGTACTGTGCTATATTCTCCTATTTATACTATTAATTCCCCCTTTACAATTAGGGCGGAACCAGAACTTCACAAATTCACAGAATTTACATACAATACATCAAAATTCAAACATATCATATCATATAAAGAATAAACCCTTCCCCGATATAAAAGACATCCTCCCCGAGACCGATGGTCTGAAGCTAAAATCGGCAGGCTATTTATAAGCTTAATTATTCAAAAAATCTGAATATTATTACCTCTGTGCCCGGAAGTTGCTGCATTCCATGTAGGGGAGCGCAAACTGGAAATGTTAGTCTTCACTTGTGGTGGAGCGCAAGCCTGACGCTTGCCTCCACGTGTCCGTATCCATGTAGTGGAGCGCAAACCGGAAATGTTAGTCTCCATATGTGGTGAAGCGCAAGCCAAAAGCTTGCCTCCACATAGCCATATCTCAACTGTTGATAATATATGTGTTCCATATGTTGGAATGCGAGCTAAAGATTTCTATTGCCTAATAGGTTGGAGGTATAAAATAGGAAGTATGTCCATAAAAACAAGATTAATATATTGAAATCCTCCTCTTGGATACAACAATAGTTGAAATTAAATAAAATTCAGATGTTAAAAGTATGAAAAATTATAAAAACTACTTCAGCTCAAAGTCAGCATTTAAACCTCCAGGTGTCACTGTTTGTAATTTAAATATCCATTGCAGTTCTGCTCAAGCAAGGTTCCCCTCAATATCCCTGTCTTTCCAGTCAGACTTTATATTTTGTATCCCCATAAACTCAATTAAATCTTTGGTTGAACAGTTGGGATATTCTTTTAAAGGACCCTGTTTTAAAGGCTATAGGGCCTGATTCAGACCCGGTTGCGAGTGCTGAGCGCTCGCAACCGGGTCGATGGTGGCCCAGAGAGCATGCGTACGATGGAGCCGGCTCCGTCGTGCACATGCGCGAGACCCGGATAGCGACGGGCAATCCGTCACTCTGGGTCTCGCACCAAAGGGGGCGTGCTGTCGATGTTGAGTGACAGCATGCCCCCTTTGATGGGCGGGCCGGGGGGGTGGCTGCCCAGACGGAGGCGTTCCCATGAGAATGCCTACCGTCTGGGGGCGGCCCCACTGACATCACAAGTGACATCACAAGTAGAGCCGAAAGCTCTCTGGGGCTTGTTGCCACGTACCCTACCACAAGGGTCTCGTCGCAAGCCCAATGGTCGCGATGGTCTTGACCATAGTGACCATCATCCTGGCCGCTCGCATTAGCTGTGGGTGTCAACCCACAGCAATGTGAGCGGCCAAGAGGCCACTCCATAAAAAAAAAAAATACGCCCTGATTCAAAAAAAAGCGTCCGGCTCTGAATCAGGACCCTAATCCCCAACAAACCAGTATTTATATATCGCAGAGCAGCTAATCTGAAAGACAATCTCATCAGGAGTGCATTACCTTATGAGACCCCCTAACCCGAACAAAGGGTTTTCACAGATGCAGGGATTGTATTGCATGCAAGGCGGTCCCTGCATCTAAAACTAAGGTTACTGATTTTATAGTAAAAGGTGAAGAATATAAAATTCACAGCTTTATTACCTGTCATATTGCGAATGTTATATATTTGTTGAAATGTAGGTGTGGTTTGATATACATAGGATGTATGGGTGTAGTAGGTGGTTCAAATCCCGACAGCGACAGCCCGGCAAGGGTGAAGATCCCTATCGTCCCTAAGGTAAGTATTGCTAACCTAATTCTACCCCCAATCCCTAACCCTCCCTTAGGGGTGCCTAACCCTAACCTCCCCCCAAGTGCCTAACCCTAATCCACCCTCTGTGCCTAAACCTAACCCCCCTTCCCCGCTGCCTAAACCTAATTCCCCCGGGTGGGTGCCTAACCCTAACCTCCCCCCGGGGGTGCCTAACCCTACCCCCCCCTTCCCCTTGCCTAAACCTAACCCTCCCGGGGGGTGCCTAGCCCTAAGGTCCCCCAGGAGCCCTAAACCTAACCCTTCCCCCCCCGCGGCTGTCCGGGGGGACCTTCGTTCGGTATGCCGAGCGTCGGTCTTCTGGCATAGGTCTAATGACAGGCGTCGACTTTCTGACGCCTGTCATTAGTACCACACCGGGATTAGAGAGTCTGGAAGCCAGCAGTCTGCATTTAGACCGTCGGCTTCCAGACTACATCCCGGTCCTACATCTAGGTCCTTAAAAACTCGCCTAGCAGAGCATATCAGAAATGTTAGGAAAGGGCTGATTACAGATACCCTGTCAGAACATTTTAGAGTATCCCATAACTGTTCAACCAAAGATTTAATTGAGTTTATGGGGATACAAAATTTAAAATCTAACTGGAAAAAGAGGAATATTGAGGGTAACCTTGCTCGAGCAGAAATGCATGGATATTTAAATTACAAACACTGACACCTGGATGTTTAAATGCTGACTTTGAGCTGAAGTGGTTTTTATAATTTTTAGCATTTTAAGATCTGAATTTTAAATATTTAATATTTCATCTATTTTTGTATCCAAGAGGAGGATTTCAATGTATTAATCTTGTTTTTATGGACATACCTCCTATTTTATACCTCCGACCTATTAGGGAATAGTATCTTTAGCCTGCGTTCCAACATATGGAATGCATAAATTACCAGCAGTTGAGATATGGATATGTGGAGGCAAGCTTTTGGCTTGCGCTTCACCACATATGGAGACTAACATTTCCGGTTTGCGCCCCCCTATAGTAGTGCCTCCAGTAGTAATGCCCCCTATGTTAATGTCCCCATTAGTAATGCCCCCATTAGTAGTGTCCACTGTAGTAATGCACCCATTAGTAGTGTTCACTGTTGTAATGCCCCCAGTAGTAATGCCCCCCTATAGTCATGTCCCCAGTAGTAATGCCCCCAGTGCTGGTGCTTCTGAAAAAAAATACAATTAAAAAACAAACACAATACTTACCTTAACCCCCGCTCCTGCGTCTGCTGCCATCTGGGGGACTTGGTGGCGCCCTCTAGGGGCCGGCACTCTGGTCAACGGCCCTGTTAGCCCATCCCTAGAACTGCCACTGGTCGCAAGCAGTGGTGGCTCCAGAGGTGGGGCTACAGCGTAGTCCAAAGTTCAAATAGGGGAGCCACACCAACTGTCACCCTAAATGCTGACAAACATCACTGGCCAGGACTCACTGGCAGTTGGTGTGGCTCCCCTATTTGAATTTTGGACTGCACTGCAGCCCCACCTCTGGAGCCACCACTGGTCACAAGGGTTCAACTAGGGACCTGCCTTTCAAACACCTCAGCATTATTCTGATGCACAATTTCCTTTGTTGCAGTCTTCAGTCCACCAATATCTTCCTGCATGCACTATTGAGGAATGGAAGGGAACTAAGGACCTGATTCAGGTTGGTTCGCAAGGCTGCGTTTGCACGCAGCCAGCCGATGTTTGCAATCAGCGCATGCATATAAGACGCAGTGCACGTGCGCGAACCGGCAACAGCGATCGGGCAGTGATCGCAGTGAGCACGCAGAGTCTTCACACAGTGACTGACAGGAAGTGACCATTTGAGGGTGGTGACAGGGGGTGGTCAGAGAAACGCAGGTGTGCCTGGGCGTTTAAACACCGTTACAGGGGCGTGCATAATTAAGCCCCTGCAATAGCATACACTGGCAGAAGTCTAGATGGTGACGGGAAGTTTAGCAATTTCTGCGGTAGGGTCAGGTCAACCACAACTGTGCGGATGGTTTCGATGTTACTCAATGTTACTGATGTTATCGTTGACTTGCGGATGCATGTCATGGGAAGTGAGTGGCTTTACAGGTTACTTTATACTGCAGTATAAAACTGTTACTCTTCAATGTTTTTGACAAAACATTTAAAAAGTGTTGTTGAAGTTAGTATTATAATTTGGTAAAACTAGGTAATTGTGTTCATTGTAACTATAGATATGTACGTGGATTTTCAATATTGCAACTGTAATGGAATAGAGAAATGTGCACTGTATGAATATATCTTCCTATTTGCGGAAAGTGTGGCCCAGTGGAGTTGACTGAGGAAATGTTTCTGCTAAATAAAATTTATGATGTTTGTCAAAATTGTATTAAAATTCCTAAGTTGTGTAAAGTTTAAGGTTTAACTGGGGAACTTGCCTCTCTGAAAAGGTAATTTGAGGAAATATTTGTACACCCACCACCTTAGGTTAATGAACCTGTTAGACCACCAGGTAGAGTGGATTTTGGGTTGTCACACTGCATATTAGGATGCAGCACTCGGATCTGTGATGCGGTCAGGAGGCGGCAATTTTCACTATTATTACACCATATTAGTTGTACGGCTGTGCAATAATGTACAATAACGCACAATACCGTACAATACTGTACAATACCATACAACTCTGAATCAGGCCCATTGTTAATGTCAAATAAACAATTGAAATTCCCAGCCCAATTGAGGTGGGAAGCTCACCTTTTCCAGTCCTTCTCTGAGGGTGATTGTAATTCTATTTTGTTTCCATAAGTGTATATATTTTTTTAAACTATTGCATAGCTAGTATTTGACTCCAGATAGACTTCATAAACACTGGACTTCTCTTTCCAAATTTTGTTGGTGAAACTGCGAACAAATAGAGGATATTTTTAATGTGTATTATGTGTTTTGGGACTGTACAGCTCTAGGCTCCCTGTGGAGGAATATTTTTGTGTTGATTGCTAAAGTTACTGAGATTAGATTAGCCCCAGAGCCACTCCTGACATTGTTTCATGTATGTCAAGGCGATATCACTTCTGGTAATAAGTACATTATGGGACATATCCTAATAGCGACTAAAGCACTGATTGCATATCATTGGCGTACAGCTGTTGCGTCTAGTGTAGAATCTAAGGAACAATCCCATTTTGGTTTGGGTGAAGTGAATATTGGCCTGAGAAATGGCTGGCAGATGACAGCGGGAGGCCTGTTGGTTCCACTTCTAATGCCTAAGGTATTTTATTCTTCTGGTTTACACAAATATCTTGTATACCTGTATCCCTATTCTGTGCAACGCTGTTTATTTCTGATGTTATTATCTAATGTTAATATTATTTTGTTCTTGATTTCGATTTTATGTGACTTTTGGTTTTCAGTACTCTTGCCTGCAGGCTTAATTTATTCCTTTCCAACTTTAATGTTTATTTTTGTCTCTCCCGTTTTTCTGTGACAATTTAAACAAAAATTAATGTTGAAAAAAAAACATCTGAAGAGATTGGTCAGTGCAGTGTGCCCAGCCCCAGACTAAAATGTGACAACCACTCACAAGCCCAAACTGTGGATTGAAGCTGCTTAAATTCTGACTATCTTCCGTTTGCTGGCCACACCCTGTCGGACAGCTGGCTATGCCTCTCCATAGGTGACATAACAATAAGCCTCTGTTTGTAGCCCCAATAAAGACTAGTATGAGGGTGGATATAATGGTGTTAGTAGTAATCCCACCACATGTATCACTTGCATATTTTCCATTGAACAAGAATAAGTGCAATTACTGATGGAAGTAACCCTTCGGGCAATTAGCACAGACAAATGCAAAGAATTGATAGAGCAGTGTTAAGCAGGCCACACACTAGACCAACTTTCATCCAACCATCCAACTAGTTGGCTGGTTGGAATGAGAATCTGGTAACGTATGGGAGTAACTGATGATCAACAATTTGCTCCTAAATGGCAGAAAACAGATGAAAATGGTCGTTCAGACAAGTTTGTTAAATGTTTGATCTAGTGATGTGTGCCGGACCATTTTTGCTGGATTTGGATTTGGCTCTGATTCATCGTCCGGCTTTGGATTTGCATTTGCCAAACCTTCCGTGACTGGCTTTGGATTTGGATTTGGATTATTTTACAAAAAATTTACAAAAAAAGCTAAAATTACATTTTTTTTTGTTCCTATATAGTATTATTAACCTCAATAACATTAATGTCCAGTCATTTAAAGTCAATTTAGACCACCTCATAGCTCACAATATTGTTTTCACCAGTATTGAGCAAAGGATGCAGTGAGCTGGCTAGTTACTCAGCGACAGAGCAGCAGCACAGACACTGCAGTTTAAAGCACATCTATGAAACACACAGTATTTGTATACACAGTGGGCTATGGGCCACAGAGTCCCAGTGCTTGTATACACAGAGGGCTAAGGCCCAAGGAGATATGGTGCTTGTATACACAGAGTACTAAGGCCCAAGGTTTTATGGGTCTTGTATACATGGAGGGCAAAGGCCCAAGGAGTTATGGTGCTTGTATACAAAGAGGGCTAAGGCACAAGGAGTCCCAGTGCTTGTATACACAGAGGGCTAAAGCCCACGGAGTCACGGTGCATGTATACACAGAGGGCTAAGGCCCACGGAGTCACAGTGTTTTTAATTTATTTTACAAACAGAGGGCTAAG
Organism: Taudactylus pleione; assembly: GCA_031769625.1. Classification (NCBI taxonomy): domain Eukaryota; kingdom Metazoa; phylum Chordata; class Amphibia; order Anura; family Myobatrachidae; genus Taudactylus; species Taudactylus pleione. Next base: position 3,268,745 of record JAUIMM010000006.1, on the reverse strand, counting down.
TCCCACAGAGTCATGGTGCTTGTATACACAGAGGGCTAAGGCTCATGGAGTCACGGTGCTTTTAATTTATACACAGAGGGCTAAGGCCCACAGAGTCACAGTGCTTGTATGCACAGAGGGCTAAGGCCCAAGGAGTCACGGTAACCAAAATATATAGTAGCCCGGGCGCTCAAAGGAAAAAAACTCTTAAACAGTATTTCACTTCACCAGCTGTTTATATGGTGGCAAGCCAAAAAAGGAAAAACAACTAATTTAAAAAACAGCACTGTGAATATGAAAAAACAGATGTACCACAAATGAATAAAATAAAATGTATTTTAATAAAACATGTGAGTTATTACTCCAATAATAGATATTCAATGCTTGAAAAACATCACATAAAGTTAAAAAGCATGTCGATACAATGTAATGTGTAACAGTACTTAAGTATAATTAACCTGCAACAACAATAACAATATTTGTATCCAAAATCTCCCAAAATCAGCTTAAATATGAATGGATCTAATTAAATCCTCACAGCTGCGTCCAGCTGGAAAGGATTAGGTGTATCAGTTGTATTTGTAAACTTAATTACTTGCCAATAACTTGCTGCGTTAATGTAAAGTCTCCTCAATGTGTCAGTCAATGTCAATATTTATTTTTATCTTTGTACCTTTGAGTTATTAACACCATAGGGAGCAATCAGGTGGTGCAAGATGGAATTGTCCTTGGGCCCTCCCAGCCACCCTTATGTTGTATAAACAGGACACGCACACTTTAACAAACCAATCATTTCAGCGCCAGGGTGTGCCACACGACTGTGGCTGAAATGATTGGTTCATTTGGGCCCCCACAAAACAAGCTGGCAATTAATCTGTCCTTGCACAAACTGGCTCTACAGAGGCAAGATTTTTATGAACATCATCTTCTCCACATTTTGTTGAAGCAACCTCCTACGCCTTTCACTGATAAGGTTCTCGGCTGCACTAAACACTCTTTCGGAGTACACACTGGAGGGGGGGCAGCTCAGGTAAAATAGAGCCAGGTTGTACAGGGGCCTCCAAATTGCCTCTTTTTCCTGCCAGTACAGGTACGGACTGTCTGACATGCCTACTTGGATGCTGTCACCGATGTAATCCTCCACCATTCTGTCAATGGTGACAGTATCATATGCAGTGACAGTAGACATGTCAGCAATTGTTGCCAGGTCCTTCAGTCCGGACCAGATGTCCAAACTTGGTCCTGCCTGCCCTGCATCACTGCCAGCGGGTTGCTTAGGATACCTAAGTTGTTTCCTGGCAGCCCCAGTTGTGGGAGAAAATGAAGAAGGAGCTGTTGACGTGTCACGTTCCGCTTCAGCTGACACTGTTTTCACCAGCAGGTCTTTGCACCTCTGCAGGCTTGTGTCGGCCGGAAAGAGAGACACCATATAGGCTTTAAACCTAGGAATGAGCACGGTGGCCAAAATGTAGTGGTCTGATTTCAACAGATTGATCACCCTGGAATCTTGACAAAGCGAATGAAGGGCTTCATCCACAAGTCCCACATGCCGAGCGGAATCACTCCATCTAAGCTCCTCCTTCACTTTCTCCAGCTGCTTCTGCAAAAGCCTGATGAGGGGAATGAACTGACTCAAGCTGGCAGTGTCTGAACTGACTTCACGTGTGGCAAGTTTGAAAGGCTGGAGAACCTTGCACAACACGGAAATCATTCTCCACTGCACTTGAGTCAGGTGCATACCCCCTCATTTGCCTATGTCAAAGGTGGATGTATAGGCTTGAATGGCCTTTTGCTGCTCCTCCATCCCCTGAAGCATATAGAGGGTTGAGTTCCACCGTGTCACAACCTCTTGCTTCAGGTGATGGCGGGGCAGGTTCAAGAGTGTTTGCTGGTGCCCCAGTCTTCGGCTCGCAGTCGCTGAATGGCGAAAGTGGCCAGAAATTTTTCGGGCCACCCAAAGCGTCTCCTGCACGCCACTTCAAACAAAATAAAAAAATATTTTCTGTGTTTGTAAATTGTGTGCATTGTGGCTGCACGTGTATCAACAAAGGAGCAGTGCCAAGCATGCGCCTGTGTCCCATAAGTCTGTTAAAGGGTGGTGTAACCCCCAAAGTGCACTCCACAAAAAATAAACAATTCTTTTTTTTCTGTGTTTGTGTGCGAAATGTATGCGCAGTAGCCGCACGTGCATCTACACAGCAGCACCAAGAGTGTGCCTGTGTCATAAGTCAAGGGCCGGTTTGGACATCTGGTCCTGACTGAAGGACGTGCCAACAATGTAAATTTCTGACATGTCTACTGTCACTGCATATGAAACTGTTACCACTGACAGAATGGTGGAGGAATTATTTTCTGTGTTCGTGAATTGTGTGCACTGTGGCTGCACGTGCATCAACAAAGGAGCAGCACCAAGCGTGCGCCTGTGTCATAAGTAAAGGGCCAGCTGGCTTGTCCGTTAAAAAGTGCTGAAACCCCCAAAGTGCACTCCAAAAAAAATAAAAAATTTGTCTTTTTTTTACTGTCTTTGTGAATTGTGTGGGCTGTAGCCGCACCTGCATCCTCAAAGCAGCAGCAACAAGCGTGCATCTGTCTGTTAAAGGGTGGTGTAACCCCCAAAGTGCGCTCCAACCAAAATAAAATAATCTTCTTTTTTTCTGTGTTTGTGTGGGAAATGTATGCGCAGTAGCCGCACCTGCATCCTCAAAGCAGCAGCGACAAGCGTGCGTCTGTCTGTTAAAGGGTGGTGTAACCCCCAAAGTGCGCTCCACAAAAAATAAAAAATTCTTCGTTTTTTCTGTCTTTGTGAATTGTGTGGGCTGTAGCCACACCTGCATCCTCAAAGCAGCAGCGACAAGCATGTGTTTGTCTGTTAAAGGGTGGTGTAACCCCCAAAGTGCACTCCAACAAAAATAAAACATTTTCTTCTGAGTTTTTGAATTGTGTGCACTGTACGTGCATCCTCAAAGCAGCAGCGCCACGTGTGCGTCTGTTTGTTAAAGGGTGGTGTAACCCTCAAAGTGCGCTCCACAAAAAATAAAAAATTCTTCTTTTTTTTCTGTCTTTGTGAATTGTGTGCACTGTAGCTGCACGTGCATCAACAAAGGAGCAGCCCCAAGCGTGCACCTGTGTCCCATAAGTAAAGAGCCGGCTGGCTCATTTCTTAAAGGGTGGTGTAACCCACAAAGTGCACTAGTCTCCAACAAAAATAAAAAATTATTTTCTGTGTTTGTGTGCGCCTTAGCCGCACATATATGTAAATATAACATAAATGGAGGACCAAACTCTCTCCGATAAAAATAAAATAGGGAAAGATCAAGAACCACTTCCTCCTAGTGCTGAAGCTGCTGCCACTAGTCATGACATAGACGATAACATGCCATCAACGTCGTCTGCCAAGGCCAATGCCCAATGTCATAGTAGAGGGCATATACAATCCCAAATGACAAAGTTCAGGAAAATTACCTGAAAAAAAACATTTAAATCATCTGAGGAGAAACGTAAACTTGCCAATATGCCATTTACGACACGGAGTGGCAAGAAACGGCTAAGGTCTTTCCCTATGTTCATGACTAGTGGTTCAGCTTCACATGACAATGGAAGCCCTCATCCCGCTAAAAAAAAGTTAAGCTGGCTAAAGCACAGCGAAGAACTGTGCGTTCTAAGAAGATATCACAAATCTCCAAGGAGAGTCCAAGTGTGGTGGTGGTTGCGATGCCTGACCTTCCCAGCACTGGATGGGAAGAGGTGGCTTTTTCCACCATTTGCACGCTCTCTAATAGTGCTGAAAGGAGCACCCACAGTCCACTTGCTGATATGCAAATTGAAGATGTCACTGTTGAAGTACAACAGGATGAGGATACTGGTGTTGCTGGTGCTGAGGAGGAAGTTGGCGAGGAGGATTCTGATGGTGATGTTGTTTGTTTAAATCAGGCTCCGGGGGAGACAGTTGTTGTCCGTGGGATGAAAAAGCCCATCACGGTAATGCCTGGGCAGAAGACCAAACATTCCACCTCTTTGGTCTGGCAATATTTCTATCCAAATCCGGACAACAACTGTCTTGCCATATGTACCATATGTAAAGGTGAAATAAGTAGGGGTAGGGACATTAACCACCTAGGAACATCCTCCCTTATACGTCACCTGCAGTGCGTTCATAACAAGTTACTGTCAAGTTCAGAAATTTTGGCTAAAACCGTAAGCAGTCCAGGGACACCTAAATCCCTTTGTCGTGTTGTATCCAAGCACCTGCAAACCACACCGTCAACTCCCTCCTTGTCAATTTCCTCCTTAGTCAGGATTGGAAGTAGTCCTGCAGGCCATGTCACTGGCATGACTGACTCTCCTATCTGGGATTCCTCCGGAGGATCCTGCATTGCTACGCCTACTGCTGCCGCTGCTGATGTTGCTGCTGCTGGGAGTCATTCATCATCCCAGAGAGGAAGTAGGAACACCACTACTTTTACTAAACAATTGACCCTCCAACAGTCCTTAGCGAGGAGGATGAAGTACGACAGCAGTCATCCTGAAGCAAAACGTAAAACTGAGGCCTTGACTGCTATGTTGGTGTTAGACGTGCGTCCGGTATCCTCCATTAGTGCAGTGGGATTTAGACAATTGATGGGGGTAGTGTGTCCCCGGTTCCAACTCCCATCTAGATTCCACTTCACTAGGCAGTCGATACCGAGACTGTACAGAAACGTCAGAAAAAGTGTCCTCAGTGTCCTGAAAAATGCGGTTGTACCCAATGTCCACTTAACCACGGACATGTGGACAAGTGGAACAGGACAGACTAAGGACTATATGACTGTGACAGCCCACTGGGTAAATGTATCACCTTACGCAGCAACAACAGCAGCGTCACCAGTAGCAGCATCTCAGAAGCGCCAGCTTGTTCCAAGGCAGGCTACGCTGTGTATCACCGATTTCAGGTAGAGGCACACCGCCGACAACTTCTTAGAGAAACTGAGGGAAATCATTGCCCAGTGGCTTACCCCACTTAGACTCTCGTGGGGATTTGTGATATCTGACAATGCCACCAATATTGTGCGAGCATTACATCTGGGCAAATTCCAGCATGTCCCATGTTTTGCTCACACAATAAATTTGGTGGTGCAGAATTTTCTAAAAAGCGACAGTGGCATGCAGGAGACGCTTTGGGTGGCCCGAAAAATTTCTGCCCACTTTTGCCATTCAGCGACTGCGTGCCGAAGACTGGAGCACCAGCAAACACTCTTGAACCTGCCCCGCCATCACCAGAAGCAAGAGGTTGTGACACGGTGGAACTCAACCCTCTATATGCTTCAGAGGATGGAGGAGCAGCACCATTCTGTCAGTGGTAACAGTTTCATATGCAGTGACAGTAGACATGTCAGAAATTTACATTGTTGGCACGTCCTTCAGTCAGGACCAGATGTCCAAACCGGCCCTTGACTTATGACACAGGCACACTCTTGGTGCTGCTGTGTAGATGCACGTGCGGCTACTGCGCATACATTTCGCACACAAACACAGAAAAAAAAGAATTGTTTATTTTTTGTGGAGTGCACTTTGGGGGTTACACCACCCTTTAACAGACTTATGGGACACAGGCGCACGCTTGGCACTGCTCCTTTGTTGATACACGTGCAGCCACAGTGCACACAATTTGCAAACACAGAAAATATTTTTTATTTTGTTTGAAGTGGCGTGCAGGAGACGCTTTGGGTGGCCCAAAAAATTTCTGGCCACTTTCGCCATTCAGCGACTGCGAGCCGAAGACTGGAGCACCAGCAAACACTCTTGAACCTGCCCCGCCATCACCTGAAGCAAGAGGTTGTGACACGGTGGAACTCAACCCTCTATATGCTTCAGAGGATGGAGGAGCAGCAAAAGGCCATTCAAGCCTATACATCCACCTTTGACATAGGCAAATGAGGGGGTATGCACCTGACTCAAGTGCAGTGGAGAATGATTTCCGTGTTGTGCAAGGTTCTCCAGCCTTTCAAACTTGCCACACGTGAAGTCAGTTCAGACACTGCCAGCTTGAGTCAGTTCATTCCCCTCATCAGGCTTTTGCAGAAGCAGCTGGAGAAAGTGAAGGAGGAGCTTAGATGGAGCGATTCCGCTCGGCATGTGGGACTTGTGGATGAAGCCCTTCATTCGCTTTGTCAAGATTCCAGGGTGATCAATCTGTTGAAATCAGACCACTACATTTTGGCCACCGTGCTCATTCCTAGGTTAAAAGCCTATTTGGTGTCTCTCTTTCCGGCCGACACAAGCCTGCAGAGGTGTAAAGACCTGCTGGTGAAAACAGTGTCAGCTGAAACGGAACGTTACACGTCAACAGCTCCTTCTTCATTTTCTCCCGCAACTGGGGCTGCCAGGAAACAACTTAGGTATCCTAAGCAATCCGCTGGCAGTGATGCAGGGCAGGCAGGACCAAGTTTGGACATCTGGTCCGGACTGAAGGACCTGGCAACAATTGCTGACATGTCTACTGTCACTGCATATGATATTGTCACCATTGACAGAATGGTGGAGGATTACATCGGTGACAGCATCCAAGTAGGCATGTCAGACAGTCCGTACCTGTACTGGAAGGAAAAAGAGGCTATTTGGAGGCCCCTGTACAAACTGGCTCTATTTTACCTGAGCAGCCCCCCCCTCCAGTGTTTACTCCGAAAGAGTGTTTAGTGCAGCCGAGAACCTTATCAGCGAAAGGCGTAGGAGGTTGCTTCCACAAAATGTGGAGAAGATGATGTTCATAAAAATGAATTATCAACTCTTCCAGGGAGACCAGCCTCCAAAACGTACAGAGGGACCTGTGGTGGTGGATTGCAGCGGGGACGAATTAATACTCTGTGAGGATGAGGATGTACACAACACTGAAGAGGGTGAAGAATCGGTGAATGAGTAAGATGAGGATGACATCTTGCCTCTGTAGAGGCAGATTAATTGCCAGCTTGTTTTGTGGGGGCCCAAATGAACCAATCATTTCAGCCACAGTCGTGTGGCACACCCTGGCGCTGAAATTATTGGTTTGTTAAAGTGTGCGTGTCCTGTTTATACAACATAAGGGTGGCTGGGAGGGCCCAAGGACAATTCCATCTTGCACCTCTTTTTTTCTTTGCATTATGTACTGTTTGGGGCCTAGTTTTTCAAACTGCCATCCTGTCTGCCACTGCAGTGTCACTCCTAGATGGGCCACGTGTTTGTGCCGCCAACTCGCGCCGCTTAGCATAGTCATCTAGCTACCTTGGTGCAACCTTTTGGACATAAAAACACTATTGTGAGGTGTGAGGTGTTCAGAATAGACTGGAAATGAGTGGAAATTAAGGTTATTGAGGTTAATAATAGCATAGGAGCAGAAAAACCCACAAATTATGTGATTTTAGCTGTTTTTATGCTTTTTAAAAAAAAAAATACAGATCCAAAACACAAAACCCAGAACCCAAAACACGGAAGGGTGGTTTTGGCAAAATCAATTCAGATCCAAAACACGAAAAGATCCAGATCCAAAACCAAAACACAAAACACGAAAAGTGGCCGGTGCACACCCCTAGTCTGATCAGATAGGCTGCTGTACCAGCAAATAATCCCATGTATGGCATTGTAAATTATATAATGGGTTACCCACTGTTGTTGAGTACACTAACTAGTTCTAGTAACTTGAAGTGCTCTTTAAACACAGAACAAAAAGAATAGTTCTTCTATGGACTGTTGCGATGTAAATTCATGGCTGGCTCCTAGTTGCTTATAGCTGAGTTGTTAAAAAGAGCTGGTATCAGAATCAGAAACCAAGTCAAAGGTTTGGTACGCAGATAAATAGTTACAAATCTAACACTGGTAGCCAAGGGATTAACCATTGACAAGATAAAGCACAAAGTCTGGGAAATCAAAGCCAGAGTAGGATTCAGATAATACCAGGGTTCATAATCCAGGAACTCAAACAGTAGAGGCAGGAGACCAGGATTTAATCCAGGGCCCCAAACACTGGGAGCTTCCACATGTAGTACATCACCAATTCGGGGGCACAGTGGCATATGTGAACTGGGGGCATAATTCTGAGATTTACGCTAATGCAATCGCAATTGCTAAAATATGCTAATGCCTTCCAAAGCTTAATCGAGCATAGGCACGCCCACTGCTGCCTTCTTATATCCATCCAATGACATACAACAGCATTAACATCAGTAACATCAATGCAGATCAGACAGCAACACAGCTTGTAAGTCAAGTCTGACCTGCTTCAAACACTGCGGCTCTCCTGACATGCAGAGAGCTCTCATGCTGTGAAGGCTCATGCTGTGAAGGAGGTTGTAATGACTCATTTCTGCATGCCCATAAAATGGCGTCTACATGGTCAGACACGCCTGCTTTTTTAATGGTAGAAGCCCCCACAAGCTAGTTGCCCTGAGGCCCCCACAAACCTTATTTCAACCCTCCCAATAGGCTGCAGGGGATACACACTCTGATCTCTCTCCTGGGCTGGAACTGAGCTCTCCCTGGAATCCTTGGATTGTACTGGACTCATTTAGTACTTTCTGAAGCATGTACAGGATCTTTCTATATAGAGTATCTCTATACTAGTGTACTAAACAGGTAGTAAAGCAATAGACTGGCCAGGGAGGGTGCAAGGGAAGAAACCACTCCCCCAGTTTAATATTGGTGCCTAATCGGCACCTACTGTATGCCGACCCCTGCACCATCAGTGCAGTACTTGTTCCCAAAAGTTTTGTTGATGCTATATATTAATGACTTGATGCTGTCCATCAGCAACCAAAACAGAGGCCGGCAGTGCTGAAGAAGCAAACAGGACTGGAGGAACACAAGAAGAGAGCACAGTACAAATCATTGAGTCTGGGGTGGGGGAGCAGGGACAATGCAAAACATGCACAATACAGAACATACATATGGGGGTGTGGGAGCACAATATAAAAACAGAGATGTACAGTACAGGACACACAGATAAGGACAGGGGAAGAGCATCACCAATGTGGGGGCACTATGGCATATGTGAACTGTGTTTTCTGTGTGGCATAATGAAAACTGGAGCCACTGCAGTGCATTAAATACATTTATGTTACTGGAAGTATATACACATTGTACAGGTCATACATTTTTTAGGTGGAGGGGAGATTGCATACAGTAATACATATCAAACAGGCAAGGAATAAAGGAAATTACAATACAGGATAAACAGATCGGGGGAGCAGAAAACAGGATATACAGAAAGGGGGCATGTGGGGTATCTAATATGCCTTATAATGGGCACATTTTAAATACCTGGGCCTGGGGAACCTATTTTTTAATGTTTGCTCCACCTCATGTTAAAAGACAGCTATGCCACTGGTAGTGTATTTACCAATGAGGTTCAGCCCACAGAAACTCACTTAAATGACAATGACTGTCTCCCAATTCCTTTTGATCCAATGTAACTGTAGGGACACACCACAGGAAAATAAGCAAAGACCCCCACAAAAATATACAGACAGTAAGGCCCCACGGATATTGGGGATACTATTGAATATCAAATTATGTTCCTTTAAAAATCCACTCCTGGCCACTGTCTGTCTGCAAATAGGGATCTAAAGAGTTTTGCCAGCTGTCTTTAAAAAATCCCTTTCCTAACATTGGGGCTGATTCTGAGCCACATACAAAGTACCTGTTGGGCACCCAATGAAGCTAGATTTTCCTATCTTATGCTAATGTCAGATTCATACTTGTCTACTTTTAATTTTTCCTCCCCCGAAGAAGCCCGGGGAGGAGAAGCAGGGGGGCGATGATGGGGGCGGGGTCTGATGGGGCACATCATTAAGTCTTCACTAAATTGCCGCAAATAGCTCATATTTAAATAAGGGTGGGTAAAATGACACAATTCTTGTAGAATTGAATCATTAATCTCCACCCCCTACTTGGGGACCCCCGATCTACAGGAAAATTCTCCCTTTTCTGGCCTCTTCACTAGGAAGTGGGCAGGAATGTGGGAGAAGTGCCTACTCTACCGGGGGTGCAGGGGGTTACCCAAAACATTGTGAACCTTCCGTGACTTCCGGGACAGTAGGCATGTATGCAGTATCTGTTCAACTAATGCAGGAATTCATGTGTGAGCAAGTTAGAGATGAGCGGGTTTGGTTCTCTGAGAACTGGACCCACCCGAACCTCCAGATCCGAGATGAGAACCGAGCTAGGCTTGGGTTTTTCCACGTGACTCGGATCTGAAAATGAGGCAAAATGCGTCAGTCTCCCGCTGTCAGATTCTCACGGGTATTGGATTATATAAAGGTCCCCGTGATCAGTGCCATTTTCACTTCGGCTGTAGAGAGAGCCAATGTAGTCAGTTACTCTTAGTCTCTCAGTGTGTGTATCCATTCTGGGTCTTGGCCTGAAGGCTGCTGCTGTGTTGTCCATAAAGGGGCTTAGGCTGCAGTATAGGGGGGCTTCCTTCAGTGGGTGCTGCAGCTGCTGTGTCACTTGTCCTGTCAATTACAGTAACTGTGGCTGCTGCTTTGTTTTTGTCCTGTCCATCAGGCTAGGGATGCAGTCCATAGAGGGGTGCTGTGTTGTCCAGGGGGTACTCTGTCAATTAGGGGTGCTCTTCCCCAGTTTAAAAAAAAAAGTGGTTTTTTTTGTGTGTGTGTGTGTGTGTGTGCATTAGCAACTTAGCTGTGCTATTATTGTATGGTGACACTGTCGCAGTTTATCATCCACGTATTTGTGACTCTGCAGGTGGTCTGTCCGCACTCGGAAGGGTTGGTTTGTTGTCCGTCAAAAAGGGATGCTGTCTGTGTTGTTCATCAAGGGGCGGCTTCCTCATTCAGGGGTGCTCTTCCCCAGTGTAAAAAACCATAAAAGTGAAATTAAACTAATAATATCAATATCAAACCACAAAAAAAAACATTTTTTTTGGTATGTGTGCATTAGCAACTTAGCTGCACTATTATTGTACGGTGACACTGCCGCAGTTTATCATGCACTTATTTGTAACTTTGCAGGTGGTCTGTCCGCACTCAGCAGGGGAGCTTTGTTGTCCATAAAAGAGGGATGCTGTCTGTGTTGTTCATCAAGGGGCTTCTACCTCATTCAGGAGTGCTCTTCCCCAGTGTAAAAAAAAATATTGTTCGGTGACACTTCCGGTCAGACCGCAGTGTAAGTTTGATATAGAGGACAATCAAATGAGAGGAGAGCAGGAACCACATACCAGTCTTGCAGCTGCTGCCAGCAGTCATGATGACAATGCAAGGCCAGCAACATCATCTACGAAGGGCTTAAGTCAAAATCAAACAAGCAATGTTTTACAGTGTTAAAGAAAAAAAAATTAAAGCTAATTTAGCTGCAGAGATACAAAAAATTGGTAATATGCCATTTACTACACGACGTGGCAAGGAAAGGATAAGGCCTTGGCTTTTATATATGACTGGTGGTTCTGCATCTTATAATGATGCAAGCCCTTCTCCCTGTAGAAGTGTCAAAAAAATTAAAAACGCTAAGGCACATGAACCAACTGTGTGCTCAGAAAAGTCACAGATCCCAGAGGAGAGTCCAAGTGTGTCAGCAGTTGCCATGTGTGAACCTAACCTTTCTTATACTGTACTTGAAGAGGATCCAACTTCCACCATTTGTGTGCCCTCTGCAAATGTGTGAATGAGCAGCACAAGTCAACATGCTGACAGGAGGATGAGGAGGATATTTCTGTAGTTGGCGCTAACAAGGATGATGAGAATGCTGATGATGATGAGGATGTTGATGCCATGGACGTTGTTTGTGCTGTTGCCGAAGGTATGAAAAAGCCCATTGTTGTCATGCCGGGGCAAAAGACAAAAAAATCCACTTCTCATGTGTGGAATTATTTCCACTCAAATCTGGACAACAGTTGTCAAGCCATCTGTAACCAATGCCAAGCAAGAGTGAGTAGAGGTAAGGACCTTAACCATCTAGGAACCTCCTCCCTGTTATGTCACTTGCAGCGCATTAATCAAATCAAAAGTGTTTTTCAAATGCAGAAACTTTGGTTAAAAATGTAACAATCAGTCCAGTCTCACCTAGCTGCTCCCTTCTCTCTGTTAGATCCAAGTGCCTGCAATCTCAACCACCAACACCTGCATCATCATCAACATCCTCAATAGTGATCAGAAGTAGTCCTGCATCCAATTTCATAATAATGACTCCTCTCCTATCCTATCCTCAGAAGGATCCTTGAGTGCTATGCCTGTTGCTGCTGCTGCTGCTGCTGTGAGTGGATCTTCATCCCAGAAGGGGACCAGGAAGAAGATTATTTTTAGTAGTTTAACAAAACACTTGACTGTCAAACAATCCTTTGCAATGGGGAACAAGTATGACAGCAGTCATCCAGTTGCACAGTGGAGTACTGACGCCATAACAGCTATGCTGGTGTTAGATGTGCATCTAGTATCCGCCATTAATGCAGTGGGTTCTAGACAGTTAATTGAGGTCCTGTGTCCCTGCTACCACATCCCTTCTAGATTCCACTTCACTAGAATAGCAATTCCCAGTCTGTACAAGGACATTAAAAAAAAACCTTATTAGTGTCCTTCGAAATGGCATTGTGCCCACTGTCCACTTAACCATATATATGTGAACAGGGCAAACTAAAGATTACATGACTGTGACAGCCCTCTAGGTAGGTGTATTGCCTCCAACAGTGCAAACAGCAGCAGCAGCTAAGAAATGCCAGCTCACTCAGAGGCAGACTACTCTGTGTATCACCGGTTTCCGTAAGAGGCATAGCGCTGAGAACCTCTTAGAGCAGGGGTGGGGAACCTGTTTTCTGCTGAGGGCCATTTTGATATATATAACATTGTTCGCGACCTGGTGCAGGCCCGCGGGGGTGAGGCCAGAATGCCAGAATCGCCGATGATTACAGCAATGCCCAGAACATTCTGAGGATGCTCCGAGAAGCATGTAAGGGCAGCGGTGTGACTGTCTGAAGCGTCCTAAGGACGCTCCATATGGCACTGCTGCATAGATTCTGGCTGCAGGGTGCCATTCTAGGCACTTTGCTAACCAGATGAGGCTAGGAGAAAAAAGCTCAGAGGGCCAGACCAAATGATTCCGCGGGCCTTATACAGCTCCTGGGCCTAAGGTTCCCCATCCCTGTCTTAGAGAAACCCAGGGAAATCATTGTAAAATGGCTTACTCCACTTGGACTCTCCTCTGGATTTGTGATTTCTGACAATGCCAGCAATATTGTGTAAGCATTACATGTGGGCAAATTCGATCACATCCCATGTTTTGCTCACACAATTAATCTGGTGGTGCAACATTTTTTTAAAAATGATAGGTGCTTGTAGGAGATGCTCTCGGTCGCCCGAAAGATTTCTGGGCATTTTCGACATTCAGCAACTGCGTGTCAAAGAATTGCAGCACCAGCAAGAACTGTTGAATTTGCCCTGCCATCAGCTGAAGCAAGAGGTAGTAATTAGGTGGAATTCTACCCTCTATATGCTTCAGCGGATGGAGGAGCAGAAAAAGGACATCCAAGGCTACACTATGTCCTATGACATAGGGAGAGGAGCGGGAATGCACCTTAGTCAAGCGCAGTGGAGAATAATTTCCGTGTTATGCAAGGTGCTCAAACCCTTTGAACTTGCTATATGTGAAGTTAGTACAGACACTGCCAGCTAGAGTCAGATCATTCCCCTAATCAAACTTTTGCAAAAGCAGCTGGAGAAACTGAAGGAGGAGCTGAAAAGGAGTGATTCTGCTGAGTATGTTGGACTTGTAGATCAAGCCCTTCACTCACTTTGCCAGGATCTAAGGGTCGTCAATCTCTTGAAATCAGATAACTATATTTTGGCGACCATACTTGATCCTAGGTTTAAGTCATACCTTGTGTCTTTCTTTCTGATGAACATAAATCTGAAAAGATGCAAAAAGCTGTTGTTGAAAAAATTATCAGCTCAAGCGGCATGTGACACAGCAGCATCTCTTCTTTCAGTTTCTGCGGCTGCCAGGAAAAAACTAAATTTGCCTAAGAGACCCACTGCTGGTGATGCAGATCAGTCATCAAAACCTCATGACATCTGGTTGGGTCTGAAAGAACTGTCTACAATTAGTGACATGTCTACCATGACTTTGTCTGATATTTTCACCATTCAGAGAATGGTGGATGATTATTTTAGAGATAACATCCAAATAGGCATATCTGACAGTCCATATCACTACTGGCAGTAAAAAGAGGCAATTTGGAGTCCCTTACGCAAACTGGCTTTGCTTTACTTAAGTTGCCCACCCTCCAGTGTGTACTCTGAAAGAGTTTTCAGCGCAGCCGGGAACCTTGTCAGTGATTGGCATAGGAGGTTACTTCCCCAAAATGTGGAAAAGTTGATGTTCATCAAAATGAATTACAAATTCCACATGGAAGACCTTTACCAGCAATTAAGTAAAACAAAATACAGAGGCGCTTGTAATGTTGGATTCCAGCGGGGATGAATTAATATTGTGTGAAGAAGATGATGTACACACTGATGGGGATGACGATGACGACATCTGATCTTACCTATGTTGTAAAGCCAGTTTGTGTATGGGATTATTGCCACCAATGTCCACTATGCATTAGCATCTTGTTTTGTGGGGGTCCACACAAACCAATAATTTCAGCCACAAATGGCAGTCCCTGTTGCTGAAGTGATTGGTTTGTTAAACTGTGAATGTCCTGTTTCATATATACAACATAAGGGTGGGTGGGAGGGCCCAAGAACAATTCCATCTTACACCTCTTTTCTTTGCATTATGTGCTGTTTGGGGCATTGCTGCCTGATATTTTTAATTTTATGGTTTATGAATGTCCACAAATTGTAATGGCACAGACAGCATCTTTCATTAAAAAAAAAATTATTCTGAACCACCAAGTTGATGGGATGGGCAAATATGAGCAGCGGCACAGAGCATCTTCCTGCCAGGATGTGTACAATAAAGTGCAAAAACTTTTGATACAAAAATTTGTTGTGTATATTGGTCACATACATACATATTTACATGGTAAAGCAAGCTGAGGTAACCTGAAGCACGCCACCTGTTCTTGACAAATAACTTCCAGTAGGCCCAGTAAACATCACAGATGCTGGGAGTTCTAGTTCAGCCAGAGAACTACATGCTGCTTTCCTCTGATGTAAACAGCAAGTCTTGGTCCCATTATCCCTAATAACCTGTTAGTGCTGCCCACTGCTGTCACTTAGCTTAGTCAGCCAGCTAGCTGGATGCAACTTTTTGGCCCTAAACTAGATGAAAAAAACAATATTTTGAGCTGTGAGGTGGTCAAAATTTACTGGAAATGACTGGAAATAAATGTTATTGAGGTTAATAATACTGTAGGAACAAAAACAGGCCCAAATTATGTGATTTTGGCCCTCATTCAGAGCCGTTCGCTATTTGCGTTCGTTCGTTCAAAAACAAGGGGTGGCTATTCAAATGATCCGTTCGCACATTGCAGTCTGTTCACACCTCTAAGTCTGAACAAGCGAGCAAAACATACGCTCGTTTATTTGTTAAAAACGCCCCCTGGCCGCTCGCACCATACGTCATGTCCGCTATTTATTAGATTAATCGAGTACATCGAACAGGATATGAACTGCTCGCTATTCTTGTGGTTGGTTTTTTCAACCGCTATTTTGCGAGCAGTTCTGAGTTAAAAACACCAAGTGACGTGGTCAATGACGCTGCTTTATTAATTATGCACACCCATAAAACGCCCGTTTTGACCTTTAAGCGCGCCTGTGTTCTGATCTCCACTCCCCGTTTTCAAGCACCTTCCCCTGTTACCACCCACATACGCCTCATTCTGTCACTCAAAATAGCAGGCACTCGCTATATTGCGTACTAACGATTTTCGGCCACACTGACTGGTTCGCGCATGCGCACTAAAAACCGTATGCATGCGCAGATGTGCGAATATCGCTCGGAACGAGCGTACTGCCGCTAGCGAGTGGCTCTGAATGAGGGCCTTTAGCTGTTTTTATGATTTTTAAAGAAAAAATACATATCCAAAACACGCAAGGGGCAGTTTTGGCAATACCAAAACATGGGGGTCGGCGCACATCCCTAGTGCAAGTTTAAACCTGTGCCACCCATTGATTTTACACCAGCTGCTGCAATCTTCATCATTAGTATCTGCATTTGCACCAGCTCCAAGCAAGGCACAAGAGATTGATTAGAAAAGGCTTCCATTAGCTGTATAACACAGAGCTTTTGATACACACCCACGACGCTACTATGAAACTCCCATAGTGGTTACAAGCAATTGCATTGTCAGTACCCAGTTCCCCCTCTGGTCCCCACAGCCTGTAAAATGACAGCCAGGATCTCATTGGTTCGTACTTTGTCTCTCCCAAGGCTTTGAGAAAATCTCCCACTTAGTTTATCACATGTTTATCACATTTATTCTTACGTTTGTCTGCCGTGTGTGGTGTAGAGACTTTTTCTGGAATAACTCTGAGTATCTACCTCTGAATCAGGCCCTCAGTCTCATCTTTCTCTAACCTTCACTGCTCTGGTCTCTTTGTCAGACACTGTGGGCCTCATTCAGAGGCGGTCGGAGGATGCAAGCGGTCGCTCAGAAACTGGGCGGCCGCTTGCATCCTGACCGCCCGCTTCTGTTGCGGTCATTAGGCTGTGGGTTAACACCCACAGCTCTAACGACCGCTCCGGTGATGGTCGCGATGGTCAGATGGTGATGTCAGTGGGGCCTCCCCCAAACGGTAGGCGTTCCCATGGGAACGCCTCCGTTTGAGATGCCACCCCCCCCAATCAACATCGACAGCTCGCCCCCTTTGGATCGAGACCCGCTACGACCAGCGCTGTTCTGGGTTTTGTGTTTTGAATCTGTGTTTTCTTTTAAAAAAGCATAAAAACAGCTAAAATCACAGAATGTGTTGATTTTTCTGCTCCTATGCTATTATTAACCTCAAAAACCTTAATTTCCACTCATTTCCAGTCTATTCTGAACACCTCACAACTCACAATAGTGTTTTTATGTCCAAAAGGTTGCACCGAGGTAGATGGATGACTATGCTAAGCGACACGAGTGGGCGGCACAAACACGTGGCCCATCTAGGAGTGACACTGCAGTGGCAGACAGGATGGCAGTTTGAAAAACTAGGCCGCAAACAGTACATAATGCAAAGAAAAAAAAGAGGTGCAAGATGGAATTGTCCTTGGGCCCTCCCACCCACCCTTATGTTGTATAAACAGGACATGCACACTAACAAACCAATCATTTCAGCGCCAGGGTCTGCCACACGACTGTGGCTGAAATGATTGGTTCGTTTGGGCCCCCACAAAACAAGCTGGCAAATAATCTGTCCCTGCACAAACTGGCTCTACGGAGGCAAGATGTCGTCCTCATCCTCCTCATTCACCGATTCCTCACCCTCTTCAGTGTTGTGTACATCCTCATCCTCACAGAGTATTAATTTGTTCCCGCTGGAATCCACGACCACAGGTCCCTCTGTACGTTCTGGAGGCTGGTCTCCCTGGAAGAGTTGATAATTCATTTTATGAACATCATCTTATCCACATTCTGTGGAAGCAACCTCCTACGCCTTTCGCTGACAAGGTTCTCGGCTGCACTAAACGCTCTTATGGAGTACACACTGGAGGGGGGCAACTCAGGTAAAATAGAGCTAGTTTGTACAGGGGCCTCCAAATTGCCTCTTTTTCCTGCCAGTACAGGTACGGACTGTCTGACATGCCTACTTGGATGCTGTCACCGATGTAATCCTTTAACAGACAGACGCACACTTGTCGCTGCTGCTTTGAGGATGCAGGTGCGGCTACAGCCCACACATTTCACAAAGACAGAAAAAAAAGAAGAATTTTTTTATTGTTTGTGGAGCGCACTTTGAGGGTTACACTACCCTTTAACAGACAGACGCACACTTGTCGCTGCTGCTTTGAGGATGCAGGTGCGGCTACAGCCCACACATTTCACAAAGACAGAAAAAAAAGAAGAATTTTTTATTTTGTTTGGAGTGCACTTTGGGGGTTACAGCACCCTTTAACGGACAAGCCAGCCGGCCCTTTACTTATGACACAGGCGCACGCAGTCGCTGAATGGCAAAAGTGGCCACAAATTTTTCTGGCCACCCAAAGTGTCTCCTGCACGCCCCTGTCGCTTTTCAGAAAATTCTGCACCACCAAGTTTATTGTGTGAGCAAAACATGGGACGTGCTGGAATTTGCCCAGATGTAATGCCCACACAATATTGGTGGCGTTGTCAGATATCACAAATCCCCAGGAGAGTCTAAGTGGGGTAAGCCACTGGGCGATGATTTCCCTCAGTTTCTCTAAGAGGTTGTCGGCGGTGTGCCTCTTACTGAAACCGGTGATACACAGCGTAGCCTGCCTTGGAACGAGATGGCGTTTCTGAGATGCTGCTACTGGTGACGCTGCTGTTGTTGCTGCTTAAGGTGATACATTTACCCAGTTGGCTGTCACAGTCATATAGTCCTTAGTCTGCCCTGTTCCACTTGTCCACATGTCCGTGGTTAAGTGGACATTGGGTACAACCGCATTTTTCAGGACACTGAGGACACTTTTTCTGACGTTTCTGTACAGTCTCGGTATCGCCTGCCTAGTGAAGTGGAATCTAGACGGGATTTGGACCCGGGGACACACTACCTCCATCAATTGTCTAAATCCCACTGCACTAATGGCGTATACCGGACGCACGTCTAACACCAACATAGCAGTCAAGGCCTCAGTTATACGTTTTGCTTCAGGATGACTGCTGTCGTACTTCATCCTCCTCGCTAAGGACTGTTGGAGGGTCAATTGTTTAGTAAAAGTAGTGGTGTTCCTACTTCCTCTCTGGGATGATGAACAACTCCCAGCCGCAGCAACAGCACTAGGAGGAAGTGGTTCTTGATCTTTCTTTTTTATTTTTATTGGAGAAAGTTTGGTCCTGCATTTATGTTATGTTGATATATACGTGCAGCTAAGGCGCACACAAACAAACACAGAAAATATTTTTTTATTTTTGTTGGAGACTAGTGCACCTTGTGGGTTACACCACCCGTTAAGAAATTAGCCAGCCGGCCCTTTACTTATGGGACACAGGCGCACGCTTGGCGCTGCTTCTTTGTTGATGCACGTGCAGCCACAGTGCACACAATTCACAAACACAGAAAATATTTTTTTGTTTGGTTTGGAGTGCACTTTGGGGGTTACAGCACCCTTTAACGTTCAAGCCAGCCGGCCCTTTACTTATGACACAGACGCACGCTTGGCGCTACTTTGTTGATGCACGTGCGGCTACTGCGCACACAATTCACAAACACAAAAATATATATTTTTTTATTTTTTTTGGAGTGCAATTTGGGGGTTACAGCACCCTTCAATGGACAAGCCAGCCGGCCCTTTACTTATGGGACACAGGCGCACGCTTGGTGCTGCTCCTTTGTTGATGCATGTGCAGCCACAGTGCACACAATTCACAAACACAGAAAATATTTTTTTATTTGCTTTGGAGTGCGCTTTGGGGGTTACAGCACCCTTTAACGGTCAAGCCAGCCGGCCCTTTACTTATGACACAGGCGCACGCTTGGCGCTACTTTGTTGATGCACATGCGGCTACTGCGCACACAATTCACAAACACAGAAAAAATATTTATTTTTTTGCACTTGGGGGGAGCACCCCTGATGGACAGAGCACCCCCTGGACAACACTACAGCACCCCTTTAGGACTGGGACATTGCACAGGACTTTGGAGTGGACACAGTCCCTATGGACAACTGACTGCACAACACAGTCCAGCCAGCCCCTATGGACTTTGGAGGAGTGGACACAGCCCCTATGGACAATAGCAGCACAGCACAACACAGCCAGCCCCTATGGACTTTGGAGGAGTGGACAAAGCCCCAGTGGCATAACTAGGGCAGGGCGAGCGGGGGTGCGTGCCCTGGGCGCCGTTGGACCGGCGGCGCAGGGGGGCGCTGCCGGCCACGGTACCGGCCCGCCCACCCTAGTTAGCCAGTGTAGCGCCGACCGCAATGAGTGCGGTCAGCGCTACACATTTACACAGGACCGGCACTAGGCTTCCAGCGCCGGTCCTGTGCTGCATACCTGAGCCCGCTCCCTCCCCCTGAGCGCTTGCCCAATAGCGCTAGGAGGCGGGCTCAGGCTGTGCATAACACACTCATCACCGCCAGCGCTGGCAGCGATGCGTGTGTTAAACAGCAGCCAATGAGAGTCAGATAGTCTCTCATTGACTGCTGCAGCGCCTACTGCAAGAGCCGGACTTCCGTCCGGCTCCTGCAGTTGGTAATGGGACAGACATCATGACGTCTGTCCCATAATGCTGAGCGCGCCAGCCCGGGAGGACTGGCGGGCGCAGGCGGCGGGAGCGACGTCGCAGACCGGAGCAGCAGCAGCGTGGATTCAGGTAAGTATATTTTTATATATATATATATATATTTTTTAAATCTATCTGCACTACTGGGGGCACAATGGCGGAGGGGGGTTGCTACTACAGGGGGGACCTCTACTGGGGGTGGGGGCACAACGGGGGAGGGGTGGCTACTACTGGGGGCACCATTATTGGGAGGACCTCTACTGGGGGGGGCTACTACTGGGGTATTTAATCGGGAGAGGGAACCTCTACTGGGGACTACTGCTTGGGGGGGAACTACCACTGGGGGCATTATAAAAGGGGCCTACTACTAGAGGCACTGCACTCGGGGGACCACTACTGGGGGCAATAATAGGAAGGGCCACTACAGGGGGCACTGGATAGGGGGGATCACCGGGTGCCTGCATAAGGGGACCACTACTGGGAAAACTGCGTTGGGGGGACTACTGCTGGGGGCACTATATAAAAGGCACTGCATAGGGGGAGGGACTACTACTGGGGGCACCATATAAAGGGCACTGCATAAGGGGATACTGCTACTGGGCGCACCGCATTGTGGGGACTGCTACTGGGGACACTGCATAAGGGGGAACACTACATGGGGCACTGCATTTGGGGGGGCATTACTAGGGGTATTGAGTAAGGGGAAATAATTGGGGGCTGTATAAGGGGGACCACTACTGGGGATACTGTATAAGGGGCACTACTATGGGCCTGCATAAGAGAGACCACAACTGCATACTGGGGGTACTGTATAAGGGGTACTACTGGGGTTAAGGTGCATATGGATAGGAATGTTCAGTGTGAAAATAAAGGGGTGTGTCATGTCGACACACCCCATTTTTAAGTGACCACACCCATATTTTGCCGTGCGCGCCGAAGGCGCACGCACATCGGAGGGGGGGCTCCCTTTTCAAATTTTCCCTGGGCTCCAAATACCCTAGTTACACCACTGCACAGCCCCTATGGACAACAGCAGCACGGCACAACACAGCCAGCCCCTATGGACTTTGGAGGAGTGGACACAGCCCCTATGGACAACAGCAGCACAGCGCAGCACAGCGCAGCACAGCGCAGCACAGCACACTACACTGCACTACACTACACTACACTACACAGCCCAGCCAGCCCTAACTCCCACCCTCCCTCTTCACTGTCCACAGCCGAGTGAGAAAATGGCGCCGACGCGGGTACCTTATATAGAATCCAAAACCCGCGAGACCCGGAAGGCGGGATGATGACGTTTTGCCTCGATTTCAGATCCGAGTCAGGCGGGAAAAGTCGAGCCTGACTCGGATCGGCCTCGGATCGGGGGGCTCGGGGGGGTTCGGATTTCAGAAATCCGAGCCCGCTCACCCCTACTTATAACCAATGCAGGGAAATTATACTAATGATCTCATTTGAATGTACATATTTCTGTTATTTATATATATAACAGCTTCATAACGGGGTAAGGTGCAATCAAGGAGATTGCTAGACTCTTCAGGGAGTCAGGGAGATTGTTACTATTACAGGGAGTCTCCCTGACATGCAGGGAGAGATGGCAAGTATGACCTACTCCCTCACACTTTTTCCCAACCAACTATTACTATCTTCCAACTGCCATTTGCCCTCCTAACAACACTTTTAAGACGTCCTCCTGACTTAGGGCCTGATTCAGCATGGATCGCTATTCTGCTTATACGCACGCAACTGCGTTGCTAATATCAGCGGTGATATTTAAAAGATTGCATTTCCATTGTGATCGCACATGGTGTGATCATATCTGACACAAATGGTGCTTCCTGTCATGAGTCTTCATAGCCTCTGCGTATGCAGTTCTGAACAAAACGTCTGGCTTGCACACGAACGCTGCGATGCATGCGTAGGGCGAATTAACCGACCGATTGTGTGCATATTAGCAACTGCATTCCTTGCTGAATCAGGCCCTTATACAGCAGCTGTAGAGGCTGCTAGTTAGTGTAGTCTGTGGTTTTCCTGTGTGATGACATCTGCATTCGCTGTAGCACAGTGCTCAGTTTCGGAAACAATCCCTTGCATAGCAAGTTATTACACTAGACTGTACTGTATATAGCACTTATTTTGTAGACACTACTAGTGCCTAATGATCCATAGGCTTATCAGGCTGAAACCTAGGGTGCTGTGACTTGGGGGCGGTGGCACTTCTGAGGCCACCAGGGACTTTCTTTCATCTGAGTCTCGCCATTAAGGCATTGAAATATCTAGTGTAGCTGCAGCAAGCTCATCCTTTCTCTCCCAGGCAGTAAGAGAAACTATGCTCCAAAAGATAAAGAGGAAGAGACGGCCATCAGAATGTAAACCATTTACAGTGTGTAATGCATGGTCATTCTTAGTAACCTGAGGGTTACTCGGATTGCTGACGTTCATGTAGTTGATTCAATGACTGCTTTTCCTGAAGCAGCATGGTATCAGAGAAGCTGGCAGCGGGCATTTTATTACTTTGGACGCCTCCTGCGGTTTTTACATATTGTAGTACAGCTGCTGTGTACAAAGAACCAACGGCTCTGCTACAGTGTCCATTTCTGAATCAGATCCTCTATTCTCTGGGGTAGATGTAATTGCAATATAATAGGAGAACTAAAGCTGGGTACACACTAAATGATGAGTGTACCCAGCGATATGACCGGCGACCCCCTGCTGACAGGCCAACATATAGGGTGGCAGGTACACACTAGACGATCCGGTACCTGACCACCCTGCCGCTGTATGGAGTCGTCAGCCGCATCGTCAGGTTTAGCTGCATGTAGGGCCGACCTGACGATGCAGCTGATGACCCCACAGGAGCGCACACCGCACAACATAGTGGGTACTACTTACTAGACAATTTTGGGGATTTGTCTTTCCAATCCGTCAGAATCGTGCAAATCACTCAAAAAATCATCTACTGTGTACCCAGCTTAACTGTTTGTGCTGAGTTGCTGTCACTCTAAAGGGGCCTATCCATTAGCAGACCTGAAAGTCTGGATGTCTAAACATTTAGACCTTCAGGTTGCCGAGGTGCGGTGCCCGCACTGAACGGTGTTCACTGAACGTTATTCAGTGCAGAGCCCGACCTCCTATCTCGGAACATGGGGAACCTGACGAGTGTCGTCAGGTTGACCAGCATGTTCCGTAGACAGTTAAGGACAGCAAGGACCCAAAATGCACGTGTACGCGCATCGCTGGTCCTTGCCGGCTATCCATTTCCTGTGAACAATGCGACCATAACCTCCTGGTTTTGGGCGGATTGTTCACAAAGTCGGGTAATGGATAGGCCCCTTAACAGATGTGTTTGTGGCAATCATTATAAACATCAACTACAGACTCATTTAATTTTTGCAGAATTGCCTGCACTATTGAGAAACCGTGTTGAGACTAGAAATTACAGTGAATATGGATAGATTTATTTCTAGGCATGTGATTTAAAGAATCTAAAAGAACACTATATTGATTGCTAATGGGAGTTTACCAAAGCACACCGTAGCTTTAAATATTGTAGAAAACTGTTAAGTTACTATACTTAACTATCAAAATATCTCACACAATATTGTGATATACAGTACTCCATGCTATCAGAGGTCTAATAAAGGTGTCAACTTGTATAACATGTCAGGGAAAATATCTTATTTTAGTAAAATCAATAAATGCACAATATTTGAGATATATTATAGCCTGCAATTTGCTTATTAAAAATTATTTACAAGGGTGGTGAATAAATAAGGTAACAAGACCTCTCATTGCGTAATTTTTTTCAACTCGTATATACATACAGTATATATATATACTGTATATGTATAATTGATAGTTTGACCTTGGCACAGATTATTTTTCCACATAGCCCCCATACTTGTCTAAGCATTTGTTCAAATTATACACCAAGGCATCTATCCCGGCATAGTAGAAAACAGTGTCAAACGACATGACGGTTTACTTAACTTCACCGTCAGTTGCAGATCGCCTTCCAGCCTGGTGGTTCTCCAATGGTCCACAGAGAAGGAAATCACTCGGGCAGGTCAGGGCTGTAGGAAGGATGGTCCTGTACCTCCCAATGGTAGCGCCGTAACAACTCACAAGTGCAATTCGCTGAGTGTGTCCTGGCATTATCGTGCAGCAATACGATGCCTGTTCACAGGAACCCAGGTCGTTGTCGATGAATTTCCCTCCACAACCGTCTCAATGTGTCACAATAGTGGTCAGCATTCACACAGTATCTTCCTTGGTGAGAAAGTCAACAAGAAGCAGGTCCTTGTGTTCCCAAACAGGGTGACCTTCTTTGCTGATGGAGTTATTTTGAATTTCTTTGAAGGTGGGGATGATGCATGTTTCCATGTTATGGATGCTTGCTTTGTCTCCTGTGTCACATTATGCACCCAACTTTCATTGCCTGTAACAATATTCTGCCGGAATATTTCCACATTAAGTGCACGAGAGACAATCCCATCTTATTGGTTTTGTGAACTTCTGTGAGTAGCTTCGATTCCCAGCATGAACACTTTTTCCTGTATCCGAGTTGCTCATGAACGATGTTGTGCACAGTACCAACTGAGATATTCAGTTCATCAGCAATATCACTAACTTGAGTGCGTCTGTCCTTCTGAATCAAACCTTCAATGCGGCACAAATTTCATCTGTGGTGGACGTGCTTGGCCGGCCGGATCGCTGCTCATCTTGAACATCTGTTCTGCTGTTATCAAAGGCAGTGCACTGCACCCAAACCTGTTTCTGGGACATGATGTTATCACAGTACACTTCGACACATTGGCGATAAATTTCAGCTGTTGATGTTCCCTTTAGCTGCAAAAAATGTATCACACTACACACCTCAATGTTTCCATGTTTCCACCAGCCCCGCAATCTTACAACTGATGTTGGGACAGTGTGACTGATATTATACACTGTTCAATGGTGGTTATGGGAAGAAGTGGTCTACCTGCTCTGACCTGGTGGGAAATTAGAATGAAATAGAGAAAATAACACATGTGAGAGGTCTTGTTACCTTACCTATTGAACCACCCTCATAAATAGAAGATTAATAAATGTCATACTTTCTTCTGTAGTATATATGCATGGGAAAGACTTCTCTGCTGAAAATGTTGATATTTAATTTCCCCAAAATAAGATGCACAGCCTAATGCTGGTAACACACTGATAGATATATCGGCCATTCCATTGAACAAGCAATATATATGTAGTTTAGTGTATACTCGATATGTCTGTGAACGATGTCGTTCACATATATAGAATATATATATATATATATATCGGATTTGCCGTGCAGCACAGTCAATGCAGATATATCTAACAGATATATCTGTGCATCTGGCTGTGTGTACGGGCGACCCCCCGACCTCCCTTGCACTTGCTGCAGGGACCGCTGGTGGCTGACATCCCAAATGGGCAGGTAATTTAAATGCCTGCCCAGTTGTGATGTCAGTGCAGACACATCAAGCTGCAGATTGATAAATGTGTATTGGCATACCAATCAGGAGCTCGGTCTGCACATGCCTGAATCGCCAGATATGTCGCCCACGTGTGTACCCACCTTAAGTGAATATAAATGTGTCTACTGCTGATATTCATTATACTTGCCACAACAAAGTGTATTATATTATAAATATTATGAAAATAAATAAGCAAACATTATTTTTTTATTCACAGATCACTTATTTTCAAGTTTTTAATGTTTTGTCTTATTTTGAGTGAAGAATAATCTTTTTAATGCAAATCAAAATACTATCTGTATTTTATGACAGTCACTAGGATGTCCACTGTATTGTATAGCAGTCCCTAGTAAAGTGCCTGAATTATATGATGATCACTAGGATGCTCTGTGGATTGTATTGTATGGTAGTCATTAAGATGCCTTCTCTATTGTATGGTGGTCTCTGAAATACTCTCTACTGTATGTTGTATTTCTGTGTCTGGAATGCTTCCTGTATTATATATGTGTCCCTAAATTGCCTTGTGTTGTTGTGACTTCAAATATAAACATTACTAATGGGGATTGGGGGGTGCTATGAGTTTATTAGCCAAGGGCAGTAGGAACTCTTAATCAGGCTCTGGACACTGCTGTTAATCTCTGAGTTCTGATTATAGTAGTCCCCTGGAACCACAAAATTATTGGTTTGAACTAGGGATGTGCGCCGACCCCCGTGTTTTAGTTTTGGTTTTGGATCTGTATCTCCTTCAAGGTTTTGGATCTGGATTTGGTTTTGCAAACCACCCTCAAGAGTTTTGGTTTTGTTTTTCTGATCTGGATTTAAAAAAAAAAAATAGATAAAAACTTTTAAAAACAACAAAAATCATGTCATTTATGCAAACCAAAACCCATAATTCGGATTTAAAATCTGAATTCCGAACCACAAATAGATCAGAACTACAACCTGGATTTACCTGAATCTCCTGAGGAGATTAGAACTGCGACTCGGATTTACCTGGATTCTTGAAATTCGGGTGGATTCAGATTTCTGGAGAACCGAACCGCACATCTATAGTTTGAACTCAGTAAAGTAAAAATGTATTCTGTGTTTACAGTCACAATGAAATTACAGTACAACTGAATAGCCTGTTCCATTAGCCACTGAGCTACAATTAATTAATGAATTTAAAAAAATCAAGAAATCCTCAGTGATTAGCTCAAATATATTCCCATAATCAGCACAAATGGTTGAATAGTATAATTGTGAATCGTGTCAATTGTTCCCCACACTACATACATTATAAACTCACTTGGGTAGCACCACCTTTACCTTCTGTTTCATTTCATCATAAATTATTTCTTTGTATCATACTCCTCTCAATGTACATCACTACAGTATGTAAAATGTTGTATTTGCTCATTTTCAGGTATGAATTATTACTTGGCTGTCATTCCATTTCTTGGGGCTTTTGATGCAGGATTATTTGAAAGTTTTCCATATGAATTAGACATTTCCCCTCCAGAAGAATTTGAATTTGACTTTTGCTATAACATTACAGAATGTCGCCTAACATCTCCTCGTGCAATGGATGGATGGACGGCTTTTTTTAAGGTAATCATGATCTCATACCTTAAAATAAATTATATTAATATACATAGATTATGTACTTTTTAATTCTACTGCCTTATTGTCTCTTCTTTTAGGGCAATTTTCTGTATCACTCTAAGGGGGGAATTAAATTAGGAAATTGTACCCTGCAGCTAATTGAACACGCAGCCCAATTCAATTACTGTAACTGCAGGAACCCCGAATGCTAAACCCTTTGGCCCATGCTAAGTAGCTGGATTTTTCCTCAACCTCAGGAGCTGTGAGGAAAAATCTGTGTTAAAAAATGTTGGCGAACAGTTGGAAGCAGTTTGATAGTGTAAAGCTATAACTATGCTTCCTGGTTTGGGTCCCTGGCAGCCAATGTGCATGCTTGGCCATTGGCCGGCACATGTGTCACCGAAGGCCGATGGAAAGGGAGTGGGAGGTCGCCTCTCCAGAAGATTTTGCGATATAGTAGACCATAGGCCACTATAGAATAATGCCATCTGGAGATGTATCTTATCTGAACTAATGTTTTGCATTCCAGAGCTTGGAAATCCGACAATACGGCAGCCCCCAGAGATGGGGGCTGCAGCTGCTGTTGGAAATGGAGGGACTTCCAAGGTACATTCAGTGAATACCTAATATTTGTGAGTATCTCCTGAAAACGGCAGTTTTCAGGGAATATCGCACCAATATTATTTGATAAATAGACCCCTAAGTATGACTGAGATTTGTGCAGATTTCTGGATGTTAGTTGATAAGGCTGTAGACTTGGCTCCCCATGATGATACTGCAGGAGAATTATTTTGCAGCTTGAAAGTTAGCTATTTGTTTTAGTTATTTAGTTATTTTTTTTATGAAAACCCTGTCTCATCACAAAAAAGTTTAAATCTGTAGAAAAGCCACCTGCTATTACAGATCAGGTTACTTCACAATGGATTTATTATTGACATTCATTTGTAAGGTACTACAGTGCTGGACAGTGGAACAAACAGAAAATATAGTAAATTAAAAAGAGACAAGGTAGACATCATAAAGCCAGACATGAAATCAAAGAGGACATGGTCAGTACAGGGATTTTTAGAGTGGTACATGGGTGAGATGAGACAAGACTGCAACATCAGGTTTGCCACAACATTTATAATGGATATATCTGGGGATAAATGGGTGAGATGATTAAGAGAAGATTACAGTATTACAAATGCCGAGTGAATTGAGAAGATATTTGATTGCATCTTGGTAAGAAGAGGATATTTTCTGTACATTTTCCAAAGGTAGAGGTAACAGGAGAAATAGACTATATGTGAGGAATAAAGTGTGACACCAGAGACTTGGAAATTGTGGTGTTATTGGCAACGAAGGATAGCTCAGGTGGTGATTCTCGTAGGTGGGAAGATCATAAGCTCTGTTTTGGATATGTTGAGCCTTAGGTATCAGTGGGACATATGCAAAAACAGAACATAAAAAATGGTTACATGACATAACATAGAAGGTGTGAGGTCAGCAGAGGAGAAGGAGAATTGTTTGTCATCAAATATGTCAAGTCATGTGAAAAATGCAGAGAACTTAGATCTAACTCTTTGGGACCCCAACAGGTAGTCAAAATGGAAAGTTTGCTGTATCTCCCAGATAAGAGAAATTCAATAGCTATGTGTCACTGTTGGTATGAATTATTTTCCTCACTTGATGTAGCTGGACTCCTTAGGCTGGAACCAACATTATTTGAGTGCTAGTTCTTTAGCCAGATTATGGCGAGGTACTGACAGGGATGAGGCGGCATAGAATTGTTCACATGGAAACAGTCAGACTGGTGTAGGTGCAGACAGGGATGAGACAGCAAGTCTTTGGTACACGTGGAGCCAAATCAAGGTAATAAGGCTGTAGCAAGGAACCAGGAAGCTTGAGAGGATTAGCAGATATGATCTGACAGCGGGAAAATAATTAAGCACTTGGAGTGCTGGACTGATCTGAAAAATGAGGAAGGTAATGAAGGGGAATTAATAATTGTAGAGGGAGAGAAGTTTCCTGGAGGCAAGGTTTTCATAAAAGTGTGGTGAAAGTGTGCAGAAGAAAGAGAGAAGGTAAATTGTGAAACTGCATGTGGATGATGGTGTAGGTAGGATAGGTAATGAGAGAATGAGGAGAAAAAGTGATCAAAGTTGTGCAGGGCAACAGAGGAGATGGAGGCTCTTTCACCACACCCAAGCTAGAGCAATGGTGGCAGTAATATTTGCAGCTTGGACACTTGGCCCAGGATTCTGACAGATGGGCTTAGTAGATCCAGCAGTTAAACAGAGAATGCAACAGCAATCACAGTTGAGCTCAGTGGGGCCAAGTCAATTTTCCATGATGTACCTATACTACAGTCACAAAATCACTTCTCTGCATTGTACCTTGGCTACTTTTTCCTCATATCTATAGAGATGCACAGCAAAATGAGGATTGCTAACCCCAATAAATGGTAATGTTTGCATCTGGACACTGTGGGGGCACATTGCAGAAAACTGAATTGCTATGCAGGAGATCCTGATAACAGTTTTTTTTTGTGGCCACACTTTTAAGTGTTACAGTGTATTTTGTCAACAGTTTACACACATTTTCAAAACGTTATTTGTGTTTGAAGAATAAGTGAGAAAAAGAGCATAGAGTTTATGTATAGCTGACTGTAACTGCCATTAGCATGCCATACGTACCATATATACATGAAAGATTAGTGTCCAGTTTATAGTCAAACTTGCTGACTGCATGCAAACAAATTCCCAGGGCCAGATTAAGGTTTGTGGGGGGCCCCAGGGCAATTACGTTGTGGGGGGACCCTCCAAGTCACACAGCTCCTACCCCTCCTTAAAGCACCACACAGAGACTACCCCCCCCCCGGCCACATGAATACATGGGCAAATGCAGGATTTTCTTTGGGGGTGGGGGTCCTCAATATAAATATACATATACAACCTACACTCACACATAAACAGTATACACACACTAACACATATACACATTAACACATACGTACACACACTAACACATAAACACCATTACACATATACACACAGAATCACATACATACACATACATACATATGTGTGTTTGGCCCTGGGATGACTGACCCGTCGCTGCCCCTTAATCCAGCCCTGAAAAATACTGTAGCTTTTTCAATTCCCAAGAAGTGTTTTTGGCTAGTAAGCCTGTATTACCATCTGTAAGGCCATCTATATAATGTGATTAGGCTGCAGGAGTAACTGATATAGCATCGCAGTACATAACTAAATAATGTTTTCAATCTGTTACTTATTATTTTGTAGCATTGCAATCGGTGCCAAATGTCATATCATTATTGTGTTTCTTACACTAACATTTACATATTTTTTTTCAATTTTTTCAATACAGTATATTAAAACACCAAACCAAATATCTAACAACTCACTGCCACCATTATCCAAAGAAGAAGGGTTATTATCCTATATGTGGAGGGCTCATGTGGAGTCTATTAATGTTGCATTGCCGAGGTGCTCCAAAAGGTAACAGAAAGCAAAATGACTACAAAAGCAGCACATAACATAACAAAAACAGTTATTGCTAGAAGACTAATCATGGTTTGCAATTCCTTAACAAAACTCAA
The DNA here is from genome assembly GCA_031769625.1 of Taudactylus pleione. Taxonomy (NCBI): domain Eukaryota; kingdom Metazoa; phylum Chordata; class Amphibia; order Anura; family Myobatrachidae; genus Taudactylus; species Taudactylus pleione. The sequence goes on along the minus strand of JAUIMM010000006.1, from coordinate 3,237,792 downwards.
TTAGTACTTACAGTTGTTATAAAAATAGCTCCATTGTTTTTATTTTTTTAATAGATAGAGTAACATAGTCTAGTAGAAGAGATATAGAAACATTTTGTAGAAGGAAAACAAACTTGTTTAGAAATAATTTTTATTGTCATTGTTTTTATTGTATCCTTCTCTTTACTACTCAGTCATAACAAGATAATAGGGAGATCTTGGAAGAGTGTGTAGGTGTAAGGTAATGACTATAAGAAAATGGGAAAAGGTATTGCTTAAAAGAGGGTAAGCAGTGAACTAGTAAGTTTATATAGTATGTGGTTTATTGAAACATGCATCAGCATATACTGAATTTAGGTTACCTGGGTGATTGCCCCTCAACTACTGCAATTTACTGCTGGATAAAAAAAGAGGGATTATCATGTTGTAAACATCATGGTTAAATGAGCCATGATAGGATGGATCACAGGGTGGCCTTGGTAGATTAATATTTTCCCAATTTCTTTATTTAAAAATGTTAACACAAATGTGTGAACTAGTGACACGGGATGTAGTTACCATCCCGGCAGCCGGGATGCAGGTGCTCAGAATACTGGCGCCGGAATCCCAACAGCAGTCAGACTCTTGACCACCGGCATCCTGACGGTAAGTATTAGGGTTAGGAGGTGGGTTAGGTTAATGGTTAGGGGTTAGGCGTTAGAGGGGGGGGTTAGGGTTAGGCTGTGGGGTGGGAGGGTTAGGGTTAGACTGCAGGAAAGGTGAGTTAGGGTAAGGAGGACGGTTGGGAGACTTGCCTAATTGAGATTCTGACTGTTGGGATGCTGCTCTCGATATTCTGACCACCCAGCATCCTGGGCATCTGGATCCTGTACCTAACCCGGTGACACAGGCAAACTTCAATATGATTACCAAAAAAGGTGACATCAGATTTTGTTAGTTTTCTTTATTTTGTATTTCTTTGTCAATAATATACTGTACTGTATGTAATTAAAAATATCAGTATAAAGAAGAGGTTTCTAATCTCTTTGGCTAATAACCAAATGAATGAACCCATTAATCATTTGTTTAGTAATGTTGTACTTCCTTTTGTGCACTGCAGTCTAAATATTTTGCTAAAAATAAATAAAATAGAAAATAAGCATGATATCAGTTATCAGTATAACAGTAGGGTTGTGTACGAAATCCCGGCGGTCGGGATGCCGGCGGAAGGGATGCCGGCGGTCAGAATACCGACCTCCCCGCGCCTATGCCTAACCCTCCCCTTAGTCCCTAACCACTAACCCTAAACGTAACCCTGTGCCTAACCCTAATACTTACCGGCAGGGATGCTGGTGGTCAGGATTCTGACACCGGTATTCTGAGCACAAGCATCCCGACCGCTGGGATGGTGACTGCATCCCTAATAGTAGCACATAGTTACCATGAGACTCATCCACACTTTATGATTCTGAATATTGTATGTTGTCAATACAAAAGGCTGTTTGCACATATTTTACTTTTTCCTAACATGTGCGAGTGCCCTTATATTAAGGCTGCATCTAAAAAAACGGATTTCTCCAAAGAGAATTCTGAAGGGGAGGCAGGATGTTTAAGGGGCTACACCTCAAAAGCTATAGGAGGTACCGAGTTGAAATTTGGTAGGGGCGGGTAGAACTGCCGCACGGTGCTGCATGCCAAATTTCAAGGCCAAAACATAAAAATGAGGACATGGGAGTAATCTAAAGCTCCAACTGTCACTTTTTTCTGACACTCTCAATTAGGAACCCTTTTCTGCTATACAGTAGTCTATGGGGGATTTTTGGGAAGGCAAAACTCAGGGTAGGGGTGGAAATTAGACTTGGGGTTTGTTTAATTAGGTAGCAATTGTGCCAGGGTACGTGCTTTTGGGGTTCAGGTAAATTAGACAATTACAGTTTTTAAACTATTACCTCAAAAATGCGCCACTGTAGAGATAGGACTTTTCAACTTGTTGCGTAGCCGCAGTAGGAGCCTCCAGCAGGTGTAATAACTATGGCTTCACATGGGTGCAGCATGATGGCTATCGTTTGTGGGCGGTAGCAGGGGCCGAGACCGGGGGGCAGGAAGCCAGCGTTTGCTGCGGCTGGGATGTGAGGGAGAGGGGGTAGGGGTTAGCGGCCATTAGCTGCAGCTGGGAACCGAGGACGGTAGCGGGCGTTAGCGGTGGTGGTGCGGGAAGAGGTAGTGCAGGCGTTAGGACCCGGGGGAGGTAGCAGCACACAGATGCAGGCTCGGATCTGGAAGATCCGTGGTACCTGCATCTGTGTTTAAAAAAAACAAACACAGAAGCTTCTGTGTTTAAAAATAAAAACAGTGTAAAAAAATAAAATAAAATGGTGTGACCCCCTCCCCAAAAAAACAACCAGTCCTGGGCTATGGAGCCCCAGTACTGGGTGTGCTAAATACAGGGGACAAACGATGTAGGGGTCCCCCATATTAAGCACAACCAAGACCAGGCTTTATAGAACCTGTCCTGGTTGCCAAAATATGGGGGACAAATGACGTAGGGGTCCCCCATATTTAGCGCAACCAGCACAGGGCTCTGAGCCGGTCCTGGTTCTGGAAATACAGGGGGGAAAAATGCATAGGGCCCCCCCTGTATTTCCCAGAACCAGCACCGGACCCTTTCTAGTGGGGGGTGGTGCCCTTTCACCGGGCCCCCCAGCCGAAGCATCACCCCTGACTGTTAGTCAGCCCAGGCTGGGAATCCCTGGGGAGTTGGGGACCCCCCAAAAAAGGGGTCCCCCTCCTCAGGGTGGTGGGTGCTGGATTGATTATGTAAAGTGTGGTGCACATGAAAATATAAATATTGTCTTTTGCTGTGGAACTACAGTTCCCAGCAAGCCTCCCCCGCATGCATGCGGGGCATTACGGGGCTTGCTGTTACTTTTAGTTCCACAGCAAGAGCAATATTAAAATAAACACACAACACACTGTAAAAAAAATACAGTTTTATTAAAACATAGATGTGCACACACATGTACTCACACATGCACACACTATCTCACATACTCACCTAGTATCCCTGAAGCCATTCTGTCCTCTTCTCCAGGAGGTAATCCAATGGGGAGTACCTGTAATAAAAAATTCCATACCTCCTCCTATGCATAGTCCAGGTCCTCTTCACACAATCTAGGGTCTTGGCAAAAAAAAAAACACGAATTATCTGAGCCCACGGACATTAGTAGTGTCCTCTAAGGACACTACTACCCGAATGACAGCTCCGCTGCGGGATTTCAGTCCAGAAATCCCGGTGTGGATCGCTCATTGGCTGAGAGAGGCGAGCCATCTGCCTCTCAGCCAATGAGCGGTTCTCACCATTGAATTCAAAGGTGAGAACCAAGCGTGCCCTTTTCAAAAATAGCGCCTCAGCGCCATTTTTGAAATTCAAAGATGGCCGCTGCAAGCCAATCACGGCTCACAACGTTATTGCCCAGACCCCTCGGCTGGCTTAAATACAGCCAGCGCGAGTTGCCGTGCATTCAGTCGGCGGCGGGGAGGCAGCAGTGAAGAGCTGCCGAAGACGGAAGATGCCGCAAAAGCCCTGGATGGGCGGCAGCCATGCAAAAGAGCTTAATGGCCACCGCGCTCCAGGTAAAGATGCCGCAGAAGTCCAGGTGAAGATCCCGCTAAAAAAATATTTAAAAAAAACAGTGCCTGTCTGTTTTATTTTAATATTTCTTTTGCAGGGGTACTATAGGTACCAGCAGGCCCTTAGTGCCCCGCCTGCTGGTACTTGTGGTTCTCCAAGTGCCAGTATGTGGGGGATGCCTGCTGGGATCTGTAGTACTACTGCAAAAGACAATATTTATATATTCATATGCACCACACAACATAAATCAATTTTAACATAGATGCGTAGATCTCACTGCTACATTCATGCATCTGTGACTTATTGATTTGATTTTATCAGGTGCATACGCACTACCAGTGAGCCTTCTGTCGCCCACTGATGCCCCCTTTGCACTGCACCGCTGCCACTGATCTGCACCACCGCTGCTGCCGCTACCCCACATGCCTACAGCTGTCTCGCACTCTGCACCTCCCAAACCAACCTCCTGTGTGCTGTCCCCTCTTCCACCTGCGTTAGTGTACCATTTTGTTGCCCTTCTCCCCTGCAGGTGGCCGGGTTTGCTGATCCAAACCCTGATAGTTAATAATTTTAAAAAGCTATGAAATTCCAAAGACGAAAAACCTCACGGTTTCACATGTCCCGTTAAGGCTGCTTAGACATGATCTGAAAATTCACAAAACCTATTGATTTTCTGCCACTCAAACTTCAAAAAGCAATGAAATTATGATCATTAAGGCTGACGCCTTAATGGACGTATTCCTTGCGCAATACAGATATGGTATGCCATCACACCCTGTGGTTAACTGCAGATCAGCACTCTCACAGAATGAGATTGCTGTCACTCACAAAATGGTGGAGCTGCTAATTCACAGAATTGTGTGCTCATTGGAATACACACATGCAGTCTATGCAATTGAGGTCAAAGCAGAAAATAGAGCTGTGCAGATGGGATAAAAGTTTTGTGGATGGGGGAAAGAGACACAGCATTGTGGATAGGTGAGACACAAAGGCGTGTAGAGGAGGGAAGGTTTTGCAGTATCGAGGAGGGGTAGCCAAAGTAATGCAGATGGGTGGAAAACAGCGGTGCGGATGGGGGGAAACAGAGTGGCACAGTTTGGGGGACAGCGACGTGGATGGGGGAAGAGAGTGGCATGGACCTGGGAAGACAGAGTAGTGCAGATGGGTAAAGACAGATTGGTACAGATAAGGGAATACAGACTAGCACAAATAGGAGAACACACAACAGTAGGGATTGGGGAAGACAGATTAGTGTGGATGGGTAAGAAGACAGAGTAGTGCGGGTGGGGGGAGGAGACAGAGTTGCACAGTTTGGGGGGGACAGAGTGGTGCAGATGGAGGAAGAAAGAGTGCCACAGAGGAAAGGAAGACAGCGGCGTGGCTTAGGGGAAGACAGTGCTGCAGAAGCAAACAGAGTGGCACGGATGCAGGGCGGTGCAGATGGAGAAAGTCAGATTGGTGCAGATGAGAGAACACAGACTACCATAGTTCAGAGACCACACAGCAGTAGGGATTGGGGAAGACAGATTGGTGTGGATGGGGAGGAAGACAGAGTGGTGCAGGTGCTGGGGGGGAGACAGATTTGCATGGTTGGGGGGGGATCAGAGTAGTGCAGATGGAGGAAGAAAGAGTGCCATAGATGAGAGAAAGACAGCAATGTGGCTGTGGAGAAGGCACGGATGCAGGGCGGTGCAGCTGGGGAAAAACATTGGTGCGGATGAGGGAACACAGACTATCACAGTTGGGAGACCACACAGCAGTAGGGATTGGGGAATATATAGCAGCATGGAGGCATATAGGGGAAGAAAGTGTACATGCATAGGCAGAGTATGATATTTTTAAAAATAAGGGAGCTGAACGTATATTCTAAATTAGATAAATATGAGTTTTGAGTTTTTGGGTCTGTATCAGGCGCACAACGAATATAGTCTGGATATGGAATAATTGGTGCGTTTTAATGAGTACACAATGTAAAAAAATAAAAATGTGACAGATAATGCAGATACATAAAAAAATTAAAATGCAATCAAATCCAGATATGTAAAAATAAAACACAATAAATAAATATGCATGAAGTCTCTAGAAAAAGTCTCTTATTAGAAGTTATATATGAGCAACAGCTGATTGCTCTTTCAGGAGTATATAGGGTATAGTACAGTTCCACAGTTCTGAAGCAACTCTGTATAGACCGATTTTGTGCATAAAAAATTTTGTTTAAAAATGTAGCCACATTGTGACAGGTGCGCGCACCTCCTACCTTTGGCCCTGATTCAGACCCACTCGCAAGCGGCTGTCCGCTCGCAAGTGGGTCGATGGTCTGCACTGAGCATGCGCACGACGGAGGGAGCTCCGTCGTGCGCATGCGCCAGACGCGACGAGCGAAGGAAAGTCCTTTGCTCGTTGTGTCTGATCAAAGGGGGCGTGCTGTCGATGTTGATTGACAGCACGCCCCCTTTGGTGGGCGTGCCGGGGGCGTGCCTCCCTGACGGGGGCGTTCCCAAGGGAACGCCTCCCGTCAGAAGCCGGCCCTCTGACATCAGTAGTTATGTCAGTGGGAGTGATTTTGGCTCTGATAGAGCCAAAATCACTCCGGGCCTTGCGGTTGAAAACCTCAACCGCAGGCTCCGGCTCGCAGTTTCGATGGTCGCGATGGTCACGACCATCGCGGCCATCAAACTGCACGCTCGTATAGGCTGTGGGTGGTGACCCACAGCTATACGAGCGTCCAGGAGGACGCTCTATTTTTATGGATGGCGGCCCTCATTCAGAGCGTGCGCTCTGCTCAGAGCGTACGGCTCTGAATGAGGGCCTTTGTCCGTTCCTAGGTACCTGTAAAATGATCCTGGACTTTTGTGAGGGCCAGCAATCTCATTCTGTGAGAGTGCTGAATTTGCAGTTAACTGCAGGGTGTGATGGCATATCATATCTGTCTTGTGCAAGGAACACGTCCATTAAGGCGTCAGCCTTAATGATTGTAATTTCATTGCTTTTTGAAGTTTGAGTGGCAGAAAATCAATAGGTTTTGTGAATTTTCAGATGATGTCTAAGCAGCCTTAATGGGACATGTGAAACCGTGAGGTTTTTTGTCTATGGAATATATTATATATATAAAGAGATGAGTAAATACCCACTACACTTGAAATGACAGTGCATGGATGTAACACTACTGTAGCCTAGTAATTTTGGAGCCACAAAAGTCTGTTTGTTGATGGGATTATTAGAATTTAAGCTCCAGTCATTTTATTAATTTTTAATGACTGTACATAAATGAACAGTTGGTCAGGTTGCAGTGATGGTAGGATGCTTGAACACAATCAGCAATACTCAGCAATACTGAGAGAACTCGGAGGTAACATGGGAAGCAGTCGGCAAGCCAACGGACGAAATCCCGCCGGCTTCCCGACTGTCTAATTCAAGGTAGAAATGACAGGCATCGAAATCCTGAAACTTGTCATTAGACCTACGCCGGGAGAGCGACACCTGGCTTACCAATCGAAGGTAAGCCAGGCGTGGACAGGGGAGGGTTAGGTTAGGGGCTCCCGGGGGGGACTTAAGGTTAGGCACCCCCCCGGGAGGTTAGGGTTAGGCTAGGGGAAAGGGGGGTTAGGTTTAGGCACTTGGGTGGGAGGTTAGGGTTAGGCACCCCTAAAGGAGGGTTCGGGTTAGGGGTTAAAAAAAAATTAGTTTATACTTACCTTTTGTAGCTTGGGGATCTTCACCCCTGCCAGGCTACCTATGTCGGGATTAGAACCGCCGGCCGCATGATTCCGGTAACATATTAGTTGTTCAGGCAGAGCTTCCTTACGTCTCCGCTTACTCCAGTCTCTGGCTTCGTACTGGTTAGAAGAAAATAAGTGCAGCCTTACAAGTTTGGGCCATGCTCTCTCAAAGGATATTAATAATGACACACAGCCTCATACAATGTCCCACTTCATACTATATATCATCATATATATGTGTCAGCGCTAATTTTTTATGATCAAAAAGAATAGCTTCCACTATAAATAATGTTGGTGCATATGGAATATTATTATAATTTATTTATATACTGTACTGTGAATAAAAGTGCTGAACAGAGAACATTTGCCATTCACATTAGGCCATCCCCTTTGCAGTTTACAGTCTAAATTTCTTAACATACAAGCAGCCGCACACACTCTTAGGTCCATTTTGGTTATCAGCCAATAAATCTGTTTTGGAGTGTGAAAGAATATCCAGTCAAACAAAACTCCACACAGATAAGGCCTTGGGAATCTAACTCACGACCAGTGGCGGACTTTGCCTAGGGGTTGCGAGGCTGCAGCTCCCCCATAAAATCCACCACCACAGTGTAGTCAGTGCAGTCCGTGACTGCACTGGCTACACTGTGTGACTGGCAGTGGCTTCCTATTGGAAGCACTACCTGCCAGTCACATATACAAGCAGTCTTATTGGCAGATGTCTCCTCCCCCTGGGACTGCCAGTCCGGGCTGCTGCTGTTAGCAGAGAGCGGCTTCCAGGAGGAAGCCACTACTCTGCCTTGCCTCAAGCCCTAACCGGCTCCTAGGGGCTGCAGACGATGCAGCCCTTTGGATGCCGGTGGCATGCACATGCGCGGCTCCCTGCCGCTAGTGCGCATGCACCGGTCCCGGTGCTTGACAAATGAATTGCGCAGGCGCAGAGACCCGGCCAGGACAGGTGCAGTGGGTGAGTAATTGCACCTGTCCTCCCCCTCATTATCAGCGGCGGCAGCACCCCTCATCTAAGAGGGTAGGAGCCGCCGCTGCTCACGACATCAGTGCTATGAGTCAGGATTGCTAAACAGTGCTACCATGCTTCCCTGAATATTCAAAAACACCCAAAGATGCCATTTTTCAATCTATATAGTCATCTTACAAATGTTTATCATGTCTTAGTGTATTATGGCCTTTCTTAACGAGCCAGATTATTACCAATTGCAATAACATTAATTCAGGTACCAGCATCAATCTAGATATTATAATTGTTTTTGCCTAGCTTCTCAAATTGATTTACATTTTTTGCCGCTAAACTTATTTTATGTAATATTTTGTCAATTAATTCTGTTAATGCAGAAGTCCCTAAAAAATATGAAGGATTGTGTGATGATGTATTACTGAAACTATCATACCCTCCAACATTTCACATTAAGAATCCAGTACAGGGGCGTGACCACAGATAAAAGGGGCGTAGTAAAAGATAAAGGGGCGTGTCCACTGATACTGTACCTGGGGTCCAGAAGCACCAGCCAGCGCAGGCTGGTTTATCTTCAGTACACCGGCGCTGGGGTGATTATGTCAGCGTCATTGCAGACTGCACTGCAGTGAACCACGGAGGCGGAGCACAGCCGCCTGTCACTCAGAAGCGCTGCGGGAGTCCTGTGTCCCAGCAGCGCTGTTAAAAGAATAGGGAGATTGTACCCACTCGGTACAAAATGGTACAGCCCGTTTGCCAGTACAGACCATTAAAAAACGGTACTGTACCAGCTAAAACGGTAGAGTTGGAGGGTATGATCTATGTAATAGTACCAATTTGTCTGTCACTGTCACTGCTCTGCAACTGGGAGACTGCCTATATTCTTTATGTTTTGTTGTAGATGTAACTCACTTTATAGACAGATGCTTTACTGCTTTATAATTTGTATATCATCAATTTATTTGATCAAACTTATTTTGTAAGCTTCACAATTGATTTTTATATTAAAAATCAAAATGTATTATTTAGTAGCTAATATCAGTTTGTGTTCAAGCAGCACAAATTGTACACTGTTAAAATAATGTAAAATATTATATTGGTATTTTCACACAGGTTAAGCTATTTGTCAGCACCTGAAAGAGACTTTGGTGTACATTGGGCTACGACAGTAGAATTCATTGCAGCCACCAACTTTCCAACTGATTTTCAGAACACAAATGAGTTTCAGGCTTTCCTCCCACACAGGATGCTGGCTGATAGTGATGCGGCTCCATTCATCTCTGACTTCTCTGAACAGAAAAACAAGGTTTTGGTAACTTTAGGGTTCCTCAATAGAGGAAATACTTTCACAGGTATGTTTATTTCATTCATATGATCAAGTAATGTTCAATACGCTGTTACTGTAGTTCATTACTGCTTATTTCTATTTATTGATAAGATAGTACAATATAACTTTTGAATTATTTTACCATGTACTAAGAATGAGGAATGCCAGTGAGTTTGACAGCTGACAAGGAAGAGAAAGTAAGTGTAATAGTGAAATTTAAATTAATAATCGTTTGTTAAATTAACAAATTTTAGGATATTAATTTGTTTTTATACTAGATTAAAAACAAAAAATGGAATTATCAGAATAATCCCATCTTTCCTGATTTTGGGTTTTCTCATTACTGGTTTACTAAACTAAAAAGTGCTGCAAAAATAACCAAAACCACATTTTAGTATAGAAACCACCACCCTATTTTCCCCCAGAAGAACTGCAGAAACCACCAAAATTACTAAGGGGCAAGTTTGATACCCACCACCTAAAAAATTACTCTGAAAAGCACTGCACAGATGAAAAAAAAAACATATGGCATTGGGTTTCCTCCCTTACCCTTAGTTGATAGTGGAAAAATTGGGGGGAATAAAGAGCAGTATTCCCCCCAAAATATCCATTAATCAGCACTAGGTTTTAACAGACTGGGCTTGTGGCATTATACAGACAAAACTTAAATTGGTGTCCCTATGCCATAGTTCCAACCAGCCCTATGCTGGCCAGCAAAGGGTTGAGATCCCTACTGGTATCGGGCCTACAATAAAAATGTGGACCTCCTCCTAGGGAGAATAGATCACTGCTGATACCATTAGGGTTATTCCACATGCCGGTGCAGTGAGTGTGGTGTTAATAAATATTGTTTAAAGTTAGAAATGATATTGTTCTTTACTGGTGCACTAAAGATCACAGCTAGCACTGTTGTGCCCAATTTAAATTGCTGCCAGGGCATTTGAGAGCCACAGGTGTCAGTGTGACCTTGCATCCAGGGCCTGTTGGTTCTTGTAGTGCTTCTCTAAAAAAAAACCTTTGTTAAATAAGCACTCACAAACCCTCATTCACCACTTTATTAGTTTGTCAGATCCACATGGATAGGATTGTTCCATATACATGTAGGCACTACAAATGAGATCATAAGTTTAGGAATGCATTGGAATGCTAAAAGCGATGGAACAGTCTTGCTGTAGTATGCCAGAACAGAACAATATAATTTCTATCTTCAAACAATATTTATTAATACTAGGGATGTGGGAAATATCCTTAGTGCTATTAGCATAGGGTTTGTTCTTCTAAGGAGGAGGGGGCACTTTTTGTAAACCCATTTCCCTAAGGGATTCCAGCCACGTGCTGACCAGCCTAGTGTTGGTTGGTAATAGGGCTGGGGGGACCCCATGACGCTTGTCCCTCTTGCTAGAGTGCCACTGGTTAATGAAGAATTACAGGGTTCCCATGCGCTTTGTCCCACCAATTTTTTCCACTACCAACCGAGGCTTAAATGCCTATTTCTGGTTAGCAATTTGGGGAGGGGGTTAATATGGGCCATGCAGCCGTGGAGACAGCACCACTCACACACTCCTAGTTACGGCCCTGTGTGTATGAGCTCAAAATTCCCTATATATACATGTAATTACATACTTAATAACAGCAACACATATAAATGTAAAGCAATTTAAAATGACTTTGGGTCTTAATTTGATATATTTAAGTGTTGCAAACCATAGTGTAAGAATGAAAACCACTAAATTCCTTATATTCAATCACGTAAAGACAGTTTATTTTATTAGTTGAAAGTGAATACAATGAATAATCAAAAATATATAAAGTATACTGCTTTGGAAATGGCTAAGCATCAACGGGTTCGGTATGGGATACTGACGCTCGGGATCCCGGCGGTCAGAATCTCTACACCGGCATCCGAACAGGGTTAGGATACCCATTGGTAGGTATACTAACCCTACCCCTAACCCTCCCTCCCTAGTGCCTAAACCTAGCCCCCGCAGCCTAAACTTAACCCTCTCTCCCAGGGCCTAACCCTTCCCTTAGTGCCTAACTCCTACCCCTCCCCCTAACCCCACTACTTACCATCAGGATTCTGGTGCCGGGATTCTGACGGGTGTCGGGATTCTAGCGCCGGCATCCTAAGCGCTGGCATCCTAAGCACCGAAATTATGACTAGATCCTGCATAGAGGAATAACTTGTAATATCAAAGCTCTTTAAATAATTTAACAAGTACTTTGAACTATACTGTAACTTTCACAACAGACTTCCTAAAGTCCAGTTTGCTATATTTATTACTAGCTGGAGTAAACCTCTCCTTTGGCAGGCCTCATGAAAAGTGTGACAAACTTCCCCATCCACAGTCCTAAGGTCTTTGAAGGAAGTAGAACCTGCAACGGTGTAAAGCAAACTTTGGAGATAGAAGCATTCAAAATTTGTCGGATGTACAGTGTAAACACGGCCAAGAGCTTCTGTTACTGTGATACCAGGATGACTGTGTTAGACTGTGTTAGGTTGCTGGATCGTACTATGAAATGCACAGCAACTACTTCCAGTTCCTTGTGCAGTTGTTTCTGGCATTCAGGGTCTCCACGGTTCATAAGATTCATCCACTCGGTTTTACCCTTCAGGGGCTGACAAAGGAATGAACCGGAAGTAGCCTCTGTACATTCCATAGTGCGGTCCAGCAACCAAGGAGGTAGCCTAAAAAGTTTGGTCGCCACTGTTGACACCATCTAGTTGTGTAAGCTGATGCATGAGCAAGTATAAATAAAAATTTATGCTGCAGAGCTGCGTTTTTGCATCCCAGTATAGTTGCCATCTTTATGGGCCTGACTGTAAATCAAATGGATCTCTCCTCATGGATGCAATCAATTTTTACCATGTTCAGACTCATAATAAGCCTGGCTTAATATCAATAGTGGTTCCTCAGTGCAGGTTTGCTGACTGTGTCAGCAGTGCAGCGGTGTTCTCAATGTAGGGTGCCGGCGATGTCGGCAGTGCGGGGGTGCCAGCGGTGTCCTCAGTGCAGGTTTGCTGACTGTGTTGGCAGTTCAAGGGTGTTGTCAATGCAGGATGCCGGTGGTGTCGGCAGAGCGGGGGTGCCAGCGATGTCCTCAGTGCATGTGTGCTGACAGTGTCGGCAGTGCAGGGGTGCTGGTGGTGTCCTCAGTGTGGGAGTGCCGGCAGTGTCGGCAGTGTGGGGGTCACTAAGGGTGTAGGTGAGTAGGTGGGGCAGCATTGCAGGGGTGCCGGCAGTGTCGGCAGCGGTGGTGTCAGCAGCGGGGGATGCTGTCAGTGGAGGTGCTGGCGGTGTTGGCAGCGGGGGGTGCCAGCGGTGTCAGGCAGCGAGGGATGGCGTGCGCCATCTTCTTTTGCTTCCTGTGTGCATATTAAATGGGCTTAATGCTGATTGGCTGAGAGCCATTACAGACGGCTCTCTTAGCCAATCAGCGTTAAGCCCACTCAATACAAAACCTCGCGACCCGACAGTGGCATGGCGAGGTTTTGCCTTGGGTGAGGGATCCGGGGCAGGGATCGCCCCGGATCCCCAAAATTCGGGTGGGTTCGGCTCTCTGAGAACCGAACCCGCTAATCCCTAATAAATTCATACAGCATTTAAAAGGTACTTTAAACTCCATGCGAGAGCCATAGTAAATGATGTTCAGAGACTTAGATTATATGCTACAGAATAAAATTCCATAATTCCTTAGTATGTAGCAAAATGCATGTTATAAAATCAAATTATGAAATGAAACAAAAATAAAATTTTAATATTTTTATTATTGACCTTGCAGATGGCCCAAGAAGAATGGTGTCCAAATCTGCATCTAACAATAAACTACACAGGACAATGCTTTTATTCTTCTTTGGTGTTTTAGGTGTAGAACCATGAGAGATCTTGGCTTGTAAACTGTGGGCTAAGAGGGTCATTCAGACCCGTTCGCGAGCAAAGGACGCTCGCAAACGGGTTAATGTTGCCCCACTGCGCATGCGCACGACGGAGGGAACTCCGTCGTGTGCATGCGCGAGACCCGGACTGCGACAGCCAAGCTGTCGCTCCGGGTCTCGCACCAAAGGGGGCGTGCTGTCGATGTTGATTGACAGCACGCCTACTTTGGTGGGCGTGCCGGGGGCGTGCCTGCCAGACGGAGGCGTTTCCATGGGAACGCCTACCGTCTGAAGCCAGCCCCACTGACATCACTAGTGACTCACTAGTGATGTCAGTGGGAGTGATTTTGGCTCAGAGCCAAAATCACTCCAGGGCTTGCGGCAGCGAGACCCTACCGCAGGGTCTCCGTCGCAAGCCCGATGGTTGCGATGGTCAAGACCATCGCGACCATCATCATGGACGCTCGCTATAGCTGTGGGTGGTAACCCACAGCTATGCGAGCGTCCATGAGGACGCTCCAAAAAAAGGTAGGAGGGCCCTGATTCAGAGCGAGCGCTCTGGTCAGAGCGTTCAGCTCTGAATCAGGCCCTAAATCCTTTTGTAATTTCACACCTGACCTGTAGAGGGCGAAAGCTATGCAAAAATTGTGGTTTTTAATTATTTACAAATTAACAGTAATTACTTTCAATTTCACATTTTTTTAGTTGCCTCTGCCGTGTTTTAATACACTCGTATGTAAAATTTCACGATCTTGGCTTGTAAACTGTGGATTTGTATAAAAAGACAGAATGACAGAAGGACAGAAGGACAAATTTTAATTTTTATATAGTAGATAATCTTTCTATGATATAATCTATATACATATACAGTAATTGTGCAAAAGGAATTTCTTACTTTCTTGCATCTGTCACTGATATACAATGTGTGAAGGTTTACAAAAGACATACATTTGAAGATGAAATGCTTAAACCCACTGTACTGTACACCACAGAAAACAACACCTATGCTTTTTTACTCTTTCTGCCTTGAGTCATTTAATTGATTCTCATTCTCACTTCCTGTGGTTTGTGTGTGAGCTGGTAAGGTGGTCCCAGCAAGAAACAGACCACATTACATTTGCACAATAATAAATGTGTATGAATGCTATACTATATTCAATACATAATAAAACTAATTCAACTCAGCTGTCGCATGTAATCTTAAGAAAGATTTACTATTTATGTTTTCACAGCAATATTACTTGCCAAACTTTATGTATTTTGATGGATAATTGAATGTTGAGTTTGCTGACTTAATATTACAAGATGAATAGTTGCCTGCCTTTACTTCAAATTTAATTTTCTGAACTGACTTAGTCAAATATGCTTTACACAAACTGAAAACTTAATACCAGAATTATTCTCAGCACATTTCCATGCATTGCACATTTCCCGCAGACTTCATCAAGGTGCATAGAAAAGAATACATTTAGAACGTGCTTAGCTTATTAACTATTTATTTCAAAGAAGTTTAAATATGGTTAACGGTGTATAATACATGATTATTACAGTGTCACAAACTTAGAAAATTCCAGACCTTATTTATTACCCAGGGTTTTTTTCTGATGGTACAGTACTCAATGGTACACAGTAGTGGAACTTTTTTTTTTATAATATTTTTAATTCTTACAACTAGTCCTAGAAACTGGAAGGCATCAGTGAAATTGTTTCAGAAATTACTAAAATGAGCATCTGAAGACAGATCAAATGTATTAAATTGTAACTGTAAGTAAGTACCAGTACCTTTTCTCATAGAAAAAAAAAACACTAATACCACAGGGCAAAACTCAAAGATGATCGTATCTCATATAGGGGTCTATGTACTAAGCTTTGGAGAGAGATAAAGTGGATGGAGATAAAATAAAGTACCAATCAATCAGCTTCTGTCATTTTTCAAACATTGCCTGTAAAGTGACAGGATCTGATTGGTTGTCACTTTATCTCCATCCATTTTATCTCTCTCCAAGGCTTTGTACATAGACTCCATAATCTTTTATGTGGCCACTGTAATTGCTCTTTGCTCCATTTTATTATATTAGCTCCACAGACCTATGCAGTCACAGAGTCATCAGTAAATATTATTGCACCCTCGGTGGGAGAAACCACCAGCACCTTTATTTCTCCAGGCCCTGTCCATTCTACACCTTGTGAGATTATTCTTCAATTAAAACTACTGTATATCCTAATATTTTAGACATGTCATTTGCTGGATTACAAGTGTGCAAAACTGCATAAAAAATCTGAATATGTGTCCAAATGATGGCAGCCACAAGCATTGTACTTTATTGCGGACATACGCGTGCAGCGGCATGCAGGCATGTGCTTCAATGGCCAGTGAAATAGTGTCTAAATAGTGGTTTGTGAGCAAATATTTGATTGTAATTGAGCAAGGTACAGTGGATGAGTGGCCTGGCCAAGCTGGCCCAATGTGGTGGTATAAATATACAGATACTTTCATTGCATGAGATTTAATAGGAAATCCAAACAAGTTTTTTTAAATGCACTTGAAAAAGTCCCTCCTTGAGATGGAACGCCTTCGGGCACACCCACATTTTAATGAGTGACTGGTATTATTTTTATTTTCGTTTTTCATGTTATCATTTTTGTCTTATAACAATTAGTGGATTAGAGTATCCAGCACCATGCAGCCATAGGCTGATATCCATGGGCAGTTTAGTACCAGCAATACTACAAATAAAAGGATTTGTATCTTTACATAGTGCAATCCACTTTTTCATTCTCTGACTATACATCCCATTCTCTCACACGCACGCAATCTGCAGAACACACAGCATCTGGAACATCCAGGACCAGCAAACACTAAGGATAAGATCCGAGTAAGTACAATTATTTTACCTCAGTAGTTTGCATCATAGTGCCTGCAAGTTCCTAATGCCGTGCAATATTTAATTTTTGTGGTGGAGAGACGGTGTGCATATATACAGGAGTGACGTCCTACATGGATTGAGAAAGATTTGTGGCAGCAGACACCGTATGTATATTTATATATATATATATATATATATATATATATATATATATATATATATATATATTAGGGGTGTGCACCGGCCACTTTTCGTGTTTTGTGTTTTGGTTTTGGATCTGGATCTTTCTTCGCGTTTTGGATCTGGATTGGTTTTGCCAAAACCACCCTTCCGTGTTTTGGGTTCTGGGTTTTGTGTTTTGGATCTGTATTTTTTTGAAAAAAAGCATAAAAACAGCTAAAATCACAGAATTTGTGGGTTTTTCTGCTCCTATGCTATTATTAACCTCAATAACCTTAATTTCCACTCATTTCCAGTCTATTCTGAACACCTCACACCTCACAATAGTGTTTTTATGTCCAAAAGGTTGCACCGAGGTAGCTGGATGACTATGCTAAGAGATACGAGTGGGCGGCACAGACACGTGGTCCATCTAGGAGTGGCACTGCAGTGGCAGACAGGATGGCAGTTTGAAAAACTAGGCCTCAAACTATACATAATTCAAAGAAAAAAAAGAGATGCAAGATGGAATTGTCCTTGGGCCCTCCCACCCACCCTTATGTTGCATAAACAGGACATGCACACTTTAACAAACCAAACATTTCAGTGCCAGGGTCTGCCACACGACTGTGGCTGAAATGATTGGTTTGTTTGGGCCCCCACAAAACAAACTGGCAATTAATCTGTCCCTGCACAAACTGGTTCTACGGAGGCAAGATGTCGTCCTCATCCTCCTCATCCACCGATTCCTCACCCTCTTCAGTGTTGTGTACATCCTCATCCTCACAGAGTATTAATTTGTCCCCGCTGGAATCCACCACCACAGGTCCCTCTGTACGTTCTGGAGGCTGGTCTCCCTGGAAGAGTTGATAATTAATTTTATGAACATCATCTTCTCCACATTTTGTGGAAGCAACCTCCTACGCCTTTCGCTGACAAGGTTCCCGGCTGCACTAAACACTCTTTCGGAGTACACACTGGAGGGGGGGCAACTCAGGTAAAATAGAGCCAGTTTGTACAGGGACCTCCAAATTGCTTCTTTTTCCTGCCAGTACAGGTATGGACAGTCTGACATGCCTACTTGGATGCTGTCACCGATGTAATCCTTTAACAGACAGACGCACGCTTGTCGCTGCTGCTTTGAGGATGCAAGTGCGGCTACAGCCCACACAATTCACAAAGACAGAAAAAAAAGAAGAATATTTTTATTGTTTGTGGAGCGCACTTTGAGGGTTACACCACCCTTTAACAGACAGACGCACGCTTGTCGCTGCTGCTTTGAGGATGCAAGTGCGGCTACAGCCCACACAATTCACAAAGACAGAAAAAAGAAGAAGAATATTTTTATTGTTTGTGTAGCACACTTTGAGGGTGTCACCACCCTTTAACAGACAGACGCACGCTTGTCGCTGCTGCTTTGAGGACAGTATCATATGCAGTGACAGTAGACTTGTCAGAAATTGTTGGCATGTCCTTCAGTCTGGACCAGATGCCCAAACCAGCCCTTGACTTATGACACAGGCGCACGCTTGGCGCTGCTACTATGTTGATGCACGTGCGGCTACATCGCACACAAGTCACAAACACATTAAAAAAATAGTTTTTTATTTTTTGGAGCACTTTGAGGGTTACACCACCCTTTAACACAGACGCACGCTTGTCGCTGCTGCTTTGAGGATGCAAGTGCGGCTACAGCCCACACAATTCACAAAGACAGAAAAAAGAAGAATATTTTTATTGTATGTGTAGCACACTTTGAGGGTGTCACCACCCTTTAACAGACAGACGCACGCTTGTCGCTGCTGCTTTGAGGATGCAAGTGCGGCTACATCGCACACAAGTCACAAACACATTAAAAAAATAGTTTTTTATTTTTTGGAGCACTTTGAGAGTTACACCACCCTTTAACAGACAGACGCACGCTTGTCGCTGCTGCTTTGAGGATGCAAGTGCGGCTACAGGCCACACAATTCATAAAGACAGAAAAAAGAAGAATATTTTTATTGTTTGTGTAGCACACTTTGAGGGTGTCACCACCCTTTAACAGACAGACGCACGCTTGTCGCTGCTGCTTTGAGGATGCAAGTGCGGCTACAGCCCACACAATTCACAAAGACAGAAAAAAGAAGAATATTTTTATTGTTTGTGTAGCACACTTTGAGGGTGTCACCACCCTTTAACAGACAGACGCACGCTTGTCGCTGCTGCTTTGAGGATGCAAGTGCGGCTACAGCCCACACAATTCACAAATACAGAAAAAAGAACAATATTTTTATTGTTTGTGGAGCACACTTTGAGGGTATCACCATCCTTTAACAGACAGACGCACGCTTGCCGCTGCTGCTTTAAGGATGCAGGTGCGGCTACAGCCCACACAATTCACAAAGACAGAAAAAAAAAGAAGAATATTTTTATTGTTTGTGGAGCGCACTTTGAGGGTTACACCACCCTTTAACAGACAGACGCACGCTTGTCGCTGCTGCTTTGAGGATGCAAGTGCGGCTACATCGCACACAAGTCACAAACACATTAAAAAAATAGTTTTTTATTTTTTGGAGCACTTTGAGAGTTACACCACCCTTTAACAGACAGACGCACGCTTGTCGCTGCTGCTTTGAGGATGCAAGTGCGGCTACATCGCACACAAGTCATAAAGACAGAAAAAAGAAGAATATTTTTATTGTTTGTGTAGCACACTTTGAGGGTGTCACCACCCTTTAACAGACAGACGCACGCTTGTTGCTGCTGCTTTGAGGATGCAAGTGCGGCTACAGCCCACACAATTCACAAAGACATAAAAAAGAAGAAGAATATTTTTATTGTTTGTGGAGCACACTTTGAGGGTGTCACCACCCTTTAACAGACAGACGCACGCTTGTCGCTGCTGCTTTGAGGATGCAAGTGCGGCTACAGCCCACACAATTCACAAAGACAGAAAAAAGAACAATATTTTTATTGTTTGTGTAGCACACTTTGAGGGTGTCACCACCCTTTAACAGACAGACGCACGCTTGTCGCTGCTGCTTTAAGGATGCAGGTGCGGCTACAGCCCACACATTTCACAAAGACAGAAAAAAAAAGAAGAATATTTTTATTGTTTGTGGAGCGCACTTTGAGGGTTACACCACCCTTTAATAGACAGACGCACGCTTGTCGCTGCTGCTTTGAGGATGCAGGTGGAATCTAGACGGGATTTGGAACCGGGGACACACTACCTCCATCAATTGTCTAAATCCCACTGCACTAATGGCGGATACCGGACGCACGTCTAACACCAACATAGCAGTAAAGGCCTCAGTTATACGTTTTGCTTCAGGATGACTGCTGTCGTACTTCATCCTCATCGCTAGGGACTGTTGAAGGGTCAATTGTTTAGTAAAAGTAGTGATGTTCCTACTTCCTCTCTGGGATGATAAACAACTCCCAGCAGCAGCACCAGCACTAGGAGGAAGTGGTTCTTGATCTTTCCCTATTTTATTTTTATCGGAGAAAGTTTGGTCCTCCATTTATGTTATATTGATATATACGTGCGGCTAAAGCACACACAAACACAGAAAATATTTTTTTATTTTTGCTGGAGAGTAGTGCACTTTGTGGGTTACACCACCCTTTAAGAAATGAGCCAGCCGACTCTTTACTTATGGGACACAGGCGCACGCTTGGCGCTGCTCCTTTGTTGATGCACGTGCAGCCACAGTGCACACAAGTCACAAACACAGAAAATATATATTTTTTTGGTTTGGAGTGTACTTTGGGGGTTACAGCACCCTTTAACGGTCAAGCCAGCCGGCCCTTTACTTATGACACAGGCGCACGCTTGGCACTACTTTGTTGATGCACGTGCGGCTTCGGCGCACACAATTCACAAACACAGAAAATAAAAAAATTTTTGGTTTGGACTGGAGTGTACTTTGGGAGTTACAGCACCCTTTAACGGTTAAGCCAGCCGGCCCTATACTTATGACACAGGCGCACGCTTGGCAGTACTTTGTTGATGCACATGCGGCTACAGCGCACACAATTCACAAACACAGAAAATATATATTTTTTTTGGTTTGGAGTGTACTTTGGGGGTTACAGCACCCTTTAACCGTCAAGCCAGCCGGCCCTTTACTTATGACACAGGCGCACGCTTGGCACTACTTTGTTGATGCGTGTGCGGCTTCTGCGCACACAATTTACAAACACAGAAAATATATATTTTTTTGGTTTGGAGTGTACTTTGGGGGTTACAGCACCCTTTAACCGTCAAGCCAGCCGGCCCTTTACTTATGACACAGGCGCACGCTTGGCACTACTTTGTTGATGCACGTGCGGCTACTGCGCACACAATTCACAAACACAGAAAATAAAAAAAATTTTGGTTTGGACTGGAGTGTACTTTGGGAGTTACAGCACCCTTTAACGGTTAAGCCAGCTGGCCCTATACTTATGACACAGGAGCTCGCTTGGCAGTACTTTGTTGATGCACATGCGGCTACAGCGCACACAATTCACAAACACAGAAAATATTTTTTTTTTTGGTTTGGACTGGAGTGTACTTTGGGGGTTACAGCACCCTTTAATGGTCAAGCCAGCCGGCCCTTTACTTATGACACAGGCGCACGCTTGGCACTACTTTGTTGATGCACGTGCGGCTACTGCGCACACAATTCACAAACACAGAAAATAATTTTTCTTTTTGGTTTGGACTGGAGTGTACTTTGGGGGTTACAGCACCCTTTAACGGTCAAGCCAGCCGGCCCTTTACTTATGACACAGGTGCACGCTTGGCACTACTTTGTTGATGCACGTGCGGCTACTGCGCACACAATTCACAAACACAGAAAATAATTTGTTTTTGGTTTGGACTGGAGTGTACTTTGGGGGTTACAGCACCATTTAATGGTCAAGCCAGCCGGCCCTTTACTTATGACACAGGCTCACGCTTGGCACTACTTTGTTGATGCACGTGCGGCTACTGCGCACACAATTCACAAACACAGAAAATTATTTTTTTTTTGGTTTGGACTGGAGTGTACTTTGGGGGTTACAGCACCCTTTAACGGTCAAGCCAGCCGGCCCTTTACTTATGACACAGGCGCACGCTTGGCACTACTTTGTTGATGCACGTGCGGCTACTGCGCTCACAATTCACAAACACAGAAAATATATTATTTTTTTAGCACTTGAGGGGAGCACCCCTGATGGACAGAGCACCCCCTGGACAACACTACAGCACCCCTTTAGGACTGGGACACTACACAGGACTTTGGAGTGGACACAGCCCCTATGGAGAACTGACTGCACAACACAGTCCAGCCAGCCCCTATGGACTTTGAAGTAGTGGACACAGCCCCTATTAACAACCCCTATTAACAACAGCAGCACAGCACAACACAGCCAGCCCCTATGGACTTTGAAGTAGTGGACAACAGCAGCACTACACTACACTACACTACACAGCCCAGCCAGCCCTAACTCCCACCCTCCCTCTTCACTGTCCACAGCCGAGTGAGAAAATGGCGCCGACGCGGGTACCTTATATAGGATCCAAAACCCGCGAGACTCGGAAGGCGGGATGATGACGTTTTGCCTCGATTTCAGATCCGAGTCAGGCGGGAAAAGTCGAGCCTGACTCGGATCCCGCTCACCCCTAATATATATACATATTATATAAATTATTAGCCGACATAACATGCTGCCCGGGATATTACATCAAGGCAACAAACTATACTTTAAAGAATACCATGCCCACAGTTTTTGCATGCAGAATAACCTGATTGCAACTATCAACAACACCCTACCTACAGACTTCAGGATTATTGTACTGCCCCGCACTGTGGCCCTGATTCAGAATCAGGGCCGTCCCTCTGAATTTAAGAGCGGCCTCCTATAGCGAGCGGCTAAAATGATGGTCGCGATGGTCAAGACCATCGCGACCATCGGGCTTGCGACGAGACCCTTGCGGTAGGGTCTCGTTGCCGCAAGCCCTGGACTGCTTTTGGCTCTATCAGAGCCAAAGCACTCCCACTGACATCACTTGTGATGTCAGTGGGGCCAGCCCCAGACGGTAGGCATTGCCATGGGAACGCCTCCATCTGGGCAGCCACGCCCCCACCACGCCCACCAAAGGGGGCGTGCTGTCACTCACCATCGACAGCACGCCCCCTTTGGTGCGAGACCCATAACAACGGCTTGGCCGTCGTTATTCGGGTCTCGTGCATGCGCACGACGGAGCCGCCTACATGCACTTGGCCAACATCGACCCGCACTCGTGAGCGGGTCTGAATCAGGGCTGGGCTTTTTTTTTTTTTAGAACGGCCTCCTGGCCGCTCGCATAGCTGTGGGTGACCACCCACAGCTATAGCGAGCGGCCAGGAAGATGGTCGCGATGGTCAAGACCATCGCGACCATCGGGCTTGCAGCGAGACCCTTGTGGTAGGGACTTGTTGCCGCAAGCCCCAGAGAGATTTCGGCTCTAACAGCCGAAATCTCTCCCACTGACATCACTCGTGCTCACATGGGAACGCCTCCGTTTCGGCAGCCACTCCCCCAGCACGCCCACCAAAGGGGGCATGCTGTCACTCAACATTGACAGCACACCCCCTTTGGTACGAGACCCAGAGCAACGGATTGCCCGTCACTATCCGGGTCTCATGCATGCGCACAACGGAGCCGGCTCCGTCGTGCACATGCACACTGGCCCACCATCGACCCGGTTGCGAGCGCACAGCGCTTGCAACCAGGTCAGAATCAGGCCCAAAGTGTCTTACAAATTTGGAGCAGCCAGCATAACTAATACTCTATCTTCCAATAAACCAGTCAGATGTGATCTGAAGAACTGAGTTTATTATTCGATAGAGGAACTTGCGTAGATGTACACAGATCAATGCGTATAAACAAGTGTGCACGTGTGTGCGCATGTGTGATGATAAGTAATGATAAGTGATGATAAGTGATGGTAAAACTGTAAACAAATAATAAAAAACAATTACTAAATGTACATGGGAATGCAAGGCAAACATATACATTACATGGGCTATGCAAACAACATGAAATATACAGTATGCAAAGTACAGGCTGCAATGTCACATAGTACAGCTAACATGCATAACATAACTGGCTAGCAGATCTATGGCACAGTTGAAGCTTAGAACTCACCATCGGATGCTGTACCAGGTTGAGCATATGTAATGATGACTGTCTGGGACCATGTGAAAAGGAAAATGGCTGCTTACAGCTCCTTTAGCCTAGAATGCATTGCTAGACTGCTATGGATTGTTAAGAAGGACAAAATAGATCAGATTTAAACTGCTGCTGTCCTGACCACTAGGTGGGGCTATTAATGTAAATTAGTGCAACATAACAAACCCTATGCTGAAGACATGAAAATTATAGAGTGTGCACATCCATCCTGACTTCTCCCTGAGGTGGCACACAGTGGAACAAAGAATTGTGTTTTTTTTTGGACTATTGAATCTGATCACACACATGATATAAGATCTATCTAAGAATTTAAGTCTAATATTTCCAGTTCTTGTTGTTAGTTAATTTGTATAATTCACGATCAGTGGTTAATATCAATGCACCTATCGCCCCCACACTCCAGAACATTAGAGCATATCAGACATAATTCTTTCTTGTTGTGTATGGGGTTGGGATATGTCTATTCTGTGAGGAAGATAGGTGTGCAACAGTTACCAGATAATCGCTCGCCAGCATTGTAGTAATCCAAATGATCGTTTTTTTTGTTCAATTGCTATTTAGGCTGTTAGTTGGCCATACATATTCATAAAGCATTTTTGAAAAATACCTCATGAAATTTTATAAATCTTGCCACTGTCTCTGTAGATTGCTGCTAATGAAAGAAGTAACAAAAACACCTATACTAAGTAACAGTCACAATACAGTTACTGACAGTTTGAACTCTAACTCCTCCTACCTGTATCAGCGGTGTAATTACCTGAATGTTTCCCACACACCTAATGGATGGACATTCAACATTCCTCAATCTACGGTGCCACATGTGTACTGGGAATACCTCATGTAAGCCATTACCACCCACCGTGGACAGTCCAGTGGCTGAACAAGGGTGCATAATGATTGTGGCCAGCAGGTCTGGACAGAATTCTCAGTGGTAACAGACAAGCAACACTGGCTCAAATCACATCCACAATCAATGCAGGAGGTACCAGATGCATATCCAGCAGGTCAGTGTTCTTTAGCTTGCATAGGATATTGGAGCAGAAGAGACCCACCAATGTGTCCCTGTTAACACCATCACACCAAACACAGATCCTCATCTGGGCTTGTGACGTTGCTAATTGGACCCTGGAGGACTGGCAACATGTGACATGATCCAATGAGTTATGGTTCCAGTTGTTTTGATAGGGTGATGATAGGATTCAGGTGTGGTGTGGACCCCATGAGGTCATGGACCCCAGTTGTGAACAAGGCAACATGCAGGCTGGTGGTGATTCCATAATGGTGTGGTTGGTGTTCACATGGCATAGGTTGGGTCTGTTTATCCACTTAAACACGTCATTGACTGCTAACCACTACATTGCATTGCTTGGTGACCATTTTCAGGCCTTCATTGACTTCATGTACCCCCACAATGGAATATTCCAGCAGGATAATGCATTGTGTCATCCTAACCAAGTTGTCCAGAATTGGTTTGAGGAGCATTTTGGAGAGTTATAACAAATGGTGTGGCCACCATGTTCGCCCAACATGAACCCAATCTAGCATTTATGGGATGTGGTTGAGAGGTCCATTCGCATCCAAGATCCTTCATCTACAAATATGATAGAGCTGTGGGAAGCTATACAGATGGCTTGGATCAATATCTCTCCATAAGTCTTCTGTCAATCTGTGGAATCAATGCCACACCCGTTGCTGCACTTTTTCACGGTCTAGAGGGGATTCTACATGATAATAGGCAACTATCGCTTACTTTTTGCACTTCGGTGATATATATATATATATATATATATAGACCAAACACATTATCCCATTTCTCCATGATAATATTCCCATAACTGATAAAAAGAAATCCTCCCCATTAGTTCTTTCTCTAATTTTTTTCTATTCTCTTGTTTTCACTCCCCTGACATATTACTTACACTTTTTACCTCATTCCACTGTTATTAATTGTTGGTTATATGGATACCTAAATAAAACCTCTATGCAATCCTGTCTATACCTTCTAAAATCCTGCCTATACCTTCTAAAATTGTCGCTATTTAGCGTAATGAGTTGCACAAGAAATAAATGCTTTCAGACTTTGAGTGTGGTTCCAAAGCATAAAAAGTTATTATTAAATATAAAAACAGATGGTTACACGCTGTGATCTAAAGACAGTTAGCGCAAATAAATCATACAGACCCAAGGTACAGTTGTTATATACGCACGCGCTTTGGGCCCAGATACCGGCATCAGCATTAGAAACCTCCGTCAACAGCACAGCAAGAAGACTCAAGACTGGGGTCAGAGAGCACACATATATACTCTTACAGGGATAGGCAATACAATAGACAAGTTTGACATGATTCCATTGGTTCTTCTTAAAGGTGCTTCTGTTACAGGTTAGTTCATAGGTCAATTTGAATGGACACAAACAGCCTCTAACAATCCTTTGTGTCCTTTTTCCCGCTGCATGCTAATCTAAGCTGCTAACATTACAGAGTACATTTTAATGTTTTAACTCTCTATAGTCCATAGTTTGCAGACACATGTTGCGATCTTCTCACCGATGAAACCGGAAATCTGTTGAGACACAGTGGATCAGTACAAAACCAAACATGGACTGCTTACCATGTACTAAACCTTAGATATCAAATGACCTTTATTACACAACATTAATAATTACTGCATAAACCTTGGATTTTACACTTTAATGCTAGGGAACCTTTTATGGAAGTGTGCAGTGTGTAAGTTTATATCTGAAATGGCAACTGTATATATATATATATGCATATATATATGCACGCATTGTGGGTACACATGCAATTGTCTATGTGCATGCATGTATTTATCATGAATTTAATATATATATATATATATATATGGATATATATATTGTATATATATATATACATATATATATATAGAGAGAGAGAGAGAGATTTATATATACATATATCTCTCTCTCTGCATTACTTGGTTTTGATATTACTGGGCTACAACAATGACAGGCAATGTGTTTACACATGTGATCAAACGAGGCTTGATGAGATCACACAGGTAAGGCTAATTTGTTTAAGCCTCAGACTTAAAGACAATGGCTTACCCAGAATACAATTCCTTTCTCCTTAACCACATCACATTAGATACAAGGCATACAATGGCTAATGATAGCTTAGATGTCTTACAATTGTTTCCCAATCCATTACTTCTGAGTATATTAGTGTTTTTGTTTATTCTCAGTTTTCATAGGCATACTGTTCTGTATGCAGAGCAAATGATCACCATACCTTTGTGTATTCTTAATTATTTGTTACAGACAGATCTAAAAAAAACCTGACTTGTCATCACTGAATATTTAATGTAAGGATTATTTTAGTTGTAAAAATGGTGTTTTGCGACCAGTCACAAAATGGTGTCTTGCAGATCTTGATTTTAAACAGATTCTTTCTTAGCCAATCATCTGGCTTCGACAGTCCACCCTTTGATAGACAATCAAACGCTATCACAACCTATTTTGAATCTGTTTGGCTATGCATGAGAATATACCTTTTAATGTTATTATGGTATGACACAGTTTGGTCATTTGAACCATTAGATAATGCGTCTCGAGGAGGGTGAAACAATCCTTATGCGCCATCTGCAGATCCTTAAGGGACCATTGGCAGGATGTGGGAATTCATCTAGCCTATAAAGGAAGTTTTGAGGGGGAATTTGGACAGTATTACCTAGGATGTTTTAAAATAACATTATCGATATATATTCATGAACAACCATACAAAATCTGGATCACTTTATCATTGGGTACATTCTAATTCAGGGTTGTAATACAGCTCTTCCTTAACCTTGGTATCCATATCTCCAATGCTTACCACCACCATCTTGATTTCTCGATTCGCCCTAGTACATTTCCTGCACTTCAACATGTGTTTGAAGATGTGGAGATGGGGTGTTTTTATTGGATACTAAGCATTTCACCATGTGTAAGGGTCATAATTTCTGGACGTATCCTTCCCAAATAACATAACAATTATGGTACTAAGATTGGTCAGACACTCCTCTGATTGGCGTAGCACTCCTCCTCTCGACTCCACTACATTAACATCAACATCAGCTCCCATCTCCTTTATCTGTCCTCTGTCACAGAAACCAGAAATCCCCAGACAAACCAAGATGATGGAGACTCTTTTAATCCTCCCGGAACAGGTTCGCAATTGACAGGTCCTCATTATCTGCCTCGACTCTGCCCTGTATCTCCACCGGTTGGTTAACCTTCCTGCAGTGAGTGGAATGGACCCAAGTATCTCTCTCGGCCACATTCAAGGATGTGGTACTCGTCAACAACACCTGATACGAACCTTCCCACCGATCTATAAGACAACCTGAGTGTAAAAAAATTTCGGATCACAACAAATTCTCCAAGTTTGACATCATGACAGTTTGTCTCTGGCATATCGGGTGACAACAAATTCGGTTTCTCCTGCTGCTGTTTCAACTGTTTACTCATTGTTATAAGATCCTTTACAGTGACCTCGTTGTTACTTTTCAGATCTTCCTGTGGACTTACAATCAAATGAGGTTGTCTACAAAACAGTATTTCATAGGGGGACAGATTAAGAGGAGGCCTAGGAGTGGCCCTTATGCTATGTAGGGCCAACAGTAGTGCTTCTGGCCACCCCAGTCCAGTTTCTGCCATGTACTTACTTAATTTATTTTTAAAAGTGCCGTTCACTCTCTCCACCTTGGCACTGGCCTGGGGTCGATATGGGGTGTGAAGTTTACTATCAATACCCATCAACTTACACATACTCTGGAAGACGTCACCGGTGAAATGAGTACCTCTATCACTTTCAATAAATCTAGGGATACTGTATCTGTATACAAACTACTGTACAATCTTTTCAGCAGTGAACACAGCAGTATTAGTGGCAGCTGGATAGGCCTCTTCCCAATTAAAGAATACATCTGTACAAACTAATACATACTTGAGATTCCTACAGGGTGGTAATTGGATGAAATCAATTTGTATTACCTGGAAAGGTCCGTCTGTCGGAGGGATGTGGGATGGTTCAGTTGGTATTGTTTTTCCAACATTCTTCCTTAAGCATGTCAAACAGGACATTGCTCTCTTCTCAGCTTGAGAAGAGAAGCCCGATGCACGCCAATACCAACTTACACATACCTTGCTTTCCCAAGTGAGTCAGACAGTGTGCTCCCTCAGCCAAGCTTGAGTAGTATGCCTTGGGTGCCACCGGCTTACCTTGTCCATGTCTCCAAAGTCCGGAGGACTCCTGCCCACATACCTTCGATCTCCAGACTGCTTTTTACTGAATGGAACACAAGTTTTGCATCTTAATTAATTTCTGCATATCAATCGTTTGAAAAACCATAATTTGTTCATTAGGTACATTTATTTTCAACCCTGCTGCCTACTTGGCAGCTTCGTCTGCCCTGTTATTACCCAAAGACACTGGGTCGTCCTCACATGTTTGAGCTTTACAGTTTATGACAGCCACTGCCTTTGGCATTTGAATGGCTGTCAAAAGTCCTTTTATGTGTTTTGAATGGGCTACTGGTGTGCCTGCTGCTATCATAAAATTTCTCAGATGCCATAGAGCTCCGAAATCGTGTACCTTCCCGAACGCATACCTTGAGTCAGTGTAAATGTTAGCAGATTTTCCTGCCTCCAATTCACACGCTCTCCTTAGTGCTACTAACTCTGCCCCCATGAGCTGAGTGAGGCGGACCAAGAGGTTCCATTTCTATGACATCCTCGTCATTTACAACAGCATAACCTGTACATAATTCACCTGTGTCTGTTTGTCTACGACAACTCCCGTCTGTGTAAAACATAAAATCTGCATTTTTCTAAAAGTGTATCACGAATGTCAGGCCTAGCTGTAAAAGTTTGATTCAGATAATCCATACAATCATGTTCATTAGTAGCCCTGCAAAACTCACCTTCTGAAATAGACTCACCCTCCACCCTTTGTGCATTCCCATACACATACGGTAAGTACGTAGCTTGATTTAACATATTGCACCATTTTATGGTGATGTTTGCAGGTGCTATCAGAGCTAGCTCCCATTTAGTGAACCTAGCTGAGGAGACATGTCTGGTTCGGGCTGAATTCAACAAGGCAGATACTACACGGGGTGTATAGACAATTGTATCATGCCCTAACACTACGTCCTCGCTCTTGTTGACCAAAAGAGCGGTAGCAGCAACACTTCTTAAACACGTTGGGAGTGATCTTGCCACAGTGTCCAATTCTGCACTGTAGTATGCTACAGGTCTGTTAGCATCACCATGTTTCTGAGTGAGGACACCTGCTGCACAGCCATTGGCTTCCGTACAATACAATTCAAAGGGTTTTTCATAGTTAGGTATTCCCAATGCAGGTGCTCTCGTCAGACTATCCTTTTAATCCTAAGATTAAGAAAAGCCTGCTCTGTTTCCTCCGTATGTATGACACGATCGGGTTTTGAGGATGACACCAATTCCTGCAATGGTAATGCCAAAATAGAAAAACCTGGGATCCACATTCTGCAATAACCACACATTCCCAAGAAAGTACAAATTTGCTTTTGGCTCTGCGGCAGGGTCATGGTCTGTATGGCTTGGATTCTATCATTTGTCAGGTGTCGTAGGCCCTGGGTTAGGCAGTGCCCTAAGTATTTAACCTTAGCCTGGCATGGCTGTAATATGTCCTTAGCAACCTTGTGTCCTGTTTGCGAGAGATGAAGCAACAAAAGTTTAGTATCATTTAAACATGACATAAATGAATCAGAACATAACAATAAATCATCCACATATTGTATTAGAACAGATCAATTGGCAGGTTGAAAAGATTGTAAACAGTCATGTAAGGCCTGGGAGAAGATACTGGGGCTGTCTATGAAACCCTGGGGCAATCGTGTCCATGTGTATTGTACACCCCTGTATGTAAAGGCGAACAGGTACTGACAGCCAGGATGAAGAGGTACAGAGAAGAAAGCAGAACAGAGGTCAATGACAGTGAAATGGGTTGCTTTGGGTGGGATCTGCATAAGAATGA
Organism: Taudactylus pleione; assembly: GCA_031769625.1. Lineage (NCBI taxonomy): Eukaryota > Metazoa > Chordata > Amphibia > Anura > Myobatrachidae > Taudactylus > Taudactylus pleione. The sequence goes on along the minus strand of JAUIMM010000006.1, from coordinate 3,207,056 downwards.
CAGCTGAATTTGGCACTATGGGAAATTGGCTCTCTACCGCCATATTAACCCCTCTAAGGTCTTGTACCAGCCTATAACCCCTCCCACCACTCTTCTTTACAGGAAAGATGGGACTGTTGACTACACTTGCTGTATGAACTAAAATTTCCTGCTGTAACAATCGCTCAATTATGGAATAAACCCCTAATTCTATCTCCTGTTTTAATGGGTACTGGAGAATTTTAGGAGCTTGCCTACCACTTTTTAGATTTACCATTACGGGAATTATGTTTGCCATTAATCCAGCGTCCTGTCCATCCTTGGTCCAAAGTGAATCTGGAATTTGGGATAGCATTTGATCTACCTGAGATGGATTTTCACTTAAACCAATAGAGTGATACATTATCCTTTGGGGAGTGTCCAACATATCCCTCACCTCATGCACAACTCTCTCTGGGATATCTAGAAATACACCATCAGAGGTACAATATATGACACATCCCATCTTACATAACAAATCCCTTCCCAGTAGGTTAGTAGGAGCCACTGCTGCCAGGAGGAAAGAATGTCTGTTATGCAATGGCCCGATAGTGACCTCTGTGGATTTTGTAAAAGGATAATGTTGCACTTTACCCATTACACCCATTGCTGGTACCGTCTCGCTGGTTACCTGTAAGTTAGCGGGAGATTTTATCACTGACCTGGTCGCCCCTGTGTCTACAAAGAAAGGATATTTGGTACCAGCTACATCAACCATCATCACCGGTTCTTCCCTAGTACTTCACGTTAACCTGACTATCTGTAGACTACAGGTATGACCTGACACCTAGCGTTGACTCTCACTCCCCAATACAGCATTTACGGCCACAATTGGAGCTGGTGACTGTTGTAGGTTTCCTCTACTCTGTGTATATCACTTATGGGGATATCCAGGTACTCCCTGGTTAGGGGGTCCTACCTTCTTCACCCTACAGTTCCTACTTATATGTCCCACTTGGTTGCAGTTAAAGCACCTTCGTGAGTGGGTTGGGTGAAAGGATTGCTGTGTGGGTTGAGCAGAAGGGAAAGATGGTGGGTGTGGGTAAAGATATTGAGGGAAATATGGTGGTTGTGGATAGTATGGGTTTTGTGGCTGTGTGTGATAAGTGGGGTAAGCTTGTGTTTGAGGTGGTGCTGGATTGGTGAGGAGGTGTAGCTGTGCAGGTGCATGTGTGACTGTTGGCTGTGATGTTATAGTCATTCCTTCTAGAGCTTGAATACTAACAGCCATTAGCTTCTCGCTCTGGGTCTCTCTCTTTTTAAGGATGTTCTTATCATGTTCAATAGTGGATTCTAAGAGGGTGTCTACAGTGACTCCCCTCCAGCCAGGTTGTGAGGTCTGAACTCGGGTCTTTAGGTTCTCTTTTAGACCATCCATAATTACAGTGACAATCATTCCCCTGTGATGAGTGCTATCTTTAATATCCTTTAACCCAGTGTACTGGGTGATAGCCTGCAGAGCTCGGTTACAATAATCCTCTGCAGATTCACTCTCTTTTTGTTTTATGGTGAAAATTTTGCTCCAGTTAACTACTACTGAAAAATATGCACCCAATTGAGTTATAATGTGGGAAATGTTACCTTGGTTAATTTCGTCTGTTAAGGGAACATCTCCATCCAATACACAATCCGTGATAAACTTTGTCACATCAGTATTGCGTGGAAGACAAGCCCTTAACACCACTCGCCAATCTCTGTTGGTTGGCTTGTGAGCACTACCCAAATTTTTTAAAAATCTTTGGCATTTGGCTAATTCCTTTTTAGGATCAGGGAAATCATTCATTATGGAATTTAGCTCCGCTCTTGTCCAAGGACAATGCATTGCTACCTCCCTTGTGGGCACTACACCGTTTGCATCCGCATTCCCATTCAGAACCGTTATTGTCCGGATGGGATGCAGACCGGCCGCACTGCTACTTTTGACCTTGTTACCTGGCTGGGGATTTAGTCTATTACTGCTACGTATAGGGTTAACAACTTCCTCTATCGGTGCAGTGGATGTAAACACTTCCTGTGCTTTCCCTGATGAAGATGGTGGCACCACTTGTGATTGTTGTGGTGGAGCCTCTAACATGTGTACAGCATGGGAAATGGCAGGCATAACAGTAGGCTCATCATCCGCATCATAAACATTTTCTTTATGATTACTTAAGAGAGGGTACAAATTACTTGTTAAATTTTTATGGGTTTTTTCAACAACTGCACCTGCACCCCCATCCGCATAGGGCAGCGGTGGTGCATGTGAACCACTGGCAATACCTTCTGCAATGCTACCTTGCTGCACGTGCATGCTATCTCGCGGCGCGCACGCATCGCAGTTTAGCGCTGCGTGTGTACTTTCTGGTTACGTGCTTGCGACACTAGTTTGCGTTGCGTGCACACCTTTAAGCCACGCATCCCCCTCACGCTGCCATAATTTTAAACACTCATTATATTTTACCTTTTTCATTTGAGAGCACACCATACAGATGCTATCTCGGACATTGGGCCTGATTCAGACCCACTCGCGAGCGGCTGTCCGCTCGCAAGTGGGTCGATGGTCTGCACTGAGCATGCGCACGACGGAGGGAGCTCCGTCGTGCGCATGCGCCAGACGCGATGAGCGAAGGACTTTCCTTCGCTCGTTGTGTCTGATCAAAGGGGGTGTGCTGTCGATGTTGATTGACAGCACGCCCCCTTTGGTGGGCGTGCCGGGGGCGTGCCTCCCAGACGGGGGCGTTCCCAAGGGAACGCCTACCATCAGAAGCCGGCCCACTGACATCACTAGTGATGTCAGTGGGAGTGATTTTGGCTCTGATAGAGCCAAAATCACTCCGGGCCTTGCGGTTGAAAACCTCAACCGCAGGCTCCGGCTCGCAGTGGCGATGGTCGCGATGGTCACGACCATCGCAGCCATCAAACTGCACGCTCGTATAGGCTGTGGGTGGTGACCCACAGCTATACGAGCGTCCAGGAGGACGCTCCATAATTATGGAGGGCGGCCCTCATTCAGAGCGTGTGCTCTGCTCAGAGCGTACGGCTCTGAATGAGGGCCATTGTTCAATACCTCCTTATCAAAGCTACCAATTCTGGGAAATGGTCTAACACTCTTCATTGTCATTTTAAACCATACATCACAATACCTAATTGCATAAGCACCGTACTTAGTATGCATAATATGGCATGCCAATCCAAGCGGCGCTTCCATCAGCAGCACATCATCTAATATCTCTACCATTTGCTTGGCCCCCACCTGGGAGATCCCTAAGCTTTTCAATGGAGATTTAAACTGGTGAAAGACAATCAAGATACTTTCACTTACCTGTGGACGTCTTAACAGGACGCGCCCACAAACCTATGGAAAAATAACCAGGCTGCTTCCACGCACCTAATTCCTTTTTGACTACCTTTCAACTGCTAGCATGTAGGCATTCCAATAACATCTACCCTTTTCAGTGATTTTGTCCACTCTCTACCCAGTTCACAATCACAATTTAGCCAAAACTGTGCGGTTCAATTACAATGCTCAAATAACCCAGATAACTGATCACTGAATACTGTAATCACAGTGGGAGCCGAACCTACAACAAAGACAACAACTACACCTGCTTATGTGTTAGAATGGTATCTACTACCGAGCTACTAGGTCGACCCTTGCGCCTAGGGTCCTACGATATCCTTAACTAGGGAACTCTTGTCCCTACCAACAAATACTCACTGTTACACACCCTTTTCCTGCGCAGAAAAATACACGTTTTCCCAGACTATGGCAACACTGATCAAGATGCTTACAACAATGCTGTCTATCAATGCACTCTCAATGGCTTTGTTCAAAACACGTGGCAGCAATACCGAAAGTATGTATACGCTATTGTGCGACTAGTCAATACACAATAATGCGACTACTACACAACACGTATTATGACTTTTATGCTATATTGTGACTGGTCGCATACACAATAATGCGACTTCCCATTTTTAACACAAAAAAAACTATTGATGAAGGAAAACAAACTTTTTCCTCCATCGTCCCTGGATTCTCAATCAGCGCTCCTAAAGCCACAATAACAGGGCTCTCAGCAACAAAGTGGTAGCAGATTTCAAAGGCACAATGCGTTCTCCTGCTATGGCGCCTCCACCCTTTTGCTGAGAGATTGCTACCGAGTGTTACCAAGTGACCGGTAGCGTGATTAACACTGTGAGCCCCCAACTATGGATACCTAAATAAAACCTCTATGCAATCCTGTCTATACCTTCTAAAATCCTGCCTATACCTTCTAAAATTGTCGCTATTTAGCGTAATGAGTCGCACAGTAAATAAATGCTTTCAGACTTTGAGTGTGGTTTCAAAGCACAAAAAGTTATTATTCAATATAAAAACAGATGGTTACATGCTGTGATCTAAAGACAATTAGCACAAATAAATCATGTAGACCCAAGGTACAGTTGTTATATATGCACGCCGCTTTGGGCCCAGATCCCGGCATCAGCATTAGAAACCTCCGTCAACAGCACAGCAAGAAGACTCAAGACTGGGGTCAGAGAGCGCACATATATACTCTTACAGGGATAGGCAATACAATAGACAAGTTTGACATGATTCCATTGGTTCTTCTTAAAAGTGCTTCTGTCACAGGATAGTTCATAGGTCAACTCGAATGGACACAAACAGCCTCTAACAACCCTTTGTGTCCTTTTTCCCGCTGCATGCTAATCTAAGCTGCTAACATTACAGAGTACATTTTAATGTTTTAACTCTCTATAGTCCATAGTTTGCAGATGCATGTTGCGATCTTCTCACCGATGATACTGGAAATCTGTTTAGACACAGTGAATCAGTACAACACCAAACACGGTCAGCTTACCATGTACTAAACCTTAGATATCAAATAACCTTTATTACACAACATTAATAACTACTGCATAAACCTTGGATATTACACTTTAATGCTAGGGAACCTTTTATGGAAGTGTGCAGTGTGTAGGTTTATATCTGAAATAGCAACTGTATATATATATATATATATATATATATATATATATGCACGCATTGTGGGTACACATGCAATTGTCTATGTGCATGCATGTATTTATCATGAATTTAATATATATATATATATAGAGAGAGAGATATTTATATATATATATGTATCTCTCTCTGCATTACTTGGTTTTGATATTACTGGGCTACAACAATGATAGGCAATGTGTTTACACATGTGATCAAACAAGGCTTGATGAGATCACACAGGTAAGGCTAATTTGTTTAAGCCTCAGACTTAAAGACAATGGCTTACCCAGAATACAATTCCTTTCTCCATTAGATACAAGGCATACAATGGCTAACAATAGCTTATATGTCTAACAATTGTTTCCCAATCCATTCCTTCTAAGTATATTAGTGTTTTTGTGTATTCTCAATTTTCATAGGCATACTGTTCTGTATGCAGAGCAAACGATCACCATACCTTTGTGTATTCTTAATTATTTGTTACAGACAGATCTAAAAAAAACCTGTCTTGTCATCACTGAATATTTAATGTAAGGATTATTTTAGTTGTAAAAATGGTGTTTTGCGACCAGTCACAAAATGGCGTCTTGCAGATCTTGATTTTAAACAGATTCTGTCTTAGCCAATCATCCGGCTTCGACAGTTATAAGACTTTTTTTTCTTCCTTTCCTCTATTGATAGATAATTGTGACCAAGTGAATGAGTTACCACCTGTTTGTAGGAGATTCAACTTTCATTACTCTGGCAGAATGCACAGAGGAACTGATATCAAACAGGACACCATGGATAATCAGTTGTATATAGGGGGTATGTAGTTCACGGCTGCCGGTCTCTATCCCGACGCTGGAATCCCAACAAGGGAGTTAAGGTAGGCATTGAAATACCGCCGGAATCCAGGAGGATGCATGCCCGAAACAAAGGTAAGCTGGGGCAACCTTAATGTTAGTCGCGGGGAGGCGGGTTAGGTTTAGGTTAGTTAGCGGGGTTAGGTGGGGGGGAGGTTAGGGTTAGGAACCCATAGGGGGAGGGTTAGGGTCAGGCACCACTGAGGGGGGTTAGGTTTAGGCAGTGGCATCACTAGGGGGATGCAGCCCGCACCTGGTGTCACCCTTCAAGGGTGACACCAAAAAGAGCAGCGCACACACCCATGGGTCACACCCCATCCACAGACATGCCCGCACACCCCTTTCCCCGGCACCACCGCACCCCAAAAACGAGCTGGCCCTGCACGCCGCTGCCGGGGGTCAGTTCATTCTCTCACTGCGGCTGACATCTAGAGCTTCACACAGGTACTGAGCATCTCTCTGTGCCTGTGTGTGACTCTGGATGCAGGCTGCGGTGACCTCATCACGCACGCGGCACGCCGGCTCCGCTTGTGGTTCTGGGCGGGAGAAGAAGAAGGAGGTGCACACCCGGACACCCCAAGTGCAAGCCAGCCTGTACATCATGAAGAGAGGTAAGTAGTACTGCACAGGTGAGGGGGCACAGCATAAGGGGCATTCTGGGGCCCCTGCATAGGGGCACTACTGGGGGCACTGCATAAGGGGAGCTGCTGTGGTATAGTATAAGGGGCACTACTGGGTGCACTGCATAAGAGCACTTCTGGGGGGTACTGTATAAGGGCACTACTGTGGGCACTGCATAAGGGGCACTCCTGGAGGTACTGTATAAGGGGCACAGTATAAGAGCACTACTGGGGAGACAGCATAAGGGGCACTACTGGTGGCACTGCATAAGGGGCACTACTGGGGGCACTGCATAAGGGGAGCTGCTGTGGTATAGTATAAGGGGCACTACTGGGGGCACTGCATAAGAGTACTTCTGGGGGATACTGTATAAGGGCACTACTGTGGGCACTGCATAAGGGGCACTCCTGGGGGTACTGTATAAGGGGCACTACTGTGGGCACTGCATAAGGGGTGCTACTGGTGGTAGTGTATAAGGGGCACTACTGGGGGCACAGTGTAAGGGGCTCTAATACAGGAGGCATTGCATAATGGGCTATAATACAGGCGGCATTGCATAATGGGCTCGAATACAGGGGACATTGCATATTGGACACAACTACAGGGGGCATTGCATAAAGGGGCACTGCTAAAATGGGAACTGCATAATGGGCACAGCTACAGGGGGCATTGCATAAGGGGCACTACTACTGGGGACATTGCATAAGGGGCACTACTACTGTGGGCATTTTATAGGGGCACTACTGCTGTGGGTATTGTGTGTAAGGGTCACTAATGTGGACATTGTGTAAAAAGAGCACTACTGTGGGCATTGTGTAAAAGGGGCACTACTGTGTGTCGTAACATAAATAAAGGACACTACTTTATGGTGTAAAGTGGATCAGGGGTACTATGTGCTGTGTAATGTGAATAAGATTGTGATACTCTCTGGCAGAATTTTAATTGTGGATAGTATTGTATGACCATGCCCCTTTCTTTCGAGATCACGCCCCTTTTTTTGCGCCATGCGCCTTAGGCACATGCTGTCATTTTATTGATTAATCGCAGAGGAAGGGGGGAGGGGGGCTCCTTCCACCACGTCTCTAGGACCACTTTAAGCTTCATCACGCCCGTCGGGTGCGCCCGGCATTCTGTGATGAGCACAGTGTGACTGCTGGACTGGTAAGGAGGAAGAATTCACGGAGCTGCGCACCTTGGTCCCGATTTATTTATTTTTTGGTGGGGGGGTGTCACCGTGCATTACAGCACCGGGTGACACCAACCCTAGTAATGCCTCTGGGTTTAGGCACTAAGGGGGGAGGGTTAGCATTAGGCACGTGGGAGGAGATTTAGGTTTAGGAACTAACAGGGAGGGTTAGGGTTAGGCTACAAGAATGGAGGGTTGGGGGGAGAAGGGGGGAGTGTAAGTATACTTACCAGACCCTTGTTGGGATACCAACCATCAGGATGCCGCTGTTGGTATTGTGACAGGAGGCATCCCGACAGCCGCAATTACATACCGATTCCATATAGGGAAAGGTAAAACTTGTGAAACACCAGCTAATTAGAATAGAACTGAGCTAGAACTAATCCTTTAAAAAGCTGCTGGTTCCTGTAAACAATCCGGACCATTTGGCCAATCTAAGAGTTAGTTGGACTTTGCTAAATTAGTGCTAGGAATTGCCAAGAATTCATTATTTTGTTAATGGAGAAATGATTTACCATCCTGAAAATAAAGCAGACTGTTAACACCACAGTTGCATTGTGGGTATTACAATGTGATAGGAATCACCTCTTCCACCTTAATAGTCTACAAGAGTGGGTAATCAGGTTACTTACCACTTTGTTTAGTGGCTGTACACACAAATATATGGTCCTTTTTAGGTTTCTGAGTTTCCCTCCTTAGGGGTATATTTACTAAAGTGCGGGTTTTTAGAAGTGGAGTTGTTGTCCATAGCAACCAATCAGATTCTAGCTATCATCTTCTAGAAGGTGCTAGATAAATGATAAATAGAATATGATTGGTTGCTATGGGCAGCAACTCCACGTCTATAAACTCGCACTTTAGTAATTAAACCCCCTAGTCTCTGTTTAGAGACAAGATGCATTTCTGTCTTCACTTCGACGTCTGTCACTCTGCCTCTCACAGACAATGTCCTCCCGCTTGTCCCTTTACTGAGCTGAACTGTCTCCTCAACTCTTTGGGAAGACCTCTTGTTCACTCTCCTTGCATGAGCAAGACACGCAGCTGCTTTCTGTGTTACACACTATAATAATGTGGAAAGAAGTGCATATGGATAATGTAATACCCCTTTTACACTAAATTCCCGGGTTTACCCAGGATTTGGTACAAGGTTCTAAACTGGTTCAGACCCAGGACATACCCCTTTCAGACCATGACACCGACCCGGGTTATTCCCGGATGGGCGCCGTTCACACAGCACACTGGTGAAGTGGAACTGGCCTGCCGATGCTTAGAGATGACCTCATTCCCATGCCACAGAAAATCCAGAACGCATCATGCTGTAAATGGGACCCGGATCGGACGACCCTGGTTATCTGTTTACACTGTAGGGTTATACAGGTTGTTCCCGTGTTAAACCCTGCAACTTGCCTGGGTTGGATTGTCGGGTCACTCGAAACGGTAATCCAACCCTGGCCCCTTTGTCACCTAGCAGCAACCCAGGTTAACCCGGTAATGACCTGGGTTTTATCTGCTAGTCTGAAAGGGGTATAACACACATAACTAATTTTATGATAAGAAAGCCTTTAAAACAATGTAACAATAAATATTATATTTATCAATTTTCTTTTTTTTTACCCAAAGGTGGTTTCCTTTTGAAGCAATGGAAAAAAGCCATGTGCTCTGAACAAGGAAGAGCTGAAGGACGAAATTTTCTTCAACATATGATTACAGGCCACATGGTGCCACAAACACTTTTAACAATTCTTAAGGAATTTATTAAAAATCATGCATGTTAGATACAGAAGAACAGGCACACATAAAACAATGATCATATTTAGCAGGTTTATACTATCAAAAGCCAAGCTGCCATTCTTTTAATAAGTTAATGCTATTACACCTAATTTCCCAATTAGCAACTCTTGTTTAGCCCATTCCCTTCTCGTTAAGAAATGTCTTGCTGAAACACATATGAGTACTCTGTTAATTAGTCTTCTAAGTGTTTATAAGAAGAGAGATTGATATAAGGCCAAGCAATCACTGGACTGCTACTGCACTCCCCTTGTACTCTACTGTGAGGGTTGGCAAGAAATGGGACTGTAATATGAAAGATCAAACTGGAGTAGGGACAAGTGCATTGCCATAATCACTGAATGTTATTTTCCTCTGAGTTAATTAAGTGATTTGTTTTTTAAACAAATAGAAGCAAACAGCAATTTCATTAAACCCACGTCAATGAACTGTGACAACGATACCACAGTCAGTATCAAGGGATTACACGCATTAAAAAGCAATAATTGTTTTCTTTTACTTCCATTGCTTATGGATCAGGTGCTACAGTTAAGAGCATTGACTAATGCTACAAGTACATTGCTTTCAGAATAATTAAAATCTTTACAGCATCACTTTTTTCGACAAAACAGGTCAATTTCAGGCTTCTCATGTACACTCTCTGAAATCAATTTTTCCAGTACATAACTACAATAAGACCTTATAAACATTTTCCTAAATAGAAAATAAATGGGAGGAGTATTTGGACTAAAGCTGAGCACATGCTGTACTATGCGATATTTTGCCCATATAGCTATTTCTGACCGACATAGCTAGTAATTGTGTAGTCAGAAAAACCAGTAGTTTTTGCTCCCAATACCCAATATAGTGAAAGCTGCAAACACTATATATGTTTTTCTTATTTAACAATTTTTGAAGAAAAGTAATGAGGTTTAAAGAAGGATATTTTTTCTTTCTTTTAATTACTTGGTTCATAGATCAGAGTTATTCAACTTTAACAGATACCATGAATTATAATTTTAATAACTGCAGCTGTCAGCTGTAGAATTATTAAGTGAATTGACCAAAGAAATGCTTTGCCACAAGTGCTATTTGTATCATTAACAACATATATACAGGCGTGTTACAAGGATAGAGCAATGTCTAGCTGTGATTAAGATATCCATGGAGGCTTGTAAAAGCATCCATTCAAAGACAGAGCGTTTATCATATTGCCATTGTTCCATAGTCAACAAGTTCACCCTTTTATTAATTCTAGATGTGTTGATGTAGAAGCAAGTATATTCAACATGTGGCTCTCTAGCTGCTGTGGAACTACACATCCCAATGTGCTCTGCAACAGTTTTAGCATGCCCTAATAGGAAAACTGTGGCAGGGCATGCTGGAATGTGTAGTTTGGCAGCAGCAGCTGGAGGGCCGCATGTTGAATACACTTGATCTAGAGGAAAGTACATAATGGAGGCAACTGACAATTTGTTTTCACAGATAGGAAGTCAAAGAACCACCCAATCTAAATAATAATTCTCTGCATAAATCACCATAACTGTTTCATTTGCCTGCTATGCCTGATACCATTCCTTGAAAGTAATGCTTCAAATCTATATTTGAAATAAATGTACAGTAATTCCTCCATTCAGTCTCACTACCCCCACATAAATTTGTAATGTCAAGATCTGGAGGCTTCATTAAATTAACAACAATTATATTTGATTTGTGCACCTCGAAAAGTATTTACATTAGCATAGATTTAGGTTCACTACAAAAGATCACACCGTCTGGGAGATTATACTTATACTTATTTAGTGAAATGATGAAAAAATAAAATGAACATACGGTATGTTACATTGTTTGTTATGTGCAATAAATAGATTCCCTGAGAAAACAGTTGGTCCAGTACTACATTCCTTTATTTTTGGTAACTACACAAGTTAAAGTTAATTGTTAAATATACAGGAGGCTATGTTCAAAGCCTTGGAGAGAGATAAAGTGGATGGAGATAAAGTACCAACTAATCAGCTCCTAACTGTCATTCTTCAAACATAGCCTGTAAAGTGACAAATAAGAGCTGATTGGTACTTTATTTCTCTCCACTTTATCTTTCTCTAAGGCTTAGTACATCTACCCCACATTATTATATATAATTAGTCTTTTCTAATGTACATGTAAAATCACATACTTACTATAGCTTAGGGCCTGATTCAGAGCCGCTCGTAAGCGGCCGCTCGTTCACTCCGAGCGATGTTTTGCCCAACTGCGCATGCGTACGGATCGTAATACGCATGCGCGAACCAGTCAGTGCGGCCGAAAATCGTTTGTTCGCTAAATAGCGAATGTCTGCTATTTTGAGTGACAGAATGAGGCGTATGTGGGTGGTAACAGGGGAAGGTGCTTGAAAATGGGTAGTGGAGATCCGAACGCAGGCGTGCTTAAAGGTCAAAACGGGCGTTTTAAGGGTGTGCATAATTAATACAGCAGCGTCATTAACCACGTCACTGGGTTATTTTATAGCCAGAACTGCTCGCAAGATTGTGGTAGCAAAAACCAACCACAAGAATAGCGAGCAGTTCATACGCTGGTCGATGTACTCGATTCATCTAATAAATAGCGGACCTGACGTAGGATGCGAACGGCCAGGGGGCGTATTTTTTAAAAAAACGACCGCAAGTTTTGTTCGCGTGAACAGACCTCAAAGAGCGAACGGTTCATTTGAATAGCCACCCCTATTTTCTGGACGAACGACCGCAAATAGCGTCCGGCTCTGAATCAGGCCCTTAGTCCCTTAGGCAACTTCTTCTTCCCAAACAAGTTCACATGTTTACGTCATACAGTATTTAAGCATATTAAATTAGGGGGGACGTGATATGGGAGGTCCACAATTGTATGTTATAACTTTAAACATGTCGGTAATCAGCATATTTAAAGTTACAACACCCTCATGGTTCAAATACTGTAAGGAGCAATAAACCCATGTTGGGAGGATCCCAGCACCTGCATTGGAAGGTTACTCACTGTTCTCACCTCATGACCACATACTCATTTCTGAAGGTCAGGCTATGAAGGCTACTTTTGCACTTTTCCTTGTTGTCATGTTGTCATGTTGTCATTCACAAATTTGTCTCTTTATGTTTGACTCTTTTTCCATTCAATATACATAGGGTCTGATTCAGCAGAGGACAGAAATGCCAAGCCGCACACAAGCAGCTTTGCTATTCCGTCCTTGCTAATATGCAAATGCAGCAGGAGGTCGCAGCCTGGGATCACCATCGTCACCATCGGTAGTTGAAGCTTATCGCAGCCTAGCCGGGTTCTGTCAGCCTGCGAGGCCAGGAAGTCTGTGTCCGTGGAAGCAGATCCTTGCCTTGCCAATCCCGGAAAACAGGGGCAGCACGCCCCAATTTCCGGGAACGCAAGCCGTCCCGAAAATGCCTCTGCCTGTCAATCAGGCAGAGACACAGCGGGGGTCTGCATGTGATTTCGCAGGACCCATTTTTCATATGCGCAGAACGGTTCCCGATAATCGGCAATCTGTGATCATCAGTGCACTTGCATACACTGCTGAATCAGGCCTATAGTTTTAACTTGCTTTCTTACCATAAAATTGAGGGCTACACACAGGGGCGTTTCTAGAGAGGAGGGGGCCCGTGTGTAGTCTCCAACACGGGCCTCTTCCTCTCCAACCGGCGGCCGGCTGCGCACTGAGAGTGTGCCCAGAGTCTATAGCGCATGCACAGGTCACCGGGAAAATGGCTGCAGTGGCCATTTTCCCTGTACTGCACATACGATGGGAAAATGGCTGCGGCGGCCATTTTCCAGCCGTTTTTACAGGCGATACACTGGAGCCGACCTGGGACTCCGGAGAGGTAAGTTTTATGGGTGCAGGGTGTGCGGTGCAGGCTCCTTCTGGACCCAGGTGCCCAGCACACCCTGCACCCATTATAAATACGTCCCTGGCTACACACTCTTCAGTCATTTTGCTACACACGAGTTAGACAGCATTTAACAAACATGACAAACATGACAAGCATAAACATGAGAAAGCAAGTAAAAATATCAAGAAAGCTTGTATATGTGTCTCCTTATAGCTATTAACCATGAGAACACACAGGAGGGATATTTACTAAAGTGTGGGTTTTTAGAAGTGAAGTTGTTGCCCATAGCATCCAATCAGATTCTACTTAAGGGCAGACTAGATGGACGAAGTGGTTCTTATCTTCCGTCATGTTTCTATGTTACTTAACATTAACTAGCACCTTCTAGAAGATGGAACCAGATTGGTTCCAGCAATGGGTCATGTTTTCAAAAAGTAATAATAAAGTACTGGGGGAGCTGTATGTATTAAGCCTTGGAGAGAGACAAAGTGGACGGAGATAAGGAACTAACCAATAAGCTCCTAACTGTCACTTTGTGTTTGAAAAATAACAGGAGCAGATTGGTTAGTGCTTTATCTCTCTCCACTTTTTCAATTGGTTCCCCTTTTTGCCACCCGAAAAAATATTTTTCGGGTGGCAAAAAAAAGTCACAGTTTAATAGAGGGAATGCCCAGAGATTATGTTCCATAATTCAGTACTGAATCTGCATTAACACATGGATCTATTTGTTTTTGCAGCAGAGATAACAGGACTGGTTATTGGGCATTTTTTTCACCTTCCTCAGGCAGGTGAAAAAAAATGCCCGATAAATGCCGGCTTCCTGTCAGCAGCCCCTGGCTAAGGGTCTCACAGCGCCGTTTTTCATTTTGTTTTTCCTAAGGGGGGTGTGGCCCCACCTCCCGCAATTTGGCCATGCCCCACATAAATTCCGACTTCGGTGCTAATTGAATTAGCCTAGGGGATAATTAGCTAATTGTATTCCCCCTTTATGTCTTTTCAAGGCTTAGTACTTGTATTGTATATGCCAGTATGAGTGTGTTTTAATCTGAAACAAATAATTTTTTTAAATAATCAGTTTACAGCATTTCAGATAGTTTTCCCAGAGAAATGGGGGTGCACCCATAGAATCTGGAAATATGAATTTGGAACACAAGGAAGGGAAAGAACACTCTCTTTCAAGGGCACTGTTAAAGAAATCAATATAGAAAACTTTACTTTTATTTAGTTTTATATATATAAGGCATGCAAGAAGATATCATACAAATGACAACATAGGGTTTCCCACTGTATAAAGTTCAGTAAGTGTATGAGCCCTATACAGTGGGGCACAGTGATCTTTTTCACTTATATCATCTGTAATCCAGGGCCTTAGTGCTTTTTTATCGATCCTTGATAAATACAAATAGCCTGTATTGTATCACATCAGAAACAGTATATATGAAATTGATAATTGCATGTTGCCATTTTTGTGGTATTTTCTTGTATTCCTTGGGGGCCTCTCTATTGAGCTTTTGTTCATAAAATTATATATAAAAACTGCAGTTTTTGCAGAATTTTATGTTTCCCTGCCAAGTGCAGGAAATTCTCAGAAATCTCCTGTAAAAGGCTAATTAGTGCTGCATTATTAACAATGAGGACTGCGGTCTGACCCTTATATACCAAACTCCAAAATGACACTATGCACATGTGCAGTGTCAGTTTCTCAGGAGGTCTTTTAAAAATGTGAAAGACATCATTGATATGATAGAAATGTAACTCACAGGAGCAGCTGTTATCGCTAATGCTGTCCCTGCGAGTTACATTTAGTACATAGGGCTCTATTTATTAACATTATTTTTACTAAAATAAAGTGAAAAAGGGTGTTTTCACACCCTTTTCACATTATTTTAGTTTCACCTGTAGTTACTATAGGGCAATTGGAGTAGAATTAGTAAAATTCTACTCCAACCCCCAGTATCACTTATTTTTAGTAAAGCAGATCGCATTTCCCATAATTGTAATGAGAAATGTGATCCGACCTAAGTTGCTAAAAATAAATTGTAAAAAAATACCGGGGGAAGCCCTGTGATAATAACGCCACCTGGAGGTGGCTTTATCCAGGGTCTCCCCCGGTTACCGGGCTCCCACTCTGCTTTAACGGGGAGAGCAGAGGCGGGAGCCGGTAC
Source organism: Taudactylus pleione (assembly GCA_031769625.1). Taxonomy (NCBI): domain Eukaryota; kingdom Metazoa; phylum Chordata; class Amphibia; order Anura; family Myobatrachidae; genus Taudactylus; species Taudactylus pleione. Next base: position 3,191,595 of record JAUIMM010000006.1, on the reverse strand, counting down.
CAGCCAGTAATCAGCTATGTGGTCTAAGCAGACCGCAAGCTGATTGCTGTACAAAAAAGAAAAAAAAAATTAAACATTTTTTTTTTCCTTACCTGAATCCAGGGACCGGTGATCGGGCCTCCGGTGATGGCTCCTCTCCGGTCAGCTGGTCTCCCATAGTACACTGGGGCCCGGTCATCAGGTGATTGGGCCCCAGTGCAGTATGGGAGATCACCTGATCGGGAAGCCCGGAGAAGATCACCGGAGGCCAGGAGGATGCAGTTAAGTGTAATGAAGGGGGGGGGGGTCGCGGGGCTTAGCGCCGGGGGGCGGGGCTTAGCGTCGTGGGGGGTAGTAGCGGTGGTCGGTCGGCGCATGCGTGGGCTCTTAGTCGCGGTATTTTTTCCGAAAATACCGCGACTAGAGTGCGGATGGGATCCGCAAGACAGAGCTTTATCGCAAGCTCTGTCCCTGCAAGGAATTTATAGTAAATCCCTGTGATATTGCCTGAATTCGCAATGCGAATTCACTCTGTAATATCACACTACAATCCGCATTCAATATGCGGATTGTAGTAAATAGAGCCCATAGTGTGGAAATGCAGACTGTTAATAATCATAGCACTGCCACTGTTATTAATACATATGCACCTTAATGCCATTCTATTTGACTGGGCAAGAGTTTTAATAGCAGACATTTATTTCTTTGTAATGTGATCAACAGGGCCGGACTGGGACTAAAAATAGGCCCTGGCATTTAAAGCACACAGGCCCACCTCACGTGGGCATCTGACTCCTAACACAGACTCCTCCCCTTACCATTCCAGACTCCTCCTTCTTCTTAGTCTGTGCTCTTGCACATATAATTAATATTAGAACAACATACAAGTACACATCATTCTCTGTATTAAAATACACACAAAAGAGCACATCCTCCAGGTTATTTAAACATGTGCCCTAGTCAGACATTTGGTATTTGTTTTGGTTCTGTTATGTAAAGCTGGCACTACATTGGTGTAGGTCACATCCAAAGAAAAGGTTAGGCATTTTCCCAATTGACCAAGCACTAGCTTAGCAGTTGTATAGGATTAGATAGTGTGCACTGTAGGATTATTTTAGGGCAGGGGTGCTGAACACAGAGAAGGACACATCTTTGTACACCAAAGCAGAGCTGTTACTAACACATTTTGTTGCCCTGTGTACATAAAGAGCATTGGTGCCCCCCTCCACAATAGAAGCAGGGAGGGTGCGTGCTGAAAAAAAACAGGTGTGGGCTCGCTGGGAAGGGGCGTGACCACACAATAGTACCCCCAATTCAAATTGTGCCACAATGTAGTGCCCCTTCGTCACATGACACCATATTATGCCCCACACAGTAATGCTCTTTACACTATATTATGCCCCAAACAGTAATGCCCCTTACACCATATTATGCCCCACAGCGTGCACATGACCACCATACATGCATGTGCAGCTCTGCTGTGTAGTTGGTAGGGAAGTGATTTAAAAGATTCACTTTCCCTGCCTGCAGCGGATCATCGGGCGGCTTGCTGCCTGTACCCACCTGCTGTTGCTAGGTGGCAATCATATTCCGTAGGACAAATAAAGTTTGCAGATCATAGATTCCTGCAAACTACAGTACAGTTACTTTAATAGTCTTGGCTGTTCCTGTACTCTCACAGGTATCCACTATATTCTGTTCATCTGATGTTACCCTGCTGTGAATTCTGTCTACCTGCAATGTGAAGACTGTTCCTTATTGTGCATTTAAGTTTGCTGTTTCGCTGACATGATTTTCAGAGACAATTACCACACTGTATAGCCACCTGCTGTGCACTTTTTATTGCACCTCAGAGACTTTATCTCCGTGTATATCAGCCTGTTGTTTACATTCTCCCATTCATTCGCTTTGTACAAGCCAGTTTGCTGTTTAGAAAGGTAAGACATGTAAGCACGTCTATCAGTTTTGTTAAGGGTTTTGGCATGTTCATAAGATATGCCTATTTCAAATGGATCTCTTGCACCCAGCATAGAGTAGGTGTAAGCGCTATCCTAGTGATACTAATTATGTCTGCAAATGGATAACAGTGTATGTGTAATCACATTACCATTCCATTATCTGCATTCCAAACGTGACCTTATATGGAGCTGAGCACAACTCAGAATCAGGCCCATTGTATAATTAAAGTTGCATATTTTATTATCTGGAGCTCATTTTTTGTTAGTGAAAGTCTCACTTAATAGTCAATAATGAATATTGTATACACAATAAATAAATCAAAAGCCCAAATAAATCTTTTATTTAGGATAATAAATGTTCTCATTACAAAAATAGTGTAACATAAAGCAATATAAGATTAGTTCTCAGACATGTCAGCATTAATATTTCATTAAAGAGCAAGTAATGTAATTAATATATATATATATATATATTATATATATATATATATATGTATATATATATATATATATATATATATGTATATATATATATATATATATATATATATATATACACTGTATATATATTACTGAGCTGGATAATATACATAAAAAGTAAAGCACACGCTTACAAAAAATAATTTTCCGGGATTACTTTGTTGAGGACTAGATGCATATATGTGTACACAGAACTGTCAAGGAGAGCATCCGTGTATACATAATATCCATCAAGATAGGTTTGCTGCACTTAGTTTAAGTACTCCTGTGTAATAATTAAGCACTCAGTATAAAACAATTGCTTTGAATACACAGAAAATTGTCCTCATGAACTGGTCTCATTTGGTTAGTGGGCCTATTTGTCATTGTTATTTTCATGAAAAACTACAGGTTACACATGTTTTTTGTGCCTTGCACTATTGGCGGTATTTATTAAACTGTTTACCAGGATATAACGCCTGCGTTAGTTAAGGATCACAATTTTAATGCAGTTCTTACCTTTCCAATGGCAACAAATAGCTTGTCAAATTTATCAAGCTCAGAAAATACAATAGTTTCTTAGCTTACATCCTTAGTTGGCACTGGCAGTAATTATTTAGCACAGACAATATTTTTCCTACTAAGTAGTCATCTTTGACCTCTGTGGCTTACACACAAAACATAATATATAATTATCAGTAGCAGTGATGTGTTCACTTCACTGACAACATGTGCTTGAACACAAATGCATTGGTCAGCACATAGATGAAAACTTTTGCAATTGCAAGAGATTGGCCTGCAGAGACCATCAAGTAAATCTTTGTCAATACTTTTTTCACAAGAAAGGCAGGAATATTAATAAATCTGGCAAATTTATATATATATTATTTTTCGTTATGCGTTTTCGAAGCTGCTGACATTTGTATATAGTGCCATCCAGATAAAAGAAAATGCAGGTGCACACTCTAAGCACTAAGAATACTGATAACCAAAACATTTATAATAATATATATATACAGGTTGATTCTCCCATATCCAAATATTCTGAAATACAGAATTTTTTTAGCATGACTGAGATAGTAAAATGCTTTGATTATCAGTATTCTTAGTGCTTAGAGTGTGCACCTGCATGGCACTACAAGTCTCAACATGGTAGCCTCTCTTAGTATGTTTAAAATTAGGGTGTGAGTCCAGCCACCCACCCCCCCTTTATTATTATAATTATTATTTTTTGTCTTATTCTTATTATTATCCTTTATTACTTTATTTATATGGCACCACAAGGGTTCTGCTGCACCTTGACATATACATAGAGAACAAACAATTACATTGTAGGGAGATAGTATAAGTAAGGGAAGAAAAAGCTCATGGAGGAAGAGGGCCCTGCTTGTGAGAGCTTACATTTTAAAGGAGAGGGACAGACATACAGGAGTGGCACAGATAGGGGAGACAGTGAGCATGGTGCATGGAGCAGTGGGGTTAGTATGAGAGCTGGATGGCTTTCTTGAAGTGGGTTTGAGAGCCTGTTTAAAGTTTTGTAGAAAGGTGGGTAGTCTAAGAGGAAGGGAAAGATTTCCTAAGGTAGAGAGCAGCATGGGAAAAATCTTGGAGGTGGGAGTGGGAGGAAGTAATCAGTTGGCAGGAGAGTGGGCATTAATTTGAGGAACGAAGAGGGCAAGCGGGAGTGCTAAGGGAGATAAGGTCAGAGATCTAAGTAGGAGAGGATGGGCTGAGGGCTTTGTAACTACAAGTGAATGTGAGAAGCTTGAATTGGGTTCAGAAGGGGAAGGGGAGCCAGCGTAGGGATTGCAGGAGAGAGGAGGCAGATGTAGTGTGTTTGGAGAGAAAGATGAGCTGGGCATCAGCATTGATGACAGATTGGATTAAAGAGAGTTGGAGTCAGGGTGACCAGTGAGGAGTAGGTTACAGTAGTCCAATAAGGAGTATGAGTGAGGAGAGAGGAGGAGAGGTCAGGGGAGGAGAGGTAGACCTGTGTGTCCTCAGCATAAAGCTGATATTGGAGGTAAAAAAATAGATGATTCTACCTAAAGAGGGTGTATAAAGGGAGAAAAGGACAGGTCTAAGAGCAGAACCTTGGGGAACACCTACCTTTAGTGGAACTGGGGGGGAAGTGGAGTCATGAGAGGAAACAGAGAAGACTAGCAAGAGAAGTAGGAGGACAGCCACGAGACCAAAGGAGTGAATGATTTGCAGGTGGAGAGCGTGGTCCACAGTGCCAAAGCAACAGAGAGGTCAAGGAGAATAACCAGAGTATTGATTTGGTAGCAAGAAGGTCATTTAGAATAAACAGAGAATATTGGATTTGGTAGCAAAGACGTCATTGCTCACTTCCATGAGGGTAGTTTAAGTAGAGTGGAGAGGATGAAAGTCAGACTAAAATTGGTCAAGCAGGAAGTGGGAGGAAAAAAATGTAGAAAAGCAGTTGTAGACAATATGCTCAAGGAGTTTGGAGGCAAATGGGAGGACAGAGATGGGGCGGTAATTAGAGAAAGTGCTAGGATCAAGGGTGGGTATTTTAAGAATAGGAGAGATAAGGGCATGCTTGAATGCAGAGGGGACAGTGCCTGATGAAGGGAGAGATTGAAGAGATGGGCAAGATGGGAAAAGGCAACAGAAAAGAGATTGCGGAGGAGGCGGGAGGGTATACTGTCAATGGGTGGGCAGAAAAGAGTAGGACAAGATGAGGGCTATGACATCATTTCTAGATACTGGGAAAAAGAAATCAGAGTTAGTAAAACAGTATGGGAGGAGAAGACTGGGAAAGGAGGGGGTGGGTCATTGAGAGTCTGGTGGGATGTGATTTCCTGAAGTATGGAGTCTACTTTAGATGTGAAGCAGGTGGCAAAGTCAAAGGCAGAGAGGGGGAGAGTTGAGGAGATGGGCAGAGAGGGGAGTTAAAAGTGGAAAGAGACGACGGGTGTTGGAGGACTGGGTGGAGATAAGCTTCTTGAAATATGACAGTTTAGAGAGGCAGAGAGTAGCACTGTAGGTTGAAAGTATAAAATTGAAATGGAGGAAGTCTACATTGAAGCACAATTTCCTCTACAATCACTTTGTAAGGTTCTGGTTTTGTTGTGGGCCCGGGGTGGTGATAGGAGCAGACACTGAAGCAGGTTTAAATGAAAAGGTGGAACTTTTAATGAGTGGTTTGATAGACATGAATATGTCCAGATATAGCACTAAGTGCATTTGGGAGCTGTGGTGAAGTAATTGGAAAAAGTCCAGTTAGTGACAGGCAATGAACAATGTCCAGGAAGTGACTGGTTAATAGAGAATGTTCAGGTAGTGGCAGACAATGGGAACTGTCCAGGTAGTGACTGGTTAATAAGGAAATGTCCAGTTGATGACAGGCTGGAGAAATCAGGTGTAGTGGCTGAAATGAAGAATGCAGGCTGAGGAAGGATTATCCAGCAGAGTGTCAGTGGAGGCAAGGTGCAGGGTGAACAGCAGGACTCAGGTACTCAGGCAAGGGGAAGGTAATGGAGGATGCAGGGTAGTCCAGCGGGGTTGGAGCAGACAAGCAGGCAGGTAACGTATCACAGGAAACAGGTGGTGAGCACAGGGAGCTCTCTCTCAGCTATGCTGAGAAACATGTGTCACTGGCAATGAAGTGAGACTCTGAACCTCCCTAAATACCAAGTGCTGTGCCGTGACTGGCCAGAGAGAGCATGTGACAAAACCGGATTGGGCGATTAGGTTACGTGACTGGAGGCAAGATGGTGGCGCCCATGCTGATGTGGAACGGAAGCACCACCAGGCCTCACCAGCCCACAGTGACAACATGCCCGCACAGAATCACGCACAGGCAATGCCCCTCGCCAAACAACAGCGCCACAGCCAGACGCCCCCCACCATAGTGACCTCACAGGTAATACCCGTCGACCACCATGCCGAGAAACTCTGGTCGTGACACACTTGGTGGTTCTTGAACACCTTTGCAGGCTCCTAGTGCATATGGAATGCCAGGGTTGAGGTGTGGGTCTGCGAGGATGAGTAGTGACCACTGGTGCAACAGAGATAGGAGCAGAAGTAAGGGAGACATTGCATAGTTAAACAGCTTTTTCAGGGCAGGAGAGAGAGACAATGGGGGAGAGTAGTGAGCCGAGCACTTAGTGATTATAGATAAAGAAGGAGTGAAGGACAAGTTGGAAGAGAGAAGGTGATGGCCAGAGAGAAAGAAGGGAGAATTGATGTAAATCAGGAATATCAGATCAAGAGAGTGTCCACTCACATCGGCAGGTGAGATCAGTGTAAGGCGTTTACAGGCATAGGAGTTGGAGGTGAAAATATCATGGGTGGGGACTAGTTTGTTACAGAAGGATCTGTCATTCCAGAAGGCACAGGGGAGAGGGACAGAGTGAGTTGGAGATATGTAAATGAGATCAGGGTTCCTGTAGCATGGAGGTGAGATTGATTGGAAGGACAGAGATGAAGAGAGTGTAGTGATGGTGCAGGCTCCTAAATTGAGAAGGGATGCTGCAGGTGGTGGGTGGGGAGGGATTGTAGTCTGATGTGGATGAGGGTGAGGAGAGGTAAAATGGGAGGAGCGAAGCAGCAGAGCTTAGTGGTGGGATAGTAGGACCATAGTGGGGAAGAACTGACTGAAAATGGAGGATCAGGAGAGGTGAGGGAGAAAAGTAGAGAGCTGAAGGGGAGACAGAAGAGTGGATAGAAGGAAGTGGTGGAGGAGACAAGGGGGTGGATAGAGGTGGGGAAAGGCTGTAGAAGAAAGCATTGTGTAGACTATGGGGTATATTTACTAAAGTGAGAGATTTTAAAAGTGGAGATGTTGCCCAAAGCAACCAATCAGATGCTAGCTATTATCTTCTAGAAGGTGCTAGTAAAATGTTAAGTAGAATGTGATTGGTTCCTGTGGGCAACATCTCCATTTCTAAAAACTCACACTTTAATAAATATACCCCTATGAGTGAAAGGGAGAGGAAAATAAATTGGTCATGGTGTTGATGTGAGGAAAAGGGGGAGGAAGACTGGAAGTAGGAAGGTAGGCTGTATGAGACAGAGATGAGACAGAGACGGTGCAGTTGATTTGTAAAAATGCAGATAAAAGCACAGCGTGGGTAATATGTATGGACAATGGCAATAGTTTATTATTAAGAGTAATAAATGTGGAAATTTTATGGATGCAGAAATTAAATATTAAAATAGATGATAGAAGTGAAAGTATTTGAGGCTAAACTAAAATGCAATGGTAAATCAGACAAGAATTTCAAGGGCATAATGACAAAATGACATACGTAGAGACACTGGGCCTCATTCATCATGGATAGTAACTGCAACAGCGTATGCAGAACAGTTGATGTTGTGTACTGCACATGCACCGGTGTGTGTGCGCAGGTTAGCATTGCGATCGGTCTACGATCACTCACGCAGAGAGAAAGCTATTTCAGAGTAAGTGACAGGGATGGTGACGGGGGAGTGGTTTGAATGCCATTGCATGGGCATGCATAAATTAGCCACTGCGACGGCATACGCAGCTTGTGTACTCACTGTGTGCAACAAGGTTAGAAATTTCTGAGTAAGGTCAGACCTGCTGTAGATGTGGGTGAGGGGCCAATTTTAATCGATGTTACCGATGTATACGCAGGACTGCAAGGTATTACAGATGTGAGATAGTGGGCGTCTCTATGCTGGCTGTGCGACGGATTTGCAATTGCATTAATTAGCATATTTTCGCAGCAAACCTGCATGCGTAATCGCAGCTGTGATCGCAGTAGTGATGGTAGTGAATCAGGTACAGTGTAATTTTTCTACATGCATATTTGTTTCATAGTCTGTGCTGCAAAAATAAGATTCTGGCATCAGACTCCCTAAATGGTCATGTAAAAATATTTAGCAGTGAAAATAATATATTGCAGTGCAATATATATTATGAATAAGTGCAGCTGGCATAAACTAAATATCTAACAAAGTAATGTAACTTCTGCAAAGCTGCCCTACTGGCAAGCTACTTTTCAAAACGTCCTCTTTGACTTGAAGTTGCTTCACTGTTCTCCTGTAATTTCACCTGAAAGAAAAGTAATGAGCATTAAATGTACATTATTTCCATATACACTGATTGATGAAGACAAGCAGGCAAGATTTATTCATGGCAATTATAGACTAATCACTTCGAATTTATTAAGACTTCTATCCAGAAAAGACCTAATTACATGAATCCCATTGAAATGTGCTTGAGCTGTCATGGTGGATAGTCATGCAGTATAATACGACATGCACCTAACAAAGTATAAAACAAAAAACTTATAAATTGATTCAAAACCAAATCATAAATATAAGATTTGTACTCATACTTCCAAAAAAGTATGTACAGAAAGTGGGGTGTTCAGGAGAAAATGTTTCTATAGGAAACTAAAAATGTGTCTCCAACATAGTTATGCCCTCCACCTCCCCTCCTGACATAGAGTCTGATTAAGTAAGGATCGCTATTACGTTTGCAGCTGCAAATTCGCGCGGGACGTAGCGGCAAAAACATGCTAAGGCTTGCCAAAGCTCAGCCGGCATTAAGACACCCAGTACTGCTTTTTCACATCCGTCCAATGTCGCTCTTCTGCGTAAACATAGGTACCATCGATACACATCACACAGGTATGCAGCATTTACTCCAGGTCTGACCAGCTGCAGAAACTGCATATCTCCTCGCACGCAGTAGGCTCTCAAGCTGCATATGCATTCGCAGTGGCTAATTTATGCACACCCAGCAATGGCGTTCAAACGGACAGGCACGTCTGCGTTATTTCAACCACTCCCCCATCACCACCTCCAATTGCTGACAGCCTGTCACTCATTCTGTGATGGATTCTTCTGTGCGTCGCAGCGCATGCGCAGTGCAGCTTATACGCATGTGCAATGGCTAACAATCGCTAAATCTGCGCACGTAGCTGCATTAGCGATCCTTACTGAATCGGGTCCTCTTCTGGGGGCAGCCGATGACGTGGAGGTGCGACATTGAAGAGTCCACTGACGTCACTCATGTCCCAGCCCCCAGATACACAGCTGGGATCAATGTCTGCCAATCCCAGTGATTCCAGTAACTGCACACCCCTTGAACCCGCCATTACCTATAATTATTGTTACCTATAATTATTATTCCTGTATTATATTGTATTGTATTGTGTTGTTCTGTAAGTCGCTTGTCTACAACTTGTTTATGTACTTTGTAAGGCGCTGCGGAACATTTGTGGCGCCATATAAATAAATGATAATAATAATAATAATTATTGATAGCCACAAAATTGTATTGAAGAAATGCTCCTGCTCATGTAATATCAAAAAAACAGCCAGGAATTTGATTCGAATACATTTAAAATAAGAAATAACAGGAAAGAGCAAAGCAATGTATCAAACAGAGTGTTAGTCAATTAAATAAAAAAAAACTTGCATTCTTTGCATAATATTTTAAATAGAGGTTTGCGCGGAACCTCATGTTTTGGTTTTGGTTCTAATTAGGGATGAGCGGGTTCGGATTTCTGAAATCCGAATCCCCCCCGATCCAAGCCGGGAACCGAGTCCGCCACATTCCGTTCCCGGAACGAGGCAAAACGCCATCATCCCGCTGTATGATTCTCGTGGGTTTTGGATTCTATAAAGGTCCCGTGATCACCGCCATTTTTCATTCCGGCTATGGAGCGTGCAGACTCGGGAGCTGTTGGCTACTGTGAAAACTTTTATATAATAATAAAGTACTTAAATTATATACATTACATACTGGGCTGGCTGGCTACTGTGAAGAGGGAGGGCTGTAGTGCTGTGTTGTCCAGGGGTGCTCTGTCCTTCAGGGGTGCTCTCTTCACCCACTTCCACTGTGAAAAAAAAAAATTTTGTGTGCATGCCGTGTTAGTCACACCTGTCATCGGTGTACGTAGGTGCCCATTGGTGCTGTGCTCCTGTCTGTCAAGGGGCTGCTGCCCAAAAATAAAAATATTTTTTACAGGGGCTGCCCTGTGTGGTGTAGGGGTACGTTGCCCTTCATCAAACTAATTTTTACAGGGGCTGTCCTGTGTGGTATACTCTGCCCTTTATCAAAATATTTTTTACAGGGGCTGTCCTGTGTGGTGTACGCTGCCTTTCATTCCAAATAATTTTTACAGTGGCTGTCCTCTGGTGTAGGCTGCCCTTCATCAAACTAATTTTTACAGGGGCTGTCCTGTGTGGTGTACGATGCCCTTCATCAAAATAATTTTCACAGAGGCTGTCCTGTGTATTGTAAGTAGCCCCTCATCAAACTAATTTTTACAGGGGCTGTCCTGTGTATTGTAAGTAGCCCCTCATCAAACTAATTTTTACAGGGGCTGTCCTGTGTGGTGTACACTGCACTTCATAAAACTAATTTTTACAGGAGCTGTCCTGTATGGTGTAAGCTGCCCTTCATCAAACTAATTTTTGCAGGGGCTGTCCTGTGTGGTGTACGCTGCCCTTCATTAAATTTTTTTTACAGGGGTTGTCCTGTGATGTACGCTGCCTTTCATCAAACTAATTTTTACAGGGGCTGTCCTGTGAGGTGTATGCTGCCCTTCATGAAAATAATTTTTATAGGGGCTGTCCTGTGTGGTATACACTGCCCTTCATCAAAATAATTTTTACAGGGGCTGTCCTGTGTGGTGTAAGCTGCACTTTATCAAAATAATATTTACAGTGGCTGTCCTGTGTGGCATACACTGCCCTTCATCAAAATAATTTTTACAGGGGCTGTCCTGTGATGTACACTGCCCTTCAACAAACTAATTTTTACAGGGGCTGTCCTGCGTGGTATACGCTGCCCTTCATCAAAATCATTTTTACAGGGGCTGTCCTGTGTGGTGTATGCTGCCCTTCATCAAAATCATTTTTACAGGGGCTATCCTGTGGTGTATGCTGCCCTTCATCAAAATAATTTTTACAGGGGCTATCCTGTGTGGTGTATGCTGCCCTTCATCAAAATAATTTTTACAGGGGCTGTCCTGTGATGTACGCTGCCTTTCATCAAACTAATTTTTATAGGAGCTGTCCTGTGTGTTATACGCTGCCCTTCATCAAAATCAATTTTACAGGGGCTGTCCTGTGTGGTGTATGCTGCCCTTCATCAAAATCATTTTTACAGGGGCTGTCCTGTGTGGTGTAAGCTGCACTTTATCAAAATAATATTTACAGTGGCTGTCCTGTGTGGCATACACTGCCCTTCATCAAAATAATTTTTACAGGGGCTGTCCTGTGATGTACACTGCCCTTCATCAAACTAATTTTTACAGGGGCTGTCCTGTGTGGTATACGCTGCCCTTCATCAAAATCATTTTTACAGGGGCTATCCTGTGGTGTAAGCTGCCCTTCATCAAAATAATTTTTACAGGGGCTGTCCTGTGTGGTGTATGCTGCCCTTCATCAAAATAATTTTTACAGGGGCTGTCCTGTGTGGTGTACGCTGCCCTTCATCAAAATAATTTTTACAGGGGCTATCCTGTAGTGTATGCTGCCCTTCATCAAAATAATTTTTACAGGGGCTGTCCTGTGTGGTGTATGCTGCCCTTCATCAAAATAATTTTTACAGGGGCTGTCCTGTGTGGTGTATGCTGCCCTTCATCAAAATAATTTTTACAGGGGCTGTCCTGTGTGGTGTACGCTGCCCTTCATGAAAATAATTTTTATATGGGCTGTCCTGTGTGGTATACACTGCCCTTCATCAAAATCATTTTTACAGGGGCTATCCTGTGGTGTATGCTGCCCTTCATCAAAATAATTTTTACAGGGGCTGTCCTGTGTGGTGTATGCTGCCCTTCATCAAAATAATTTTTACAGGGGCTGTCCTGTGATGTACGCTGCCTTTCATCAAACTAATTTTTTGAGGGGCTGTCCTGTTTGGTATACGCTGCCCTTCATCAAAATAATTTTTACAGGGGCTGTCCTGTGTGGTGTACGCTGCCCTTCATCAAAATCATTTTTACAGTGGCTGTCCTGTGATGTACACTGCCCTTCATCAAAATAATTTTTACAGGGGCTGTCCTGTGTGGTGTATGCTGCCCTTCATCAAAATCATTTTTACAGGGGCTGTCCTGTGTGGTGTACGCTGCCCTTCATCAAAATAATTTTTACAGGGGCTATCCTGTGGTGTAAGCTGCCCTTCATCAAAATAATTTTTACAAGGGCTGTCCTGTGTGGTGTACGCTGCCCTTCATCAAAATAATTTTTACAGGGGCTATCCTGTGGTGTATGCTGCCCTTCATCAAAATAATTTTTACAGGGGCTGTCCTGTGTGGTGTATGCTGCCCTTCATCAAAATAATTTTTACAGGGGCTGTCCTGTGTGGTGTATGCTGCCCTTCATCAAAATAATTTTTACAGGGGCTGTCCTGTGATGTACGCTGCCTTTCATCAAACTAATTTTTATAGGAGCTGTCCTGTGTGGTATACGCTGCCCTTCATCAAAATCATTTTTACAGGGGCTGTCCTGTGTGGTATACGCTGCCCTTCATCAAAATCATTTTTACAGGGGCTGTCCTGTGTGGTATACGCTGCCCTTCATCAAAATAATTTCTACAGGGGCTGCCTGTATGGTGTATGCTGCCCTTCATCAAAATAATTTTTATAGGGGCTGTCCTGTGGTGTAAGCTGCCCTTCATCAAAATAATTTTCACAGGGGCTGTCCTGTGTGGTGTATGCTGCCCTTCATCCAACTGATTTTTGCAGGGGCTGTCCTTTGGTGTACGCTGCCCTTCATCAAAATAATTTCTACAGGGGTTGCCTGTATGGTGTACGCTGCCCTTCATCAAAATAATTTTTACAGGGGCTGTCCTGTGTGGTGTAAGCTGCCCTTCATCAAAATAATTTCTACAGGGGCTGTCCTGTGTGGTGTATGCTGCCCTTCATCCAAATAATTTTTACAGGGGCTGTCCTGTGTGGTGTACACTGTCCTTCATCAAAATAATTTCTACAGGGGCTGCCTGTATGGTGTACGCTGCCCTTCATCAAAATAATTTTTACAGGGGCTGTCCTGTGTGGTGTACACTGCCCTTCATCAAAATAATTTCTACAGGGGCTGCCTGTATGGTGCACGCTGCCCTTCATCAAAATAATTTTTACAGGGGCTGTCCTGTGTGGTGTACACTGCCCTTCATCAAAATAATTTCTACAGGGGCTGCCTGTATGGTGTACGCTGCCCTTCATCAAAATAATTTTTACAGGGGCTGTCCTGTGTGGTGTATGCTATCCTTCATCAAAATAATTTCTACAGGGGCTGCCCTGTATAGTGTATGATGTCCTTCATCAAAATAATTTTTCCTGGGGTTATTCACTCCATAAAAATAAAGCACTCCATAAAGAAAATGGAGGACAAAAATTTGGAGGATAAAATAAGTAAAAGATCAAAAACCACTTCCTCCTAGTGCTGAAGCAGCTGCCACTAGTCATGACATAGACGATGAAATGCCATCAACATCATCTGCCAATGCCGATGACCAATGTCATAGTAGAGGGCATGTAAAGTCCAAAAAGCCAAAGTTCAGTAAAATGACCCAAAAAATAAATTTAAATTGTCTGAGGAGAAACGTAAACTTTCCAGTATGCCATTTATGACACGGAGTGGCAAGGAACGGCTAAGGCTCTGACCTATATTCATGACTAGTGGTTCAGCTTCACATGACGATGGAAGCCCTCCTCCTCCCGCTAGAAAAATGAAAAGATTTAAGCTGGCTAAAGCACAGCAAATAACTGTGCATTCTAAGAAGATATCACAAATCCCCAAGGAGAGTCCAAGAGTGGCAGCGGTTGTGATGCCTGACCTTCCCAACACTGGATGGGAAGAGGTGGCTCCTTCCACCATTTACATGCCTCTGCAAGTGCTGGAAGGAGCACCCACAGTCCAGTTGCTGATATTCAACTTGAAGATGTCACTGTTGAAGTACAACAGGATGAGGATATTGGAGTAGCTGGCGCTGAGGAGGAAGTTGACGAGGAGGATTCTGATGGTAATGTGGTTTGTTTATATCAGGCACTGGGGAAGACAGTTGTTGTCTGTGGGATGAAAAAGCCCCTTGTCATGCTTGGGCAGAATACTAAAAATTCCACCTCTTTGGTCTGGAAATATTTCTATCCAAATCTGGACAACAACTGTCTTGCCATATATAGCATGTGTAAAGGTGTAATAAGTAAGGGTAAGGACATTAACCACCTAGGAACATCCCCCCTTATACGTCACCTGCAGCGCATTCATATAAATTACTGTCAAGTTCAGAAACTGTGGCTAAGACCATAAGCAGTCCATGGACACCTAAATTCCATTGTCCTGTTGTATCCAAGTGCCTGCAAACCACACCGTCAACTCCCTCCTTGTCAATTTCCTCCTCAATCAGGATCAGAAGTAGTCCTGCAGGCCATGTCACTAGCATGACTGACTCCTCTCCTATCCGGGATTCCTCCGGAGGATCCTGCATTGCTATGCCTACCGCTGCTGCTGTTGCTGCTGGGAGTCGTTTATCATCCCAGAGAGGAAGTAGGAACACCACTACTGCTTTTACTATGCAAATGACCCTCCAACAGCTCTTAGCGAGGAGGATAAAGTACGACAGCAGTCATCCTGTTGTAAAGTGGATAACTGAGGCATTGACAGCTATATTGGTGTTAGACGTGCATCTGGTATCCACCATTAGTGCAGTGGGATTTAGACAATTGATGGAGGTAGTGTGTCCCCAGTACCAAATCCCATCTAGATTCCACTTCACTAGGCAGGCGATACCGAGAATGTACAGAGATGTCAGAAAAAGTGTCCTAAAAAATGCGGCTGTACCCGATGTACACTTAACCACGGACATGTGGACAAGTGGAACAGGGCAGGCTACGTTGTGTATCCACGATTTTAGTAAGAGGCACACCGCCCAATAGCTTACTCCACTTAGACTCTCCTGGGGATTTGTGATACCTGACAATGCCACCAATATTGTGCGAGTATTACATTTGGGAAAATTCCAGCACGTCCCATGTTTTGCTCACACAATAAATTTGGTGGTGCAGAATTTTTTTTTAAATGACAGGGCCGTGCAGGAGATGCTTTGGGTGGCCGTAAAATTTTGGGACACTTTCACCATTCAGCGACTGCGTACCAAAGACTGGAGTGCCAGCAAACACTCTTGAACCTGCCACGCCATCACCTGAAGCAAGAGGTTGTAACACGGTGGAACTCAACCCTCTATATGCTTCAGAGCATGGAGGAGCAACAAAAGACCATTTAAGCCTATACATCCACCTATGACATAGGCAAAGGAAGGGGTATGCACCTGACTCAAGCACATTGGAGAATGATTTCCGTGTTGTGCAAGGTTCTCCAGCCCTTCTAACTTGCCACACGTGAAGTCAGTTCAGACACTGCCAGCTTGAGTCAGGTCATTCCCCTCATCAGGCTTTTGCAGAAGCAGCTGGAGAAAGTGAAGGAGGAGCTAAGATGGAGCGATTCTGCTTGGTATGTGGGACTTGTGGATGAAGCCCTTCATTCGATTTGCCAGGATTCCAGTGTGGTCAATCTGTTGAAATCAGACCACTACATTTTGGCCACCATGCTCGATCCTAGGTTTAAAGCCTATGTGGTGTCTCTCTTTCCAGCCGACACAAGCCTGCAGAGGTCCAAAGACCTGCTGGTGAAAACAGTGTCAGCTGAGCGGAACGTGACACGTCAACAGCTCCTTCTTCATTTTCTCCCGCCACTGGGGCTGCCAGGAAAAAACTTAGGTATCCTAAGCAACCCACTGGCGGTGATGCAGGGCAGGCAGGACCAAGTTTGGACATCTGGTCCGGTCTGAAGGACCTGGCAACAATTTCTGACATGTCTACTGTCACTGCATATGATGCTGTCACCATTGAAAGAATAGTGGAGGATTACATCGGTGACAGCATCCAAGTAGGCATGTCAGACAGTCTGTACCTGTACAGACAATTTGGAGGCCTCTGTACAAACTAGCTCCATTTTACCTAAGTTACCCCCCCCTCCAGTGTGTACTCCGAAAGAGTGTTTAGTGCAGCCGGGAACCTTGTCAGTGAAAGGCGTAAGAGGTTGCTTCCACAAAATTTGGAGAAGATGATGTTCATCAAAATGAATTAACAATTCTTCCAGAAAGCACTGAGGGACCTGTGGTGGTGGATTCCAGCGGGGGTGAATTAATACGCTGTGAGGATGAGGATGTACACAACACTGAAGAGGGTGAGGAAGCGGTGTTGAGGACAACATCTTGCCTTTGTAGAGCCAGTTTGTGCAGGGACAGATTAATTGCCAGCTTGTTTTGTGGGGGCCCAAATGAACTGATTATTTCAGCCACAGCCGTGTGGCAGACCCTGGCGCTGAAATGATTGGTTTGTTAAAGTGTGCATGTCCTGTTTATATGACATAAGGGTGGGTAGGACAATTCCATCTTGCACCTCTTTTTTTTCTTTGCATTATGTTCTCTTTGGGGCCTAGTTTTTCAACTGCCATCCTGTCTGCCACTGCAGTGCTACTCCTAGATGGGCCACGTGTTTGTGCCGCCCACTTGTGTCGCTTAGCAGTCATCCAGCTACCTCGGTGCATCTGTTTGGCCTAAAAACAATATTGTGAGGTGTGAGGTTTTCAGAATAGACTGGAAATTAATGTTATTGAGGTTAATAATAGCATAGGAACAAAAAAATTCTGTGATTTTAGCTTTTTTTATGCTTATTTCCAAAATAAATATAGATCCAAAACCAAAGCACGAAACCCGGAAGGGTGGTTTTGGCATAACCAATCCAGATCCAAAACACAAAGAAAGATCCAGATCCAAAACACAAGACACAAAAAGTGGATGATGCACACCCCTAGTTCTAATTTATCATCATGTTTTGGTTTTATTTTTGCCAAAACCACCCTCACATGCTTTGGTTTTGGATATGGATTTTTTTTTTAATTGATAAAACATATATACAATTATGTAATTTGGGGTTCCTATAGTATTATAACCTCAATAACATTCATTTGAATTCATTTCCACTCAATTTTGACCACCTCACAGCTCACAATATTGTTTAACAAAATTTCAGTTTAAAAGAATATAGTGTAACACATTTATAAAACATTGGAACACCTCAGTGGCAAACAGGATGACAAGAACTACATCAGATCAGAGGCCTGAGGTCAGATTTTGACAACCTTTTGGTCCTGGCGAAGTGAATAAAGGACTTGATCTACAAGTCCAACATACTTAATAGAATAATTTTGTTTCATCTCCTTCTTCAGTTTCTCTAGCTGCTTTTCCAGTAGTTTTATTACTTGTAATTAATATCATTACTTAAAACTTTAAATGGTTTTAGTAAATTGCTTAAAACAGAGAGTATTATCCAGTGTGCTGGGTACATTGCCCCTCTTCTCCCTATGTCATGGCTTGTTATGTAGGTTTGGATGGCTTGTTGCTGTTCCTCCATTTGCTGGCAAATTGAACTGTTCTTGCAGCTGCTGCAGTCTTCTACATGTGATTACTGAATGCCAAAAATGTCAAGAAACTTTCCAGACCATAGAAAGCATCTCCAGCATGCCCCTTTAAATTTTTTTTAAAAACTTCAGAACCACCAAGTTTTATTTTATGGGCAAAACATGGGATGTGTTCAAATTCACCTAGTTGTAATGTTCTCACAATGTTACTTGCATTATCATAAATGACAAATCCTGAGGAGAGTTTTAGTGAGGAAAGCCATTTTGCTATGATATCCCTGAATTTTTGAACAGGTTGACATTGGCAAGCCTCTTAGTGAAGCCGGTAATACAGAGAGTAGCCTGCCTGTGAATGAGTTAGGTTCTGCTGCTGCTTATGGAGATACACCCACCCACTGGGCTGTCACAGTTATGTAATCTTTGTTGACTAGTACTGCTTGTCCACATATCTGTTGTTATGTGGATAGTGGGAACAATGGCATTTTCTAGGACAAGAACTAGTTTTTTAATGTCCCAGGATAGATGAAGAATTGCTGTTCTGGTTAAATTAAATCAAAATAGAATTTGGTAGCGGGAACACAGGACCTCAATTAACTGTCTAAAGCCACATGCATTGATGGCGGATATTGCACGCAGCTCTAATGCTAACCCAGTCAGCATTGCTTCAGTGATCTGCTGTGCAATTGGATAGCAGCTTTCACACTTGCTTCCTCTTGCAAATGGTTGTTTCATAGTCAATTGTTGTTTGAAACAAGTCTTCATGGTTTCCTTCTGGGATGAAAGACTCACCCCTAGCAGCAGCCCTAGTGTGTAAGGATTATTTGGGGGAATCCTGTATAGGAGAGGAGTCAGTTAACTGCTCAATGCAGGAGGACTATCTCTAATCATTAATGAGGAGATTGATGAGGAAGGCGTTGGCTATGGAGATTGCATGTGCTGTGATCTATCCATGCTGCTGGCAGGTGATGCTGGACTGCTACTTATTATTTTTTTACAGGAGTTTTGAGATTTTCCAAAAATGGTACAAATGGCTTGATAAATGTTGTCAGGATTTGGGTAAAAATAATTCCACATGAAAGAGGTGGCATTTTTGGTTTTATGCCCAGGCATGAAATTGGCCTTCTTCTTATCACTGGTGGCTGACTTAATTTGACACAAACAATGATTAACATCCTCATTAGTGTCAGATGCACAAATATTCTCTTCATCATTTTGCACTTCTACAGTAGCATCTTTAATTTCTAAGTTACCATCTTTACTTTTACTGCTGCTCATCCTCACATTTGCAGAGGGTGTGGCAATGGTGAAAGGAGGCTTCTCTGGGAATACAGTGTCAGAAATGTCAGAATCACACATAGCTGTCGTTACCTCACTTACTCTTCTCAGGGATTTGTGGAGTTTGTGAAACCACAGTTTGTTATTCAGCCTTAGTTTTGGAGAACTGATTTACCTGTTTTAAAGGTGATGCATGTAGACTTACAGTGAGAAGGTGTTGCATGTGAGGTTTGGCCCCAGCACCACTCGCAATGGAAGGCCATGGCCTGAGCCTTTCCTTGAAACTCTATGGGCCAAATGTAATAGGGTGAGAGTTTAGAAAAGTGAGAGTTTCTGACACTTTTTAAACTTTGCCAATGTAATAAAGTCCAAAAACAAAGTAACAGAGCAAACTTGCATGTTTTTTTAGACTTAAAAAACTTTCACGATTTAAAATCTCATTCAGATGTTTTCCCATTTTGAAGATAAAACTCAACCAATGTGAGAGTTTACTGCTAAACTCTCACATTTTCTAAACTCTCACCCTATTACATTTGGCCCCAAGTGTCTAATGAAATGTTGGTGATTTTACGTTTTTCGGCAATACATTTTCCCTTTATTATTAGAGGTGTTTTCTTTAACATTGTGAAATATTGTTTAATTTCAGATGCCCTTTCTTAAACTTACTTTTTTCTGGTCCACCTTTAGTAGATGTTAAAGTACTATCATATCTACTGGTACTGGTTGCTGCTCCTGCTCTTCTATTGACAGATCATTATCAACTCACAGCACTTCTACTATAAGGGTGGCATCCTAATGACTTTATTTTTTTAATGCACAAGTTTTAAAATTGTATTTTTTAGTAAAAGTACCTGAACACACAACACAGTGCCTCACAGCACCCCTAGTATAAAGGTTGCACCCTAATGGCATTATATTTTTTAAGATACAAGTTTTAAAAATGTATTATTATTTTTAGAACAGTACCTGAACACACAACACAGTGCCTCACAGCACCCCTAGTATAAAGGTTGCACCCTAATGGCATTATATTTTTTAAGACACAAGTTTTAAAAATGTATTATTATTTTTAGAACAGTACCTGAACACACAACACAGTGCCTCACAGCACCCCTAGTATAAAGGTTGCACCCTAATGGCATTATATTTTTTAAGACACAAGTTTTAAAAATGTATTATTATTTTTAGAACAGTGCCTGAACACACAACACAGTGCCTCACAGTGCTCCTAGTATAAGGGTGGCACCCTAATGATGTTATATTATTTTAACATAGAAGTTTTATTTTAATTATGTTTAACAGTGCCTGAACACACACCACACTGCCTCACAGCGCTCCAATGGCATTTTTTTTATTACACAGTGACCCTTTAAGTTAAACACTGTGCTCCTGTTCTAAAGACATTGTTTTTAAATGACAAAGTGCCTCTGTAGGCTTTAACACAGTGCTCGAGTCCACTCCTAATGGTGTTTTTTAATTCTGCAGCCCACCGTCCCTCTACACATACAGCGCCCTTTAACACAGTGCTCCTGATCTTTTTTTTATGACAAAGTGACCCTGTAGGGTTTTTGAACACAGTGCTCTAGTTCACTCCTTCTAATGGCATTTTTAGTGCCTAACAGTGCTGAAGCCCACAGTACACAGTACCTATATATATATATACAGTCACAGTGCCCTTTTTACACAGTGCTACTAATCATCTTTTTTCTTATGACAAAATGCCCCTGTAAGGTTTTTAACAGTGCTCAAGTCCACTCCTCCTATTGGCGTTATTTAGTGCCTCACAGTGCTGCAGCCCAGTCCCACACCTTTTCCCTCTGGTCACCTGTGTGAAATGGCGTCTGATCACAAGGGAGGGTCTTTAATATGCAATCTAAAACATGCAAGATCTGATGTGGGGAAGATAACGTTTTGCCTTGTTTTGAGATCCAAACATGGCGGGTAGACCCGAGCCCCAGTTCAGTTAGACTTTGAATCCTAAGTTTGGGAGTGTTTGGTTTCCATGGATACCAAACCACACATCTTTAATTCTAAATGAAAGTAATTGTCTTTTTCAATTTTCCTTAGGATGGTCACTCTTTGCATGTAGTGACTCTACTTCATCAGGGGTGTTATAGTTGTGTGACAAAGCATGTAGGATTGCCTTCTTGCTGTGTTTGGATTCAAACTGCAATGCTGTTTGGGTGAAAGTTCACTACTTCCAGTCTCCGGATATGGACCCTAAAGTATGGATGATCATTGCATAGTTGTGGAGGTGCCTCCATTGCAACATGCTTTGTGATGGTATGCAAGCATCATTTGTAAACCATTTGATGGCTTAGTCATCAACGGTTTACTCATGCATGTGAGCAAATGAGTAAGATTGTTTATGCAGATGCATAGTACCACTTCCAAAGAGACAATCACAGTGTGGTGGATTTTGGAAAAACCATTGGAAAAGAAAAAAATGCAATAGTGCAACCATGACTTACCTAGTATCAAATAAAACATTACCATCAAAAAAAAATTATTGATGGTTATAAACCATTGGATTCTGGTGTCCATTCCTACTCAGAAGTGTTGCACACTTATGATTTGCATTTGGGAGATGTACCATCACAACTGCCAAGAAAATATCTTTTTACTGAAACTTACTATATGTAGTTTTTTAAGTGTGTATTATCCTCACTTGTAAAAGCAGATGTTAAGGTTTGCTGTGTGTTTATTTAATGTGTGGTAAGCAGTGGTGGTGGAGTTTGAGGGTGGTTACTTTCCTGATTTGGGTTTCCAGTTTCCTCCAGACGTCTTTGAGTTGTGATTTACAGGGAAGTACTGTGCCTGTTTTACTCTGCATGTTTTAATTACCTCATTTCTATTTGCCTATTTCTATTTTCTAATTCTTCTCTTTTCTATTCTTTCTCCTTCCTCTCTGAATTTTCTTTGGTAAATTCTTGATTATTTATTCTCTTTGCCCCACTGCCCCTTCCATTCATTTTCCAACTTTTCCTCCTTTTCTTTACCGTTTTTTTTTATTCTGTAATACATGGCTCACCCCCGCTTCTCTGTGCATCTGCCCACTTCTGTGACGATGCCCAGGTTGGTGCACTGGGCATCCGTTCGAGTCACCTCCGGCTCCCCACTATGACCATCTGCCTCTTAGTAAGTGGCAGATCTCCCTGCAGTGTCTGTGCTCAATCACGGATAGTGCAGCAGGGTGCCCAGGCATTAGGGTTGTGGCTGTTGTCCATCTGATGGCCTCCAGGCACCAGAGATTGTGGGGCCAACAAGCAGCAACCATTTTAGGGGAGCCAGCACCATCATGTAGTGCGCCAGCTCCTGCCCATTTTTTGCTCCTTAAAAAGGGCATAGTGCTAAGATTGCTTAGCTTGGGGCTGGCCAGGCTCCTGAACTGGCAGCTGGCCAGTTGCTTGCCAGTCGCTTAAGGAGCCTCCAGCGAGGATGGCTTTTCCATCCTTGCCATTTTTCCATGTTTTAGTCAGTGATCATTTAGTTTTATGTCGGATTCCACGTTCCAAGCTGGACCAATTAGCTAAGTCCTGATATGTTCATTGCCTACAGTAAGTGCACTGATTATTCAATTGTGCTGGCTTCAACTTAGTTGTCTCATAGGCCCTCTATATGGCTGGTGCACACAGATGGTTACCTACTTTATCGATTACAGTTTGGGTCCGTTTTGAACTGTTGCATCCTGCTCCTTGGTTTATCCCATTGTGATTTTGGCACCCATTCCTTCAGAATAGGTTCTGGCATGTTGGCTTCTGTGGCGGGTCTTTCTGTTCCTCAAATAAAGGTAATTGATAGGTGGAAATCTAATGTGTATAAATGTTACATTAGATTTCCATAGATTTCCAAGTGTCCTAACTTGAGGAGTAGCCACTTGTCACTTTTGGTGGGGGTGAGGGGACCAGTTAGGGACAGCCAGGATGTGGAGCTGCCCAAAACATCCTTAGGATGCTCTGGGCAGTGCGATACATCCCGGAGCTGATGTCATAACTAGAGATGAGCGGGTTCGGATTCCAGAGATACGAACCCACCCGAACTTAGGGAATGTGAGTCAGATCCGAGCCAGCTCGGGTTTTCCCGTCTGACCCGGATCTCAAAACGAGGCAAAACTTCATCATCCCGCTATTTGGATTGTATAAAAGGTCCCACGATCACCACCATTTTTCATTCTCGCTGTGGAGAGTGATGAGAGAGGGGGCTGTGAATGTGCTGATGCTGTGCATAGGGGCTGGCTACTGTTGTCATTGTCACTCAGGGGCTGGCTGCTTATGTCCATAGGGGACATGGATGGCTGTTGTCCATATATAGGGGCTGGCTGGCTGTTGTCCTGTCCACTCCATAGAGGCTGGCTGTTGTCCATATAGGGGCTGGCTGGCTGTTGTCCTGTCCATAGGGGCTGGCTGTTGTCCATAAAGGCTGGCTGGCTGTGCTGCTGTGTTGTCCAGGGGGTGCTCTGTCCATCAGGGGTACTCTTCACCCCCAGTGTGAACATTTATTTTTTCTGTGTGTGTGCACGTTAGCCAGACTTTTCAGCAATGTAGGTGCACAAGGGTGCTGTGCTGCCTGTGTCATTTATCAAGGGGCTGCTGCCTCTTACAGGGATGCTCTTCACCCCCAGTGTGAAAAAGATAAAAACAATTTTTTGTGTGTGCGTGTTAGCCACACTTATCAGCAATGTAGGTGCACAGGGGTGCTGTGCTGCCTGTGTCTCATTTATCAAGTGGCTGCTGCCTCATTTAGGGGTGCTTCCCCCCAGTGTGAATAAAATGAAAACTTTTTTTGTGTGTGTGTGTTAGCCACACCCCCAGTGTGAACAAAATAAAAACATGATTTGTGTGTGCGTGTTATCCACACTTATCAGCAATGTAGGTGTGCAGGGGTGCTGTGCTGCCTGTGCCATGGCCCCTCTACCTGAATTTCAGTGAGTCAGAGGGGGCAACTCATGCAACCATATTCCAGAGTGCAGCTGCTCCTCCTATAGCCCAGGGCAGAAGATGTGTAGGGAGTGTGGTGATGATATGGATTAAAATAGAGCTCACATCCACTAAAGTCGACAATGAATCCCAATCTAACAGGGAGCGCAGCTGTAATTTATACACAACACAGGATGGGATGATTATATAGGCTTGGGTGATGGTATAATCTGGGGTGATGTATACATCATCTACTTCACACAATACTAATTTGCCCCCGTTGGAATCCACCATTACAGGTGCCTCTGTAATTTTTGCAGGTAATTGATGGTAAAGGTCTTTCTCGTAGAATTTGTAGTTCATTTTAATGGACAGCTCAAGTAAAGCAAAGGCAGTTTTGTGCAAGGGCCTGAAAATTGCTTCTTTTTTATATCAGTAGTTATTTACATCTCTTTAGATCTGTGTCCATTGGGAAGAAAAAAACAATGTCTTCATCCCTTCTGGGATGAAAATCCACCCCCAGCAGCAGGCATGGCATTCAAGAATTCTCAAGAAAGACACAACATAAGACTTAAACCTTAAATCTTAAATGTTGCATTTGCTACTCTGTTCTGCTTGTCCACAATATCTGCTCCGGTTAAGTGGACAGTGGGTACAACGGCAGTTTGAACTGAAGCCCACTAACTAACTATGGAGCATATTCAGACCCAGACGCTAAGCTATGTTCACACGCAGCCAAAAGGGGCCGGGTATGCAAATGCCGTGATTGCACTGTCTGGTGGAAGGGCGCCCTCTATGCCTTAGAGAGCAAGAGCGAACGCACGCCAGTATAAAGACGCCCACCTTTCTTTCTTAGCACATGTCATCTCCAGGAAGTGTGTGATTAATCAGTGACATTGAGAGCCATCGGAGCTGCACGCAGTGCTTGAGGTAGACCCTACCCCACCACAAGCACTTCAATCAGTGCTGTATAAAATACAACCAAGTGATGTGTACAATGACGCTCCTTTGCTAATTATGCACACCCCTAAAACTCCATTTAGATGCCCAGACATGCCTGTGTTCGCACATCCACTCCCCCGTTCACAAGCACCTTCCCCTGTTACCACCCACAAACGCTACTATGTCACTCAAATTAGCGTCGTCTGTGTACTACGAGCGCACAATTCCTGAGCGCAGTGAGTGACTCGCGCATGCGTATATATTGATGCATATGCATGCGCAAATGTGTAATTATCGACCATAGCGTGCATTCGCGGCTTAGCGTCCGGGTCTGAATCAGGCCCTATGTTTTTTTAATGTCCCTGTACAGGTTTGGAAATGCTTTTTCGGAAGGTTTGCAAAGGTTTATTTAACAGTCAATTGTTTTTGGAAAGCACTCTTCCTGGTCCCCTTCTGGGATGAAAATCCACTTCTAGCCACAGAAGCAGGCGCAGGATTATCAAGAAAGACACAATGTAAGGCCTTAAATCAGGGGTAGCCAATTTCGGTCCTTGAGAGCTATTAACAGTTCACGGTTTCCAGACCACCTAGCTGGTGCACAGGTGTATTCATTACTCAGTAAAACATTTGAAAAGATCCACAGGTGGAGTTAATTATTACACTTGTGATTCTGTGAGGAGACCTGGAAAACATGTACACTTGGTAGCTCTCGAGGACCAGGGTTGGCTACCCCTGCCTTAAATCATAGATCTTACGCTAGTCCACATATCTGTGCTGGTTAAGTGGCACTTTGAGATCACTAACTAACTATGTTTTTTGAATGTCCCTGTACAGGTTGGGAAATGCTTTTTCATGTGGAATGCACTATTAGAAGTCTTCCTGGTCCCCTTCTGGGATGAGAAAATCCACTCCCAGCAGCAGGCATGGCGCTCAAGGTTTCTTCTGGGGCAGGGACTGATGTGAATGAGTAAAATATTTTTTTGTAAATGCCTCCTCCCCTCCTCTCCTCCCTCATAAATTTACTTTAGAATAAAAAAATTAAATTAAATTTACTACCAAACCCTTATTGTCCCTGCATTCAACTACATACATACTCCAACTCCCTCAGGCCTCTTTTGAATAAGAAAAAAATGTTTCCTGATGTCCCATGTTGGAAGTTGAACTGCCATGTATTTGTGACACCCACTGCTGCCGCATAGCTTAGTCAGTCAGCTAGCTTGGTGCAAATTTTGGGCCTAAACTGGATGAAAACAATATAGTGAGCTCTGAGGTAGTCAAAATTGACTGGAAACAGGTGGAAATAAATGTTGTTGGGGTTTATAACACTGTAGGAACAAAAACAAGCCCATTTTATGTGATTGTAGCTCTTTTTATGATTTTTTAAGAAAAAATCTAGATCCAAAACCAAAACCGAAAAACAAAACATGGAGGTGAGGTTTTGGAAAACCAAAGCAGATCCAAAACCATAACCAAAACACTGGGGTCAGAGCACATCTCTAGTCATAACTAGAGATGAGCAGGTTCAGTTCTCAGAGAACCGAGGCCACCCGAATTTAGCATAACCGAGTCAAATCCAAGCAGGCTCGGAGGTTCCCACCTTACTCGGTTCTCGAAACCGAGGCAAAACCATAGAGACTGAAATCTCGCGGTTTGCAAGCTTTCGTCTCTATGATCAATGTAGTATATAAGGGACCACGCGACAGACGCCATTTCCACTCCGGCTATGTAAAGTGAACAGGGAGGGTGGGCAGTATAGGGCTGGAAGAGTACTGGTGCTATCTACTGTGTCCTGGGCTGGTGACTGCTGATCCATTCTGGTCTCTGGTCACGGTGCGGTCACTGTCATTGTGCTGTCTGCTGATCCATTCTGGTCTCTGGTCACAATGCTGTCACTATCACTATCACTGTGCTGTCTGTGCTGATCCATTCTGGTCTCTGGTCACGGTGTTGTCTGGTGATCTATCTGGGCTGTCTGCTGTGTCCTGGGCTTCTCCTGTGTCTATCTCTGGGCCCAAGTTCTGGACTCCCAAAAAAAAAGTAAACAAAAAAAAGTGTATTTTTAAGTTTTTATATTTTTCTGTGTGTGCATGAGTGTTAGGCAGGCTTAACCACAGTAGCGCACAAGAGCCAGCCAGCAATGCACGTTGCACTTGCAACCTTGTGCTGCCCGACTCCAGTCGATCTTAAAAAAAAAACAATACAAGTGTCACTGTCTTATATATTTTTTTCTTCTGTGTGTGCGTGGGTGTTAGGCTTAACCACATTAGCGCACAAGATCCAGCGACTACAGTACAGTCATGTTCAATCAAAAAAAAAATAATACAAGTGTCACTGTCTTATATATTTTTTTCTTCCGTGTGTGCGTGGGTGTTAGGCTTAACCACATTAGTGCACAAGATACAGCGACTACAGTCATGTTCAATAAAAAAAAACAATTAAAGTGTCATATTTTTTTCTTGTTTGTGTGGTTGGGTTTTTGGCTTAACCGTAGTAGTGGACAAGATCCAGAAAGTAATGCAAGTTGCAACCTTGTGCTGACAGACTCCAATCGTTCTTAAAAAAAAAAATACAATTAAAGTGTCATATTTTTTTCTTGTTTGTGTGGGTGGGTTTTCGGCTTAACCCCATTAGTGGACAAGATCCAGCCAGCAACGCAAGTTGCAACCTTGTGCTGATAGACTCCAGTCGTGATCAATCGTTACTCTGGGGCCAAGTTCTTCTGGAGCTGACAAAAAATATAAATCATCATTTGTCGTTTTTTCTAATATTTTTGTGTGTGCGCACGACTGCACGTGTGTTAATTTTGTAACCGCACCTTGGCTACACTATTGGTGATTGTGACACTGCTTCTAGACTGCAGAAAAAATATGGAGGGCTGTCACATTACAGGAGAGCAAGGCCAAGAACCACATGTTGTAGCTGCCGGTAGCAGTGCAAGGCCGTCAACTTCCTCAACCTCTAGTAAGGCCCATGCCCCAGGGCTTAAGTCACGCCATCGATATGGTAAAGCAGGTTTTACTGAAATTAAGAAAAAAAACTTGAAAGGATATTTGACTTTAGATAAACAAAAAATTGGCAATATGCCATTCACTACACGAAGTGGCAAGGACAGGATAAGGCCTTGGCCTTCTTACTTTATGAAGAAGACTGCTGATTCTGATAGCCCTTCTGCTTGTAGTAGTAGTGGTGGTGGTCCAATTAAAAATGTGAAAGTTGTTAAGACAGCTCCGGAAAAACCAACTGTCTGCCCTGAGAAATTGAAATCACAAATCCCCGAGGAGAGTGCAAGTGTGTCCGCGGTTGACATGTGTGAGCCCGACCTAAATACTAGTGCACTGGAGGATCCTCCAAGTTCCAACATTTGTGTGCCCTCTGTAAATGTGGGGAAGGGCAGTCAACATATTGCACATGTAGTCATTGAGGATGAGGATGTGGAATTACACATGGAGGAGGAGGATATTTTGGTGGATGAAGGTGCTAAGGATGATAAGGATGTTGATGATGAAGATGTTGGTGTTGGTGATGAGGATGTTGATGCTGAGGATGTCCTTTGTGTAAGTAAGGCAACAGCTGTTGCCCATGGTTTGAAAAAGCCAAAGCCCATTGCTGTCATGCCGGAACAAAAGACAAACAAATCTACTTCTCACGTGTGGAATTATTTCCATCCCGATCCGGACAACAGTTGTCAAGCCATATGAGCCCGTTGCCATGCAAGAGTGAGTAGAGGGAGGGACCTAAACCACCTAGGAACCTCCTCCTTTTTACGTCACTTGGAGCGCATTCATCAAATATCAAAGTGTATGTTGCCAAGTTCCAAAACTCAAAACGTAACAACAAGTCCAGCGTCACCTACCTTCTCCCTCTCTGTGAGATCCAAGCGCCTTCGATCTCCAACACCAACACCTGCATCATCATCTACATCCTCATTCGTGATCGTAAGTAATTTAAAAAAACATTTGACTATTAAACAGTTCTTTGATAGAGGAAGTAAGTATAACAGCTGTCACCCAGTTTCACAGCGGATCACTGACGCCATGACGGCTGTGCTAGTATTAGATGGTGAAACAATAAAAAATGAGGCTGATAGTGCAAAAGGAGGATGAGGGGGAAATTTGAGTCCTAGCTGACGCTAATGTGGATGTTGATGATAAGGATGTGGTTTGCGTAAATCAGCCACCAGTGGCTGATAAAAAGAAAGCCAGAAAACCAACGTCTTGGGTGTGGA
Source organism: Taudactylus pleione (assembly GCA_031769625.1). Taxonomy (NCBI): domain Eukaryota; kingdom Metazoa; phylum Chordata; class Amphibia; order Anura; family Myobatrachidae; genus Taudactylus; species Taudactylus pleione. The sequence goes on along the minus strand of JAUIMM010000006.1, from coordinate 3,162,409 downwards.
ATTATTTTAATCTAAATTCTGACAACAGATGTGAAGGCATCTGTTCCATTTGTAAAGCCAAAGTTAGCAGAGGAAGGGACGTTAACCATCTAGGCACCCCCTCCCTGTTACGTCATTTGCAGCGAGTTCATGCAATTTGTTTAACAAGATTATAATTTGTCAATTAATAACAAGCAGTCCAGTATCAGCTACCAGCAGTTTGGACCAGTACATGCAATCTCCACCTCCAACACCCTCATCATCAACCTCCTCATTAATAATTGAAGGTAGTCCTTCCAAAAAATGTTCTGTGGGGCCCAAACAAACCAAGGAGTTTAGCCACGAAAGTGTCATTCCTAGTGGCTAAAGTGCTTGGTTTGTTAAACTGTGCATGTCCTTTTTAATATACCACATAAGAGTGGGTGGGAGGGACAATTCCATCTTGCACCTCTTTCCTTTACATTTGGCACAATTTGGGGCATTGCCGACTGACATTATTATAGTTTATTAAACTGCCATCCCGTCTGCCACTGCTGCGTGGCAATGTTTCATAGATGTCTGATATTTTTTTAAACTGCCGTGTGTTTGTGCCGCTACTCTGTTGCTTACTTTAGCCAGCCAGCTCAGTGCAGCCTTTGGCCTATATTGGTGAAAAATAGTGAAATCAATATTGTGAGCTGTGAGGTGGTTAAACATGCCTAGAAATGCCTGAAAATCATTGTTATTAAGGATAATAATACTATAGGAACAAAAACAGGCCCAAATTATGTGGTTTTAGCTGTTTTTATGATTTTTTGCAAAAAATCCAGATCCAAAACAAAAACCAAAACACGAAAACAAAACACGGAGGAAAAAAATCCAAAACCAGATTCAGATTCAAAACCAGGGGAGATCTAGATCCAAAACCAAAACCAAAACATGGGGGTCGGCGCACATCTCTAGTCATAATGCTACAGGCTTTGGGGGTAAGGACGGCACAGGGTGGTATAGAGCCCTGTTATGGCACTGATATTTTGTAAATAATAAAACACATTAACTAAATATATTTATTAACCTATAAGTTTCTATCAGTTGTATTATGAAATCAGACATACTCATATGGGCTTATTTAATTACAATGGCAGCTAGAATATGATTAGCTGGATAACAGTATTTGTATACATGTAGTGTAAACTTGATGCACACCCACTGGAAAACATTTGATTCTGTAATTGAAAAATCCAGTCAGTCAGTATACATTTTCTCTAGTATCTTAATTTATATAGAGGTTAGCCTTTCTGGAAATGTACATTTAGACAGCTTACTACAATACAGTTTAAAACCTAAATCAGAATGTGTGTTGTTCAAAACCTTGGATCACATGCCATAAAGTGATAAAGTGAAAGGTATTTAATTATTTCAAGTAGGTGTTATTAGCGGAATGGGTATGAAATCCCGGCAGTCGGGATGCCTGCTGTCAATATATAGCGACTGCGGCATCCTGATGCTCAGGATCCCGACCAGGATACCCTCCCCCATCTACCCCCTAACCTTAACCCTCTGTTTCAACATCCTAACACTAACTCTCCCCCACCATATCCTAACCCTAACCCTTCCCGTTACTGCCTAAACCTAACACTCCCCCCTTGGTGTCTAAACCTAACCCTCCCCCCTTACTGCCTAAACCTAACTCCCCCCCAGTGGTTCCTAACTCTAACCCACCCCCAGGGGTATCTGATCCTAACCTGCCCCTTCCGTAGCCTAACCCTAACCCCTCCGTGACGCCTAAACCTAACCCTCCCCCCCGCGGGTAAGGCCTAACCAGCCCCACTATTCTCACGTTCGGCATCCTGGCGTTCAGGATTCCAGCGTCGGGATGTCACTTCCTGTTATATCTGCAGCCGGGATGCCCAGGGCCGGTTCTAGACATTGTGAAGCTCAGGGCGAAAGTTCACAGTTTTTGTAGATGACGTTCCTCTGCGCCCGCTGAAAGCACACACGCTTCCGGAAAGGGGGCGTGTCCTTGCGGAACACCCCCAATTCATCACACTGTGGGGCTTCCCCCAAGATCTCCCCTCGTGGCGAATATTTGCCATGTGCAGTAATGCGCCTTACACAGTAATGCCCTTTATAAACATATTATGCCACATGCAGTAATGCCCTGTATAACACATTATGCCACATGCAGTAATGCCCTGTATAACACATTATGCCACACGCAGTAATGCCTTGTATAACACATTATGCCACATGCAGTAATGGCCTTTATAACACATTATGCCACATGCAGTAATGCCCTGTATAACACATTATTTATTTATTTATTTATTTATGCCACATGCAGTAATTCCCTTTATAATACAGTATCCCCAATTCAAATTACGCCACACATTAGTCCCTTATTCATGTTATGAGACACAGTGGTGCCCCTTTTACACAATGCCCAAATTAGTGCCCCTTATACGCAAAACCCACAGTAGTAGTGCCCCTAATGCAATGCCTACAGTAGTAGTGCCCCCTATAGTAGTGCCCACATTAGTAGTGCCCCAGTAATAATGCCCCCTATATTAGTGCCCACAGTAGGAATGCCCCCTATAGTAGTGCCCAAAGTTGTAATGCCCCCATTAGTGCCCCCTATAGTAGTGCCCCCAGTAGTAATGCCCCCTTATAGACATGTCCCCGGTAGTAATGCCCCCTTATAGACATGCCCCCAGTAGTAATGCCCCCAGTAGTAATGCCCCCTTATAGACATGCCCCCAGTAGAAATTACCCCTTATAGACATGCTCCCAGTAGTAATGCCCCCATGCCTCCCTTCTGAAAAATTAAAAATACAAACACAATACTTACCTTATGCCCCGCTCCTGCGTCCGCTGCCGTCCGGTCCAACCACGGCTCCAGCACGGATCTATGGGAGAGATGTCATGACATCCCACCCATAGTGCTCTATGCGGGAGCCGGAGCTCTGGAGTGAGCTTTGGCTGCCGCTGCAGGAAGGGAGCCGGGTGCCCGGCAACGTGGTGGGGTCCAGCGCTGGGGTTTTTTTTTATTATGGGATTTTATTTTTTTTTACCTTCTGGGAACTCAGTGGCGCCCTCTAGGGGCCGGCGCCCCGGGCGATGGCCCTGTTAACCCACCCCTAGAACTGCCACTGGGGATGCCGCACGCCTTCATTATAACTGTGGGCCTGATTCAGACCCGTTCGCTAAGCTGTGGACGCACGCTATGGGCGATAGTCACCCGTTTGCACATGCGTATGCATCATTATGCACATGCGTGTGTCACTCAGTGTGATCGGGAATCGTGCGCTCGTAGTACACAGACTGGACGCTATTTTGAGTGACGCGCCATTTGTAGGTGGTAACAGGGGAAGGTGCTTGTGAACGGGGGAGTGGTGCTGAGAATGCAGGCGTGTCTGGCCCTCAAAACAGAGTTTTATGGGTGTGCATAATTAGCAAAGAGTCGTCATTGTACACGTCACTTGGTTGTTTTTCAGCCTGCAGTGATCGCAGTGCTTGCGGCGGTGTAAGGTCTACCTCAAGCGCTGCGTGCAGCTTCGATGGCTCTCGCTGGTTCCGATTGTTCAGACACTTCCTGGAGATGACGTGTGTTAAGAGACAAAAGTGGGCGGCTTTATACCGGCGTGCGTTCGCTCTGCCATCGTTCTCTAAGACATAGAGGGCGTCCAAACACCAGACAGTGCGATCGCGGCATTTTCATACTTTGCCCCTTTTAGCTGCATGAGAGTGCAGCTTAGCGACCGGGTCTGAATAAGCTCCTATATCTCCTTATTAGCTACACGTAATGCTATCAGATAAAGGTGCAAAGATAATGGTGAAAAGAATAGAATCCTCAATTGTTTCCTTTAGTAAGACCTAAACTAGATTATCTGTTTTGAACATAATAAAAAACACAAAGAATAAACCCACGTAGAACAAACTTACCGTTCTCTTCGTTGTACATGACTGTGCTATTTGTGTCTCCCGCATTGCACACATGCACAGTGTCTCCATCGATACTACCTTGTAACTGGGAGCTCTTTGCAGTATTTTTAGATTCTGGGAGTATCTAGAAAGCAAATCACAAAACAAATAAATGCCTACAGTAATTCACCATCATATCTGGAGAACATTGCTCTCAAGGGCCTTAATGCACAGCTAACAAACTGATTTTAAATTAGGCTTCATTAATCTGTATGAAAAGTGGGCTGTCGGCTAACAAGGGTGCTACAGAAAACATATTGCAGAGCATGGACAGAGAATGGCCCATATTTCTCCATGCATTTTCTTTAATGTTAATGTGTGCAACTCAGGCACCTGCTGAAACATACATCATGTGTGCAAGCCCATACTCTAAGGTTTTCTTAATATACAAATGATGTATAACTCCAATCTGTACAAATTGTATTAGTATAACTAATGTAAACAATTTGCATTTATTACAATGGGTTGTAGTGTACCTTGATTTATGTTTTGAATCACAAATGCCTGTAGAGGTTAGTACTGTAGCATAGTAAACAATGTATTTTTTTATTCCAACAATATCTGATTTCTTTTTTAAAAAGACAGCATATTACTGTGGCTGAATAAATTGTCATTTATACCATACCATACCCAGTGTTATTGTGCAGCAGAAACAAGCAGGAGCTCAGGGCCTTAATCAGCAAGGATCGCAGTTGCTAATAAGCACGCAATCGGCCGATTGTTGCATTCTGTGCATGCGTATGCATCGCAGGGCATGTGCGCGAACTAGCGATTGCTATCGGGACTGCGATCGCAGTGGCTACGCAGACCCCTTGCAGAGTGATTACAGGAAGCACCATTTGTGGGTGGTGACAGGGGGGTGGTCGTGGAAACGCAGGCGTGCCAGTGCGTTCATATGCCGTTGCAATGGCGTGCATAAATTAGCCACTGCGATGCCATAACGCAGTGTGAGGCCTCATAGCGTGCGTGGTAGTTAGCAATTTCTGAGTAAGGTCTAGGCTTGTGCAATTGTGTGTATGGGTCTGATGTTACTCGATGTTGCCGATTATTTCGCTATGTTGCTAAAGTATATGGATGTGAGTAAGGGTAAGTGGGCGTCCTTATGTTAGGCTACGATAGCAATGCGAATGTAATCATTTGTATATCACCGCTGATATTAGTAACTGCGTTGCGTGTGTATTAGCAGAATAGCAATCCTTGCTGAATCAGGCCCTCAGTTCCTGAAAGTCCTGGACCAAAATGTATTTTCCACACATTTTGGCCCAGGACATTAAGTTTTATTTTATAGACCCTTTTGAGTGCCTTCTTTTCTAAATCCTATATATGTACAGTATGTATAAAATAAATAAGTGTATATATGTATATATAATATTTATAAGTATATATAATGTAGAGGTATAGAGAACAGCGGCACTCACAGGACTTAGAAAATAGAGTAGACTTCACAGCAGTGGGTAGTTCAACGTTTCAGTCAACCAAGACTTTTACCATTCTTGATAAAAGTCCTGTGAATGCCGCTGTTCTCTTCACATGTACCATAGGTATTGCATTATCTCGGATGACTCCTGGACAAGAATAGAGTTAAAACTGTGGAGTGTCGGCAGATTTATTTTTAGTATATATAATGTATATATAATAGTATTTCTATAGCTCTCCCCCCCGTAGCTCCACCCACAGTTCATAAGCCTATCTTTCCAGAAAAATAGCCCTGACCATACCTAAAGCACAGAGAACAGCGAGGCACTCATATCAGCACTCAGAGCTATTCCTAAGGCAGCTGAGGGGCTAATTCAGCAGTGCACACAGTAACATAAATGTAACTGATACCGCACTGCTGCAGAATCGTGCATAAATTAGCCATTGCTGTCTCCTACGCAGCATGAGAGCCCTCTGGGTGTCAGGAGAGCTGCAGTGTTTGCGGCTGGTCAGACCTACCGCAAGGGGAAGATGGCTGCTCGATGTGGGTCAATGGTACCAATGTTTACACTGTTGCACGTTGAATGGATATGAGAAGGCAGCAGGGGGCATCTCTTTGCTCGGCTGTGCTTTGGAAGGCATTAGCATATTTTAGTAACTGGGATCCGTGAGAGTATGCAATTGCATATGCATTACTGTCTGTCCGTGAATCAGGCCCAGAGGCATTCATCATGCATCCAGTAACCAAGTATCTCTTCCAAAAAACTATTATTTCTCCGGAGACAGTTTTTCAGAGTAGAGATGCTTTCCTCATCCTGCCCTTACTTAACGCTGCCTGTATTACATTCTGTGCATGCGCCGTCTCCGTGGATTATGAAATAAATAAAGTACACTAGAGAAAAAACAATATACTGTATTTCTAAAATAAAGTTTATATTATATATTAAGAGAGTGTGGTCAGGTCCGCAGCACTGCAGTGGTAGTACCAAGGGCACCGTTCTCCTTGCATCCCCCATAACATGCAGAGGCAAAGCCAGAAGTCACCATGCAGAGCCTCTCAATCCAAGAGGTGGAAGAGCGATGAACCCCTGGCTCCCCACACAGCTGACTGATGCCCCCCCACCTCCCCACACAGCTGACTGCTGCCTCCACCTGACTCCTCACACAGCTGACTTTTGCAAGCCCCCCCAAGCTGCCCACACAGTGCTTCTACCCAGACCCAGTGTTCTACCTGCATACCGACTGCTGGCTGTTCTGACTGTGCCGGGAACTGTTTCTCAGTGGTGGGTCCTGCTCCCTCCCTGCATCCTGTGTCCCCGCACCCTACTCGCATCATCTGTCATCCTCGGTCCCTACCCTCCACTCCATCCACTCTGCACTGCCAGGGCTGTGCAGGCTGTCACCCAAATGTTCGCCAGGTGAGCAGGGTGTGCTCTATACACTTTAGCATTGGCAGGTGCTAAAGTGCATAATGTAAGAATGGCAACAGGCATGTGAAGCGGAGGATGGATGGATGGATGGATGGATGGATGGAAGGAAGGAAGGAAGGAAGGAAGGAAGGAAGGATGGATGGATGGATGGATGGATGGATGGATGGATGGAGGTGGACCCAGAGATACGCAGGCAGTAAGGATATACCAGGAAGGGATCTGAGAAGATTCCTTTCCTGCACAAGCTGCCATGTAATTGTCAGCTTGTGAACACTATTGGGGGCTGTACACCATCTCAGGGTGGCGAACAGTTACACATTCAAGTTCTGAAAAATATGGTTTTTTGGAACTTGATGAATGACATAATATCTACGTTCCCATACTAAAGTATGGGGACTGTGGAAAATATCATGGCAAAACTGTAACCAGGAGATATCAGTGATACATCCTGCATTACAAGTATATGAATGGAGCTGACACTTAAAATGTATGTAAAGGTGTAAAATGGGGGTTACAAATGTATTTATAGGATGATGAATGGACTCCAAAAAGTGGCCAGTAATGGTGCTACATATAAAAAAAAAATGCATTTTGAGTTATGTTATTGTTATTGTAACTAATAAATGATGGATTATAGATCATTATGTCGACAAGCAGGTAATCGTCAGTAGTATGACAACGGTACTATGGCAGCAAAGTTCAAATGAGGCTTAAAGCATTTTAGCACTGTCGGCAGTATAAGTATAAACATGTTGGTAGAGCAGCATGTTTACACTTATATTCCTGACACCATTAAAATGCATTGTTTTCATTTTAATTTTGTGCATATAGTGCCACTTACATACTTCTGCCGATCTCCTGCTTGTCTGAATAATGATTGTCGGTATCCTGAATGCATCCCTGAATGACATGATGGCACAGGTGTAAGAGGGTACCAGGGGTGTGCTTACTATGGGGCCCGGCAGCTTAAGGGGCCCACCCCATTGCACAGTGCCTCCTTATGATGCATACACACGGTCAGATTTTCTGTCGGATCTGAACGATAATGATTTTAAAAATCGTTCAATCGTTCACATCTGATGTCAGATAACGATATCTGACATCTGATGTGTTTGCAGTCAGATTTGGACGATTTCATTCATTTTAATACTGTCTGAAATCGTTCAATCGTTGAAATCGTTTGTAAAATCATTCAAATCATTGGTAAAAATCGTTCAATCGTTCATCTGACAGATCTGACCATGTGTATGCACCATTACCCAGACCACTGGTCAGCGTCTACAGAAGGCTCCGCCATGGACCTGCCGTCCTTCCTCAGCTGTCAGCCCACTCAACACCAGACACAGCTGGCCACTCCTAGCTGATCTCCTCTCCAATGGCCAACCTCTTGGCAGTCACGATATAGACAGGGTGAGTACGTTTGCCTTAGTCCACATGGGCCTCACTCCTACCGGAAGCTACTGTTTCACTGCTCTAATACTTACAGCACAGCACGGGAGGGGAGAAGTGATGTCTGAAGAGGGAACTGTGTAGACTGAAGTCTGCTGGCTAGAGAGGCGCTATGTATATGGTCCAGCAAGTGTCTGGAGTGGAGACATGAGTGGGGGGGGGGCCTTAAAAATTTTGTTATGAGGCCCACAAAGTTCTAGTTACGCCCCTGCATGATGGGATAAAATCATAAACTGCTCGTATATCATATTAGCACTTGCTAGTTTTTCTTTATTTATGTTATTCTGTGATCTGTGCTGCTAATGCTTGCCTGTTTCTACAGCCAAAAGTGTTATTGTCGTCCCCACCAAACCATGAACTTTCCATTCAGCGACATTCCTGCAACCGGTCTGAAACAAGCCAGCCCTTATAGGAGAGGAGTGCTAAACTGCCAGAGGAGTTAATGGACCATCCGCACCAGCAAGTCAGATACAGGGAATGAATCATAGGTGATTAAAACATTAATATTGCAATCATCAACCAATACCAAACCTTTGTGTGTTTACATTTAGTTGACATGGATATATGAAGAAGGATTCTTATTTTTTTTATAATAATGTATTATATAACAAACAATAGATTTTATCAAGTATACAAGTAAAGCATCTCTTTGCAGGAGTCTTGCAAGGGAAAATCACATGCACATTATGGAGCTACTGTAAAGAAAGATTTAGGTTATCCATGACCATTAGTATAGAACACACCTCATCTACTGCTCACCACTTCCTGGAACAAGTTATACTTATGGAGCGTACACACGGTCAGATTTGTCAGACTTGTCAGATTTGTCAGATGAACGACTGAACGATTAAACGATTTGAACGATTTGGACGATTTGACCAAAGTTTTGAACGATTTGAACGATTTGAACGATTGAACGATTTTTGACTGCATTAAAATGAATGGAATCGTCCAAGTCTGACTGCAAACCCATCAGATGTCAGATATCGTTATCTGACAAACGGGAACGCGCATCGTTGATCGTCCATCGTTCAGGCATGTCAGATATGAACGATTTTCCTTCAGATATGAACGACTGAACGATTTTTAAATCGTTATCGTCCATATCTGAAGAAAAAATCTGATCGTGTGTATGTGTTTATATTATGGTTACAGACTCCTTGTAAGTGTTTTTATTATGGTTACAGACTCCTTGACAGTAACACAATGCTATACTAATGGTGCTCTAATGCAATCACAGTTTTAAATCCAAAATATGTTCACTTAAATCTATCATTCTGTCATTTCTCATTAAAAATATTATATATAGGTGGATTTCTTTATGTAGAAATGCCTGGAATTTTATAACAATAATCATCTTTATTTATATATAGTACACTACAGACTCAGGTTATAGGTAGTGTTACCACCTGTCTGACAGTGTCTAGAATTCAGCAGCCCCAGATGGTCTCTTCCCTCCTGCTCTATTCCGCCTTGCACTGACTCCATTCCGCCACCCTACTGCTCCATCCCACCTCCTCCTGGCTCTGTCCTGTCTCCCTCCTGCACACTGAGACCCGGTCACCAGCACCTAATTAAAGAGGAGATTTATCAAAGCTTGGAGAGAGTTAAATTGGGGAGAGATGAAGTATCAACCAATCAACTTCTAACCGTCATGTTTCAAACACAGCCTGTAAAATGAAAGTTAAAAGCTGACTGGCTGTTACTTTATCCCTATCCACTCAATCTCTATCCAAGGTTTGATAAATCTCCCCCTAAGTCCTCCTCCGCTTGCTGTGAGAAAAAAAAAGTATGGAGAGTGAGAGACTGTGGGGCAGACAAAACGCTGCTGAGTTGAGCATGATGGCTGAAACACAGGAGGTCCTCCTGTTGTCCTGAGGCGGGCTCCAGACAACAGTCAACAGTGTTGAGTAGACAGTATTGCACCAGGGGAGTAGAATAATTCCATCGTTAAACAAAGGGGTCTATTTACTAAACTGTGTTAGGAGATAAAGTGAACAGTGATAAGGTACCAGTCAATCAGCTCCTAACTGCCATGTCACAGGCTGTGTTTGAAAAATGGCAGTTAGGAGCTGATTGGCTGGTACCTTATCACTGTTCACTTTATCTCCTAACAGAGCTTAGTAAATAGACCGCTATATCTCTAATAAGGCATTAAGGAATATAATAGGGGCATGAGTGGGCTCTGAGGAATATAAAAGCGAAATATTGGGCTCTGGCGTGACACATAAAGGGACATGAGTAGGCCGGTGATGGCACATAAAGGGGCATGAGTGTGTCCTGGGCTGGAACATAAAGGGGCAGGAGGGGGACCTGTGTTGGCACATAAAGGGGTCTATGTACTAAGCAGTGATAAGAGACAGAGTGAAAAGTGATAAGTAAGTGATAAGGTGCCATCCAATCAGCTCCCAACTGTCTTTTTTCAAACACAGCCTGTGAGATGGCAGTTGGGAGCTGATTGGCTGGCACCTTATCACTTACTTATCACTTTTCACTCTGTCACTTATCACTGCTTAGTAACTAGACCCCTAAAATGTCATGAGGGGTACAATGTGGTCTGTGTGCAAATCACCACATAATGTGCAAATCACCACATAATGTGTGTCTTTATTAGCTGCAGTCATTCTGAATAAAGGCTCTTGAAGCACTTCTTGTATAACAAACACTTCCTGTATAACAAGTGGATTCCACCATTCACATGCAGCATCCACATACAGTATACAGTACATCTACAAGATGGATCTGGGTTGGCACATAATAAAGGGGATCTTTGTGGAACGAGTGCGCTCCTGCATTGTTTCTTATCCAGTACCCTGCAAGGTAAGATGACTTGGCAGTCATTAGAACCTTCTAGAACTCACCCAGAAAGGCCCGACCCCTGACGTGCTGTGGCACAAGCACAGAATCGCTGTGCATCTTTCCTCACTGACATTCCATAAAAATGGACAGACCAGAAGACTAATCAGCCACAGAGTCATACAGAGCCCATACTGGACACTGGAAGTACACTGTATCACCACCGCTATAGTGATGGGAAATAGTGCTACCATCCACTAGTGAATTTACCACTATCACACTCACTGCACTACAATGTCCAGCAACACCCTAAACTACAGGCTGTTCCTGCATATATATATATATATATATATATATATATTGTGATAGGATCACTGGTAAAGTGGTCTGTGACAGGGACATTTATCCCAGATTCCTGTCCTATGTGTTTAAAATCCCCAGGAGAAAGTCTGCAGTGTAGCAGGCTTGAGTTTCGGCTTTTTGAAAAGCCGGTTTGGGACCTGGGGGTTGTGGGTGAGAGGAGAGGGAGGGCTCCACCCACGGCCACTCCAGGTTTTGGTTCTCGCAGCCTGGTAACAGGCTTGTTAGTTTTCCACCTGAGAGTATCCAATATAAGCCTAGTGTGTAGAGGGCTGATTGTCTCACCTGGGAGAGCAGACAGGGAGTTTGCTCAGAGACACTTGAAAACCTAACTGTAAGTGTTGTGCTGTGCTTTTGTTGCTGGTGAGGGCATTAGGCCCTGCCAAGTTCTGGTAGTGAGGGAACTACCTGTGAAGTTAGTGCCCCGACAGGGCTAGGATTTATGTTTATGTTTTCTTTGTGTTATTTCTGACATTGTACAATAAAGACTGGCGCCGACCAGCTTGTATTCGCATCCAGACTGGTGTGCTGCTTCCCTGCTGCTGTGTGTGTGTGTAAGGAAGGAGTCCCCTACCCAGGAGAGGGACCTCCTAATCTGACTGTGTCACAATATATATATATATATATATATATATATATCTGAATACCACTGTTACACCTGTGACATCTCTGTGTCTTATGCTACTTGTTGTTTTACCTAATTCAATTTATCTAAGAACAGGTTAAGCTGTACCATGAGTGGACTGACCGCCACCAGCACCAATAATTGTGTTACATGTTCAACACTGCATGTACCTTAGCCAAGTATATGGTATCCTGGCATAGCAATCTGTCTGGAAGATACTGTACACAGCTTGTCCACTCGCAAACACACTTTGTTGACAGGTCATAGGCTCAGTGCCCAGATCTCCAGCATTGTGTTAATTCTATACTCTGCCAAAAGGTTATGGGGCCAGAGTGTTGTCACAGATTACTCTACTAATAGGCCCAGCACCTATGTGCTAACAGATAATATCACTATCACCTCCAGCACTGTCATGCTAACAGATACCATCATTCCCAGACATCGATTAAACATTTCTCTAACCACCAGGCGAATGCAAGTGGAATCAGTGCCAGGGTCCACATAGGCATGAAGCTGAAATTTATGTAAAGATGTTGTATGCTGACACAGGGGGTGTCACCAGGACAGTGGGGGTGTCGCTAATGATGTAATAGTGTGAACACTATTTTGGGGGTATGGTCTCTCTGCACAGGGGTTGTGGCCCTGTAGTGTAATGCATGAATCTACAAATGAACAAATGGAAACACCCCTGGTTACTGTGAGCCTAATACGTAGGAAAAATTAAAACGCCACTTAATAAAGGTGTAAATGTAAAACCCCTCTACTAAAGAGCATCACTTAGTGAAGTCATAAACGAGAAAACTCTCTATAAAAGAAGAGATCTTACGTCACTAATAGCTATAATGAGAATATACTGTACACATATAAATATAAACTCCTGAAAGGTCTGTTCTGTCCCAAACATACATGCGCAATGGGAGCCACCCCTCCAATGGCTACTACTGCTAGGAAGATTGGATTGGCACCAAATCAATACTGCTGACACCCGGTGGCCCTGACTGGACAGGCCCACCTTGTGTGCATGTCTGGGTGCAGGGGGAGTGGCGGGCCACTGAAGCAGCTCGGGCACCAAAGCAGTCGCACCCCTTGCACCCACGGTTGTTACGCCACTGTTTGCATGCATGCTAACAAGCAGTAGGATCCTTTTCCGGATTAGTGGAATGGGGTTATAGGTGAGGAGAATGTAAACAAACAAAGGCTGCAGGTGTACTTCAGGGCCCAGTGTTCAACCCGGGCAACACCGGGTATCCCAGCTGGTACATAATATACATATATATATATATATATATATATAGATATAATATATATACTGTATACACACACACATATATACACAACATATAATCACATATATATATATATATATATATATATATATATATATAGAGTACTATGTAAAAGTTATAGGCAGGTGTGGAGAAAATACTGCAAAGTAAGAAGGATTTCAAAAATAGAAGTGTTATTAGTTTATGTTTATCAATTAAATAAATCCAAAGTGAATGAACAGAAGAGAAAATTAAATCAAATCAATATTTGGTGTGACCACCCTTTGCCTATAAAATAGCATCAATTCTTCTAGGTCCACTTGCACGCAGTTTTTGGAGGAATTCTGCAGGAAGGTTGTTCCAAACTTCTTGGAGAACTAACCACAGATCTTCTGTAGATGTAGGCTTGCTCAAATCCTTCTATCTCTTCATGTAATCCCAGACAGACTAGATGATGTTGAGATCAGGGCTCTGTGATGTCCATGTCATCACTTCCAGGACTCCTTATTCTTCTTTACGCTGAAACTAGGGCCTGATCCATTATGGATTGCAACAGCGTAAGCAGATCGTCTGATGACGCGTACTGCGCATGCGTAAGCATCGCAGTGCGTGGGTTAGCATCAGGGGCGTTTCTAGAGGGGAGGGGGCCCGTGTGCAGTCATCCTCTCCGCCCGGCGGCTGGCAGCGCACTGACCTGTGCGCAGCCAGCGCCGGAGTGATAGACTCTGGGCACTAGAGCTCACCGGGAAAATGGCTGCGGCGGACATTTTCCCTGTACTGCGCATGCGCAAACAACAGGAAAAAGGCAGCCGCATCCATTTTCCCGTTGTTTTACAGCGCCGGACCCCCGCGCCGTCGTGGGACTCCGGAGAAGTAAGTAATATTATGGGTGCAGGGCGTGCAGTGCGGGGTCCCACTGGACCCAGAGGCCTGTGTCACACCCTGCACCCATTATAGATACGCCCCTAGTTAGCATTGCGATCACACTGCGATCATGTACGCAGATACATAGCCATCGCAGAGTGAGTGACAGGATATTAGCATTTTTGGGTAGTGACAGGGAAGTGGTTGGAGAAACGCAGTTCCTGGGCGTGCATATATTAGCCACTGCAATGGCATTCGCAGATTAATTACTCACCGCATGCGACAACAGTTGCAATTTCTGAGTCAGGTTAGACCTGCTGTAATTCTGCATGAGTCTCATATGTTATTCGATGTTACCAATATATATGCAGATTTGCGAGGTCTTCCGGATGTGCGAAAGCGATAGTGGCATCTCTATGCCGGGTGAGCAGTTGCAGACAATAGCATATTTTCGCAGCAGAACTGCGTGCGTAATCGCAGCGGTGAATGCAATAGTGATCCATTATGAATCAGGCCCACAGTTCTTAATTACATTGGCTGTATGTTTGGGGTCAGTGCAGAATAAATATTGAGCCAATCAGATGCCTCCCTGATGGTACTGCATTATGGATAAGTACTTGCCTGTATTTCTCAGCATTGAGGACACCATTAATCCTGATGAAATCCCCAACTCCATTTGCTGAAATGCAGTTCCACCATGTTTCGCTGTTGCCTGCAGACACTCATTATTGTACCGCTCTCCAGCCCTTCGGCGAACAAACTGCCTTCTGTTACAGCCAAATATTTAAAATCTTGACTCATCAGTCCAGAGCACCTGCTGGTATTTTTCTACACCACAGTTCCAAAGTTTTCATGCATAGTTGAGTCACCTGGCCTTGTTTCCAAGTCGAAGGTATGGCTTTTTGGCCGCAATATTTCCATGAAGACCACTTCTGGCCAGACTTCTCCGAACAGCAGATGGGTGTACCTGGGTCCCACTGGTTTCTGCCAGTTCCGAGCTGATGGCACTGCTGGACATCTTCCGAATTCGAAGAAGTAAGCATGGTGTGTCATTTATCTGATGTAGTAAGTTTCTTTGGCCGACCACTGCATCTATGATCCTGAACGTTGCCCATTTCTTTGTGCTCCTTCAAAAGAGCTTGAACGGCACATCCTGAAACCCCAGTCTGCTTTGGATTGTTTGCCTGGGAGAGACCTTGTTGACACAGTATAACTACCTTGTGTCTTGTTACTGTACTCAGTCTTGCCATGGTGTATGACCTGTGACATGAAACTGTCTTCCACAACCTCACCTATGTAGCAAAGTTTGGCTGTTCCTCACCCAGTTTTAAGCCTCCTACATAGTTGTTTCTGTTTTAGTTAATGACTGTGTTTCAACCTACATATGAAAATGATAATCATTATAACATGTTTGGTATTATTGATTAGTCATACACCTTACTATAGTCCTACAAAATCCCTGTAGATGCTGTTTTGAAGGCAAAGGGTGGTCACACCAAATATTAATTTTAATTTAGATTTCTCTTGTGTTAATTCACTTAGTTTATTTTTAACAATTAACGAAATACAATTAACACTTCTATTTTTGAAAGCATTCTTACTTTGCTGCATTTTTTGCACAGTATTGTATATCTGTCAAAATTTTGACTGCAGTCTGCACATAGAATACCTTCTGCAGAGGCAGCGCAGTACCACAGTACACTTTAGTAGGAGTTCCTGTCTCAGTGTCAGATGAATGAATCCCGACCATCTAAGGAGGAACCTCGGGCTGCCTTCAGAGAACTCATCTGAGTCTGAACCGCCTGAGCTGCTCAAGGACTGCCGTGGCATGCCTGTCCCTTTGGGCACAGTGGAACATCACTTAGGTGACATCACATGGTGCTGAGACCCTATGTGCTGCAGGGATGGCTTGTGAAGCCTTCCACTGTGCCCCCATTTGTATTATGCCAGAGATTCCCGGACTCCTTGCACAGTGGCAGTGGTGGGGAACTATTGTGGGATTTAAATGGGAGAGCTATGGAGCATTGCTGTTTTAAAATTACAGAGGTGCACCACATACAATGTCTACCACATGCAGGCTTTCAGTAACTGCTTGTAATGTTATTTGACTAATAAACTACCATGGAAAAACTGGGGGGGAGGGTTAGGGTTAGGCTGTGGGAGGGGAGGGTTAGGCTGTGAGAAAGTTAGGGTTGGGGGAGGGATAAGGGTTAGGGGTAGGACCAGGGCCGGATTAAGGGGGGGGCAACAGGGGCGATCATCCCTGGGCCCCCACACACGGAGGGGCCTCCACACAGGGTCAGTGTGACCCTGCTGAGAAAAGGTGTCTAGTGACACCCGTTCCCGGATTGAGGCTCACTGCCGCGATTCACTATTAAAGTATGCAGCGGCGCAGTCAGTGCCGCTGCATACAGTGCAGAGCGGCTCCCGAGTCTTCTCACCGGCGCCACGTGACACATTACGTCTGCGATGCAGATGAGAGGACCAGGGAGCAGCTCTGCCGGGAGGAGGTCATGCCGGGACTCAGGTAAGTCAGCGGCGAAGGCTTTGGGGGTGGGAGGGCAGAAGGCTTAGGGGGAAGGGGGAAGCTCATTTACTTGCCCTGAGGCCCTCACAAGCCTTTATCCGGCCCTGGTTAGGACACTTAGCTACTTGTGTCAGGATTCTGACTGTCGGGATACCGCTGTTGCTGTCATCTCTATAACACTCTCTAAGACCTCAACCTCTACAGTTACTGCAGATACACTACTAACAGCAGAACATTAATTTTAGGGGTCTATTCATCATCCCTTAATTTCTACAAAAGTAGATGAAAATTAACATTTTCATCTACTTTTGTAGAAAGGGCCATTTATCCACTGTGTAACGCAATAGATATCACTGATATCTCCTGGTTACACGTCTGTCCCGATAATTTCCACAGTCCGCGGTAGAAATTATGTAATTCATCAAGTTCCGAAAAAACATTTTTTTCTGAACTTCATGGTGTTACTGTACACCACCCTGAGATGGCATACAGTTCCCGAATGTGTTCACAAGCTGCCATTTACATGGCAGCTTGTGCAGCAGAGGGATCTATTCAGATCCTTCCCAGCTGTGTCTTACCATGCGGTGGCAGCTAGCTCCTTCAAAAGTCCGTCCTCTGCCTTCTGTTCCCACAGCCTGAGTGGCGCTGGGGACCCGGAGCCTTCCCAGCATCAGTTCTGTCCACTGGCAGGAGTAACGATGGACAGTAAGCGGGGTGACAGAAGTAAGGAATGGCGAAGAGGGAGCACATACAAGGGGTGTAGTTGTAGGGAGCGAGACACCCGGGAGAATATGGAGGAGAGGGTTGCACTATGAAAAGGGAGCATACACTGGAGAAGAGAATGTGGGGAGAGAGACAACTGGGCAAAGGATGCACTGCACAGAGGAAGCAGGCACCATGGGAGAGGCTATGAGGAGGGAGCAGGTACCAGGGAAAGCGGGTGCTGTGGGTGAGGAAGCAGGCACCGGGGGAGAGACTATGGGAAGGGAGCAGGTATCGGGGGAGCACGCAGCAGGTACTGCGGGAGAGGATTGCGCTGCAGGGAGGGAGCCGATACCGGGGGAAAGGATGCACTACAGGAATGGAGCAGGTACAGGGCGAGAGGATGTGCTGCGGGGAGGGAGCAGACACCAGGGAGGAGGATGTGGGGATGGAGAGGAGACACTGGGGGAGAAGAGATGCGGGAGGGAGCGTGGACTTTGAAGAGAATACACAGGAAGCAGGGGATATATCTTTGACTTCCAAAAAGCTGTCTCCGCTATAAGAGCGGAAGTGCTAATTTTGTGAAGGGGGCATGATGAATGCCTCCGATATGTACTCTGAACTTGATGTGAGTTCAAAACTTAATTATCATCTTATAATTTTTTTGATGAATAGGCCCCTTATTGTTTACAACTGCATCTGCAACATTATTCTGAAAGAAACATTTTCATACTTGCAAGGATCACTTAAACCCATATCCCAATCACAATGTGATATTGAAAGCTTACATTCTAATTTCTAACATATCACTTCCAAATGATGCTTACAGGTTCCGAATGATGTAGGTAAATGATGTAGGTAAATTGCTGAATATAAATTGTTGCACAGTTATCTGATTGAGATTAAGGATTACACTTCCAAACATCTACCATGGATTTCACAATATCCTTTAAGGTAAGATGCACAGCTGGGAATGTAACCAGTTATGGTTGACGTTACATCAGCAAATTATCCAAACTTCTTGCCCTGTGAACACAGGTAAGGATTTAAGTGCAGCTACTATTGTATACAATTTGTCTCAATAGTGACAAAACTAGACACTATTTTGTCTGAAATCCCATCATAGGACAGTCTTTTTCAGTAATTCATATTCCATTTTTTTAGCATCCCAATATATCTAGCAAGTCACACTTTTTTGGCTTTATGGCCCGTATTCAATTTGAGCCGAGCCTAGCGTACTCGCTAGGCTGTTTTAGCGGGGCGCGGCGCCCTGCCCTCCTCCTGGAGGGCAAAAAGTACCCTGCCCTTCAGGAGGAGGGCAAAAAGCGCCCTGCCCTCACAGCCTGCGGGAGGCAGTGTCCCGCGGGTAGAGAAACGTGCGGTGACCCGGTCACCGCACGGAGAATAGACGCCGGGCGCATGCGCCCGGCATCTAGTCTCCCTTTCTGCAGCGCTTGGGGGTTGCCCGGCGCGTCCGTAAGTGCCGGGCACGCCCCCAAGTATGACGAAAAGGCCCCCTTTTCATAACCACGCCCCCTTTTCGGATGCGTGCACAAGGATGCCCTCTCTAGCTCCGGCGCCCTGCCTGCCACCGGAGCTAGAGTGAACACTATGAGCCGCGATACTTTTTCACCTCCCGGACTTTTCACCTACGTCGCGTGTTTTGCGGGTGGAAAACTATCGCGCGCGTGCCCGTGTATCGCCATATTCAATTTGAATGTAGGCGAAAATGGGACCCGGCGAAATGTAAACAAGCGGAAAGTACTGTCAGATTTGGGGAAATCAGCCTGACACCCCCCAAAAGATGCTCTGACATGGGGGTTAGCTATGGTACCCCCCGATTTGGCTTGCTCAAGGTATTTGGTGTTTTTAAACGGGCTCAATACCTGCTAAATAGTGTTTTTGTATAAGTGGTGAAGAATAGTATTCAAGAATATTTTCTGCAGAAAATAACTTATCCCAGCAAATTTGGGGTACTTGAAAATGGGGGTCAGCATATTTTAAAGTTGCTAAAGTTAAGTTGAAAAAATCATGAAAAATCCACCTTCTGCAAGCCCCTGCAATGAAAAAGCACTTGGGGCATACTTGGGGACCCCCCCCCAGGGTCAAGTTCACTATTTTCTATCTTTGCCCCCCGACATTTTTTTTTCGCCCCAAATTCAAAGTTATTTTTTGGGGTGTCCTTAGGGGTTTTTAAAAAAAAAAAATTTACACAGTTTACCTTTGGGGTACTTTCTGAAGGTTGCACGGGGGTTCCCCCAAAACCCCAATTCTGCACTTTTTTCCGCCTGCTATTCATAGGCAAAGCTTTTTCGTTTAATACATTGCATTAGGCGGAAAGTCTTTCAAATTGAATATGGAGTAAAATCAAAATAGGCAAAAATGACGTCATCGGCGAAAAGTTTTCGCCAAAAACACGCAAAAATGGCTTTTCGCTCCAAATTGAATACGGGCCTATGTGTAAAGTTCAACAATGCACGTGGACATGCACCTCTGCAAGTGTCCATTGCTGATCAAGTCCAAAGTAGCCAACTCCAAAAATGTACCCCTAAATGACAATTTACTGTCACTGTATATTCCCCAGGTGCTAAAAAGTCAAATGACTTACATTTTTCTATTTGACAATAGTAATAGAGGGCATAGTGCAGAGCTGAACACAGCTATGTCATAGATAATACAGCTTTGTTTACATGGAAAATAAAGTTTATAATCACCCCTATACCAAGTTGTACACATCCATGCTTATCATCATCATCACCTTAGCTATACGAGCTGCAAAAGAAGCATCAGAAGACATATTAAATGCTTCCTTCCAACTCTGCATAGCCTGCAAATCCTTTGGAACACCCTTTCAAAACTTGCTCCATTACAACATAGTTAACTGGAGATGCAGCTGAAATGTGTTTGTCCATCACCTGTACTGTGCATAGCAAAAAGATGCAAGATACAATCCACAATTGAGCATACATTCAAGTCTATATCAGTCACAAAAGTATCTAAAGGTACTGTAAGTGTTAGGCCTTTAGTGTAAGCTCTATCTAGTTGCCATCCTAGTGTCAGCTTAACTAAACTCTCAGGCTTAAGTAGCTAGTTGCCAATGTACCCTGGGTAGAGAATTGGAGGTCTCCATGTTAGAATACCTCATGGTCTTGCAAACAGGTGCTATAAATCTATCTTTGAGCACAGCACCAATGATAAGGATTCTGACCTAAATCTGCTATCATTAGATTATCAACAATTCAGTATGTTATGTTTTTTGTTAGTACTTCATTAAGCTCATACTGTACTCATTGCATGTTTCTTTATTTGTTACAGTTTTACCCTTTAATTTATCCTCTTAATCAGGGCCATCGCTACTACTAGGCAAGCTTTGGCAACTACCTAGGGGTGCTAGCCACTAGAGGGCGCTCCTGAGTCCGCCTAACTACAGAGGGTGCAGGGGGTACGGTTGCTATGGGGCCCGGCGGCTTAAGGGTCCTGCCAGCCCAGTGATCGCACCCTCTACACCCTCCATTTGCAAGGCACCCGCTGAGATTGTGTTACCAGTGGGAACCTGGCTTCTTCTCTCCCCCTGGCTCCAGCGGCAGCCAGAGGACGGACCTAACTCCTGAGCTCTGGCTTCTGGGTCCTGCAGTGCACTATGGGAGTGATTAATGTCATGACGTCGCTCCCATAGTTCCGGGGAGCGGGCGCCGGGGACGGATGGCAGCAGGCACTAGAGCAGGGTTTAAGGTAAGTATTTTATTTGTGTGTGTGTGTGTGTGTGTGTGTGTGTGTGTGTGTGTGTGTGTGCACAGGGGGGGCTTACTACTGGGGCCTTACTACTGGGGGCATCATATGGGGGCACTATTGGGAGCACTACAACTGGGGGCACTACAGGAGCCCTTACTACTTGGGGCACTTCAAGTGGCACTACTACTGGGGCACTGCAGGGAGCATTACTATTGGGGGCACTGCAAGGGCATTACTACTGGGGCACTGCAAGGAGCATTACTACTGGGGACACTGCAGGGAGCATTACTATTGGGGGCACTACAAGGGCATTACTACTGGGGGCACTGCAGGGCGCATTACTACTGGGGGCTCTGCAGGGAGCATTACTATTGGTGGCACTACAAGGGCATTACAAATGGGGGCACTACAGGGGCCCTTACTACTGGGGGCACTGCAGGGGGAATCATCCCTTTAATTCGGGTCATGTGAATATTATAAGGGTGCTGTGTATGTGTCTGTGAGCTGGGCGGAGGGTTTGGGGAAAAATAGGGGTGGCATTGTGAACCTTTGCTTAGGGCGCCCTGAAATCTTGCACTGGCCCTGCTCTTAATACAATACACACCTTTATTCAGATCTTAACATCTAGACTGCATTACTGAGAAGTAGGAGTGGTTATGTTGTCTGTCTAATTAATTTATATATAGACCAAAAGGACACATATAGTGAGGACAGAATAATAAGTTAGAGCTGTGTCAGTCACATGTTGAGCACATTGGTTATTGCACATCCCAAGGGTCCAAACATCTGTCGTTCTTCAGAGTTTCCACTATACAGTACTACATGTCCTACAAAAAAACAAATTAAACTACTTTTTTTTAGTCCTGGCAAGCTGCTGCAGACAATGGTTAATTATTCAGTGCCACACAAACTCACATTGATCCGTTGCAATGGGATTAGTTATATTTCCAATAGATAATCAAATATTGTCTTTTTCATTATTCTGTTATGAACAACAGGCACATGTACCAGGAGTACTAACAGTACTAACTTCCCAGGTGTCTTAGAGCGGCTGCTGCAGCGACAACAGTGTTAATGGCAAACAAAATCATCAGACATTGGAGCTCATTCAGACCTGCTCGCAAGATGCGGCCGCACACTGGCAAAAAGGGGCTGGTTATTCAAATTCCACGCTCGCACTGAGTGCCGTAAGGACACCCTCTATGTCTTAGCGAGCTACAGCACTGAGTGCTCGCTAGTGTATAAAGACACCCCGTTTCCCGTCACAACACATGTCATCTCCAGGAATTGTTGGATTAATCAGTAACATCGAGAGCTGCTCGCAGCCCTTGAGGTAACCCTAGCCCGCCGCAGGCTGAAATACATTCAAGTGACGTGTACAATGACGCTTCTTTGCCAATTATGCACGCCCTTTAAATGGCATTTTGTGGGCCTGACACTCCTGCGTCCGCAACACCACTCCCCCGTTTACAAGCACCTTCCCCTGTTACCACCCACAAACGGCACTATCTGTCACTCAAAGTAGCGACCTGATAGTGGCTTACGAGCAACCAAAATCCGATCGCAAAGACTGGCTTGCGTACGCGCACTGTGAATTATACGCATGCGCAGACGGATGAAAATTGCTCAGAGCGAGCGCGACTTAGCGATCAGGTCTGAATGAGCTCCATTATTTTAGGACATAGTTTAATGATACTAGTTCCACAAGGTATTTATATTATGCTTTGCCCAAGCATGCCCAATACTTGACTCAACCACACATTACAAAATGGCTACTTCTGGAATCTTGTCACACTTTTCAATAGTAATGTATTAAACCTTACAACTTTGCTTCCAGCTCCTGATACATTACTGATATCCCATTATTGTTTGTATACCACAGCTGAAGTGCTCACAGCACCTACAGATCTCAATGACACTCATTTACAATATAGAAAGAAAGAAAACAAATTGTCCACCAGCACACTGCAACATGCAGATATGACCTTACTTTTATATAGTTCATGCTTTTGTGTTATGGGAGGGAACTGCAATAGACAAAATGCAGTCTGTACTACTAGCAAATGTGTATAATATTATTTCCCTACTACACTGTAGATCAGCTAACAAGTAGTGCACAAAGCTTTAAGAAAACCTGCCATCTAGTGGCACCTGGAAAATAGGCCAATATCTACACAGACTCTAGGGGGTAAATTTACTAAGATTCGAGTTTGGTCGAGTTTTGCTTTTTTTATCTCAATTTGCAAATTTATTAAGAAGTGAGTTTAGCTGAAAGTGAGTTTTCTGATGGTGATGCAGATCGAGATATCTCCCCCGAGTTGCAAGTTAAGATAAGATTACTCACCCGAGATTGCAGTGTTTTCTCACTGCAAAACTCTCCCGAGCTAGTAATCTGCACATATCAGTGAGATATGTGAAGGCTGCTTGTCTGTTATACCTATAAAAGAAGGGTAATTGTTTTTAAAAAAATGACGTAGGGTCCCTTCCCCTAAAAGCATAACCAGCCCCGGATTGGTCAGCCAGTCCTGGTTCCCGACAATTAAGGGGAACAAAATGAGTAGGGTTCCACCGTAATTTAGGAACCAGTACCAGGCTGCAGGGACAGTGCTTGTTTTAAGTATAGGGGTAAAAAATGCATAGGGACCCCCTATATTTAAAACCAGCACTGGACCCAAACTGACGGGGTGTAATGCCACAGCCAGGAGACCCTATTACCGGGTCTCCATGGCCAAAGTGTTCTCACCCCAAGCCAGGGATCTCAGGGGAGGTGGGGACCCCCCAAAAAAGGGGTCCCCCTTCTCCCGAAACCCCAGGCTTGGACTGAAGCCCGGGGCTCTTCCACGCATCCCTGGAGCGGTGTGTACAGGGGTAATAAAGTGTTCAATAGTAGTAAACTATTGTATTTTACAGTGGAACTACAGGTGCCAGCATTCCTGCCCTTTGGCAATTGTGGAAATACAAGTGCCAGCAGGCAGCCAGCACCCGTTACCCACACTGTAAAATAAATAGTTAAATAAAGACAGTACACACACACCGTATCTCGTAAAACTTTATTCCATAGACCTAACTCACTCACGCATACCTGTACCAGCCAGTCGGTCCTATTGTCCCATGTAGATTCCACGGATTTACCTGGAAAAAGATCCCATACTCACCTCCATTATGGCACTGCACTCCGTAGCATCCACGATCTTGTCAAAACAAAAAAATTACTTTCTGGAAAACTCGCAGCTCCAGAGGTGAGTATTTAAAACTTCAATTTGGCAAAGAGTTTGCTGTCATCTCACCCGAGATTGTCATTTCGATTTTTGGTAAATTTGCGAACTGTATATTTTAGGTGAAAAGTACTTCCGGGTTTGCCCGATGGTGATAAGATTCGAGTTTGCGATCTCACCCGAGTTTTACAAGTGAGAAGAGAGAACTCTCTCCCAAACTCACCAGTTTCCTTTTAGTAAATTTGCAAGATGAAAAACATGTCTAAACTTACCCGAGATTGCAATCTCGACCAAACTCGAATCTTAGTAAATTTACCCCTAGGTATCCTTTTAGGAGGTTCAAAACTTAGGAGCACTCTGAAAGCATGGAGATTTCTGTAAAAGTTAACGGTAAATGAATATCTCATCAGACATTGGTTGAATACATTTTAGATGTTATTTTGCTCCCTCTACAAGTAAGGTAGCACATCATTCACAGATCTTTTGTATTTCACAAGGAACTGCACTGGCAGATAAATGTGCTAAACTAGCTGACCTCAAAGGACATCTCCTTCTCCATTTATTTCCTTTCTTCTTCCCAAAGTGGCCTCCTTATCTCCCACAACCTTTATCCTCCACCACATTACACCTCATATAACACAGAATTAATGAATGACAAAAGAAACATTGAGTTTCTAAAAGTTGCAACGCAAATGACCCTAGACTCTGGGTTGACCCTAACGGCAGAGCAGTTTGTCTCAAATTCCTCCCCAAGCCATGAGTAGCTGCTCTCATCACGTCTCACACAGTAGTAAGGAAGAAAGGATTGATACATTCAGTAAATAAATATCAGTTTACACCTGTTTTTTCCACTGATCTATCCTCTTGTAGATTTTGTTACAGTTCTCTACAATACAACCCAGGTAAACTTGCTGGTAAATCAGCTCCTTCACGCCACCATCTTCATACTCAGAGTCAGATCTCTCTCAGCCAATCAGATTCTATGGCAGCAGCTGCGGATTGGCTGAGAGAGGTCTGACTCTTATGCTGGGCACACACTGGCCAATATATTGGCCAATCAATTGATCGGCCAATATATTGTGCCCCCGTCGGCCAGTGTGTACAGATGATATGTCTGTGAATGACGTCGTTCACAGACATATCGCATTGGCTGTGCTGCACAGCTGATGAACAGATATGTCTACAGACATATTTGTCCATTGGCAAGTGTGTATGGGCGATCAGCTGGTCGCCCGTACACAGGGGTGGAGAGAAGGGGGGCGCGAATTACCCGTGTCCGGCGCCGCTTCCCATCCCTCTTAGGTTCACAGCAGTCCAGCACACGCTGCTGTGTGCTGGGCTGCACTGGGAGACTGTCCGAGGCTGCTAAAGCAGCAGCCAGAGAGTCTCCTATGCCAAAGGGAGGGAGGGAGCGAGCGATCACTCTGATCATGCCCCCCTTTGGCTGTGACAGGTTGAGGGGCACACAGCGCCCCACTCCCCAGCGCGCAGCAAATGTTTTTTTCTTTTTCTTTTTTTCGAAGGGGGTATGGCCACGAGTACCACAGTTAGGTGACGCCCCCTAGCCCGCCTCCAAGCGGTGTATGATATATCTGCAGATCAGTCAATCTGCAGATATGTCGCTATAGTGTGTACTAGGGATGTGCACCGGCCACTTTTCGTGTTTTGTGTTTTGGTTTTGGATCTGGATCTTTCTTCGTGTTTTGGATCTGGATTGGTTTTGCCAAAACCACCCTTCCGTGTTTTGGGTTCTGGGTTTTGTGTTTTGGATCTGTATTTTTTTTTAAAAAAGCATAAAAACAGCTAAAATCACAGAATGTGTTGACTTTTCTGCTCCTATGCTATTATTAACCTCAAAAACCTTAATTTCCACTCATTTCCAGTTTATTCTGAACACCTCACACCTCACAATAGTGTTTTTATGTCCAAAAGGTTGCACCGAGTTAGATGGATGACTATGCTAAGCGACACGAGTGGGCGGCACAAACACGTGGCCCATCTAGGAGTGACACTGCAGTGGCAGACAGGATGGCAGCTTGAAAAACTAGGCCCCAAACAGTACATAATGCAAAGAAAAAAAAGAGGTGCAAGATGGAATTGTCCTTGGGCCCTCCCACCCACCCTTATGTTGTATAAACAGGACATGCACACTTTAACAAACCAATCATTTCAGCGCCAGGGTCTGCCACACGACTGTGGCTGAAATGATTGGTTCGTTTGGGCCCCCACAAAACAAGCTGGCAATAAATCTGGCCCTGCACAAACTGGCTCTACGGAGGCAAGATGTCGTCCTCATCCTCCTCATTCACCGATTCCTCACCCTCTTCAGTGTTGTGTACATCCTCATCCTCACAGAGTATTAATTCGTCCCCGCTGGAATCCACCACCACAGGTCCCTCTGTACGTTCTGGAGGCTGGTCTCCCTGGAAAAGTTGATAATTCATTTTTATGAACATCATCTTCTCCACATTTTGTGGAAGCAACCTCCTACGCCTTTTGCTGACAAGGTTCCCGGCTGCACTAAACACTCTTTCGGAGTGCACACTGGAGGGGGGGCAACTCAGGTAAAATAGAGCCAGTTTGTACAGGGGCCTCCAAATTGCCTCTTTATCCTGCCAGTACATGTACGGACTGTCTGATATGCCTACTTGGATGCTGTCACCGATGTAATCCTTTAACAGACAGACGCACGCTTGTCGCTGCTGCTTTGAGGATGCAGGTGCAGCTACAGCCCACACAATTCACAAAGACAGGAAAAAAAGAAGATTTTTTTTATTGTATGTGGAGTGCACTTTGAGGGTTACACCACCCTTTAACAGACAGACGCACGCTTGTCGCTGCTGCTTTAAGGATGCAGGTGCGACTACAGCCCACACATTTCACAAAGACAGAAAAAAAAGAAGAATTTTTTTATTGTTTGTGTAGCACACTTTGAGGGTGTCACCACCTTTAACAGATAGACGCACGCTTGTCGCTGCTTCTTTAAGGATCCAGGTGCGGCTACAGCCCACACATTTCACAAAGACAGAAAAAAAAGAAGAATTTTTTTATTGTTTGTGGAGCGCACTTTGAGGGTTACACCACCCTTTAACAGACAGACACACGCTTGTCGCTGCTGCTTTGAGGACAGTATCATATGCAGTGACAGTAGACTTGTCAGAAATTGTTGGCACGTCCTTCAGTCCGGACCAGATGTCCAAACCGGCCCTTGACTTATGACACAGGCGCATGCTTGGCGCTGCTACTGTGTTGATGCACGTGCGGCTACATCGCACACAAGTCACAAACACATAAAAAAAATAGTTTTTTATTTTTTGGAGCACTTTGAGGGTTACACCACCCTTTAACAGACAGACGCACGCTTGTTGCTGCTGCTTTGAGGATGCAAGTGCGGCTACAGCCCACACATTTCACAAAGACAGAAAAAAAAAGAAGAATTTTTTTATTGTTTGTGGAGCACACTTTGAGGGTGTCACCACCCTTTAACAGACAGACGCATGCTTGTCGCTGCTGTTTTAAGGATGCAGGTGTGGCTACAGCCCACACATTTCACAAAGCGAAAAAAAAGAATAATTTTTTTATTGTTTGTGGAGCGCACTTTGAGGGTTACATCACCCTTTAACAGACAGATGCACGCTTGTCGCTGCTGCTTTGAGGATGCAGGTGGAATCTAGACGGGATTTGGAACCGGGGACACACTACCTCCATCAATTGTCTAAATCCCACTGCACTAATGGCGGATACCGGACGCACGTCTAACACCAACATAGCAGTCAAGGCCTCAGTTATATGTTTTGCTTCAGGATGACTGCTGTCGTACTTCATCCTCCTCGCTAGGGACTATTGGAGGGTCAATTGTTTAGTAAAAGTAGTGGTGTTCCTACTTCCTCTCTGGGATGATGAACAACTCCCAGCAGCAGCAACAGCACTAGGAGGAAGTGGTTCTTGATCTTTCCCTATTTTATTTTTATCGGAGAAAGTTTGGTCCTCCATTTATGTCATATTGATATATACGTGCGGCTAAAAAGCGCACACAAACACAGAAAATATTTGTTACACCACCCTTTAAGAAATGAGCCAGCCGGCTCTTTACTTATGGGACACAGGCGCACGCTTGGGGCTGCTCCTTTGTTGATGCACGTGCGGCTACAGTGCACACAATTCACAAACACAGAAAATATTTTTTTATTTTGTTTGGAGTGTACTTTGGGGGTTAGAGCAACCTTTAACGGACAAGCCAGCCGGCCCTTTACTTATGGGACACAGGCGCACGCTTGGCGCTGCTCCTTTGTTGATGCACGTGCGGCTACAGTGCACACAATTCACAAACACAGAAAATATTTTTTTATTTTGTTTGGAGTGCCCTTTGGGGGTTACAGCACCCTTTAGCGGTCAATCCAGCCAGCCCTTTATTTATGGGACACAGGCGCACGCTTGGCACTACTTTGTTGATGCACGTGCGGCTACTGCGCACACAATTCACAAACACAAAAAAATATATTGTTTTATTTTGTTTGGCGTGCCCTTTGGGGGTTACAGCATCCTTTAGCGGTCAATCCAGCCGGCCCTTTATTTATGGGACACAGGCGCATGCTTAGCACTACTTTGTTGATGCACGTGCGGCTACTGCGCACACAATTCACAAACACAAAAAAATATTTTTTTTTATTTTGTTTGGAGTGCCCTTTGGGGGTTACAGCACCCTTTAGTGGTCAATCCAGCCGGCCCTTTATTTATGGGACACAGGCGCACGCTTGCCACTACTTTGTTGATGCACGTGCGGCTACTGCGCACACAATTCACAAACACAAAAAAATATACTGTTTTATTTTGTTTGGAGTGCCCTTTGGGGGTTACAGCACCCTTTAGCATTCAATACAGCCGGCCCTTTATTTATGGGACACAGGCGCACGCTTGGCGCTGCTCCTTTGTTGATGCACGTGCTGCTACAGTGCACACAATTCACAGACACAGAAAATATTTTTTTTTTGTTTGGAGTGTACTTTGGGGGTTACAGCACCCTTTAACGGACAAGCCAGCTGGCCCTTTACTAATGGGACACATGCGCACGCTTGGCGCTGCTCCTTTGTTGATGCACGTGCAGCCACAGTGCACACAATACACAAACACACAAAAAATATATATTTTTTTGCACTTGGGGGGAGCACCTCTGATGGACAGAGCACCCCCTGGACAACACTACAGCACCTCTTTAGGACTGGGACACTGCACAGGACTTTGGAGTGGACACAGTCCCTATGGACAACTGACTGCACAACACAGTCCAGCCAGCCCCTATGGACTTTGAAGTAGTGGACACAGCCCCTATGGACAACAGCAGCACAGCGCAGCACAGCACAACACTACACTGCACTACACTACACTACACTACAACACTACACTACACAGCCCAGCCAGCCCTAACTCCCACCCTCCCTCTTCACTGTCCACAGCCGAGTGAGAAAATGGCGCCGACGCGGGTACCTTATATAGGATCCAAAACCCACGAGACCCGGAAGGCGGGATGATGACGTTTTGCCTCGATTTCAGATCCGAGTCAGGCTGCACAAAATGAATATACTGTACCAATAAAATTTCTTTGTAACTTCAAATTTTTTTTGAAAATAACTATTTCATTTTAAAACAGTTTGCACTCTGAAATTGTCATTTTCTTCAAGTAGCTTAAATGTCAATTGTATTTATTTTTTATTTTTAAAAACAATCAATCAAAAACCATTCAGCAAATGTGCACAGTGCTGGAAATGTTCAGCCATTGTAAAGCAATAAAGAATTGCTCAATATTGTCATCATATGTGATGTAGCAACCGAAGCTTAGGAAGACAGCTGATGAAATGAAAAAATAGCTTTGCCATGATGAATATAGAAAAACATGTAAGCAGCTATAGATACAGTGGATTGACAAAGGAGTCAATTACACAAATATATGAATTGATAAAGTTAATTTCCAAGTAATAGAGAGGATATTGCAGATAAAAATAAATTTGTGTAAAAGTAGAATATAAAAGAAAAGCAAGAAAAATATAATATGTGAAGATAAAAGTGATGTTTTTAATGAATTAATTTGTTATAAAGGTCCTCTTTGATAAAGCCTCCGTTGATGGAGCGAAACATGTTAGAGAATTACCTGTAACTTACAAAAGGACTTTTGCTGTGTGACATCTGTAGCCCTCTTTATTGATTGGAAACCATAGGACTGTGCACTTTGGTGGAGTGGTGACCCAGGGAGACGGAGGCGGTGCCTGGCCAGAAAGTGCCTGGAGCTGGATTACCATGCCGCATATTAAGATCTCAAAGTGACGGGAGACGTGACCACAAAGCAGGCTAAGTTCCCGGTCCTTCCCTGGGCTGTGGTCTGTGGGACTGTGAGTAAAACGCCCAACCGGAGTTAACACTGATCACCTTGGAAAAGTATATATGGGCTAAAGATGTTCTAATATTGCAACTTATATATATTCAAATTGGAGCAGAAGCTCATAAAACGTGTATTCTAGGAGGATCCTTTCCATCCAACACATCAGTTTATCTTACAGAAACTTTGCTTCTAAAACTCTCACAGTGGTGAGACTAAAAATATATAGTAGCAAAAAAAATAATAATTTTTTTTTTCTTGTTCAACAACTGCTTTTTATTTTTAGTCACTTGGCATTTGTAACCTTATAGACTTTATTTATTTATTTATTTATTTCATATAGAATTGTGTAATATAGCTTAAGCTTTTAAGAATATAATGTTCTTATGTTATATGTATGTATGATGTTTTATGTGTAGTACAATATGTAAAATATTAAGAAATCTGAATGATGGTGTTCTGATTGATTGTTCTGCCACATTGGGACCTCATTTTAATTAGCGCATCACCTATATATGTATTTTTTGTTTTTCGTAAATGTAAGGTCATTGAGGGCAGGATATCCGAATACCCTATTGTCAGGCTTTGTTATCCTGTGACATTTAGTACCCACATAATGTGGGAGGGGTCAAGGAATATAAAAGATTATGGAATCTATAGCACATGTAAGGATTGTGTAGTTTCATTAGCATATACATCCCTGAGGGTACCCTGTGAGCAGGAAAGGCAATTACCTGGAGAAGGAAATGGTAAACATAAGACTTTTGTCTGTGTCTGCATAAAGAGAGACTTTGCAATTGTGATAGAGTGTTAGGAGATCTGTGGCCCCTTTGTATTTCCATGGATGGTGGCATTAAAGTGAGGTATATGGAATAATAAGCAGAGTGATAGAATATTCAGTGGGAGTTTAATATTAAGCTCTGTCCTCACTACATGAGAACTTGAGTATCTACACAATTGCCATCCTGATGTTAGTGTAGTATCAGCTGGGTGATCCATTCATTGTCTCTGATCTGGTCTGAGTCAAATGAGGAATACCTATTGGGGTCCTAACAGAGGCTGAAAGCACTGATGAGATCTCCTACGGAGGAAGTGTAAAAGGAAAAGGGGCTAAAAATAGACACTTGAGGAACACCTACAAGTAGAGGGAGAATGTGGAATCAGAGGAGTAGATCAAGAAGGAGCAATTATTATGGAAGGAGGACAACTGGGAAAGGCCAGAGTCATGGAGACTGGAGTGTCTGAATGAGCAAAGGGTTGTCCACAGAAAGGGTAGTCTACACATTGGTCCAGAAGAGTAGAGAGAACTAACCCCTGGATTTTGCAGAAAGAACATCTTTAGTGTCCATTAGGGCCATTTCTGTGATGTGAGTGGAAATCATAATTCAGTAGGTCATGGAGGGAGTGGGTTATAGACAAGCCACAGCAATATAATGATACAAGAGTTGTACCCTATCTCTCTAGAGCTCACATTTCTCTCTTCTCTCTCATATAAGTTACTCCTCTCTTGCATCTATCCCAACATGTACGCAAACTCTTTTTCTTTGTATATCTACCTATGCCTGTCTGTCTCTCTATCTGTATCCATCTCTATCTCTCCCACCTTAATGGCCGGTGTTGGCAGTGTGTGTCAGGTACATATGCCTTCGGTCCTTGCTTCTGTCAATTCTTGACTTTCTTGAAGGAGGTGACACATTAAGGTGCAGGATCAGGGTAGTGCCAACTGTCCCTAGGGTCATGCATCCTCTATCTATAAAAACATAAGTTGCAGGTAGGAAAACTGGTGGGATGGTGCTATCATGGGGCTCTCAATGTGGGCCTATATATACAGTATGTCCCAAGGTAATAGTTTTCGTTTGTGCAGTGAATGTCCATCAATCGAAGACAGAAGTGTTCTTCTGGACACAATACACATTTTTTCAGTGTGTTTTTTCAGGATTTTTTTTGTTGTTGTTTACTAAAGCTCTGCAGCAGGCAGGCACAAGCCATGCACATTAAATACAAAATGCACCAGCATGCTTACTGTGGGGTCTATTTATTAAGCAGTGTTAGGAGACAGAGTGAAAAGTGATAAGAAAGTGATAAGGTACCAGCCAATCAGCTCCCAACTGTCATCTCACAGGCTGTGTTTGAAAAATGACAGTTGGCAGCTGATTGGCTGGTACCATATCACTTTCTTATCACTTTTCACTCTGTCTCCTAACACTGCATAGTAAATAGACCCCATAATGCATATCATTTCTTAGCTTTATATCAGGGGGTGCCATAGCATAACACATCAATATTTCGGTCCTAAACAGGGACTTTTGTCAAGATATAAAATAAGTGTGGTCCCATCCCATAGGTGTATCTATAATGAGTACAGAGTGTGCAATGCACATGGGCTCCTAGGTCCAGGGGAGCCCACACCACACCCCCTGCACCCATATAATTATACTTACCTCCCCAGAGTCTCACGTCGCCCAGTGCTGCAGACTGATCACAGGGAATATTGAGCAGTGCCCATTTTCCCTGTGATTTGCACATATGCAGTAGATGTCTCAGGAATATAGTGCAGGTGCCATGTTCCTGGAGACTTGCACATGCGCAGTAGTTTCTGGCACAAAGCCAGAGTCAATAGTTCTGCCAGAAAGGAGGGGTCAGCATAGAGGTTGCACATGGGCCCCCTCCTTTCCTAAAACTTCCCTGTCCCATCCCCTCTATATACCAAAGTTAAAAACACACCCCGAGTTGACTAAAATTGCACTTCATAGCTACCAACAGGAAGTTAAAAACCAACTCATAATAATGAATAAAGGAAAGAAAAACATCCTAAACAAACCACTTTACATAAAAGTGAATTATACAGGTACCAGTGCCTAAATGTGGAAGGCTGTGCTGGGATCACGTGTTTGATCCCAGCATCAGCCGACGTGCAGGGGCAGGCAGAAGGGATGTGTCCTCTGCGGGACACATCCGTTGCCGGCGCTGGGACAGTAATGTCCCTAGCGTCGGTGCAGATACCGCGGGCACCTGGTGAAGGGACCACCTGGTCCCTTTCACCAGTGCCGGCGGTACTGTGGCGCCAGGAGAAGCTTGGCTCCGGGCGCAAGCTCAGCGGAGCTTGGCGCCCGGCAGCCAAGAAGTGGCGGGTAGCCGGCGCTGGGAGAGAGTACCTGCTCCCAGCGCCGGTCAGGCGTTGGGCGCGGCGGGCATTTGGCTCTGGGCGCGAGCCAAACCTGGCTCGCGGGCCAGCAGCCAATCAGAGGCGGATGCGACGAGCCAATCGCGGCTCGCCGCGTCATAGCTCCGCCCACTCGCGCTGTCTTGTATTAGACGGCGCCGAGCGGGAAAGGGCAGTTCGGCGGCGGAGAGGGAGGAGAGAAGACCTCCCGAAGAGCGGAAGATCGGCGCGGCAACAGGGGCGGCGGCCGCGGAAGAGGCCAGAAGACGCCGCTGTCAAGAAAGAAGAAGACAGGCGGCGCCGGCTGGAAGAAAGGAAGAAGAGGCGGCGCCGCTGGCCAGGACGGGCCAGCGGCTGAAGAATGCGGCTGAGGACCGGAGAGGACTGCTGGGGAGGAAAGTAAAAGAGCGTCACGAAGTTCCCCCCCGCAGCCTCTTCCAACGTAGCAGGTAGGCCCTCCGTGAGGCCCACCATATACCCCCCTCCCTAGACCGCCGGGGTTGTCGGGCGCTAGGCCCGTGGAGCATTGTCGGGCACTAGGCCCATGGGCAATTAGTCGGGCACAAGGCCCGGGGCACTATAGCGGGCATTAGGCCCCAAAAAGGATCCCTTCTTAATTAGGTATAAGTGGCCTGGGTACTAGGCCCAGGTCACTACCCAATAAAGTAGGCGAGCACCAGGCCCGTGGCCATAAATCAGGCATAGGCCTGTACCCATACAGGAGGGCACTAGGCCCTATATATGAGCCCCACAGATAGGCAGGCAAATAGGCCTGAGCCCCATAATAAGTGATCTGGCCATTAGGCCTAGACCACTACCTACCACCGTTTGGCAGGCACCTAGGCCTGAGCCGCATGTAAGACCCTGGGCGTTAGGTCCAGGGCCCTGAGCCCATTAGGTGTGCCCCTCATATAGAAAGGTAGCCCCCGCATAGATGATTAGAGGTGTGAGCAGTGGTGGAGAGCTGTATGGCTTCCACCCATGAGGTAGTGGTTTCCCCAGTCACAGAGAAGAGGAGCTGGCCAGCTCTGGATAGGTAGCAGACATTTAAAGGGACAGCACTGTGTTTTGCTCTTGTGTATTTAGTCTGTGTTTGGTGTTCCGTGCAGGGCAAAAGTTTAGTTGTTGTTATATCTGTCACACTACACACACCGTAGGTTGAGGGTGATGCCGTTTAGTATGTGCAGTTGCTTGACATAGGTTTAGGCCCTGCACGGCTGTGTTGTGTATCTCCTTACAGGGACCTGTAGGCGAGTGAGCGGACGAAGAGCAAGAGTGGACACGGTGAGAAATATCTGTGTGTACTGTCTCTCCCTGTTTGTTTGTCACTACCTATCTCCTTCCTTCTGGGCGGACGGTGAACCTTGCAACCCGGTGCAAGGACGGATCTTCACCTGGTGCGTGAGTACCGATAGGTGAAAATTCGGGATCTGAGGCCAAAAGTGCCAATGATGATCTTCACTTAAAACCTGAATTTATCCCCCGGTTCGGTAGGGCGCGTCGGTCGACGTGAGGAAGGACGGTACTCACCTCGTCTCCTTCCCCCTAGGTCATCGTGTCCGTGTTCTATTCGGAGGTTCCAGGACCGTCTGCTCAACACACGGCCTGAAGGTGAGAGGGTGCGACGCAAGGTAAGTAACAGACGTACACCTGCACGGCAGCAGGCATTGCACCGCACCCGCCTCCCACATATATATCAAAAAATGCACATGATGTAGCACAGCAGCACCTGATCAGCAGCACACATAAACTAAAGGGCATAGCATGAATAAGATCAGGCTAATCTGAAACTTCCACCAGGTAGAATGCATGTGGCACATGCGAACTAGCCCCGGCTGCTCCACAGTGGCATGTGTTCCACTGCAGGGAAAAAAACAGGCTTTTGGTACTTACCGATAAATCCCTTTCTCCGATTCGACAGGGGGCACTGGAGTCTCAGTACAGTGTGGCATAGATGTGGGATAATCGGGAGCTGGCACTTATTAATAGAGAAGAGAAGCTAGAACATACATAAACAAACAAGCAAATATGTCCCCTGTGGAGTCGGAGAAAGGGAGTTATCGGTAAGTACCAAAATCCTGTTTTCTCCTTCATCCACTAGGGGACACCAAGTCTCAGTACAGTGGGGACGTCCCAGAGCTCACTTCCCGGGCGAGAGAGCACTGAGAACCCTGCAAAACAGCACGGCCATACTGTGAAGCAGATGCCGCAAATGTGTCAAAAAGGTAAAACTTTGCAAAATTATGCCAGCCTGACCAAGTAGCCGCCAGACAAAGCTGGGTCAGGGAAACACCACGGGCAGCTGCCCACGAAGGACTGTGATTGAAGTAGGAGGTTGTTTTGATGCAGCCAGATAGGCTTGTCTGATCATCAGATGAATCCATCTAGAAATAGATGCCTTAGAAGCTGGCCAGCCCAGACGCCCCATATCATATTGAACAAACAGCATATCCGACTTCCGGAGGGATGCAGTCCTATCAACATAAATCCGAAGAGCCCGTACATCGTCTAGGGATCCGGAAGCCGAAGAATCATCTTTAAACTCCGGAACCACAATTTTTTGGTTGATGTGAAACGCAGACACTACCTTAGGCAAAAAAGATAACTGCATACGTAGCTCTGCCCTCTCCTCATGAAAAATGAGGTTAGGCGGACAACAAGAAAGCACCACTAGCTCCGACACATGCTTAGCAGAGGCGAGCGCCAAAAGAAGAACCACTTTCCATGATAAAAATTTTAATTCCACAGTCTGTTCAAATAGGAAAGACTGGAGAAAAGAGAGGACCAAATCCCATGGGGCCATTGGAGGTACAAATGGAGGTTGTAACCTGACAACCCCTTGTAGAAATGTTTGGACAGCCGGCAATAATGCTAGTTTCTTCTGAAAGAAAATCGACAGAGCCGATATTTGAACTTTCAAAGATCCCAGACGTAGACCTGCTGATAAACCAGCCTGTAGAGACATACGCCTTCCATATACGTTGATAGTGCTTTGAGGTAACTTCCTTTCTAGTCCTTAACATAGTAGGAATCACCCTGGAAGGGATACCCTTTCTTCTTAAGATAGCCCTTTCAACAGCCACGCCGTAAAACGAAGCCGCTTTAAGTCCAGATAGGTAAACGGACCCTGTTGCAGTAGATCTTCTTGCAGAGGAAGAGGTCATGGGTCGTCTATCAGTAGAAGACGTAGGTTGGAATTCCACGCCCGTCTGGGCCAATCTGGAGCCACCAACAGAACCTTTACCCTTTCTCATTTGATTCTTTGACGAAGGACGAAGTGGGAGTGGTGGAAACAGGTAAACAAACTGAAACCACCAAGGAGTTGTTACAGCATCCACTGCCATTGCATGTGGATCTCTTGTGCGTAAGCAGTAAAGTGGCAGTTGATGGTTCAACGTCGACACCATGAGATCTACCTAAATTAGACCCCAACTCTGAATCAGTTGTTGAAAGACCTGTGGATTGAGCATCCATTCTCCCGGATGAATGTCTTGTCGACTGAGGTAGTCGGCCTCCCAATTTTCTACCCCTGGGATAAAAATTGATGATATCGCTACAGCAAATTCCTCTGCCCAGAGAAGAATGCGGCTTACCTCCCTCATGGCGGACCGACTCTCAGACTCTTGGTGCTGCCTTGTCTGTTGATGTACGCCACAGCCATGGCATTGTCGGACTGCACTCTGATGGCACGGCCCTTCAACAGAGGATATGCTACCTGAAGAGCATAGAACATGGCCTTTAGCTCCAGAATGTTTATGAGCAGTACCGCCTCCAGTCGAGTCCAGTGGCCCTGAAAGTGTCTTCCCGAGTCACTGCCCCATTCCCACATTGCAAACCGATTGCCTGCCAATAGGTGAGATAAATTCAGCCACCAAAGGAGGGATGTTCGAGTCCTGGGTGACAGTTGAACTCGCTGGTGAAGAAAAAGGTGGGACCCTGACCACTGAGAGAGGAGGCCCAGTTGGAATGGATGGGCATCGAACCTCCCATACTGGATGGACTCGAAGGTTGCAACCATCTTCCCCAGAAGGCGAATACACAGGTGTACTGACACCTTGTGATGACGCAGTATCAATCGCACCATGTGTTGGATGGAGATGACCTTTTTCTGTGGAAGAAATACCTTCTGCTCCACCGTGTCCAAAATCATCCTTAGGAAAGGCAGACACTGAGTAGGCTGTAGATGAGATTTTTGGTAATTCAGGATCCATCCATGTTGCAACAGAAGACTCGGATGTCCTGCAGTAATTGAGTGACTGACGGAGCCTTGAGAAGCAGGTCATCCAAGTACAGGATGATAGTAACCCCTTGATTCTGAAGAAGGGCCATCATTACTGCCATTACCTTTGTGAACACTCTTGGTGCTGAAGAACCGAAAGTTAAGGCCTGAAATTGAAAATGAGAGGCCTGCATTGGACACCGAAGGAATGCCTGATGAGGAGGCCAAATGGGAATGTGGAGATAGGATCCTTTATGTCCAAGGATATGAGAAACTCATCCCTCTCAAGCCCTGCAATGACAGACTGCAGGGACTCCATTTTGAACTTGAAGGTCTGCAAATAAGGATTGAGATGTTTCAAGTTCAGAATGGGTCTCACTGAGCCGTCCGGCTTGGGAACTACAAACAAGCTGGAATAAAAGCCTTGACCCTGCTGATGGACAGGGACATGCACTATTACTCGAGTAGACAGTAGCTTTTCTATTGCTTCCTGTATTACAACCCATTTGTCCGCTGATGCCCGCAAACTGGTTGTGAAAAAACGAGGTGGAGGTTGGATCTGAAAATCCAACTTCAACCCCTGAATAATGATGTCCCAGACCCACGCGTCCTGGCAAGACTTGATCCAAACTTCTTTGAAATTGCGAAGGCGAGCTCCCACCCTGGGTTCCCCCAGGAGAGAAGGGAGCGCCTCATGCCGGAGGCTTAACTGAAGACTTATCCTGCTGGGAGGAGGATGCAGTGGCTCTACCCCTTCCTCTGGAACCACGGGAGATAGCGGGAGCTCCTGTGCCATGACCCCTGAATCTCCCTGGGATACAAAAGGACCAAAAGAATGGTCCAGCAAAGGGTTTCCCAGGAGGAGCAGCAGCAGATGGGAGATAAGTGGACTTACCACCTGTGGCTTGAGATATGTACTTATCCAGTTCCATTCCAAACAGAGCTTCCCCTGTGAATGGAAGCACTTCCATGGCTCTCTTAGATCCCGCATCCGCCTACCATTGTCTCAGCCTCAGGGCTCTGTGGGATGAGTCAGCCAAAGCCGAGGATCTAGAGGAAAGACTACAAATATCTTTTGAAGCCTCTCCAAGAAAAGAAGCAGACTCTGCAATCTGTTCCGCTACAGGAACCAGATCCTCCACTGGAACACCAGTCTTAAGGCCCTCAGTAAGCTGCACAGCCCATGCTTCCACCGCCTTGTTGACCCAACAGCTGACTAATGCAGGTCGAAGGGACACCCCCGTTACAGTGTGCATAGACTTTAAGGTAGTTTCTAACTTCCTGTCAGAAGACTCATAAAGAAACTGCTCCTGGAACAAGGAGCACCGATCTTTTTAGACAGACGTGACACTGAAGGGTCCACTGAAGGAGGTGTTTCGCATAATTTCCTGCTCTCTGCAGGAAAGGGATAGTACGATAAAAGTTTACGTGAGATCTGAAACTTTTTATCTGGGTGTTTCCACGCTGAGGTAAGGATCTTGTCCAATTCCTCAGACACTGGAAAGGAGTCTGCTAGTATTTGTTTCTTATTAAAGATAGATGGCCTATCTTCCACAGGGTCCATGTTCTCAACATGTAACACCTGGCGTATAGCTGCAATCAGCGCCTCTACACCCTGAGATACAGGCTCCGCTTCCTCTGGTGCCTGTTCCTCTATAGGGTCCTGTACCTCCCCTTCCCCTGTATCAGCTATATTGTCCAATTCCGGATCATCCAACATAAGGGGATTCTGTATTAGTCTCCTAGCAGGGACACTAGAGGACGATGTCATGGGAGGAACACGGGCTGACATAACCCTTGTGAGCCCTTCTACAGACCTGGCTAAAGACTGTGCCCAGTCTGGTTCAGACAAGGCAGACCTCTGAAATCTTTCAACCTCTCTCTCCCTGCAAGAAGCTTCCAGCTCTGCAGACATTTGAGACATGACTGATGTAATTTGATCAGCCCAAATAGAGTGTTGTGCAGATGCTGCAGTCTGTGTTTCTGAAAAACACTTCTCACACAACAGGTAACTGGATGATAGTCCCTGTGTAAACTTCTCTGCACAATTCTTACAGGAGAAAGCTTTTTGTGCAGCCTTAGACCCCTTTGAAGTCATGTTACCAATTCACTGTTCACACACACACAGAGAACAGGGAGTGATACACACAAACACACACAGAGAGACTGTTGAGAAAGAAGAGATTAAGGGCATAGAGGGAGATTATGCTATTAACCCAGCCCAACCAGCGCTGATGCAGAGACCAGCACTGTGTAACACAATATAATGTGCTGTAATCGCTGTGTAAGCACAGTCTAACCTGCTCATCACAAGTCTAATCCCACTGTGCAGTCACAATCTGGGCAGACAGGTGTCTATTCTGCGTTTGTCAGCAGCCTGTGTCTTCTAAAATGGCCACCAGCCTCCTTCTGGGAGTGCTGGGGCAGCTGAGAGGCAGGAGCAGAACTGTGTGTTAGGATCCACCCCCTCCATTCTGGAGCCTTTCAGCGCTGTATCAGTTGCTGCTTTTTAATGCCCACCTGTCATTTTTTCCTGGCCACTCTGCTACTCAGGGTGCCAGGAGTCACTAACATTCTTGCTGCCAAATACTGCCGGTGGCGGGCTGAGCTAATGGGGGACCATGATGAGTGCTGCACGCAGCATGTCTGGGTACCCCCCAGAGACAGTGGTCTCTGTAGCTGAAGACCCCAGCACATGTCGCATGCAGCGGCGGTGAGGTCTCCCTGGCAGCTCCAACGAAGCAGACAGTCAGGTGCAGTGAGCTGCCTTTCTGATCCTCTTGCTGATTGAGGATCCTTGATTTTTAGCAGAGAGCTCTTTGTATGTGACCAGCTCCCTTGGCACAAAATTAAGACTGACCTGTAGTGGGGTATAGAGGGGGAGGAGCTAGCTACTATTCAGATTTATTAAAGTGGCAGATAACGGTTATCCCACATCTATACCCCACTGTACTGAGACTCCAGTGTCCCCTAGTGGATGAAGGAGAAACAGGAAGTAATTACACGAGGTAATGATACACAAGGTGCATGTGGTGCATGGGCACCAATCACTGTAGTTCCATTGTGATACCATTGTGATATTGTGAGAAGCATGCTGACATAAGTTTTATCACTCTTTAGGTATATATATATAGTAATGGGAACAGCCCTGTCCCATGCTCTGTTTGTCCCTGCCCCCTCTCTATCCATTGCTCCGCTCTCTCCTGCTCTGTTCTGATCCACATTCTTTCATTAATTTTGTTCCTGATTATTAGATCATAAATATTTTTTACAGCAAAATATGTATCAGAAAGCTTATTTTGTACACAACAAATAGTAAATGCTTATAATGGTATTTATTGCAGTTAAAAGCTGAGGTCTCGATTTTATGAAATTGTAAAACAGGGGGCGGAGCTATGATGACGTGATTTATCACGAATCGTGTCATCGCCCCCCTGGACTGACTACTCTCACTCGGTAAGTGGGCAGGTGCGAATGGGTTTTTGGGGTTGGAGTGTGGGAGGTGGCCGGTCCAAGAGACTTGCACACAATTTTCAGAAGCCTGCCGGCCATTACGTAAGAGTAGGTTAAGTATGCCCTTATTGAAGAGGTGCCAGTTAGCATGACAAATCTCTCAACTATCCTGGTAACAAGACAAAAGTTCTGACCCATGAACCTGGACTATGCCTCAAAACCTAGGATACAGTAGATGGGAGATATGTTTAGCATCAGGGCCGGATTAAGGTCTATCGGGACCCCTGGGCAACAAACTTGTGGGGGCTCCTATATACCACCGTTTCTCATCACCCTAGGATTTTTTTTTCTTTCTATTCACCTTAATGCCCCTCTTGCAATGCCCACTGTAGAAGTGCCCCTTATGCAATGTCCCCAGTAATGGTCCCCCCTATGCAGTGCTTCTTATGCAGTGTCCCCTGTAGTAGTCCTCCCTATGCAGTGCCCCCTGTAGTAGTCCTCCCTATGCAGTGCCCCCTGTAGTAGTGCCCCTTATGCAGTGCCCCCAGTATTGGTCTTCCCTACGCAGTGCCCCTTATATAATGCCCACAGTAGTGGTCCCCCCTAAACAGTCCCCCCAGTAGTTGTCCCCACTATGCATTGCCCTCTGTAGTAGTTCCCCCTATGAATTGCCCTCAGTAGTAGTTCCCCCCTGTGCATTGCCCCCAGTAGTAATCTCCCCTATGCAGCGTCCTTTATATAGTGCCCCCAGTAGTATTCCCCCAAAAGCATTGCTCCCAGTAGTAGTCCCCCCATGCTCTGCCCCAGTAGCAGTCCCCCGGGATACAGTGCCCCCAGTAGTAGCCCCCCCTATGCATTGCCCCTAGTAGCACACACCCCCTATACAGTGCCCTTATGAAGTGGCCTCCCTATACAGGGACGCCTGTAGCGGTCCCCCCACACGCACACAGAAAGAAAAAAAAAAAACTTACCTGAATCCCCGCTCCTGATGCGAGTCCCGGCTCTTCTGTTGCACAGATGGGAGAGACGTCAGCATCATGACATCTCTCCTATCATCACCAGCTGCGGGGGGAGCCGGAAGGCGGAGCTCATAAGTGAGCTCCAACCGGCTCCCTCAGCTGACAAAGCAGCCAATGAGAGTCTGTGTGACTCTCATTGGCTGCTGTAACATACACACAGCTGCCGTCCGGCGGCTGTGTGAATGTCACTGTGTAGTGTGGCCGCGGTCTACATTGCACTAGCGGAGGGGACACTAGCAGCAGGTGCAGACAGCGCACCACTGCTAGTGAGGGCCCCTCAGTGTGCGGGGGCCCAGGGACGACCACCCCTGTTGCCCCCCCCCCTTAATCCGGCCCTGTTTAGCATTAAGAGCATATTAAACTGTAAGGTATACATTTTTATTATACATGTAGGGAAAATATTGCTTTCTTTAGCATGTAGCACACAAATACTGGGGAGCTTTATTTTTGCACTGTGATTTAGAGTTGAGTTACATTATGCCCTACTCCTAAATCCAAATATGATTGCCCACCCTCCCTCACAGCACTCCATAGTTTTGTTAGTGTGCATTATTGAGCTATTTAGCTGGATTTACTCCAAACTCTGTATTAGTCCCTAACATAGGACTCCTGATGCGAGTCCCGGCTCTTCTGTTGCACAGATGGGAGAGACGTCAGCATCATGACATCTCTCCTATCATCACCAGCTGCGGGGGGAGCCGGAAGGCGGAGCTCATAAGTGAGCTCCAACCGGCTCCCTCAGCTGACAAAGCAGCCAATGAGAGTCTGTGTGACTCTCATTGGCTGCTGTAACATACACACAGCTGCCGTCCGGCGGCTGTGTGAATGTCACTGTGTAGTGTGGCCGCGGTCTACATTGCACTAGCGGAGGGGACACTAGCAGCAGGTGCAGACAGCGCACCACTGCTAGTGAGGGCCCCTCAGTGTGCGGGGGCCCAGGGACGACCACCCCTGTTGCCCCCCCCCTTAATCCGGCCCTGTTTAGCATTAAGAGCATATTAAACTGTAAGGTATACATTTTTATTATACATGTAGGGAAAATATTGCTTTCTTTAGCATGTAGCACACAAATACTGGGGAGCTTTATTTTTGCACTGTGATTTAGAGTTGAGTTACATTATGCCCTACTCCCAAATCCAAATATGATTGCCCACCCTCCCTCACAGCACTCCATAGTTTTGTTAGTGTGCATTATTGAGCTATTTAGCTGGATTTACTCCAAACTCTGTATTAGTCCCTAACATAGGGCCTTATACAGAGATGCACACAATGCCGATGTTTATGCAGATGAGCGTTTAATGGTAATCTGCGCATGCAACAAGTTTCATTTTCATAGTTGATTGCAGTGAGGATTTATTCGCAAATTGATTGACAGACAAGGACCATTTGTGAGTGGCAATGGAGGGGGTGGGGTGGCGACTCAGACACAGGGAGTGTCTCAAGACCTGATTCAGAGCCGGACGCTATTTGCGCTCGCTCGTTCAGAAAAAGGGGCCGGCTATTTAAATTGAGCGCTCGCTCTTTGCGGTCTGTTGACGCCTCTGTCTGAGCGAGCGAACAAAACATGCGCTCGCTATTTTGTAAAGACACCCCCTGGCCGCTCGCATCATACGTCATCTCCGCTATTTATTAGATTAATCGAGTACATCGAAAGGCGTCTGTACTGCTCGCAGTGCTTGTGGTTGGATTTTCCTACCGCAATCATGCGAACAGTTCAGGCTAAGAAACAACCAAGTGACGTGGTCGATGACGCTGCTTTGTTAATTATGCACACCCTTAAAACGCCCGTTTTGACCGTTTGGCATGCCTGCGTTCAGATCTCCACTCCCCGTTTTCAAGCACCTTCCCCTGTTACCACCCACAAACGCCTCATCCTGTCACTCAAATTAGCAGGCACTCGCTATTTTGTGACCGCACTGACTGGTTGGCGCATGCGCATTACGACCCATACGCATACGCAGATGTGCGAACATCGCTCGGAGCGAACGAGCAGCCGCTTACGAGCGGCTCTGAATCAGGCCCTCAGTCTGCAACTGCGATACCCTATGCAGTGAAAATGGGTCTGACATCTCAGTTCCCACGGCCATTCTGCA
Organism: Taudactylus pleione; assembly: GCA_031769625.1. NCBI lineage: Eukaryota > Metazoa > Chordata > Amphibia > Anura > Myobatrachidae > Taudactylus > Taudactylus pleione. The sequence continues at coordinate 3,117,772 of JAUIMM010000006.1, read as the reverse complement.
TGACCAAAGGATTACTCAGTAGTCTGATAATTTACTAATCTGCGACTGCCACACAAATTCACAGTTACACTGGCATTAGCGTACATCTCTGAATTAGACACATTGGGCCGTATTCAATTAGAGGCGAAAAGCCTTTTTCGCCTGTTTTTTGGCAAAAATATTGCCTAAAAACTTTTCACCTAATTCAATTCCATGACGATTTTGCCTAAGCGGAAACATGATGCATTGATTTCGGCAAAAAAGATTCTCCAATGAATATCAGGTGAAAAAAAGTGCAAAATCAGCAGGTGGATTTTTCACATTTTTAAAAAGTTCACTTTAGAGACATAAAAATATTCTAGCACCCATTTTCAAGTACCCCAAAGTTGACTGGACTACTTATTTTCACCAAAAAAATACTGCTTTATACCATTCTTCACCACTTTTACCAAGACGCTAATAGCAAGCAATTTACACAGCTTAAGTACCCAAAATAGCTATTAGTACACATCTATATTGATTTTTTATGTTAGTGTATCTTTTTCTGGGGTTCAGACTGATTTCCCAATTCTTTCAGCACTTTTCGACTGTTCCGCGTTCACCTATTTCCATTATCGCCTGTTTTGCAATTGCCTCAGGCGAAAAGCGTGGACACGCATGGAATGAATTCGCCTCTGAAACAGGTGAATGAGGTGGAAAGTTGAATACGGGTCATTGTCAGCTAATTAGTTATAATTAGGGGTGTGCACCGGCCACTTTTCGTGTTTTGTGTTTTGGTTTTGGATCTGGATCTTTCTTCGTGTTTTGGATCTGGATTGGTTTTGCCAAAACCACCCTTCCGTGTTTTGGGTTCTGGGTTCTGGGTTTTGGATCTGTATTTTTTTGAAAAAAAGCATAAAAACAGCTAAAATCACAGAATTTGTAGGTTTTTCTGCTCCTATGCTATTATTAACCTCAATAACCTTAATTTCCACTCATTTCCAGTCTATTCTGAACACCTCACACCTCACAATAGTGTTTTTATGTCCAAAAGGTTGCACCGAGGTAGCTGGATGACTATGCTAAGCGACACGAGTGGGCGGCACAAACACGTGACCCATCTAGGCGTGATACTGCAGTGTCAGACAGGATGGCAGTTTGAAAATCTAGGCCCCGAACTGTACATAATGCAAAGAAAAAAAAGAGGTGCAAGATGGAATTGTTCTTGGGCCCTCCCACCCACCCTTATGTTGTATAAACAGGACATGCACACTTTAACAAACCAATCATTTCAGCGCCAGGGTCTGCCACACGACTGTGGCTGAAATGATTGGTTCGTTTGGGCCCCCACAAAACAAGCTGGCAATTAATCTGTCCCTGCACAAACTGGCTCTACGGAGGCAAGATGTCATCCTCATCCTCCTCATCCACCGATTCCTCACCCTCTTCAGTGTGTACATCCTCATCCTCACAAAGTATTAACTCGTCCCCACTTGAATCCACCACCACAGGTCCCTCTGTACGTTCTGGAGGCTGTCTCCCTGGAAGAGCTGATAATTCATTTTGATGAACATCATCTTCTCCACATTCTGTGGAAACAACCTCCTACGCCTTTCGCTGACAAGGTTCCCGGCTGCACTAAACACTCTTTCGGAGTACACACTGGAGGGGGGGCAACTCAGGTAAAATAGAGCCAGTTTGTACAGGGGCCTCCAAATTGCCTCTTTTTCCTGCCAGTACAGGTATGGACTGTCTGACATGCCTACTTGGATGCTGTCACCGATGTAATCCTCCACCATTCTGTCAATGGTGACAGTATCATATGCAGTGACAGTAGACATGTCAGAAATTGCTGCCAGGTCCTTCAGTCCGGACCAGATGTCCAAACTTGGTCCTGCCTGCCCTGCATCACCGCCAGCGGGTTGCTTAGGATACCTAAGTTTTTTCCTGGCAGCCCCAGTTGCGGGAGAAAATGAAGAAGGAGCTGTTGACGTGTCACGTTCCGCTTCAGCTGATAGTGTGTTCACCAGCAGGTCTTTGCACCTCTGCAGGCTTGTGTCGGCCGGAAAGAGAGACACCACATAGGCTTTAAACCTAGGATCAAGCATGGTGGCCAAAATGTAGTTGTCTGATTTCAACAGATTGACCACCCTGGAATCCTGGCAAAGCAAATGAAGGGCTTCATCCACAAGTCCCACATGCCGAGCGGAATCACTCCGTCTTAGCTCCTCCTTCACTTTCTCCAGCTGCTTCTGCAAAAGCCTGATGAGGGGAATGACCTGACTCAAGCTGGCAGTGTCTGAACTGACTTCACGTGTGGCAAGTTCGAAGGGCTGAAGAACCTTGCACAACACGGAAATCATTCTCCACTGCGCTTGAGTCAGGTGCATACCCCCTCCTTTGCCTATGTCATAGGTGGATGTATAGGCTTGTATGGCCTTTTGCTGCTCCTCCATCCTCTGAAGCATATAGAGGGTTGAGTTCCACCGCGTCACAACCTCTTGCTTCAGGTGATGGCGGGGCAGGTTCAAGAGTGTTTGCTGGCGCTCCAGTCTTCGGCACGCAGTCGCTGAATGGCGAAAGTGGCCAGAAATTTTTCGGGCCACCCAAAGCGTCTCCTGCACGCCCCTGTCGCTTTTCAGAAAATTCTGCACCACCAAGTTTATTGTGTGAGCAAAACATGGGACGTGCTGGAATTTGCCCAGATGTAATGCCCGCACAATATTGGTGGCGTTGTCAGATATCACAAATCCCCAGGAGAGTCTAAGTGGGGTAAGCCACTGGGCGATGATTTCCCTCAGTTTCTCTAAGAGGTTGTCGGCGGTGTGCCTCTTACTGAAACCGGTGATACACAGCGTAGCCTGCCTTGTAACGAGCTGGCGTTTCTGAGATGCTGCTACTGGTGACGCTGCTGCTGTTGCTGCGTAAGGTGATACATCTACCCAGTGGGCTGTCACAGTCATATAGTCCTTAGTCTGCCCTGTTCCACTTGTCCACATGTCCGTGGTTAAGTGGACATTGTGTACAACGGCATTTTTCAGGACACTGAGGACACTTTTTCTGACGTTTCTGTACAGTCTCGGTATCGCCTGCCTAGTGAAGTGGAATCTAGACGGGATTTGGAACCGGGGACACACTACCTCCATCAATTGTCTAAATCCCACTGCACTAATGGCGGATACCGGACGCACGTCTAACACCAACATAGCAGTCAAGGCCTCAGTTATACGTTTTGCTTCAGGATGACTGCTGTCGTACTTCATCCTCCTCGCTAAGGACTGTTGGAGGGTCAATTGTTTAGTAAAAGTAGTGGTGTTCCTACTTCCTCTCTGGGATGATGAACGACTCCCAGCAGCAGCAGCAACAGCAGCAGCGGCAGCAGTAGGCGTAGCAATGCAGGATCCTCCGGAGGAATCCCGGATAGGAGAGTCAGTCATGCCAGTGATATGGCCTGCAGGACTACTTCCGATCCTGACTAAGGAGGAAATTGACGAGGAGGGAGTTGACGGTGTGGTTTGCAGGCGCTTGGATACAACAGGACAACGGGATTTAGGTGTCCCTGGACTGCTTACGGTCTGAGCCAAAGTTTCTGAACTTGACAGTAACTTTTTATGAACGCGCTGCAGGTGCCGTATAAGGGAGGATGTTCCTAGGTGGTTGACGTCCCTACCCCTACTTATTTCACCTTTACATATGGTACATATGGCAAGACAGTTGTTGTCCGGATTTGGATAGAAATATTGCCTGACCAAAGAGGTGGAATGTTTGGTCTTCTGCCCAGGCATGACCGTGATGGGCTTTTTCATCCCACGGACAACAACTGTCTCCCCCGGAGCCTGATTTAAACAAACCACATCACCATCAGAATCCTCCTCGCCAACTTCCTCCTCAGCGCCAGCTACACCAGTATCCTCATCCTGTTGTACTTCAACAGTGACATCTTCAATTTGCATATCAGCAAGTGGACTGTGGGTGCTCCTTTCAGCACTTGCAGGGGGCGTGCAAATGGTGGAAAGAGCCACCTCTTCCCGTCCAGTGCTGGGAAGGTCAGGCATCGCAACCACCACCACACTTGGACTCTCTTTGGGGATTTGTGATATCTTCTTAGAAAGCACAGTTCTTCGCTGTGCTTTTGCCAGCTTAACTCTTTTGATTTTTTTAGTGGGAGGAGTGCTTCCATCGTCATGTGAAGCTGAACCACTAGTCATGAACATACTAGGGATCGACCTTAGCCGTTCCTTGCCACTCCGTGTCGTAAATGGCATATTGGCAAGTTTACGTTTCTCTTCAGCTGATTTAAATGTCTTTTTCAAGGTCATTTTCCTGAACTTTGCCATTTGGGATTGTATGTGCCCTCTACTATGACATTGGGCATCGGCCTTGGCAGACGACGTTGATGGCATGTTATCGTCTATGTCATGACTAGTGGCAGCAGCTTCAGCACTAGGAGGAAGTGGTTCTTGATCTTTCTCTATTTTATTTTTATCGGAGAAAGTTTGGTCCTCCATTTATGTTATATCGATTTGATATATACGTGCGGCTAAACACAGAAAATAAATTTTTTTTTGGTTCGGACTGGAGTGTACTTTGTGGGTTACAGCACCCTTTAACGGTCAAGCCAGCCGGCCCTTTACTTATGACACAGGCGCACTCTTGGCACTACTTTGTTGATGCACGTGCGGCTACTGCGCACACAATTCACAAACACAGAAAATAATTTTTTTTTGGTTTGGACTGGAGTGTACTTTGGGGGTTACAGCACCCTTTAACGGTCAAGCCAGCCGGCCCTTTACTTATGACACAGGCGCACGCTTGGCACTACTTTGTTGATGCACGTGCGGCTACTGCGCACACAATTCACAAACACAGAAAATAATTTTTTTTTGGTTTGGACTGGAGTGTACTTTCGGGGGTTACAGCACCCTTTAACGGTCAAGCCAGCCGGCCCTTTACTTATGACACAGGCGCACGCTTGGCACTACTTTGTTGATGCACGTGCGGCTACTGCGCACACAATTCACAAACACAGAAAATAATTTTTTTTTAGGTTTGGACTGGAGTGTACTTTCGGGGGTTACAGCACCCTTAACGGTCAAGCCAGCCGGCCCTTTACTTATGACACAGGCGCACGCTTGGCACTACTTTGTTGATGCACGTGCGGCTACTGCGCACACAATTCACAAACACAGAAAATAATTTTTTTTTTGGTTTGGACTGGAGTGTACTTTCGGGGGTTACAGCACCCTTAACGGTCAAGCCAGCCGGCCCTTTACTTATGACACAGGCGCACGCTTGGCACTACTTTGTTGATGCACGTGCGGCTACTGCGCACACAATTCACAAACACAGAAAATAATTTTTTTTTGGTTTGGACTGGAGTGTACTTTCAGGGGTTACAGCACCCTTTAACGGTCAAGCCAGCCGGCCCTTTACTTATGACACAGGCGCACACTTGGCACTACTTTGTTGATGCACGTGCGGCTACTGCGCACACAATTCACAAACACAGAAAATAATTTTTTTTTGGTTTGGACTGGAGTGTACTTTCGGGGGTTACAGCACCCTTTAACGGTCAAGCCAGCCGGCCCTTTACTTATGACACAGGCGCACTCTTGGCACTACTTTGTTGATGCACGTGCGGCTACTGCGCACACAATTCACAAACACAGAAAATAATTTTTTTTTAGGTTTGGACTGGAGTGTACTTTCGGGGGTTACAGCACCCTTAACGGTCAAGCCAGCCGGCCCTTTACTTATGACACAGGCGCACGCTTGGCACTACTTTGTTGATGCACGTGCGGCTACTGCGCACACAATTCACAACCACAGAAAATAATTTTTTTTTGGTTTGGACTGGAGTGTACTTTCGGGGGTTACAGCACCCTTTAACGGTCAAGCCAGCCGGCCCTTTACTTATGACACAGGCGCACGCTTGGCACTACTTTGTTGATGCACGTGCGGCTACTGCGCACACAATTCACAAACACAGAAAATAATTTTTTTTTAGGTTTGGACTGGAGTGTACTTTCGGGGGTTACAGCACCCTTAACGGTCAAGCCAGCCGGCCCTTTACTTATGACACAGGCGCACGCTTGGCACTACTTTGTTGATGCACGTGCGGCTACTGCGCACACAATTCACAAACACAGAAAATAATTTTTTTTTTGGTTTGGACTGGAGTGTACTTTCGGGGGTTACAGCACCCTTAACGGTCAAGCCAGCCGGCCCTTTACTTATGACACAGGCGCACGCTTGGCACTACTTTGTTGATGCACGTGCGGCTACTGCGCACACAATTCACAAACACAGAAAATAATTTTTTTTTTGGTTTGGACTGGAGTGTACTTTCGGGGGTTACAGCACCCTTAACGGTCAAGCCAGCCGGCCCTTTACTTATGACACAGGCGAACGCTTGACACTACTTTGTTGATGCACGTGCGGCTACTGCGCACACAATTCACAAACACAGAAAATAATTTTTTTTTGGTTTGGACTGGAGTGTACTTTCAGGGGTTACAGCACCCTTTAACGGTCAAGCCAGCCGGCCCTTTACTTATGACACAGGCGCACGCTTGGCACTACTTTGTTGATGCACGTGCGGCTACTGCGCACACAATTCACAAACACAGAAAATAAATTTTTTTTGGTTTGGACTGGAGTGTACTTTCAGGGGTTACAGCACCCTTTAACGGTCAAGCCAGCCGGCCCTTTACTTATGACACAGGCGCACGCTTGGCACTACTTTGTTGATGCACGTGCGGCTACTGCGCACACAATTCACAAACACAGAAAATAATTTTTTTTTGGTTTGGACTGGAGTGTACTTTCGGGGGTTACAGCACCCTTTAACGGTCAAGCCAGCCGGCCCTTTACTTATGACACAGGGGCACTCTTGGCACTACTTTGTTGATGCACGTGCGGCTACTGCGCACACAATTCACAAACACAGAAAATAATTTTTTTTTAGGTTTGGACTGGAGTGTACTTTCGGGGGTTACAGCACCCTTAACGGTCAAGCCAGCCGGCCCTTTACTTATGACACAGGCGCACGCTTGGCACTACTTTGTTGATGCACGTGCGGCTACTGCGCACACAATTCACAAACACAGAAAATAATTTTTTTTTGGTTTGGACTGGAGTGTACTTTCGGGGGTTACAGCACCCTTTAACGGTCAAGCCAGCCGGCCCTTTACTTATGACACAGGCGCACGCTTGGCACTACTTTGTTGATGCACGTGCGGCTACTGCGCACACAATTCACAAACACAGAAAATAATTTTTTTTTAGGTTTGGACTGGAGTGTACTTTCGGGGGTTACAGCACCCTTAACGGTCAAGCCAGCCGGCCCTTTACTTATGACACAGGCGCACGCTTGGCACTACTTTGTTGATGCACGTGCGGCTACTGCGCACACAATTCACAAACACAGAAAATAATTTTTTTTTTGGTTTGGACTGGAGTGTACTTTCGGGGGTTACAGCACCCTTAACGGTCAAGCCAGCCGGCCCTTTACTTATGACACAGGCGCACGCTTGGCACTACTTTGTTGATGCACGTGCGGCTACTGCGCTCACAATTCACAAACACAGAAAATATATTATTTTTTTAGCACTTGGGGGGAGCACCCCTGATGGACAGAGCACCCCCTGGACAACACTACAGCACCCCTTTAGGACTGGGACACTGCACAGGACTTTGGAACTGACTGCACAACACAGTCCAGCCAGCCCCTATGGACTTTGAAGTAGTGGACACAGCCCCTATTAACAACAGCAGCACAGCACAACACAGCCAGCCCCTATGGACTTTGAAGTAGTGGACAACAGCAGCACTACACTACACTACACTACCCAGCACTAACTCCCACCCTCCCTCTTCACTGTCCACAGCCGAGTGAGAAAATGGCGCCGACGCGGGTACCTTATATAGGATCCAAAACCCGCGAGACTCGGAAGGCGGGATGATGACGTTTTGCCTCGATGTCAGATCCGAGTCAGGCGGGAAAAGTCGAGCCTGACTCGGATCGGACTCGGATCGGGGGGGCTCGGGGGGGTTCGGATTTCAGAAATCCGAACCCGCTCACCCCTAGTTATAATAAAACCAGACTTGGTTATATATTTGTATATACAATTCTGACCCATAGGACCTTTTTCATTGCCTTGAAACACATACTCTACCTTACTATTGCTCTATATTGTTGTATTCCCCACTAAATAAAATAAATGAAGACATACAAACCTGAAAACAGCTATATGTTAACAATTTTGCTATACACAGAAAACATGCTATAACAATATTTTTTAAACATAAACATTAATCTAACTAATATATAACTTTGATGATAGCTACCCTTAAAACTTGAATATACCCTGTATTTAAATGCACAAACATAAATTAAGCAGAAAAACATAGTACCTTATTTGTTATTCTTCTCTTGGAATCATTTACATACAAAAGAGTTTTTGGAGGACGAGGTGGTGGCAACTGAACATGGTTTTCATAACGTCTCACCATATAATATTCTTGTTCATTTATTTCTTCGGTATTTGTTTTTGTTGGCAAGGAAAATACTTTGCCATTAAAACCACCAATCAGTCGAAAAGTAAGATTGAGCCGAAACACTGGAAGTTCCCAAACTTCTTCAGGATTGTCACATAAACTGACTAGAAGGTAAGAGTCTGTAATTTGCTCTTCCAGCTTTAATACTGAGGTTTTTGCTAAAATATCCCCTCCCACAGCAAACAAGTCTCTAACTGACACCTTAACATTCAAAGGTAACTGAAACTGTTTGCAAAGTTCTGATAGGTAGTATTGTTTGTCATCATGTACAAGCTCTATAAAACCGCCTTCCACATACAATGGAAGAGTCATTTTCACAGAGAGTTCACCTTGTGTTTTTGTACATTCCATTGTATCTACAACTATTTGTTTCCCTTCATATGTGATTTCACAAGTCTGGAACTGCTTCACCAGCAACTGGTCCCCAACAGAGAATGAGGACAGTTCTTTATGAAATGAAGTAAATGACTTTGTTGCCACCACTTGGAGTTCCACCATCTCTCCCTTGGCAATTTTTAAGTCATAGACAGTTGAGAAGAAGCGTGGCCTTCTTTTAAACATTCCCTTGTAGTTAGATGGAATTAGAAAATGTCTCTTCTTTGTATCACTTCTCATCTCTGAAGCAATAATTCTTTCTGCTTGATACTTTCTGTGCACAATGATCCTTTTACCGGATCGTAACAATTTGTAAGCTGTGCAATTTTTTAATGGACCTTCCATCATTTCTACAGTAAATGGAAATTCATCAGTAGTTTTTTCAAATATATTTTGAGTTGTTAGTACTTGGGAGACAAAATTCATATTAATGTGTTGAGTAATATCCAATACTTCCACATCAAGATCCGACAAGAGGTTTAAAACATCTCCATCTGAAATAAATGAGAGTATGTTTTTTTTTTTTACAAATTATTGCTCTATTTACGATCTAAAAGTAGTGAAGTCTTACAAGCAAAGTTCCCTCACCACTGTAGTACAGATGAGCGGGTTCGGATTACTTGGATTTACTCGGTTCTCAAAACAGAATTTTATTGGCTATCGATTATCACGTGTTTTGGATTGCCAATAAAATAAATCTGAACTAATCCGAACTTGCGGTAAAGTGGCGATAAGAACCGAGTAAATCCTAACCCGCTCATCCCTACTCTGTAGTACAGGTTGAGTCTCCCATATCCAAAATGCTTGGGACCAGCGGTATTTTGGATATCGGAATACTCCGTATTTTGGAATATTTACACACCATAATAAGATATCTTGGGAATGGGACCCATATCTAAACACAGAAAGCATTTGTGTTATATACATCTTAAACATACAGCCTCCATGTAATTTTGTACAATATTTTCTATAATTTTGTGGCTCAAACAAAGTTTGTGCACATACATGAAATTCATTTATGTTTCATATACACCTTATACATGCAGCCTGAAGGTTTTTTTTAATAAGTTTGTGCCTTAAACAAAGTTTGTGTACATTAACCCATCAAAAAACAAAGATTTCACTTTCTCAGTCATGCTAAAAAAATTCCGTATTTCTGAATATTTGGATATGGGAGACTCAAACTATAACACATTTCCCCACTCCCCATGTAGCAATACATTCATTTATTCTAAATCAACACTTTCTGCCCCCCCCACTCCTACTCGTTGTAGCACATCCCACCCCATATAGCCACACATCACCACTGTAGCAACACATTCACCCTTTATAGCAATATATGATGCTTGTAACACTGACACACACACACTCCAAAGCAACATGTTCCCCTGGATACTCTTTAACTTTATCTCAACTTAGTCTCTATTGGGAGACTTAGCATCCCAGCACATAGGTACAGTCTATCAGTAAATCAAATAATGACAAATATTGATGTCTCAAGGTTTGCAAAGTTCATGAGGCCTGTGGGACATGGTTTGTTCATCAGTGGACTAGAATGTCACTGATTGTACAGCTCATTTATTTTTATTCTAATTGAAAATCTCCATTATTTATGCTCATGAAATCAGATGGTTGGATTTTATGCACTTTCTTTGCCACAATGATATATCCCTCATGCCTGCACCCATGTCTATGATCTATCCTTTTTCCAAGCATGTTCTCACTTTGTCTATATATTGCTCTTGTGTTTGCTCTTTCTTATACCAGAGGTTCACAAACTTGGTCCTCAAGGTCCAGCTTTTAAGGATATCCATGGTTAAGCACAGATGGTTAAATCAAAAAACTGAGGTACTAATTAAGTCACCTGTGCCCAAGTATGGTTATACTTAAAACCTGGACAGTTAGGGTGCCTTGAGGACCGAGTTTGGGAACCTCTGACTTATACTCTTGTGTGTCTTGTAAACACTCCCTTGTCCTCTAGAAACTATTACACCCATTACTAATAAATAGCACCAATAATAATAACAATCAATTTATTGTACTTACATTGCATCCGGGCCTGAACATCATAAACAGGACTCAGAACCATCATTCGTTTTATGACATTACTGTAGTAAACAGTTTCAATATCACAGCCTCTGTTAATCTCTGAAAGAACTACGGTCCTCGTTCTGTTCTTTGCTATTTTCCAGTCCAGTATCTCTTTTAGTGTGTAAATCCTGTTGTCTGGACACTCATAAAACTCTCCAGTATAGGACAGGGGTAACATAAATGAGAGGTGTTCTTCCTCTATTTTCGCTTGACACTTTACAGACATGACTCCATTTACTTTTTCTACAGAGTTGAGCATAATTTTCTTGTCTTTGTCTATAGTGATGTCTCCAACATGTAGCTTTGATTGGCTATAGAAGCAGAGATGGCTAAGCTGATTGCTTCCAACAAGTTGAGTCTGCACAATTTCCTCAATGGAATGATAAGGGTTCTTATCAACAACAACTGTAAACAAGCCTAAGAAAAACACAAAGGTAGATAAACATATTTATAATTTGATCTTGTTATATTGCTTAATTGGCTTAGTACATTGTTGTTAATTACTGTCTGCATGGGAGCCATTTGTAGCCTAGACAAGTAAATCATACACAGTTCTAGCAGACCAATAAATTTGTTTGGTGGTAGTACATTTTCTTATTATTTGTCTCTGCAAGGCATGCATTTAATTCATGGCTCTACAGCTGTTTATTCCAATGCTCAATAAATGTAAAAGATATTGAATGTTCTAAGAGAGAAAGTGGAAAGGCAGCACAGTGGTACAGTAGTTAACATAGCCTCCTCAAAGCATGAGGTCATTGGTTCAAATGCAATCAGGGCTCTATCTGTGTGGAACTTGTATGTTCTACACCATGTGGATTACCTCCAGGTACTCTGGTCTCTTCCCACACTCCAAAGACATACTGGTAGGATAACTGACTTCTTAAACATGTAACCGTAATGATTGTGTGTAGTAGGGAATATAGGGGTTTACTGTATGTATCAAGCACTGAAAAAAGTGGAGAAGTGGACCAGTGGATAAGTTTCCCCTAGCAACCAATCAGCTCCTACCTATTATTTTATAGACTGTACTTGATAAATGCTACTTAGAAGCTGATTGGCTGCTATGGGCATCTTCTCCACTGGTCCACTTCCCCACTCTTTTCACTGCTTGATACATTACCCGAACGTCTGGAAACTCCACTAGGGTAAAGACTGATGTGAATGAGTAAACATTCTCTGGGAAGCACTTTATAACATGTAGTAACTAAATAAACAACTCTATAACAGGGAAAGTTCCCACCCTGTGTTGACCCTGCCCCCAAAAGAAGTGATGGAGGGCAAGGCCAAGGAGGCAAGGCCATCAGCAGCAGGAAGAAGAGCACTGTAAATGCAAGTGCCATGGGGCAGTGACAGTGCAATTCCCAGGGCCCTGTATATAAATAACTTAATTAACATAAGGCATGACTACATAATATAGGGGAAATGTTACCCCTCTCATTTAATATTGGAACCCTTAACTCAGTTACAAATTTCTGCATCTTCTCCCCTTTGTAACATATTTTTCTTCCCCTGTAGTAACACATTCCCTCCCTCACCTCTGTGGTAACATATTTTTTCCCCATCTCTTCCTAGAACAAATACCCTTCTCACTTCTGTAATAACATATTTATTCTCCATATCTACTCCGAACACATACATAACCCACTTTTCTAGTAACATATTGATTCCATATTCCTTACTGAACACATATCCACCTGACCTCTGTAATGATATATTTATTCCCCATACTTCCTCTGAACACATATACAACCCATATACACAAACCACTTTTCTATCATATTGATTTCACATTCCTTACTGATTCCACATATATACTTCACCTCTGTAGTAACACACTTCTTCTCCATCTCCCCTCAGAACACATACGCACCTCATCTCTCTAGTAACATACCTTCTTAGTGGGCACCTACTATACATCATGGTATATACTCCCAGATTTTCATGTTTCTAGGTCCAGGGGTTTGGGCTGGGCATTGGTGAGTCAGTCAGTCAGGACATTTGATTTTAATATACTTCTGTATCTAAACATTTCTTTCCTACCTGTAACATGTAGCACATGTAGCACAATCACCCCACCACCACCATCAAAATAGTAACATATTTATTTCTTAGACATTCCTCTCTCACCACTGTTTTGAATGAGGAGCACCCTGGTGCTACCTCTATCCTCAGTGTAGACAGGTAAGCTGAGCAGGTGGTCTTTAGGACCTGCTGGAGCTCAGTGAGAGGTCTAACCTCATACATGCACTACTGGGCATGCACGGCATCTCCTCACATCATTCTCCCTGGTATTCATGCCAACTAGACATGACTCCAAGACTCTCCAACAAACTATCTGTGCATAGCTTATACAAACACCGTAAGTTCACTACGTCACCAGCTATATAGTATGTTGTCATATTCATAACATGCACCAGTGCATTTAGATGACTGGAACTCTACAATGCCCAGTAATACCCTAAAGCTCCAGGCTGCTTCTATATGCTACAGTTATACTTGTCATATCACTGTGTTTTATGCTACTTGTTGTTTTACCTGGTTCAATAAACCTAAGGGCTGGTTAAGCTGTACCACGTGTGGACAAACTGACACCAGACAACTGCGCAACACACTCAACATCATAAATACTTTCTCCAAGTGTATTCCATCCTGATGGGTAAATTGTCTGGAAAACTACAACATCCAGCATCACTGCTGCGTACTGCTCTGTTACACAGTTTTGCTAATAGGTTATGGGCCCAGCAGTCTCAAGTTACTGGATCCAGATGCACCTACCGATAGCTTGCCAAAACACTGTAGTAACACATTTCTCCTCCATCTCTCCTCTTTAATACATGCTATGCTACCCCCACAGTCAGAGGCAGCTCTTGGGGTGTTCGACCAGTGCAGTCGAACAGGGACACCACCCATAGAGGGCGCACCCCTCCCTGACATCCCGATTTCAGCGGGACAGTACTGTCCAAATGTTCCACCCGTGGGCCAAAGTGGCCCGCGGGTGGTCAAATCGGGAGGTTGGGGACCCCCCCACCGCCGCAGTTGTGTGGCGGTGCCAGACCCCGGCATGCACGCGGCATCCATTCAGTGACGGGTGAGGGCTGGGGGAAGCCCAGTTAGTGAGGCTCCCCCCAACCTGACACGATGTTTGGGCGCACTGTAGAGAGCCGGCACAGGGTGCTCAGACCCCTGGAGCTGACCCTGCCCACAGTAACAGTTAGACCTGGTACAAGGGAGATACATATATCTAGGACAGAGCACAGAAATCTTCCTGTAGTATTTGTGTCTCATCATTCTGAGACTGACACTGTGATTGTCCTTATTCCTGTAGGCTATTACATCAGTTATTTAACCCAAGTGGTTCCCACAAACATATCAAATGCCACAGAATGGAATATTAAAACCAAGATGAGACATTAAGAGAACAGGCTTTCGGTTCTCCAAAGGTATCAGTACCCAATTGGTATCTGTATAAGTGAAACAACATGATACATTTTGTTTTGCTAATAGCACGAACATTGTACAATACCTGGAAAATCAAGAGACAGCTCCACTGTAGGCATTATGTCATCCTCTTTCCAATTATAAACATGGGCTAAGACTTTTTTTATTTTTATTCCAGTGATTTTCATCACATCTCCTGTTGAAAGGGAACATTCATTTCCAGAAAATTCACAAGTGGAGCCTAAATCATTTAAAATGAGAAACAACATATTAATAATAATCAACTATTTGACCAAAATGATTGTTGTCATATTAAGCCACATTTTATGTGGCTTAATATGACAACATTGATGGAGCCACAAAATGTACATGGCACACAAATTGCATTCAGTGTTATCAGAACCATGAGCCAGCGCATCACTGCATTATCATACATGGATTACCTGCTGGGCAAAAGACGCTTCTGTGTATTGTTTCAGGTAAGCAGCACCATTAATCCAGTAGAAAACCAAGGTTGTTGGTTTAGAGACCATAAATACTAATGAAAATCAAAACCCAACACATTACTGGCCATAGAAATTATGGTTTGTTATTGTGGCACTTGGAAAAAATATAAAAAGTTGAAACTACTTAGAATAATCTAAATAGGTCAGACTTCCCGGTGCTTATAGGAGGATAAGTGTATATACTTAGTATACAAATGTAGTAATTTTAATAAGAATGAATATATAAAAAAAATTTTTAATTAGCTTTAACGATGCAGCTGGTCTCAGTGTCAGTTGCTAGTCTGACACACAAAAACAACAAGGCAAATATAAGGCAAGGGTAATGAGAGACTGCACTAATGTTAACTGTGAGAATAAAAATATAAATATACTGTATAATACAATTCTAGGTATGCTTGAATTGACAAATAAAACGATTCTTCTCTGAATTAATTTTTATAAAAATATTTAATCACACACACAAAAATATATATACCACTTAAAACTACTTACTAATACCACTTAATAATAATGCCGGATCCTTAATTATGGCTAGTGTTGAGAAGACTCTTGATAAAGAGGGTATAAAGGTAGATTGCAGTGGCAAAAAAGTTTGTAAAAGGTGCAACAGGAGCAGAGTGTGAATATCCAATCTACCCGTTTCACTCCTGATGTGCGGCTTTTTAAAGATGAGCTTGAAAAAACCCCACATCACGAGCAAAACGCGTCGATTAGATATCCATACTCTGCTCTTGTTGCACCTTTTACAAACTTTTTTTGCCACTGCAATCTACCTTTATACTTTCTTTATCAAGCGTCTTCCAACATTAGTCATATATAAGGAGCCAGCACAGAGGCACAGAGAGGACACATTACTAGGAGTGCAGGGTGCTCAGCTGGGATTAAACAGAGAGACAAGTCCCCACTGCAATCTACCAGTGGGTCCCGCTGATATCGGACAAATACTAGCAGCCGTGATGCACATGTGGTACAGAGGCTAGATGGTGCTCCCTGCTGGGATACCTGACTGACGGCGCACTACAGGTACCATACCAACAGCAGTATTCACTGCTCTCTCACTGATTTCCACCACGGCTTCATGGTGTTTATCCTTTGAGGGCTCTTCTAATCCACTTGGTAGCTAGATGCATTATTGGTTAAGAGGAAAACCAGCATTATACTAACTTGTCTCTACTGTTGGATAACCTGGACATATTTCTAGCAAAGGAAAAACTGGTGCAATAAAGCAGATACATAGTGCAATACTGAATGTGCAACATTATTAAGGTTCTTGCATGTGGCTTAAGTGAAATATATATTTATTTTTATTCATCATAAAAATATAGATTCATGTTATAATATCTTTATATGCAACAAGTGCAGATATACTGTTATTAAGTGTTACATATTTATTGTATTAAGTGGTATATATATATATATATATATATATATATATATATATATTGTGTGTGATTAAATTTGTTACTGTGCTACCATTTTCTATTTTTATTTTCAAATCAAACTTGCAAAATAAAAATCTTGCTTTTCTGTACAAATAAAGATCATAATCATCCTTTCAGGCTCAAAGGTAACAAATCATGCAATAGGAGAATATTAACACAGCACATATTATCTGTGTGTTACGTCGCTAAGTGTACATGTGCTTGGGTAGTGGTCAGTGCATTGTAGTCTGCTGCAACTACAATCGACTTCATATGGTATTACATTTTCATCAACAATATACTATATGACAGGGATATACCAGGAAGTTAATGCTGCTGGGACCAGGAAGAATATTACCATCTGGAGCATCTTCAGGATGCACTGGGCATCTCTACAGTGGGTCTACAGACTGCAGGTTTCCATTCTAGGCACCCTGTATGCCAAATACAGGCGCCACGAGGCAGCAACAGTGTTACCCCCTAGGCACTGCTTTCTATATGGAGTCACCACTCTCACACCTTATGGCCCTGGAATATAATACATGATACATTCCCCTTATGGTGACCTAGTCATGTTAATATAAAATAAATAATCTGGATATCCTCTCTCCTCATACCTGTTCTCCTTTACTACTGGGTATACCACAGCACCCTACAGTGTATTCCCCTTTCCAAGAAATACCAGTAGCTAGGTAGAGGAAAACCTCAACTGTTTTAGGAACAACAGTTACAGTAGATGAAAGATAGACTGTTAACTCTTGGACATTTATTTTATTTACACATTAAAAAATAAGTATAAGAATATCAGAGTTTGTGGATATTTATATTAAAAAATATGTACCTTCCCTGGAATCTTATATACAATTTTCATATATTGACAATAATGAATGAGATAAAATGGAGTATAAAATATAAATGGTGCACTATTGACGTTCAGTCATTGTACATGTCTATTCCTCACAAGAAAGGTAAAGAAACTAACAAAAAAGTGTTATCAAATGATCCCAATATTAATGAGGAGTTGGTCAAGTTCATATGCACATGTTTAGATTTTGTATTAAAAAGAAATAATTTTACATTCTTAGATGGGTGGTACCTACAGACATGCGGGACGGCGATGGGGACAATTTGTGCCACAAGCTTTGCGAATATATATATGGGAGATTGGGAAAAACGTGTACTAGTAGGTGAGATGGTTGAAAATATTGTCGTCTTTAAAAGATATATAGACGACATGATTATAATATGGAAGGGAGATGAAAAACAGTTTTAACGTTTTAGGAAGATATCAATAACAATGAATACAATTTGAAATTGACACACTCTTAGGGGTAAATTTGCTAAAGTGAGAGTTTTTAGAAGGGGAGATGTTGCCCATAGCAACCAATCAGATTCTATTTAACATTTAACTAGCACTTTCTAGAAGTTAATAGCTAGAATCTGATTGGTTGCTATGGGCAACATCTCCACTTCTAAAAACTCTCACTTTAGTAAATGTATCCCTTATAATGTGAATAGGATTGAATATCTAGATCTTGTATTCAATACATCAAATTTTGAGAGAACTAAGAGAATAGACACATATACTTATTTCAAAAGAGTTGACAGCAACAACTATTTAGATTTTCAGAGCTGCCATTGATCGCAGTAGAAAACAAACATTCCCTATTCCCAATTCTCAAGACTGAGAAGAAATTTAGATTCACTAGAACGGTTTGATGAACAAGCTAATATGTACCAGTCCAGGTTTAAAGAATGAGGGTATCCAACAACCTTAATCGAGGATTCCAAAATCAAAGCTAGAAATAGAGAAAGAGCAGAGTTATTGAATTATAAGGACAAAAGTGAGAAGTATTTTTGTCTATTTGTCACACAATACAGTAGCCAAGAAAAGTGATTAAAAAATTAAGAACTGGCATGTTCTTAAATAAGACCCAATACTTGGTGACTACCTCCCAGAACAACATGACATTATACTGTATATAAAAAAGCAAGAAACATCAAATCTCTAGTATCTAAAAGCTGTTTAGAGTCTGTCCCCCAAGTAAAACCTTCCTCTACAAATTTTTTAGATGAATTTAAAGGTTTTTATTCATGTGGAAGATGTAAAGTCTGTAACCTAAGAGAAAAGTGAGCAAAAGATTTCTGTGATGCGAGCTGATAAACTGTAACTCTACATATGTAATATACAGTATATGCTTACATGTCTGTGTGGACTAAAATACATAGGTAAAACCAAGAAAATGCTAAAACTCTGGTTCTTAGAACATATGCTGAATATAAAGAATAAAATAACAAATTACAGTGTCCCCACGCCATTTTCTTCATCGTCATAATAGCAACCCTGCAGGTCTTAAATTTAGGGGTATAGAACTAATAAGTGTTGACAAAAGAGGTGGTGATAGGGATAAGTCTCTCTTAAAACGTGCATCCTATTGGATAGTAACTTTAGGAACGCTGGTGCCCAATTGGGTTAAATGAAGGAGTGGAATTCACGCCTTTTCTGTAAGTGATATAAGAAGAGAACTATGAAGGAGTATGTAAAATGATACTCCTTAATGCTCCTCCTTAGTTGTATTGTCTAATCTTGTTCTTGTGTGAGCCCGATTGCTAGTTTTAATTATTAGCTCTGTGACCCCTGGTCTATTTGGGTATAGTGACGATAAACATCACAGGACTGAATATAGATATGTGCCTGGTAATGATAGATGATTTGGTTAGTATATATAATATATTGATATGTTGTTATATATAACGTATATAGGTATACACCTATTAGCAATAGATAGAGGTGCTAGAAATAAAATGAAAAATAGAAGGGATATTAGACATGCCGGTAGAATGATAGAATTATATATCTGTCTGTGCGTTAGAAATTGTCCGGTTTCAGCTTTACATGATTGTTGAGGGTATTAAGAGTTCTGAGGTTAATGATTGGAAAGAAAGAACTATAATATAATTTCATGGCAGAACATATGACTAATACCATATATGCACTTAACTATTTATGCATCTGACTGGGCAATTTTTTTTTAAAAACTGAGTTTTCTTTAAAAGCTCCCGGTGCGAATTCATGTCTTAGAGAATGATTCCAGGTATATAAGAAAATATATTCTGTAACATATACATTTTAATGGGATTATCAGTTTTATCATTGTCTCTAAAGTATTTGCAACATATAACCAAGATTATGGGCCATATTCAATTAGAGGCGAAAAGTACGTCATTTTCACCTATTTCAGTTATCCCCGTTTTCAATTTCGAAGACTTTTTGCAGGTAAAAAACGGGGATAACTTTTCTCCATGTAATACATGGCGAAAAAAGTGCAGAATTGGGGTTTAGGGCTGCAGGCTTAAAAAAAAATAGCCTGTATCCCTGGGAATGTCCCCTAAAAGTAATGTGTATTTAAAAACCCAGCTTCACTTCAGCAGTCCAAATCGGGGGTACCCATAGAGATCCCCATGTCAGGACATCTTTAGGGGGGTGCCAGGATGATTTCCCGAAAATTGACAGGACTTTTCACCTGTTCTAGTTTTGCCGGGTCCCGTTTTCACGTCCTTACAAATTGAATATGGGGATAAGCGGCGACGCGTGCAAAACTTTTCCGCCTGCAAAACAGGCGAATGAGGAGAAAAGTCCGGACTTTTTGCCTCAAATTAATTACATGCCTTTGTAGGTATTAAATGTAAAAAAATTTACCTATTCTCATATATCGGGATTAAAGATAAATTAGGTGCTTTGTGCTCTTAATAATAACACACGAGTCACTTAGCATATTGAATGTAGAAACATAGGGTGGCTTAAAGATGAGTACTTCTAAGAAAACCGGCACAGATAAAGATCTGTTTGTAATTGTGGTTGAGCTTTTGGACACAATAGAGCTTAAAAGGAACACTTGACGTCACAGGGTCCATCCCAAGTCCTTGACAAAATGCATTAGGGAGTGACTCTGTGATGCACTAAACACCGACCGAGAGTGGTTGTCTGATACCGCGGTGAGGTGCAGTGACCCGCTGCGGTCTGTATCCAGCAGGTGACGGCGGCACATTGTACCCGGTGGTGGATGCAGTAGGAGCTGATGGTGGTTGTCGGTGGATGTTTTATATACAAACCATGTGGTATTAAGCCCGCATAGTTTTATTTCATGTACGGGCACAACTGTGACTTGTGCACTATTGATTTTAACATTAAATACTATATGCACAATGAGGCACCTTCTCTTATAATTTAATAAAAAAATAAGTATTGAAAAAATAATTATTACAGCATTTACAAAGTATGAACTTCAAACTGTCAAAATATGACATTATTAGTGACCTAAAGGACAAAGTGAAATATTTTTTCAGGTCCACATTTTTGCCATGTTAATTAATATCCTTAATCGCCGAAAAACCCTCTCTGGTGAAAAAAATATGAAAATGTAACCTATAGGCTAAAACAGCTATCACCATCTAAAAATGGCATTAGCTAACAATCTAAGGGCCTGATTCATCATGGATCGCAACTGCAACAGCGTACGCAGATCGGTCGATGGTGTATACTGAGCATGTGTGTGCATTGCAGTGTGCGTGGGTTAGCATGGAAATCGCAGAGTGAGTGACGGGAGGTCAGCATTTGGGGCATGTTGATGTGGGAGTGGTCGGAGAATCACAGGCGTGCATGTCTGGTTGAACACCGTTGCAAGGGCGTGCATAAATTAGGTAGTAAAAATGCACACATGGTCACACCTGTATTGGTGTTTACCTTCAGCAAAAACATTTTTTTATTATAGATATTAAACATTCCATAATAGCTCATTTTTGATAGATATTTGGAATATTTTTACTACTACCATTTACTCTGAGATCTTATTTGATAAGGTTACAATAACTAAAAGTCAGCTGTGTTGGATTTACATATAAAGCATACTTGCTACTCTCTCAGAATATCTAAAATTCGCACATTTTTTGCTGAGTTACCCCAGTCCACTGGGAGTTTAGCCCATTAACTTTGGGATTTTGCAGTGGCCGTGATGTGTCCACCTCTCCCACACTGATACTCAGGATCTGCTAGCAGGTGATTTCCCCAAAAGGAACTTTAAGAAGTACAGTAGGTAAGTAGGATTTAAGGCTGTTTTCAGCAGTTTAATTTTAACTGAATTTAAATGTAGTATCCACCTATTTCTCAGTATTTATATTTCAAAAAAGTCCCATAATTAACTCTAAATTATAAAACTGATCCAAAATAGATGAATAGTTGTTTCTTTTTTTTGGAGCTTGATATGAGCTAGCATGTTTTTACACTAGCTTAGGCAATATTATTATTATTATTATTATTATTAAACTTTATTTATAAGGCGCCACAAGTGGTCCGCAGCGCAGTATATAAAGGGTAAAACAATAAGCCAGTACATGGTAAAACAGTACAGTACAATAAAGTAGTCAAGTAATAAAAAGCACTACAAATCTCATCACAGCCACTAATGCCAGGGGTGTAATGGTAATATTCAGCATAAGCTGAAATCTGTACCTATTAGCATGTTTAGCATGAGTGCAGATAATGAGTTTGGGTTGTGTGAAGAAAAAAAACAAAGAAGTAATGGAGTCATAGGGCAGAGAGCCCAAGGAGGTGTAGAGGGTAGATGGTATGCAAGAGAAGTAGGTAATGAGAATAGGAGAAAGGAGGGCCTTGCTCATGGAGTTTACAGTCTAAGAGGGAGACAAACAGAAGACATAAGGAGTTAGCCATGGTAAGGAGATCTAAGGGCAGGAAGAAAGAGTGAGAGAATTGTAGAGTGCAGGAGAGTAAGGTAGACTCTGTGGTGATATGGATAAGTGGTGGATAGATATGCTTAAAACAATAAGGTTTATTGTTAGAGAAATTACATAATGTATCTACAGATTAATGAAATATTCAAATATTATCTATCTCTAATAATGTAGCTATTCAAATTTAGCACAATAAATCAACATCAGCAAGGGCAGATAGTGGCAATGAGGCTTGATCATGTTTTTATACATGTGTAATATTGTATTTATTCTAACAAGCTGCATGCAAATTAGAGATGTGCGTGGCCCCCTGTGTTTTGGTTTTGGTTCTAATTCATGATCGTGTTTTGGTCTTGTCAAAACCATCCTCACGTGTTTTGGTTTTAGATCTGGATTTTAAAAAAAATGTATAAAAAAATCTAAAATCATGTAATTTGGGCACGTTTTTGTTCTTATGGTATTACTAACTTCATTAACTTTAATATCCAGTCATTTCCAGTCAATTTTGACCACCTCACAGCTCACAATATTGTTCACCAATATTAGCCAAAGGCTGGCTGCCTATACTAAGCAACCGAGCAATGCCATAAACACACAGCAGTTTTAAATAATATAGCACATCTATGAAACATTGAGGCACAGCAGTGGAAGA
The DNA here is from genome assembly GCA_031769625.1 of Taudactylus pleione. Lineage (NCBI taxonomy): Eukaryota > Metazoa > Chordata > Amphibia > Anura > Myobatrachidae > Taudactylus > Taudactylus pleione. The sequence goes on along the minus strand of JAUIMM010000006.1, from coordinate 3,095,024 downwards.
CAGGATGTCAGTTTAATAAACTATACGACCCATAGAAAGAATGTTTTTATTAATCAAGAACTAGATCAGAGGCCCGTGGGCATTTCAGGGAAATAGGGGTGGAGTATGTACGGCAATGAAAGACAGGTAAACAATTGATTTTGATTGATAGATTGATTAATTGATTAAGAACATTTAATTTGAGATGTGGTTTTGTTTTGCTGCAACTGAGAAAAGGTCATAAAAGAATACAATTTATCTTGCCATCTTCATATTACTGAATAATACTAAAGTATATATGCTCCATAATTCTTCATTTTTATTTTTTGTGAGGCACCACATTATTTCTGGTTAAAAATGTGTTGCAAATTAGTAATATATTAGAGCAGTAACCAATAAAAATGTTTGTCTATGCAAAAAAGACTATCACCAATACCCCCAAAAATACAGCCTATAATAAAAAGAAAAGTGGTGTAAGATGGAATTGCAAGTCGGAGGGCAACAGGGACTAGAGCCAAGTTCTTGGAGGAAATAGGAGCCAGGCCTAAATTGAATTCCTCCTGAACATTTAGGCCTTGCTTTTTAACGGTCGAAGTGGACAAATACTCACTGAATGCCCTTTGTCTCCACAGTACATACAGAGACCTAGGGAGCATCTTCTGGATCTTTCTTCAGGTGACAATTGAGATGCACCAATTTGTATTGGTTTCTCCGGATCTGAAGCTGGAAACCAAGTGACGGAGCTGGGCAGGTCGTGGGGAGATTTTGTTTAAGATGGTATTGGCTACGTAAAGCCGGGACATTCCAACCAGAATCAGTTGCCCATCTGTGGAATTCTGAGTAATAATCTTCGGCTGTCTTCCGACCCTGCCTGAGAGAATACAATTTGCACTCAGCTAGTGCAGTTTTGTCAGGGTCATCATACAATAGGCCAATAGCAGTAAAGAAGGCATTAACCAACTGCAACGAGGCATGAGTTGAGGGCAACCCAAAGACCCAAGTCTGTGGATCCACTTGGAGAAGGGAAATAACCAGTCCTACTCATTCCGATTCTGTCCCTGAGGAGACAGGATGTAGCCTGAAATTCAACTTGCAACTTTTGCAGAAGTTGAGGAACCATTAGCGATCCCCTGAAAAACGGTTCGGCACGTTCATTTTAGGCTCTTTGAGATGGATTGGAGCAGCAGCAGGAGCCTGAACCTTTACAATGCGCAAGCTGAGCTCTTGGACCTTTTGGGTAAGCACTTGAAGTTGTGCAACAAACACCTGAGCTGGATTCTGCCCCTGTTCCATATTAGCTCCTTATGATTTTTGAGGCTGACTATAATGTTATGAATCCCAAAGACTTTCCGAGTAAGCCCCCTAGAACCTGGCCTAGCGAGGTCTTCCACCACTAACAGCCACCCATTGTTCCCTTAGAACTAGAGATGTTTACTGGTACTTAGGTGGCCACCTGGACTTCGTACTCAGGGTAGTAGCAGCTTACATGAGTGACTGATGGGATCCAGTGGTAAGGTGAGGAGTTTGGAATAGGAAGTGTCAATGAGGCAACCAGAGACTTGATGGTGTGGCTGGAGAGCCGGTGATGTGGCTTGAGTGCCAATGTGCAGAAAGGTTTGGCTGTGAGAGTTAATGGTGTGGCTGGAGAGCCAGTGATGTGGCCTAAGTGCTGATGTGTAGGAAGGTTTGGCTTTGAGAGCTGATGATGTGGCTTAGGAGCTGATGGTGCAGCTTTGAGCCAGTAGCAAAAATAAGTGAGTTGATGGTGCGGCTTTGAGAGCCGATGGAGAAACAAAGGTGCCAATGGTGCATCTTTGAGCTGGTAGGAGGAGTGGGTGAATTTGAGATGTGATTTTGTGAGCTGATGGTGTGGCTAGGGAGCTGGTATACAAATTGCTGTACTTGCGATGTGACTTTGATCGTCAAAGGTATGTTTTGGGAACCAATACACAAGTTGGTGTACTTGAGATGCGGCTTTGAGAGCTGATGGTGTGGCTTGGGAGCAGGTACTTAAGATGCATGTTTGAGAGCCTATGCTGTGGCTTGGGAGCTGGTACACAAGTTGGTGTACTTGCGATGCGGCTTTTAGAGCTGTTGGTGTGGCTATGGAGCCGGTACACAAGTTGGTGTACTTGAAATGTGGCTTTGAGAGCCAATGGTATAGCTTGAGAGCCGGTACACAAGTTGGTGTACTTGCAATGCAGCTTTGAGAGCCGATAGTGTGGCTTGAGAGCCAGTACACAAATTGGTGTACTTGCGATGTGGTGCGGCTTGAGAGCTGGTATACAAGTTGATGTACTTGCGATGCAGCTTTGAGAGCTGACATTGGCTGGTGAGCCAGTGGCAGCATGGAAGCTGCTGGTGTGGCTGGGAAGCCAATGTAGTAGCTGCAGAGCCGGGGGCAGCACAGAAGCTGCTGGTGTGGCTGGAGAGCTGGAGGCAGCACGGAAGCTGCTGGTGTGGCTGGGAAGCCGATAACCAGTGGCTAGACAATACCACTGGAGAACCAGGACACAACAGTGCAAGCAAGCACAGAATGCTGACCATGCAGCAGAACTGAGAGAACCAAAAGGAACGCTATAGTGGGCGATGCGGCAAAAGTCCAGTGTGAACAAATAGGGGAAGGAACCAATTACGCCGTGCTGTGGAAAACACATGACCTCCTGTGACATGCAGATCGCCTGGCAACTGACAGAGCAGGAACAACAGCATCATGAGAAGGTAAACTGCTAGAGGGAGATTAGTCATGCCCGTGACTTGTAACACTAGGTCAATATACTGTAGATATTATTTTAATAATCTTTTGATACCCAGTTTGATGCACATTACATAGTTCATCAATTGGACTGGAAGACAGTTTCAACATAGAAAGCATTTTTTTTAATTAGGGTAATCAGGCTATGAACTTCCTGTCTAATAAAACGTTCATTAACAGGATTTACAAAGAAGTTGGGAGCCTTTCTTACAAGAAATTATTTCAGAGATGGACACTAATGTGATCGCAACTATGATTTTGTACGCAACACAGCTGCGACAATATGCTAATGGTTCCAAAGATCACCCGAGCATAAGGACACCCACTGCTGCTTTTGTACATGCGCACGACAACGCTTTTATTGTGGAAATATCGGTAACATCAAGCGGCCATTTTGCCTTTGCAGCAGGTCTTACCGGCCACAGACTTGGCAACTCTCCTGACACGCAGAGGGCTCTCATGCTCTAAGGAGATTGCGAGGGCTAATATATGCACACACATGTAATGGCATTTAAATGCTCAGACATGCTTGTGTAATTCTGACCACCCCCCTGTTACCACCCCCAAACACTGTCAACCTGTCACTCACTTTATGTTGGATTCCTATGTGCGTCTGTAATCGCAGTGTGATTGCTGTGCATGCGCAGTGCAGCCAGGGCCGGATTAAGGGCCACATGGGCCTGGAGCTGAAAATGTTCAAGGGCCTATTATAAGAAGCAGGGTAGCTGTGACCAATGCTCTGTGGGTGTGGCCAGAGCCAAATAGATGTGTACAGCCCCGCTGTCTCCTAAATACAGAAAAAAATCATAATTTTATGAGTAACCCAGAAATAATTGTTTAATGCTTGATGAATGATAATGAATGATTTATGGCAACTGTGTGGCCAGCTAGGCAGCTGGCCATCATCATCCTGCCATGATGATGGGCCTATTTTTATATGGAGGTCTGGAGCTGGAGCTCCATCTGCCCCATTGTTAATCTGGCCCTGAGTGCAGTTTATACACATGCGCGATGGCGAACAATCGCTCGATCTGTGCAAATATGGGCATTGCGCACATTTCTGAATCAGGCTCTAAGGCTGGGTACACACTAGAATATATCTTCACGATTTGTCCTTTCCAGGCAAATTGGAACGACAAATCATCAAGAATGTTCAGTGTGTACCGACAAATGCGCACTCCCGCGGGTCGTTTACAATATCTTCTGGTTGGCCGTGCTGCAAGTCATCAGATGATATTGTGTACAATGCCATGCTGCTAAATGTAGCATGTCATTGTACTTCACACCGTATTACCACTGCATCGTGCAGTGTGTACACACGGTGCAATATGTTGGCATACGGAATGGCCGGGAACACATCATTCTGATGATGTTGAACTTAGTATTTATGAAAGGTAGAACTTGGTTGCCAATTATACTAAGGAGCATATTTGTTTGATTATAAAGACTTGGTCCCAATAATTAAATGGTTTTAATATATTGTCCTGATCGTCTACATTTTTCTGAAGCCTCCACCGGTTTCTTTGTACTCTTCTTTAGGTTATTACTACTGGTCTGATCAATCAAGCATTCTTCAACTTATCCCTTCTCTGTGTGCATCAGAGTGCCTGCAGAGGGGCAAGCATGCAGGTAATAATTATATAAGGAACAGCAAAGCAGGACAATTTAAGGTTTTGGAAAGGACTTGTTTAGACCCCTGTAAGGGTAAATAATAAGTAGGCAACACTCAGGAGTACCGTTAACTGAATTCCACCCAATTATATTTTAAATTATATGAAGAGTTCTTCTTTAAAGTCAATAATTACTTTTGTACAGCCATTTATTAATTTATTTCCTAAATATCCACATAAACAACAATTAATACTCCATAGGAAATTGATGATGTAATTAATTTTCTAAACCATGTTTTTCTGCTGAGAAAATGTATCCAGAGTAATATCATAAAAGTAACCAAACATGTTATAAAAGTTTTTGCATTAACCACGACAACTATTTTAAAGGCACCATCAGTTAAAACAGTTTTATCTGAATGCTAGAAATAGGGTTATTATATTATGTATTATTTTTTAAGCGTTTAGCTTCGAGCTGTTTTCCACATTGATGTGGATCATTATTTTATTTCAAAGCTTGGCAGTACTAGAGGAAGCATGAAGGTATAAGGTAATGAAGCTAAAAGTGGCTAAACAGCATTCACTGCTTCAGTAACTGCAAAAGCTCCACTCTCTCTGCCAAAGTTGCAACAAAACACATAAAAGGTTATCACTTAATATGCTGCATTCAGCTGTTGTACTAAGAGTTATTTTCTGAATATTCTCCTTTACACACACATGCATGATTAACAGAATAGTAAAAGAACCAAAAGTTACCATGATTATTAGTTGAATATGTTCATCTATACAATCCATACAAACAGTAATAACTGTATCCTCTCCCTAGTTTTACTAGCCACAAACATTAACTGTCCAGGTAGGGACATTTTATATTTACTGTTGACATTATGCCTTAAGTTTCTTAAAAGAATAGATATTCTATAGACTGTATGCGATAATTTTACAGTAAAATAAACTGTAACATTTAATAGACGTCTGTTGGCTTTTTTCTCCAAATTCCGCTATTGCTGTACAATCAATACTGAAGCAATTTTCAGAAACTCATTGAGCCACACAACCTGAGAACTTGCACAACATGCTATTTGAATTGAATTAGTCCCATATGATTTATTGCATTTGTGTTCAACATTCTGTAAACATATTATCAACTGTACCTACTGTATTTGACAAAATAAGTTACATTCTCAGAAAATGGCACAAAGATACTGTATATTTCTTTTTTATGCAAAAGTTATACTGTTCTTTGAAAAACAATTAGAAATATGACTTTTATAGCTAGATACAAGATAAGAAGAACGTTGCTTGTACACTGTAGTGACAGTTTTAATGATATACACTATACAGCATACAGTATGTTATTTGAAACTTTATGCTAGTTAAATTGGCTGCCATCAAACTTCTCGTAGCACTTTTATAATTTTTACACAGTAATTATTGCTTACCAGTTTATGTCTGTCTCATGGATGTCACTTTATTAGAGATAAGAATTTTTCATAATTGTACTGCGGAATAACTGCTTCATTCCACATTTGGCTGCAGAGTTTCAGTCATTCTCCAGCGGAATTTGAGTGGAATTTCACCTATCAATTTTGCTACATTCTGAATTCACCTATGTTTGTGTTGCCTGACTACTCATGTATTATACCTCAATCAGAGCAGGATAAATTGGCACCCTCATAGTACCATATGTATTTCTAAACTGCAGTTTGCATAACAAATGCAAAATGCTATTTTGATGAAAGGAGTTTCAATTTATGAGGAATTGTTTAGTTTTTAGGGATTGAATGCTGGCTAAAACATTTTAATCATTAAAAACAATGTGGGGGGGTTGCCAATTCTGGAAAAGACCAAATTTCACAAATCACAATGTGTCAATTTAAATAGCCATTTTTTATTATTCGCGCACACAAGTGAAATTTCTATTGATTCTTTTCAGGACACATAGAGGGCCAAATGTAATAGGGTTAAAGTTCAGAAAATGTGAGTTTAGCAGTAATCTCTCACACTTTTTAAATTCGGCCAATGTAATAGAATCCGAGAACATGCAAACTCGCATGTTTATAGATGCAAAAAACTCTCACGATTTATACTCTCATTTGGATGTTTTCCCATTTTGAAGATAAAACTCGACCAATGTGAGATTTACTGCTAAACTCTCACATTTTCTAAACTCTCACCCTATTACATTTGGCCCAGGGTGTTCTTTGAAAGTAGATTATATTTTTATTTTATTAGTATATAGGACAAATGTACTTGAATATGAAGTAAATATACTTTTCCTAAAATGTAAACAATTAGTTCTCTCGGTTATAAGGACACCAAATATGTGCATTTTATATAGAATTTGGTATAATTATAGGGCTCAAGTGTATATTTTAGTTACATACTGAAACAAACACAATTCTAGTTTGGGACACAGGTGATATGGGACCATGATTAGGAAGTCCATTTAATAGGTGGCTTGTTTAACAGGAATGGGTATGCGGCCGGCGGTTCGATTCCCGTCAGCGGGAGCAGCCCGACAGGAGCAGAGTTAGAAGCATCGGAAGCCCGACAGCGCTGGAAATCCCGATCGTGGATAGGTAAGTATAGACTAACCTAACCCCCCTAACCCTAACCGTCCCAAGTGCCAAACCCTAATCCCCCTTCTAAGTGCCTAACCCTAACCACCCCCTTCCCCGCTGCCTAAACCTAAGTCCCCCGGGGGGGTGCCTAACCCTAAGTCCCCCAGGGGATGCCTAACCCTCTCTCCCCCTAGCCTAACCCTAACCCTCCCGGGTGGGTGCCTAACCCTAAGTCCCCCCCGGGAGCCCTAAACCTAATCCTCCCCCCCCCGCGGCTGTCCACTCGCGGCGCCCGGCATCACTACGATCGTGATGCCGGGCACCGGTCTCCCGGCGTCGGGGAAATGCGGGCGTCTACATCTAGACGCCCGGCATTTCACCCATGCCGGGATAAGACAGTCGGGAAGCCGGCTGCCGGTATTTAGGCAGTCGGCTTCCCGATTGCTTCCCGTTTAATATGGGGGAGTTAGCAGTCTATGTTTCATGGGAAAGGAATTATAGAATTCATTATTTTTTTTACTAATGTATACACTTTTTTATATATTTTGTATTGTGTTTGTTTGCATTTGTGAAGATCCATCAGTGAGGAAAGGTTATGCCATGAGCACTGGCATTATTACGTCTAGTGTAATTTTTGTACTTTTAATACACTGTTAATGGGGCCCCACAACACAGAGTTTCTTGGTGTAGCTACAATCACTAGTAGCAGTATATATATATTATATATACATCAGGATAGAAACATAAAGCCTCCAGGCTGACATTAATGTACTGTGACCAGTTGGGAGCAGGTTTATGTCATTACATACAAATTGGAATACTTTAAGTAACAAAACTAGCAATAATTAGATTCATATACAGCCCTGAAAATGGATGAGCACTTTTCACAGCACTTTTCAAAAGCTTCATATAACAATGTATAATATCATCTCCTCAAACAATATAAAGCACCCACCAAAGATGCATTGACCGTCTTTATTAACAGTACCTTAAATCATACTGTTATTAATTTTGTTTGTTTATTTTGACAAAACCTGGTCTGTTCTGCATTAACACATACAGTAGCTTGAACAAATACTTTCACATGTTAGCCTAGGAGAACACCAAGCTTCCTTATAATGTAACATTATCCCATACTACCAACAACAACCTCATAAACTGTATGTAGTTGGTAAGAATCTGCTTAAGTTTTATGCTTTATCTATATATTTTTCTACAAATTCTGTAGCCTACAAATGACACAAATAGGATATTAAGGGTAAAATGTACTAAGCGGCTGGTTCTAAACCCCTGCGGTTTGATGGCGGTTTGGCGGTGATTTTTCTATCCGCAGATTTACTAAGGCCAAAACTGCTGCAAAACCGCCATCAAAACAAATTTTAAAATAGAATAGAACAGGGCTGTCATTTATAAACCGCCACCAAACCCCTGGGGTTTAGAACCCGCTGTCAAACCGCCACCAAACTGCCGGGGTTTAGAACCCGCCACTTACTAAATTTTAAGTATTAAAGAAAATAATTGCTTTTTATGTTGTTTGATTTTTCAAATCTGCTTTCTAAAAGTCAGTTCCTATAGGTCATTTGTGAACATTTCTAGCTACAATCAGTACAAGACATATTTTCACAATTATTTAATATCATCATCCAAGTACAATGTTGTATAATGTCTATGTAATGAACATATCATTTATTGTTCTAGTGAATATTATCGCAAACTATTTACTCAAAAATAGTTTTTGCTGTGTGTCTTGAAATATCTCTGTAGAATCAACCTTGAAGATTCACAGAATAAAATCTCTTTATGGAATTCGGTTACATTGCTTTATCTAACACTACTGACACTAGCTCCTCTTTATTGGGCAGTGCTATGTGGAGACTTCCAGAGCAAAGCTTATATATAATACTGTATACATAATATTAATATTTTAGTCAATGCCCAAGTTAGAGTCCCTCATCCTCCCACACCTGTTGCATTCTCGCCTTGACCGGAGTTACACCAAGCAATACAAGTTTCTACAAATTGTTACTACAAATATGTAAACAACTAATAAAATCTGATTGTTTAAAATGATATAATTGGGTTATATGCTCGACTGTTATTACTTTTTTATAATGCACCACAGAAATGTGCAGCGCTGTAGAGTGGGGAAGTAAGAGCATTTTACAAAGATGTAGGAGACCAAATTGAAAAATACTTGACATAAAAGAAGCTTAATAATGTACATAAGATGTAAGCGACAAGGTATATAACAAGTTTCATAAAGAACATGTAGGAGGCAAGGTACAATGACGCACAAGTAAATTCAACACAGATGGTTACCTAATCTAGTTCACAACCACTGTAAATGTAAACCAATAACATATAAAAATAACTTTTCTATTGATTTAGAACGTCATCTTTTCCAGTGATTCTGTTCTCTACATTATTCTGCTAAAAGCTTGTTTAAAAACACATTAAAAAGAAACGCAATACTAGTAGAAGCATATTGTTGTTTTTGTTGTTCCATTTGGTAAGCCCACATACTATATGATATTCAGCGAAAGGCATGCTTAAGGAATTTCAGGGTTCTTACCTCCATCATAAAATCCAGATTGTATTTGCAGGACCCTGGGCAGAGTTTTGGGATCCAGGGACTGAATATATTTTTGGAGTGTGGTTGTCATCATCCAAGATGAGACATGCAGTCAGCTACAAGTATAGACCAGTGATGCTGTGCACAGCATCCAGCTAAAAAGATAGTGCTTGGTTCTCAGAGTTGCAGACAGACAGGAAGAGGCTTCAGATGTATATATGTCACAGGCTCATCTTCAGTTCCTGTTCTTACCTGCCTCACAAGAAAGGGCTTTGTTCAGCTAACTGAACACAGTTGCAGTCACTTGCAGAATGTTTTTTATATATATCTGAGTCAAAATTCTTTGTGACCTTTGTAACCTAAATTGTAAGTAAAATATAACGTAACAAGTGCATTATATAGAATTTGGTTAAGACTCCAACTGCCACCTGTCAAGTAATAGAAACACCTTTCCAACAGTGCAAAATTCATTTTTTTAAAGAACATTAGAACTAAATGAATACATATTTACATATTTAGTTGGAATTAACTGACATGTACACCTGAGGCTGCAGTTACCAGCAGTCCACAATTTATAATTTCAGCTCCTAACTATCATTTTTCAAACGCAACATGTAACATGACAGAAGCTGATTGGTTGGTACTTTATCTCTCTCCACGACTTAGTACATATCCCCCAGGTCTTTAAATATCTGTCTTTGGAATTTCCTTGGAGAAAACAAGGGGATGTGATTCGCCACACCGGACAGGTGTTAAGCTTTATTGTGAACATAATTTGGCCCCATTATAATATTAGTTAATATCTGGAATCGTGTAACGGTCACGAGGGTGCTATCATTAACAGCTTTGTTAGTCATACAGGTAGAAGACAAAAGTTGCTGTTATGATGCACAAAGCATAAGCAAATAAATAAAATGTAACTTTTATGAAATAAAATTAAAATGTTAGTTGGAACAACGCAGGTAAAATATTCAATATTTAATGTGTCAGTATTAGGGATGTTAGAGACCCACCTTTATAAGGTTCAACGTGACGTGGTAGGTGGGCAAACATCTTCGGCCAAACATGTACTAAGAAACTTTACTCAAAACCATGTTAGTTGTTGGAGTTTATTATAAATAATTTGATCATTAGAATTATTACACCTGCATCTCCTCCCTTTTTCTGCATATACATAAACTATAGAACAAGAATTTGTTTGAAAAGAAGAAAAAAATGTGGTTGTTAAAATAAGAATATGCACTGGGTGTACCTCCATCTATATTATATTCAATTACTGTAGTTGTAGTGAGCAGAAAATATACAGTATATACCTGTGTATTCCTTTTATAAATATGTACATTACAGATACAAATACATATTTGGATACCCTAACTCACATTATTCTTACCCCTATAACAGAGGTTCCCAAACTCTGCCACTGCATTCCACATTTTAAGGCTATCCATGCTTGAGCACAGGTGACTTAATTAGTACCTCAGTCAATATTGTTTAACCATCTGGACGCAAGCATGGATATCCTTAAAACCTGGGTTGCAATGGCAGATTGATAACAAGCATTAATTACTAATATTTTGCAATAAAAAATACTGCATCTTTGGTTTGGAGGAAATTGATGGTTACAACTTGGAGATGTGCAGGTCCAGAATTCCCAACCAGGTCAAGGTTCAGATTAATTTTTCTGTCCCGGTTCGAACAAAGTCCTGGTTCGGATCTGTTGCTGGTTCGGAACTCGGTTTTAAAAAAACAAACTTATGGTTTTGATTTGGACATTTTAGCTGTTTTTATCGATTTTTATCCGAATCCAAAACCAAAACAATTTAGGGTGGTTTTGCAAAAGCAAAACACGAGAATGAATCCGGATCCAAAACCAAAACACAGGGGTCAGCGCCAGGGGCGTATCTATAATGGGTGCACGGTGTGCATTGCACACTGGCCCCTGGGTCCAGGGGGGCCCTGCACCGCACACCCTGCACCCATAGTATTACTTACCTCTCCGGAGTCCCATGTCGGCGCGGGGGTCCGCTGCTGCAAGAATAACTGGAAAATGGAGCCGCGACCACTTTCCCATAGTTTGCGCATGAGCAGTACAGGGAAAATGGCCACCACGGCCATTTTCCCAGTGACCTGTGCATACTCTATAGACTCTGGGCGCACTCTAGTGCCCAGAGTGTATAACTCCAGCGCTGGCCATGCACAGCTCAGTGCGCTGCCGGCCGCTGGACAGAGATGAGGGGGCCCGTGTCGGAAACTGCACATGGGCCCCCTCCTCTCTAGAAACGCCCCTGGTCAGCGCATATCTCCACATCACCAGAGATGCAAGTCCAGCTTAGTTGGCAGTCAGGTTATCAACCTAGGGCCTGATTCAGACCCGCTCGCGAGCGCATAGCAATTGCAAGCGGGTTGATGGAGGGGTACTGCGCACGCGTACCGCACGCATGCGCAAGCCCCGGAGCATGGGAGAAATTATCTCGGTCCGGGACTCACTACAAAAGGGGTGGCTGTCGATGTTGTTGTAGGCGGGGCAGGGGGTGGCTATACAAACGGAGGCATTCCCGAAGGAACGCCTGCCGTTTGTGGGAGACACCACTGACATCACCAGTGATGTCAGTGGAGAGCTTCCTGCTCTGTTAGAGCAGGAAGCTCTCTGGGGCTTGCGACGGGCAAGACCCTACCACAAGGGTCTCATCGCAAGCCCCGATGGTCGCGACCATTACCTGGCCACCCGCAAAAGCTGTGGGTGGTCACCCACAGCTTAGCGAGCGGCTAGGAGGCCGCAATAAAAAAAAAAACACCCTGATTCAGAGCGAGCACTCTTAAAGAGCGTCCGGCTCTGAATCAGGCCCCTAGGCCACATCTTTTGGTGTGAAATATAGTCACTATTTTATTTTTGCAGATTTTTCCTCCTTTTGACTTGTTGTGTTATTACCAAGATATTGCAAAGCATCATTACTGCCATAAAATAAATTACAAGCTGAGTCTCTGCTCCGGGGAGTTTCTGTTATTGTTAGATCTATAGAGCTTCATGATATGAAGATCTCCATTTATTATCATGTCAATGGTGAGGCTAGCCTTTCTACAATATTTGTTGTTTATTTTGTAACATTATAGGTAAAATGTATCAATTATTGCAAATAAATTGCAAACATATCCCCTGCATACTGGCAGTTTTGATTGCTGTTATGCAGGATTACTTTCTTGTCGGGACAGCTCTGCCAATAATGAGCTGTCCAGGTGATACATAGACATGTGGGTTTATGACCTGGGGTATAAATGCACATGCACAGCCATCGACCTACTCATGCATCTGATGGCATCAGAGCCGTAACTAAACTATTTGGTGCCCTGTGCCAGAGAGAGCATTGGCTCCCCCCTCCCACTTTTTAAATAGGGTCACAAAATAATGCACCTGAAAAAGGGCCATGGCCTCATGGGGAAGGGCCTAGGAAGAGATAGATGTACTCCTGGGGCAGCCAGGAGATGCTGGGGATAAAAGAAAAGGAAGCTACAAGTAAGAATGATAATAAACAGGAAAAGTGACAGGCCAAAACAGCGCCCCCTGCCTTGCGTTGCCCTGTGCCAATGCACTGGTCGCACTACCCTAGTTACGGCCCTGGATGGCATTATCTAGCAGGCACTTTCTAGAGCTTGCTGTATGTGGGACCATTGCAACCCATAGAATCCTTTGAGAACTGCTGTGTCACAAAACCACACCAGATAACTCCAATATAGACTGCAGGCCTTTATAATACATATGAGGATCCATATTTATTGCGTAAACCTCCAAAATTCACCTCATCTTTATATTTGATGCATCCCACCACACATGAGATTTTGGAGTGTGACCCACCAGAGGGACATGGTGAGAACTTTGGTGGGACTCAAATGTTTAAAATATGATTCCTGTTTATGTGAGATTATGTTTCCAAATGAACAATTAGAGCCTAATTGGACTGTTTACTGGTCTAAGTCAGAGTGGAATCAGATCATGTCCCAATTCAAGTGTTCCTAAATTCCAAGATATATGCCATATAACAGGGACTGAGGGCTCGATCCAGACCTGGTCATTAGGAAGCGTTTGCTCGTAGCTTGCCAATTTTCGCAATCTGTGCAGGCATATGCATCGCATTGCGCGTGCGCAAAATTGTCCGAGCGATCGGGAAGCGTACGCTCGCCAAGCATAGACAGGCCAGCTGAATGAGTGACAGGACAAGCCGTTTGTGCGTGGTAACAGGGGCAGGCCACTAGAAATGGGGGAGTGTAGTGCGAACTCAGGCGTGCTTGAGCGTCTCAACGCCATTGCAGAGGCGTGCATAATTTAGACAGAGCATAATAGTTCACGTCACCTAGTTGTATTTTACACTGAAGTGCTTGCAGTGCTTGCGGTAGGGTAAAGTCAACCTCAAGTGCTACGTTAGTATACGATGGTACCCGATATACCAATGGTTGCATACACTTCCTGGAGATGACGTGCGCAAGTGGGTGTCTTAAGACAGGCTGGTGATCATCTACATACACAAAGCGACATAGTGGGCATGCTTATGCCTTGCCGTTCGATCGCCTGCCGTGCCGTCGCTTAGTCGAATTTGCATACATTGGGAGTGACATAGTGGGCATGCTTATGCCTTGCCGTTCGATCACCTGCCGTGCTCTCGAATTTGCATACGTTGGGAGCAAGCATACACATCTAGAGAGCGGGTCTGAATGAGCTCCTGAGATCAGTACCAACACAGAGGTCAATTTATAGGTTCTGAAGTTTGAGTTCAGATAAAGATGCTGCTGAACTGACCTGCAAGTGGAACAATTGTTTAAAGTCTTTGGCGCACACTGGGTTGCCTATGATACTGGATTGCCTTTACCACAGGAGCAAATGCTACTGAGACAAGAGTGAATTGGAGACAGTGAGAAACCTAACGTGGAGTCTGAAGTGTATAAGAAGCTGAGCATGAGAAAGAGTAGATGTCCACCATAAGAGACTGTCAGCTCTTAAGTCAGGTGATGTACCTTCAACCTGTGAGATGCCAGGTGTATACTATTATAGTGTTGTGATGAGACCGTGTCCATTGAGATGTGAAGTAATTTTATTATATTTGATTTTTACAGGGGGATTTACACACACACACATATATATTGTATGTCACGTTCGGGCTATGGTGGTGCTCCATAGAGGGATTGGAAGATGTGGACCCAGGTTGGGAAAGGAATCAGAGATGAAGGGCCTGGATATATGCCTTCTTCATCCAGAAGTACCAGATGTTGGCTAGACCTGTCCAAAGGCGTGGAGTCTAACTTACTGGGAGGTGTTCACCAGTAACCCCTCCAAGCAGGATTTGGGTTTAAGATGCACCCAGCAGGCAGAACACTATCACAGGGAAAACACAGGAGAGTAATACTCGAAGTATTGCACGTGGGTTACGTACTGAGTACACACCCTTTTGATCCAGATGCAGAACTGGCACAGGAGAATGGCACTAGGAGATTGTACTTGGATGATGTGCTGAGTACACATACTGTGGCTCCAGATGCAGAACTGACACAGGAGGTTGACACTATGAGATTGTACTTGGTTGAAATACTAAGGGCCTGATTCAGAGCCAGACGCTCTGACCAGAGTGCTCGCTCTGAATCAGGGCTGGCTTAGCTTAAATTGGAGCGGCATCCTGGCCGCTCGCATAGCTGTGGGTGACGAAGACCATCGCGACCATCGGGCTTGCGACGAGACCCTGCGGTAGGGTCTCGCTGCTGCAAGCCCAGGAGTGCTTTTAGCTCTATCAGAGCCAAAAACACTCCCACTGACGTCACTAGAGATGTCAGTGGGGCCGGACCCAGATGGTAGGCGTTCCCATGGGAACGCCTCCGTCTGGGCAGCCACGTCCCCGGCACGCCCACCAAAGGGGGCGTGCTGTTACTCACCATCGACAGCACGCCCCCTTTGGTACGAGACCCCGAGGTGCCTCCATCGTGCGCATGCGCATTTGGGTAACATCGACCCGCTTGCGAGCGTACAGCGCTCACGAGCAGGTCTGAATGAGACCCTAAGTATACTCACTGTGGCTCGAGAAGCAGAACTGGCACAGGAGGATGACACTAGGAGTTTGCACTCGGATGAAACAAAAGTGGGAAATGGAAGAATACTATCGCAGGAAAAGCACAGGAGAGTGATACTGGAAGTTTTGCACTTGGGTGACATACTGAGTACACACCCAGTTGATCCAGACACAGGGGTTGCACAGGAGAATGGCACTAGGAGATTGTACTTGCATGGTGTACTAAGTACACACACTGTGATTCCAGACACAGTACTGGCACATGAGGATGACATTAGGAGATTGTACTTGGTTGACATACTAAGGGCCTGATTCAGAGCCAGACGCTCTGACCAGAGTGCTCGCTCTGAATCAGGGCCGGCTTAGCTTAAAATGGAACTGGAATAGGAGGATGACACTTTGAAGACAGTACTCGGTTGCCATATTGAGTTCACACACACACCGTGGGTAAATTGCTAGAAGAAAGGAGTTTCGAACCTGGAATGCTGCAACAACAAGTATTCACTGGAAGTAACAATGTTTCATAGGCAACTTCCTGTTGTCCAGAGCCCGGAGGATAGTGTCAGCTGGCAGCAACCAATGCTACCTTGGGTAAAGAGCTAATCAGGTAATGTAGACTGTCATGGATGTGTCCATGATGGTAACCGCAGGAACCAAATCATGCAGTAAGCACATGGATGTCCTAGCAGACCCAAGGTATAATCCTCAGCATGTCACTCGCCACCGCACCTGGCGTCTGACTGCTCAAGAGGTCAGGGGAAGTCGGCGCTGAGATGGGTAATGGCCGATCCTAGGCTGCAACCTGACACCCACAAGGCAACTTTTTATGAAAAGCTCGAACAAGCTGTGGAGCATGGACATCAGACGCCTTGATCCATGCTCATTCTTCAGGTCCACAACCCTTTCAATAAATGAGATACCGAAGATGATTCATATGGCGTCAAGAGTCAAGGATCTTCTCAATTTCAAATTTGACTCCCAACTGAGTATGAACTTGAGGTGTCTTGGGTGGAGAACATTGGAATTGGTCATAGAAGAGAAACATGAAATGTATTAGAAATCTTCAAATGAGGAGGTAGCTACAGTTTTGTACACCACTGGATTGATGATTTTAAGAATACGATATGGACGAATGAAACGTGGAGGAAATTTTATGCTTGGAACCTTCAGCTGAATGTTTTCAGTTGACAGCCATACCCTATCTAGCGCACGCGGATGTCTTCCATATAATGCAAAAACGGAGTAGAATTTGAAGAGGAGTGGTGTGACTGAACGGCCTCAGCCTTCACTTCTGATCAAATATTGGGTTTGATCCCTACTGGGTCTTGGGGTATCAGAGATTCCTGCTTACCATCAGTAACTGCCTGTTACTGACTCCATCCACTGCGCCGTGGGCATATAAAACTGCTGCCACCACCAAACTAACATTGGCTTTTGGAAACGCTTCTTATATACACTCAGGCTCCTACCGCCGGCACCTGGAACTGGTTCTGCTGTGTATGCATCTACTAGCTGTGGCCACACCTCCTTATTGGTGTCAGCTGATTCCTCCTGATCCCTCGCAGTGGACCAGGCTCTACACGGTAGCTGGCTGAGGGCTTGACCTTTAGAGATGCTTGGCTCAATTCAGAACAGCCGGAGAATGGAATAGCGTTTTGCGCAAATCTGTTGGTCGCAGGATGCAAATGCAGTCATAAGGCAAATTATTGCTCAATGGTCTTTAAAAATACCCTTCCCCTTAGCTTCAAGGGGGTACAGCTTACAGAGATCTTACAGCAGTCTTGATCTTCAAAAGATATACAAAGATGTATATTTTTACCAGGAACACAGCCTTCTTTTATGCCACTCCAATACACATTACCACAGGGGGTAAGTCTGTCCTGTCTTTTCCAACCAATCACCTTAAGGGCATGTGCTGTGCATGTGCTGGCCACATGCACGTTTAACATTGTCCACTATGGACAGTGGGGAGTGGTCACTCCCTGTGCCTGAGCCCACCCGCAGAGCTTGGCACTCTCTCGGCTCTGTCCCATCTGCAAGGTACAAAGTTTTTCTGCATGAATCTGAGCTCCAGAGGTGGGCAAGCAGAGTCCCTCAGCAGGGTTTCCTAGCCACAGAGGGGAAACCCTTTGGGAGCTCCCTGAAAAATATTATCTGGCTGCATTAGCCAGCTTCCTATGCACCTCCTCATACCACTCTCAGACATGAGGCTGTATAGGAGGACATTTCATTTCCCTGGAAGTGGCTGGAGGATCCAGCAGCCCACTGAGGACTCTCAATCCCCTGGGGCCCCAAGGGAACAAAGGTAAGTGCACTTTAAATTACACATTTCAAATACATACAAGCACATTGGAAATACATTACCTGATAAAATATATAGACACTCAGCCTGTGCCCTGCACCATGCTGTTACACACTGCAGCACTGCAGCCCGGGACCTGCTGTCCTGGCTCAGTGCTGTGCTTACCATTTTAAATACATTTATATATTTAACAGTGTTCCAGTGTTATATTTTGTGCCCAGCACTCAGCGCTGAGCTGTTAACCATTTTACCACTGGTGGTACCGGGAGCTACTCTCCCAGTCCCCAGTGCACTTGTACCAGCCAGGCTCCCTTCCCTGCAGCCTGGGTAGTGGGCTGTGATTGTCCTAGGGCTGGCTGCACTGGGAGATACTCTCCCGGTCCCCCTACTCTGCAGCACATGCAGTGCCCGTCACTCAGTGCTGGCCCCCCTTACTGCCTGCTACCCTTTTGCCACTCTGGGGTATAGGGAGCTGGCACTCCTGACCACCATCATGTGGCTCTGTGCACATTCTCAGTGCTGGAAGTACAGGGAGCTGGCCCTCCCTGTCCCCAAGCAGCGGCTACTTTGTCCTGCCGACTGGGACAAGCATCCCGGCTACAGCATCTCCCTGCCACCCTGTAGTGCTGGGGCCCACATACTGCCCTGCAACCCTGAGACTATGTCCTAGCTGCAGTGGCTGATTGTACACCCCCCCAGTGCAGCACATTGGTGGTTAAACAGCAGCCTCGCTTTGTAGCTGGGGCACCAGGAGCACCAGCATGGAGCACCAAGCAGCTCATTACACCCAACCTCCCAGGGGTAAACATGCCCCATTGCTGTGGCCGCCGGAGCGGGTCCAGGCCGCGGCACACAAAACATTAAGGTACATTTTTTCCACACCTGGCTGCATGTCTGCAGGTGATAGGTGGAAGAGGCACATAAAGTCCTCCAGAATTTGGCCACAAATTGCACCCATCAATCCGACACTACCTCTTTGGGTATTCCATAAAGACAGAAGATGTCACAAATAAACATTTTGGCCAACTGTGGAGCTGAAGGAAGTCCAACCAAGGGAGTGAAATTAGCCATTTTTGAGAATCTACTACTACCCAGATAGTATTGTTTCCCTTAGAGCAGGTGTTCCCAACCATGGTCCTCATGGCACACTAACAGTCCAGGTTTTAGGGATAGCCATACTTGAGCACAGGCTTCTTAATTAGTACCTCAGTTATTTTGATTTAACCATCTGTGCACAATCATGGATATCACTAAAACCAGGACTGCTAGTGTGCCTTGAGGACTGAGGTTGGGAATCACTGCCTTAGAGGGTGGTAACTCAGAAATAAAATCCATTGACAGATGAGTCCAAGGAGAATCAGGAATAAGCAGAGGATGCAAAGGGCCAATAACTTTGTTGCGTGTGGATTTATGCTGGGCACACTTGGCACAGGAAATAATAACATTTTGGATGTCTTCCTTTATAGTGGGCCACCAGTAGGAGCGCTGTAAAACTAAAATGTTTTGAGGATGCCTGAGTGGCCATCAAACAAGAAGCCATGAGCCCAAGTTAATAAGTTCCATGAGGTGGAATCTTTCTGGGGATAAGGTCGATGCTGCAGTTCAAAGTGCGTTTGGGAAGGAATTTATCCACAGCTTGTTCACAAAAAATGTCAGGGAAATATTGATATGGTTTAGGCAAACGAGAATCTGGTTTAGAAGTTAATTATTCAGACAAAGGTAGCTTCAGGAAAGATTCAGTAGATACTTGTTGGGTTTGTACTGGAACAACACGAGGAAGACACTGATGAAAACTATTGGAGCCCCATGCCAGTACATGCATGGTGGACCAGTTCAGTGTGGGGTTGTGTGTTTTAAGCCAAAGCAGACCTAAGACTAGAGCATAAGAAGTTTTAGGTAGAACTAAAAATCCTATCTCCTCTTGATGTAGGCATCTAACCCGAAGTAAAAAGGGTAGAGTAACTGAAGATATATTCTCTCCAAGGATAACATTGCCATCTACTCCAGAAAGAGCCATCTTACTTGGATGAGGAAGTACCAAGATTCCTAGTTCATATATAAGTGATTCAGAAAAAAAAATTCAGGCGGCTCCTGAATCCACCAAGGCTTAATATTTTTGGTTCGAGGTTTGTAACGAATGGACACCGATGGAAAACTATCCAATGAATGGGAAGGCTTAGTTAACACCTCCAACTGGACCCTCCCAAAACCAGTTAGGGTCTCTCATTTCTCATGAGGAAAGGACAAACTTTAAGAATATGATCAGAGGCCGCACAGTAGAGGCAAAGCTTGTTCTGGAATCGGCGGGTCCTCTCAGCCCAAAGTTAAACAAGATCTGTTGATCTGCATAGGTTCCTCTTTAATTGGTGCATGAGAAAAAGAACGTGCAGTTTGCAAAAACCAATCCTTGAAATGATCTTCATGTCCTTTACTAGCCTGCCATTCTCTTTGGTGCGTCAATCTTAATACATAAAGATTTTACATCAGATAGGCATTCAGGAACATCTCGAGAAGCTAACTCATCCTTCATTCTTTCAGACAATCCATGAAGAAATGCTGCCCTAAGCACCCCCTTCATTCCACTTTAACTCAGAAGCGATTGTCTGGAATTGAACCATGTACTGGCCCACTGTACATGTCCTTATCGATCCTGAAGAAGATCAAAGGAGGTCGAAGCAGTCCGGCCTGACTCATTGAATCTCTTGAAAGAACAAATACAATTTTCATAATTGGAGATGACAGGATCAGCTTGCTCCTTTAATGTAGAGACCCAATCCAAGCTGGTTCCAGATAGTTAGGAAATGATGTATGCCACCATTGACCTTAGAGTGGGGAAATTCTGTGGTAAGTACTTGAACTGTATCTCGCACTGATTGATGAATCCCCAGCACCAACTGGGGTTTCCATCAAAGCGCTCAGGAGAGGCCAACTGCAGACGTCTTTTGGAGTTACTGCTACTGGAGGACTTACTGGTGCAGATCCAGAGGGAGCAGGAAGTATGGTGGCCAGAGTCGACTGAATGGAGAGTAATTGTCAAGAGAGTTCTCGAAGATATTGAGCCACCTGATGTTGTGGTGCCACCTGATTCTCAATGCGAGAGGCAAGATCTTGTAATGCCCCTGCACCCTGAGATCCCATGGCTACCATAGGGTCTGTACAGACTGTCACGTTTGGGCTATGATGGTGCTCCATAGAGGGATTGGAAGACATGGACCCAGGTTGAGAAAGGAATTGGAGATGAGGGGCCTGGATATATGCCTTCCTCATCCACAAATACTGGATGTTGGCTAAACCTGATCAAAGGCGTGGAGTCTAACTTACTGGGAGGTATTCACCAGTAAACTCTCCATGCAGGATTTGGGTTTAAGCTGCACCCAACAAGCAGGTCTTTGGTCAGGTATCTGGCACAAGTAGGAAACGGAAGGACACTGTCACAGGGAAAACACAGGAGAGTGATACTCGAAGTTTTGCACTTGGGTTATGTACTGAGTAGACACCCTGTTGATCCAGATGCAGGGGTGGCACAGGAGAATGGCACTAGGAGATTGTACTTGGATGATGTACTAAGTACTGTCTAAGTCAAATAATTGGATATGATTGCTTTACAATTATTATCTGACGATACAGTCGTCTATGGTCTGATGATGTATTACTAGGATTATGTATTACTTGCGTCGGTGCAATCCAATGTGCACAAATGCGAATTCACAGCACACATACACTGACACACATAATGCACACACACACACACATATATATATATATATATATATACACATACAAATACACATAGATGCTCATATGTATATTTACATACATACTGTGACACAGTTAGGTTAGGGGGTCCCTCTCCTGGGTAGAGGACTCCTTCCTTTCACACACAGCAGCTGGGAAACAGTACGCCAGACTGGATGCAAGTACAAGCTGGTCGGCGCCAGTCTTTATTGTACAATGTCAAAAACAAACATAAAGAAAACATAAACATAAATCCTAGCCCTGTTGGGGCACTAACTTCACAGGTAGTTCCCTCACTACCAGAACCTGGCAGGGCCTAATGCCCTCACTAGCAACAAGGGCACAGCACAACACTTACAGTTAGGTTTTCAAGTGTCTCTGAGCAAACTCCCTGTCTGCTCTCCCAGGTGAGACAATCAGCCCTCAACACACTAGGCTTATATTGGCCACTCTCAGGTGGAAACCCTAACAAGCCTGTTACCAGGCTAAGAGAACCAAAACCTGGAGTGGCCGTGGGTGGAGCCCTCCCTCTCCTCTCACCCACAACCCCCAGGTCCCAAACCGGCTTTTCAAAAAGCCGAGACTCAAGCCTGCTACACTGCAGACTTTCTCCTGGAGGTTTAAAACACATAAGACAGGAATCTGGGACAAATGTACCTGCCACAGACCACTTTACCAATGATCCTATCACAATACACATAGACGCACATTTGCTATTTCAATACACAGATGCACATATGCGAACGCATACATATAAAATGGTTCCCACACATTATAGTTAATAACCAGAGTTATTACAGGTATTGTTATCTAATAATTATGATGTGAGATGTACTTAAAAGAGATCTAAGTTTCAGAATACAGTGGACATGTCATGTTTGGTATCATACTAAACCTGTCAGAACTTGATTGGAATGCGGATCCAGAGTGGACACAGGAGTAGTACGTGGGGCCATTTGCTGGTATTGAAAAGATGCCGGCCTTAATGGGGTGTCTTTCATGAATGGAGGCAGGTGCAGGAGGTACAAACTGTGGCAACCGAGGGAGGCAAGGTATGTCGGACACTGGAGCCAGAGCTGGAGGCGTCCAAGGACACAGAACCCTCAGGGATGGCAGGACCCTCTATAGGGCAGGCGACTGGAGCACGCAATCTGGACAGGAGTCAGAGGTGGAACGAGCTGGAACACGGACTGAGAGTTAGCATGCTCACCACGACAGACTGCAGCAATACAAACAAGGGAGCTCAGGAACTAGCACACAGCTTAGCTGTGTAAAACATTGCACTGGCAGCTAAAGAGCCTCTTGACAACTCTTTAATACCCTCACGTAGTGCAGGATAGGTTGCTAGCCCTCCAGCCCAAACTGTAAGCTGATTGGTCCAATTTA
This sequence comes from Taudactylus pleione, assembly GCA_031769625.1. Lineage (NCBI taxonomy): Eukaryota > Metazoa > Chordata > Amphibia > Anura > Myobatrachidae > Taudactylus > Taudactylus pleione. Next base: position 3,072,074 of record JAUIMM010000006.1, on the reverse strand, counting down.
GACATGTGACCAGGATCCAAGATGGCGATGCCCAGTGGTCAGCAGCACTGCTCAGGAATGCACAGCCTGCTGTTCAGCCAGCCACTACACCCGATCTCCAGGACCAGGATCACCTCCAGAAGCCAGGATACCTGCAGGAAGGACCATGCCAGAGCGCTCTGAGAGGTAAGGTTCACGCCACTTGTGAACCTGCGGTCCTGGTCATGACAAAACCCCTGTTTATTTGCAGACATCCATTTCTATTGGCAAAGAAGTCGCATCATGCGTCCGCTAGTTATGGATATAGGGAGTTATTGAATAGAATGTTATTACTAGTATGCAGTGTTGTAGCCATTTTTAACCAGTTCTTCGGTGGGAAGCTACACAATGTGACTGTTGGAAGACTGAGCCATACCCCTGATGACACCATATGAACTGACCAATGACCAGATTGACCAGAAGCAAGAACCAATGAAAACCTGTAAATTTGTCCCTTTGTTAACTCTGAAACCTGTAAGGTATATAGGCTTGTGTCCTGCCCCCAGTATACACACATCTTTTTTGTGACCACAGACTTCTGGACTGAATGATTGTATACTGGGACCAGTGCGCACACATATGTATCTTACATCATGTTACTTTTTTTACATAAATAACTTTTGTGCTTTGGAACCGCACGATTAGACTGGAAAGCAATTCTTTCTAAAGCGACTTGCACCGCAAATTAGCGACTGAACGGCATTCATAGATGGGGGCTCGCGACTGATATCATGCTACCGGAAATCACGCATATCATATGGATTTCGGTTCCTCAACAAAGGGTGGACGCATCATATACGGGTAAGAACGTGATCTATTCAAAGCATGTTTATTACTTTATGAAACCGAATATGCGTTTTTGTGTAATTTAAGGAGCGCTGATTAGGACCTAGGGACATGAGAGAAAAGTCTGTTTGTTTTATTGTCACTTTTGCGCTGCAATAGGCGATTCGCACATAGCTTATGCGTCTTTCCTGTATTGCTGCCACATGTTTAAACAATCGTTTTGATAGATAGTCTTGTTGTATTTATAGCATGATTACTTGTTAAAACCTCTGAATAGTTATTGTCACTTGGGAAAGCAATTTTTCTGCGCAGAAAACAAGGTGGGATATGAATGTGAACATGTGCTTGTAATGTGGAAAACGTTTTTGTTTTGGACTGTCGAAATGAGACAGTGCTGGTAAGGTGTCCAAGAGGTGGGTAGGGCAGCCATAGCAGTATACATAGTAGGTATAACTGGGTGAGAAACCGGAGGTTGTTTCTCGGCCGAACCCCCAATAGTAATCGCAAAGTCCATTGATAAGTTTTAGTGTCTCTGGGCAATGCGATTGGACCGCATGGTGAAAACCGTGATTGTGACATGGGGGTCATGGGAGGAAATCACTGGCAAGGTTAAGTGGGTAAGTTGTCTGAAAAGCAGAATAATTGCATAGGAGGAAGTGAGTGGATGCAGCTTGTTTAATTCGTCCACTGGTCAAAGTCCCTAGTGAAAGAAGCGAAAGCATTGTCCCAGATGGGTGCTAAGCAGTTGCTAGGGATGGTCGATGAGGTGCTGCTTATGGATGAGCCAATTGGATCGGCAAGGTATATAATGCATGTGAAGTATGGTGTGTACGCTATGGTGTACTGCGACATATGGGTCAAGATGACCAAAGGATGTATGAGACCATTTCCCAAGGTTGGCAGTTTCGATTTGGAGGTATTAAGTAATGTTAGAGATAACATATGTTTAGTCAAATCATTGAAGAAAAGAGTAAAGTATGATGACTGTTTAAAGCTGTGGCTGCACGAGGGGAACACGTGGCAAAATGGCGCACCACAAAATAGCGTACTCACGTGGCAAAGTAGCACGCCGAAAAGTAGCGCACTGCAAGGTAGCGCTGCCATGCAAAAAGAAGAGAGCGCATGCACAACTCCGCTGCCCTATGCGGCCGCAGGTGAGAGTACATCCGATACCAAAAACAAAAAAATTATAACAATTAACTTGTATTAAGTCACCTTAAGGAAAATGTTGTTGTAGAAGATGATGAACCCACTGTCATTTCAGTGATTGCCCATGCTGTTCATATGCTAGATGTTCCACAGAGACAAGGAAAGGGAGTGATCCAACCAGCAGGGGCAGCAGTTGAAATTGGTGAGACTAGTGGAGACCATGGTAGAAAAGGTAACATCCATAGTACCACAACAATAAGTCCAGTAATTAATCCTGAACATAATGATGTTGTAGGTATACATCCTGTCCGTACAATAGCAGTTCCCAATGGGAAACCAGACAGGAATGTAGCAATGCATTGCCCATGGACAAGAACAGAATTGCATTTAATTATGTCAGACTTCCCAGATCCTAGGAAAGAGTTGGCCAAATGTCAGAAATTTTTTTGGCCCCTTAAAAAGTGGGAGGCACATATAGAAACCGTTGTAATTCCTACACCGTTCACCTGATTTGGATGTAATTACTCTGAAATTAAATCTGAAAGTCTGCAGTTAAAGCACATCTTGTTTGTTTCGTTTCAAAGCCATTGTGTTGGCGAATAGAGGCCAAAATATGAAAATTCTGTCAATGTCCCAATATTTATGCACCTGACTGTATACACTGACTCTAGGTACGCCTTCAGGGTAGTATATGATTTTGGGGCTCTTTGGCATCTTAGGAACTTTTTGACAGCAGCAGGCATACCAGTAGCACATTCACAACACATAAAAGGACTTTGAAGAAGACCCGGTGTCAATGGGCAATAACAGAGCAGATGAAGCTGCCAAATGGGCAGCAGGATCAAATGTAACAATACCAACTAACAAAGTGATGGTCTTCCAGATAATAGATGCACAGAAATTAATTGAAATGGAAGATTTGCATTCCCTACAGGAAAAGGCAGTCTAAAGATCGAAGGGATGTGGTCAAGACTCCTCTGGACTCTGGAGAGATGGACAAGGTAGGCCTGTGGCTCCCAGGGCATACTACCCAAGTCTGGCAGAGGCAGCGCATGGTCTGACTCACCTGGGAAAAGAAGGTATGTGCAAGTTGGTCAGAGCATATTGGTGCATACCAGGCTTTTCTTCTCAAGCTGGAAAGAGGGCAATGTCCTGTCTGACTTGTTTGAGGAAAAATGTCGGGAACCAAGCCATCCCATATCCCTCCAACAGATGGACCTTTTCAGGTAATACAAATTGACTTCATCCAATTACCACCTTGCAGGAATCTCAAGTATGTATTAGTTTGTACTGATGTATTTTCTATTTGGGTAGAGGCATATCTAGCTGCCACTAATACTGCTGTTTTTACTGCTAAGAAGATTGTTCAGGAGTTTGTATGTAGATACGGTATTCCTAGAATCATAGAAAGTGAAAGGTGTACTCATTTCACTGATGATGTGTTCCAGAACATGTGTAAACTTATGGGAATCAATAGTAGACTTCACACCCCCTACCGACCACAAGCCAGTGAGAAGGTGGAGAGGGTAAATGGTACTATTAAGAATAAACTGAGTAAGATCATGGCTGAAACTGGATTAGGATGGCCAGAATCCTTACCGCTAGTCCTCCATAGCATCAGAACCACTCCCAGACCTCCTCTTAATCTGTCCCCCTTTGATATACTGTTTGGAAGGCAACCTCATTCGATCATAAGTCCACAGGATGATTTGAAGAGTAATGATGAGGTTACTGTGCAATATCTTATAAAAACGAGCAGACAATTGAAACAACAGCAACAGAAATTGAAAATGTGGTACCTGGTATGCCAGAAACAAACTGTCATGATGTTGAACCAGGAGAATATGTTATGATACGAAATATCTTACGCTCAGGTTGTTTAAAAAACCGGTGGGAAGATCCTTACCAGGTGTTTTGAAGGTAGTAGAAAGAGATACCTGTGTCCATTCCACTCACTGCAGAAAGGTCAACCACCCAAAGGAGGTACAAGGCGAAGTCGAGACAGACAACGTGGACCTGTCGATTGCGAACCTGTTCCGGGAGAACTAGAGACTGCAGTGAAAACACCTGAGCCAGACATGTGTGCAGAATGCTATCTCAGCAATGGAGTGGTGATTTGTTTCTCTTTCTTGTTCCAGGGTTCTTCACATTTTAATTTGTTTCAGGATTTCCTATTTCTGTGATGGAGGACAGATGACGGAGAGTGAGGCCAATAGTGATGACGATAGAGTAAAATCGGAGGAGAGAGCGATAGATTTCACTCTATCGACATTTAAATTAATAAACAATATCACCGAGATGTATGATGACACTTTCAGGTATATGGGTAAGGAGCTACAGGCTTATAAAAAGGAATTGGTACAACAGTGGCTAGTGTTAAACCACCTGACATCTATTACTGGTGGATATTGTGTGACTTTGGCCACCCATTTTGGTGTCAAGTGTTGCATGTACATCACCAATAATACTAATGACCCCAAAGAGGTGATTGACTGGAGAATGGATGAAATCCTACAACTGAATTGGGAATTTCGGAAGGACCATAATACTTCCTTGTATGAGACTGAGGTAAAGGTATAGAAATGGTTCTCATGGTTAAACCCTCTAAAATGGTTCTCCGGTCTGGGAGAGTGGGTACAGGAGATGATTGCTAGTGTAGGTAAGCTCCTTATTCTTATACTTGTTGTCATTTTAGTAATTGGTTTATGTGTCAGATGTGTTCCTACTGTGTTGAAGTGTGGAAAATGTACCACCAAGGTAAACAGTGAAAATGAAATCATAATGGCGGTGAGTAGTGGTAGTATAAGTACTAAGGTTGATAAAGAACTGCATTACAATCCTGAAATTGAATGTACCATCAGATAGTAACATGTGAATAGGCTTGGTCATGTATAATAAAATGTATTGTAAATGTTCCGTTAAATATCATAGATAATGTAGTCTCAATTCCCCCAAACTTCCTTTATAGGTTTGATGAGGTCCCGCATTCTACCAATGGTCCCCTATAGATCCGCTGAGTTCATATAAGGGTTGTTTTACCCTTTCCTGAGGCGCACTATTGATGGTTTAATGACCGAATTGTGTCATACCATATAGAACATTAGATAATAATTTATTATGCATGACTAAATAGGTTAAGAATAGAATGCGATAGTTTTATGTTTGCTATCAAAGGGTGGACTGTTGAAGTCAAATAATTGGATATGATTGCATTACAATTATTACCTGATGAAATAGTCATCTATGGTCTGATGCCGTATTACTAGGACGCTACTTTGTGTCAGTGCAATCCAATGCGCACAAATGTGAATTCACAACACACACTGACGCATATAGGGCCTGATTCAGAGACGGACGCTCTGAACGAGTACTTGCTCTGAATCAGGGCATTTTTTTATTTTTTGTTCGGCCTCCTGGCCACTCACATAGCTGTGGGTGACCACCCACAGCTATTGCGAGCGGCCAGGATGATGGTCGCGATGGTCAAGACCATCATGACCATCGAGCTTGCGATGAGACTCTTGTGGTAGGGCCTCATGGTGCAAGCCCCAGAGAGCTTCTCGCTCTAATAGAGCCGGAAGCTCTCCCACTGACATCACTGGTAATGTCAGTGGGGCCGCCCCCAAACGGCAGGCGTTCCTTCAGGAATGCCTCTGTTTGGCCAGGCACTGATGCAATTGAATGGCATTCATAGTACAAACACTGTGACTTCAGGCACAGAATTGGTACAGGAGAATGGCACTAGGAGATTGTACTTGGATGACATATGAAGTACACACACTGGGGCTCCAGACACAGAACTTGCACAGGAAGATGACACTAGGAGATTGTACTTGGATGACGTACTAAGGCCCTGATTCAGAGCCACTCGCAAAAAGCTAGCGCTCGCTCTGTATCAGGGTGGCCACTTTTTTTTTAGCCAGCCTCCTGGCCACTCGCTAAGCTGTGGGTGACCACCCACAGCTTTAGCGAGCGTCCAGGTGATGGTCGCGATGGTCTCGACCATCGCGACCATTGGACTTGCGACGAGACCCTTGTGGTAGGGTCTCGTCTGCCGCAAGCTACAGTGAGCTTCCGGCTCTAATAGAGCCGGAAGCTCACTACTGACATCACTGGTGATGACAGCAGGGCCACCCACAAACGGCAGGCGTTCCTTCAGGAACGCCTCCGTTTGACCAGCCACCCCCTCCCTGCGTACATTTCGGGGTGACCTATCGATCAACATCAACAGCCGCCCCGTTTGTATTGAGCCCGGAGCGAGTGAATTTCTCACTCGCTTCGGGGCTTGCACACGCGCATTCTGCACAACCATCGACCCACTTGCGAGCACATAGTGCTTGCGAGCGGGTCTGAATCAGGCCCTAAGTACATACACTGTGGTTCCAGAACTGCCACAGGAGGATGACACTTCGGAGATAGTACACAGATGCCGTACTGAGTACACACACACCATGGGTAAACACTAGGAGTAAATCTCTAGAAGAAAGGAGCTTGGAACCTGGAATGCTGCAACAGCAAGTATTCACTGGAAGTAACGATGTTGTACAGGCAACTTCCTGTTGTCCAGAGCAGTCCATTGCAGGATAGTGTCAGCTGACAGCAACCAATGCTACCGTTGGGTAAACGGATAATCAGGTGATGTAGACTATCATGGATGAGTCCATGACAGTAACCGCAGGAACCAAAACATGGATGTCCTAGTAGAACCAAGGTGTAATCCTCAGCGTGTCACTCGCTACCGCACCTGGCGTCTGACCGTTTGAGAGGTCAAGGGAAGCCGAAGCTGAGGTGAGTAATAGCCAATCCTAGGCCGCAACCTGACACTGTATAATATATATATATAAATATATATCCCTTGAAGAAGTCCAATACATGGATGAAACACGTTGGATGCTCCTGCTCTCTACCCTTTCATGAACTTACCAATTTCTATGGTCAGATAAGCACATTTTATCCTCATTTTATTAGTTTTTTAAATAATATATTCTTTTATCTGTATATTTATTTATGAATTTTATATCTACTATCCTGCCTGTATGGGGATAGTTTGTTTGTGTTGAATAAAAATTGTTTCACATATTTTATATACTATGTATGATTATTGTTTTTGCACATATTTATAATTCTGGTATATATTGCAATAATATTATACATGCAAATTTATTGTATATTAAGAGTGTTTACATATTGCACATTGCACTATTATTAATTTTTTTACATTTTGAGTGAATTAAGTTACCCGGTTTGGGTTTTTTTCTTTTATGAATTATATGTATACACTTAGCACTTTGGGCCTGATTCAGAGCCGGACGCAATTAGCACTCGCTCGTCCAGAAAATAGGGATGGCTATTCAAATCAACCGTTCGCTCTTTGCGGTCTGTTCACGCCTCTAGGTCTGAACGAGCGAACAAAACTTGCGGTCGTTTTTTTTTAAAATACGCCCCCTGGCCGCTCGCATCCTACGTCATACCTGCTATTTATTAGATTAATCGAGTACATCGACCAGGGTATGAACTGCTCGCTATTCTTGGGGTTGGTTTTTGCTACCACAATTTTGCGAGCAGTTCTGGCTATAAAATAACCCAGTGACGTGGTCAATGACGCTGCTGTTTTAATTATGCACACCCATAAAACGCGTTCGGATCTCCACTCCCCGTTTTCAAGCACCTTCCCCCGTTACCACCCACATACGCCTACTCCTGTCACTCAAATTATCAGGCATTCGCTATTTTGCGAGCACATGAATTTCGACCGCACTGACTGGTTCACGCATGCATATAACGATCCGTACGCATGCGCAGTTGGGCAAATATCACTCGGAGTGAACGAGCGGCCGCTTACGAGTGGCTCTGAATCAGGCCCCTTATGTATTTCACTCAGCACTTTATAATATAAGGTTGATATTGGAAATATACATTTATAAGTTCATATTAGCACGTGAGGCACTCAGTCCCAGTTCCAATATTCTCATTTGCTTCTTATGTAACAGACCATCACTGATACATTTTTTACTGGTTGAGCTGACACCCATAAGTACTATTTACAACGCCCTGTATTAAATTGGTGCTGTAATCTTCCTTTGCATATATATATATATATATAGATAATACATACGCACACATACATTTATATACACACACACACACACATACATTACACACACTTACCTTGCAGCAGCTGTGGGTTGTAGACCTGACGAGGATGGGACCTGGCAGGCTGGCATCATATCATTAGGCCCCTCCCCCTAGCTACAAAATTCCACAATTTGTGGTTCAATTGGGAGGAGGCAGAGCCAAATGATGTGATTCTAAGGGAATCACGTCATATATGCTCTGCCCCCTCCCGACTGACCCGCGCATTGCAAAATTTGCTGTGAAGGGGCGGGGCTTAAGAAGATGGTGCCTGCTCTCCAGTCTATCAGGGGGGTTCTGCGTGCACTAGTGAAAGCTACTATATAAATGTATTCACTCACTTTTATTAATTAAACCTTACTCTCTTTTTCACCCTCCACTTGTTTACTACATCCAATCCTGCTGATTCTACCTCCGTAATCTTTCCAAGATCCGCTTGTTTCTCAGCCTGGAAGTTACTAAAACTCTAATTCATATTCACATCACCTTCTGACGTGACTACTGTAATTTACACTTCACTGGTCTTTCCATCTCTTGTGTCACTAATTTTCAATCTATCCTTAACTTGGCTTGCCATCTCATTTTTCTGTCTTGTCACTGTAGCTCTGCTGCCCTTCTTTGCCAGGCATTTCACTGGCTATCTATACAGCAGAACTTTAAAGTCAACTTATGTTCATAACATGAAAAGCACTGCATTAATAAAATGGGTTAAATAAGATAACTCCCATGCTTGCTCAAGTAATTTCTTTTATAAAGCTGTTGTTCTTATACTACATAGTTATAATGACCATGGAGTTGTAGTATTATTCTGCTGCTGTTATAAAACATTTGGATAATATGGACCAGAGTGAATGAAGGTTTGAGAAGGACTGCTTTAGATTTAAACAGAGACATCATTCAGGGTTCATTGCAACTTCTAAAAAAATATGGATGTACCCTGGAGGACAGTAGCCAGAAGAACCATTTCCTCTAGTTAACTTTGGTGGCTGCAAATAGTACTGCCTTCTGGCCTTGTTACCTCCTGTGCCCATGACTCAGTAAGACCATTGTCCAGTTACTCTTGGCTCCTTGACTCCAAAAACATCCCTAACAATGATCTTGGCACATACTGTATCTTGTACATACTCCACAATTACTTTCCTGGACACTTCTTTCCCCACTTTTGACTGATTTATATTTTAACACATTCCTTAATTGCTCCCTTACACAACTCTGCAGAAGGGTGTGCTTTGAGCAGTCAGATCTCTCACTTTGGCAGAGGTTTATCACCCCTTGGAGAGACATAAAGTGGAGAGAGATAAAGTACCAACCAATCAGCTTCTATCTGACATTTTACAGGCTGTGTTTAAAATATTACAGTTAGGAGCCGACTGGTAAGTACTTTATCTCTCTCCAAGCTTTGTTAAATCTCACCCCTAGACTACTGTAATCTACTGCATTTGCACACTTCAACTTTAGTGTTTACTGGTGCTTTATAGGCAGGCTCAGAATGAATGCTTGGTTTTGTCTAGGCGACTATTTCAACACTTTCCACAGCTGTGGATGCATACATTGCATTTGATCATCAGCTCTAGAATACCAGAGACTCAACATTATCTCAGATGTGATACTAATAATATAGGTTTATCCCTCAAAATTATTATGATCCTTTACCATTCAAACAGGTTCATCACCTTTCAGCTAGCATTGTCTCCAGACAGATTTCAATACATTGTGCAATCTGTCATGGGTAGCCTACCTATTTAATCATTTCAGTTTTTTAATCATTTCAGCTGCTTATGTTGTACCTGTAAAAAAAGGGTTAAATGTTTTAAAAAAATATTGTAAGGTCCCCAACAAAAGCATAACCAGCCCCGGGCTGCTCAGCCAGTCCTTGTTCCTAAAATTATGGGGCAAAAAAGTGTAGGGTTCCCCCATAATTTAGAAACCAGTATCTGGCTGCAGGGCCAGTCCTGGTTTTAAATATAGGGGGCAAAAATGGATAGGGGTCCCCTATATTTAAAACTTGCACCGGACCCAAATCAACCGGGGTGTAATGCCACAGCCATGGTACCCTATCACCAGGTCTCCCCAGCCAAAAGCATCCACACCCTAAGCCGGTCAGCCCAAGCTGGGGATTTCAGGGGAGGTGGGGATCTCCCCAAGAAAAGCTCCCCCCTCTCCCGACACCCCAGGCTTAGTCTGAAGCCCGTAGCTCTTCCCCACACCCCTGGAGTGATGGGTACAGGCAAAACTATTGTATTTTACAGTGGAACTACAGGTGCCAGCATGCCAGCCTTTTGGCACTTGTGGAACTACAAGTGCCAGCAGGCGGTTGGCACCCGTACCCCCACTGTAAAATAAATAGTTAAATAACCACAACACTCACACACTGTGACAAGTACAACTTTATTACATACACCTACCTACCCCACTCACACATACTTACCTGTTGCCAGCTAATCTGTCCCCTTCTCCAAGTAGAAATCCACTGGAAGTACCTGGAAAAAAGATTCGATACTCACCTCCTTCCTGGCGCGGCTCTCCGTAGTATCCCCATACTTGGCAAAATTAAAACACAACTGACCCGATCCATGCCGGACATGTGTAAGTTTATGTTTACACTACACGAAATGACAGATGACCGCTGTCATCTGTATTTCCCATGGACCGCTAGCCAATCAGTGACCGCTTTACATGTACCGGCCGCTCATTGGCTGGGTCCAGCGTGTAACCAGCCAATGAGCGGCCGCTACATGAAAAGCAGTCTATGGGAAATACAGATGACAGTGGTCATCTGGCATTTCAGGTAGTATAAGTACTTTTTTAATTAACCATTACAATACTGATTCCATGCTGAAACATACACAAATCACACTGATCTGTGTATGTTTCTGCCAAACTTCCAGCTCAGTAGATGGCCTATTTGAAACTTCAATTTAGCTGCGAGTTTGCTACAATTACACCCGAGATTGTAATATCATCTGTTAGTAAATTCCAGAGTGTATCTTTTTCAGTGAAAGTACTTTTGAGTTTGGACAATGTTGAGTTTATTCGAGTTTGCAATCTCAACCGAGTTTTACAGTGAAAAGAGAGAAATCTCTCCCAAACTCACCCAAGTTTATCTTTAGTAAATTTGCAAATTGAAAAAAATGCCTGAACTCACCCAGGATTGCAATCTCGACCAAACTGGAATCTTAGTAAATGTAACCCTAAGGGTTGGATACACTTAGCTGTGATAAGCCCAAAACTGGCATTAACCACTTGCCTGGCACGGTCGTATCAGATATGACCACAACAGGCTGGGCTTTCCCTGACATGGTCATATCTGATACGACCAGTCAGAAATGCCCACTAGGCGGCTGTGGGAAGCTAATCTTCCCACAGCCGCCTACATCAGAGGGACTTCTGGCCCCTCTGCAAGTGTGGCTGCCTTTCCAGCATGTCCCGATCACTGCTGGCCACAGTGATCAGGCACCGTCGGCAACCCACCTCCCATAGAACTAGCAGTCGTGGCTCATGTAGCCGCAGCTGCTACTGTGACTCGATCACTATGGCCAGCAGTGGTCGGGCAGCCGGCTCAACCTCCTTCAGTAAAAAGCAGTGGCGGCGGGTCTGGTAGCCGCCAGCGGGACACCCTCCTGCTGCGGCTCCGGAACTACAGTGGTCACTAGGTGATCACTGTGTGTGAAGGAGCAGCAGCAGCGGCTCTGGTAGCCGCCACTGCTGCTATGTATCCGGGCCGCTAGCAGGACACCCTCCCGCTGTGGCTCCAGAACTACAGCGATCACACTAGTGATCATTGCTATGTATAGGAAGCAGCAGCCGCGGCTTTGGCTGCTGTTTCCATGTACCCAGGCAGCCCAGCACACTCCATCCGGCCTCAGCTCCTACTCCTCCCCAGTGATACCCATTTCTGTTATAGCCATTATATATATATATATATATATATATATATATATATACTGTATGTATACATATATGTTTTATATATATATATATGTGTATATATGTGTATGTAAATTTATGTATATATAGATGAAAGTATATAGATGTGTGTATATATATTGTATATATATGTATGTGTATATATATATGTGTATGTATATATATATATATATATATATACAGTTTGTATATATATATATATATATATATATATATATATATGTGCATGTGTGTAAACAGGAGCAGTTTTATAATATATATATATATATATATATGTGTTAGATAAACCATCGATGGTCTGACTGAAAAATAAGTGGTTTGCCATTGCTGGTGGCCATCAATGTTGCACCATCGATGGCAACCCTCAACCGATGTTTAGGAAACTCCTTCCAGCCTCAGCTCCGCCTCCCCATATATGTCCCGATGACTGCTGGCCACAGTGATCGGGCAGTGTGTGTATAAGGTACCGCAGTTTGGTATACCATATATATATATATATATTTATATTTATATATATATATATGAAAGATGTATAGGGACAACGTACAGTAAATATTGATTCCCTCAAACTGAGTTAGATAACATGATGATAAATTATCTAGGCATAAATAACGTGCATCTAGTGCAATAAGTGGTTGTGAGTGTGATATATTCCGTAAAGTCACTGATCCTTAATTAAAAGGCGGCAGCAGACCTCTTGGGGTCCATTTGGCCAATGGGTGGAGTGATTCTGGAAAAAGGTTAAGAAGACATGCGCCTGATAGTGTAATATTTTATGTAAAATAACCGGTGCTCATAAAAATGAATGTGTGTACCAAAAAGAAAATCTTTTAAGCTTATCTGAAATCCAGAAATGAGTGGTCCACACTGGATGGATTAAATGGGATGTCGTCAGCTGTATCACCTTATAAAGAGCTTAAACAAGCTCATGAGGGAGAGAATGTATATAGTGTAGTATTTCCTTAAATCAATTAAATGATTATATATAGAGGCTGCGTACCAGATAATGCTAATTTAATAGCCTGTAGGATGGCTTCCTAGTAACCTTTTTCAGTCCCTCTCTGGAATGTATATATCCAGTGTATGCGAGCCACAGTGTGCCTCATAAGATGTGCATATATATGAGCTCCGCCTTCCAGCTCCCGAAGTGGGTGAATGGAGAGACATCATAGTGCCGAGCAGGACCGGAGGAGCGGACATTCTGGTAAGTAAATTATGTGTGTCTGTGTTGTGTCTGTGTGTGTTTTATGTGTACAAGCCACTACTATGGGCACTGTATAATGGGCAGTGGGCACTAGTTGAGGCACTGTATAATGGGCTCTACTGGAGGCACTGTATAATGAGCACTACAGGGGCACTACTGGGGGCACTGTATAAGGGGCACTACTGGTGGCTCTGTATAATGGGCACTACTGGGGACTCTGTATAAGGGGCAATACTGGGGACATTGTATAATGGGCACTACTGGGGGCACTGTATAAAGTGCACTACAGGGGGCACTGCATAAGGAGCACTAATGAGGCACTTCATAAGGGGCACTGTATAATGGGTACTACTGGGACACTGTATAAGGGGCACTACTGGGGGCACTGTATAAGAGACACTGCATAAGGGGCACTACTGGGGGCACTGCATAAGGGGCACTACTACTGAGGGCACTTTCTACAGGGGGCATGGCATAAGAGGCACTGCTACTGTGGTCATTGCTACAGGGGGCATTGCATAAGGGGCACTGCTATACTGGAGGGATTACTACTGGTGGCATTACGGTGCATATGGAATGGAAAGGAATATTCCCAGAGTGACAAGAAACACTGGTGTGTCATGTTGACATGCCCCCTTGTGGTCCCTTGTGGCATCTGGCCAAGTCCACTTTTTTGGCAATTGGGGGGGCTCCATTTTTCATCTTGCCCATGGCTCCAAAGACTGTTACACGACTGGATCAGTCTTTCCTGCCTGATGATAAGGAGGACAGAGCCAGAAGTAGGCTATTGTGATCAGCTTGTGTGTCTGATAGGCCGCAGGCTGTTCACAGTAGAAAAAAAACCACTTACCTTCATTTAGTGATTGTGATCCAGTGAGCAGCTCGGTGACCTGGTCATCTGGTCTGTAAACTGGGAAGCTTTGAAGTCCCAGCAGCATCCTCAGTTTACTGAAGGGAACAGATAACTGCCATTAGATAACCGGATCACAGAGGAGCTCACTAGGTCACCAATCACCTGAACGGCAAAAAGTTAAAGCTGAGCGGGAGAGGGAGGAGCCAGCGGTGCATATGCAGACATATTCTCGGGGTATTTTTTGCAAAAAATACCCTGAGAAGTGCAGGGAGAAATTTTGCTTGGACAGAGCATTCTCACAAGGTCTGTCCATGCTTGTGGTATTTAATACATACTTGCGATTGTAATAAATATGCCCCTAAACCACTATATATAAAGTGTCAAAAGAAATACAACTATATTAGTAGCTAAATACAGAATATAACATAAAAGCACATAAAACCATTAAAAATCATACTTGATGCGAAACAGCATGACACTTGTATAACCCCTGCGAGGAGATCTTCTTCCATTTTTAATATGGGCAAAAAGTTTTATCTAAAATAAATAATATAAAAGGAAAAAACTGATAACAGCACATCTGTAATATTTTTAATTGGATTCAAATTACTTGGCTCTGCAAGGATAAATGAAATCATTTTCTCCTCGATATAACACATTAAAAAACATTCAATTGCTTTACAACTGTTTTAACTGAGCTGTCTCCAAGCCTTTCATTAAATGGCACTTGTCTATTAAAGATTTACTATGGAAAGGAAAATTACTTAATATATCATGAAAAGGCAGGAAAAGCGGACTCAAATATGTTTGACATATCTAAAGTGCATTTCTGACAGCTGGAGGTACAATGAACAACTTTTCAAATTAATTTTAAATACCACTAACTCCTTGGTGGTTTGTCTAGCTCGCCTCAATGTAATTCATGTTTAAAAAAGTAGCACAGGTGCTTTGTCGAATAACTGCTTTTAAGGGAAGAATACACTTTTAATCTGCTGGTGAGATATTGTACTGACAAATTAGCATTTTCACAAAGTTCAATTTCTTTGGTTAGAGGAAAAAGCAAAGCAATTCATAAAGCAGTTGCAGACCAACACAGTTGAGGGCCCCAGTACTGAAATCCAGGGGCGTTTCTAGAGAGGAGGGGGCCCGTGTGCAGTCTCCATCATGGGCCCTCTCCTTATCCGCCCGCCTTCCATTAGCGGCCATTCATTGGCTGGGACCCACGTGGAGGAGCCGCTCATTGGCTAAGTCCACGTAGGTCCCAGCCAATGAAGGGCCGCTAATGGAAGCCGCGGCTGATTGGCTGGCGGCCGGGAAACTGAACTCATTAGCAAGACTGTAACAGCATGCTAATACATGCTATTATAGTGTGTCCGCCCACAGAATTGGATATCTGCGGAGAACGTCGTGGGACATAAGGGTGAGTATTTGGTTTTTCTTTCAGGTTTTTCACTCGGATACTTTACATTTACAAGAGGACGTTAACATCTGGCAGCAGGTAAGTCTGTGTGTATGTATATGTGTAATAAAACTTTAATTCACGGTGTGTGTAGTGGTGTTTCACTCATTTCTTTACAGGTGAACTATAGGTGACAGCAGGCCCTTAATGCCCCGCATGCTGGTACTTGTGGTTCTCCAAGTACCAGAATGCGGGGGAGGCTTGCTGGCACCTGTAGTTCGACTGGAAAGAAAATGTTGATCTTTCTAAATTTACACAACACCGACACTATCAACCCGCCACCCAGGGGTGGCGGGGATAGCCCCGGGCTATCAGCCTAGGCCAGGGGTGCTCTGGAGAGGGTTACCCCTTGATTGGAGGGGTACTCAACTCCCCAGGGATCCCTGGCTTGGGCTGACTAGCGGTTAGGACTGATGCTGCGGCTGTGGGGCCCGGTGAAAGGGCTCCCCAGGCTGTGGCATCAGCCCCCCACTAGTAAGGGTCCAGGGCTGGTTTTAAATATAGGGGTACCCCTATGCATTTTTTTTGCCCCTATAATTAAAACCAGCCCTGTCCCTGCTGCCTGGTGCTGGTACCTAATTTACGGACGAACCCTATTCATTTTGTTCCATGTAATTTTAGGTACCAGGACAGGCTGGCAAGTTTGGGGCTGGGTAGTGTTTTTGGGGGGAACCTCAAGTTATTTTTATAAAAATAAACCAAGTTTTTTACAGGTACAACACAAGCAGCCATCACATATCTCACTGATAAGTGCAGGCTGCTAGTTCGGGAGATTTGCAGTGAGAAAACACTGCAATCTCGGGTCAGTAATCACATCTTCACTTGAAGCTCGGGAGACAAATCTCGATTTGCTTCACCATCGGAAAACTCACTTTCAGCTAAACTCGCTTCTTAGTAAATTTCCAAAACCAAAAAAAAAAAAACAAGCCCGAGTTTAGGTGATGCAAATCGAGATAAAAAAAAAAAAAACTCGACCTATCTCGATTCTTAGTAAATTTACCCCCAGGAGTGCTGCACCACCCCAGGACGTTTGTCTATGCTGACATGATGTGCGGGCACCCGGTACAGTATTTTGTTTTATCAGGAGAGCCGGACCTTATGTGTTGTGTGTATATATATTAGGGGTGAGCCCCCCGAGCCCCCCCGATCTGAGTCCGATCCGAGTCAGGCTCGACTTTTCCCGCCTGACTCGGATCTGAAATCGAGGCAAAACGTCATCCCGCCTTCCGAGTCTCGCGGGTTTTGGATCCTATATAAGGTACCCGCGTCGGCGCCATTTTCTCACTCGGCTGTTGACAGTGAAGAGGGAGGATGGGAGTTAGGGCTGGCTGGGCTGTGTAGTGTAGTGTAGTGTAGTGCTGCTGTTGTCCACTACTTCAAAGTCCATAGGGGCTGGCTGTGTTGTGTTGTGCTGCTGTTGTTTATAGGGGCTGTGTCCACTACTTCAAAGTCCATAGGGGCTGGCTGGACTGTGTTGTGCAGTCAGTTCTCCATAGGGGCTGTGTCCACTCCAAAGTCCTGTGCAGTGTCCCAGTCCTAAAGGGGTGCTGTAGTGTTGTCCAGGGGGTGCTCTGTCCATCAGGGGTGCTCCCCCCAAGTGCTAAAAAAATAATATATTTTCTGTGTTTGTGAATTGTGTGTGCAGTAGCCGCACGTGCATCAACAAAGTAGTGCCAAGCGTGCGCCTGTGTCATTAGTAAAGGGCCGGCTGGCTTGACCGTTAAAGGGTGCTGTAACCCCCAAAGTACACTCCAGTCCAAACCAAAAAAAAAATATTTTCTGTGTTTGTGAATTGTGTGCGCAGTAGCCGCACGTGCATCAACAAAGTAGTGCCAAGCGTGCGCCTGTGTCATAAGTAAAGGGCCGGCTGGCTTGACCGTTAAAGGGTGCTGTAACCCCCAAAGTACACTCCAGTCCAAACCAAAAAAAAAATTATTTTCTGTGTTTGTGAATTGTGTGCGCAGTAGCCGCACGTGCATCAACAAAGTAGTGCCAAGCGTGCGCCTGTGTCATAAGTAAAGGGCCGGCTGGCTTGACCATTAAAGGGTGCTGTAACCCCCAAAGTACACTCCAGTCCAAACCAAAAAAAAATTATTTTCTGTGTTTGTGAATTGTGTGCGCAGTAGCCGCACGTGCATCAACAAAGTAGTGCCAAGCGTGCGCCTGTGTCCCATAAGTAAAGGGCCGGCTGGCTCATTTCTTAAAGGGTGGAGTAACCCACAAAGTGCACTAGTCTCCATCAAAAATAAAAAATTGTTTTCTGTGTTTGTGTGCGCCTTAGCCGCACGTATATATCAATATAACATAAATGGAGGACCAAACTTTCTCCGATAAAAATAAAATAGGGAAAGATCAAGAACCACTTCCTCCTAGTGCTGAAGCTGCTGCCACTAGTCATGACATAGACGATAACATGCCATCAACGTCGTCTGCCAAGGCCGATGCCCAATGTCATAGTAGAGGGCACATACAATCCCAAATGACAAAGTTCAGGAAAATGACCTTGAAAAAAACATTTAAATCATCTGAAGAGAAACGTAAACTTGCCAATAAGCCATTTACGACACGGAGTGGCAAGGAACGGCTAAGGTCTTTCCCTATGTTCATGACTAGTGGTTCAGCTTCACATGACGATGGAAGCCCTCCTCCCGCTAAAAAAATCAAACGAGTTAAGCTGGCAAAAGCACAGCGAAGAACTGTGCGTTCTAAGAAGATATCACAAATCCCCAAGGAGAGTCCAAGTGTGGTGGCGGTTGCGATGTCTGACCTTCCCAGCACTTAACGGGAAGAGGTGGCTCTTTCCACCATTTGCACGCCCCCTGCAAGTGCTGAAAGGAGCACCCACAGTCCACTTGCTGATATGCAAATTGAAGATGTCACTGTTGAAGTACAACAGGATGAGGATACTGGTGTAGCTGGCACTGAGGAGGAAGTTGGCGAGGAGGATTCTGATGGTGATGTGGTTTGTTTAAATCAGGCTCCGGGGGAGACAGTTGTTGTCCGTGGGATGAAAAAGCCCATCACGGTCATGCCTGGGCAGAAGACCAAACATTCCACCTCTTTGGTCTGGCAATATTTCTATCCAAATCCGGACAACAACTGTCTTGCCATATGTACCATATGAAAAGGTGAAATAAGTAGGGGTAGGGACGTTAACCACCTAGGAACATCCTCCCTTATACGGCACCTGCAGCGCGTTCATAAAAAGTTACTGTCAAGTTCAGAAACTTTGGCTCAGACCGTAAGCAGTCCAGGGTCACCTAAATCCCTTTTTCCTGTTTTATCCAAGGGATCGGTGGATGAGGAGGATGAGGACGACATCTTGCCTCCGTAGAACCAGTTTGTGCAGGGACACATTAATTGCCAGCTTGTTTTGTGGGGGCCCAAACGAACCAATCATTTCAGCCACAGTCATGTGGCAGACCCTGGCGCTGAAATGATTGGTTTGTTAAGTGTGCATGTCCTATTTATACAACATAAGGGTGGGTGGGAGGGCCCAAGGACAATTCCATCTTGCACCTCTTTTTTTTCTTTGCAGTATGTACTGTTTGGGGCCTAGTTTTTCAAACTGCCATCCTGTCTGCCACTGCAGTGTCACTCCTAGATGGGCCACGTGTTTGTGCCGCCCACTCGTGTCGCTTAGCATAGTCATCCAGCTACCTTGGTGCAACCTTTTGGCCATAAAAACAATATTGTGAGGTGTTCAGAATAGACTGGAAATGAGTGGAAATGAAGGTTATTGAGGTTAATAATAGCATAGGAGCAGAAAAAAACACAAATTCTGTGATTTTAGCTGTTTTTATGCTTTTTTTAAAAAAAATACAGATCCAAAACACAAAACCCAGAACCCAAAACACGGAAGGGTGGTTTTGGCAAAACCAATCCAGATCCAAAACACGAAGAAAGATCCAGATCCAAAACCAAAACACAAAACACGAAAAGTGGCCGGTGCACACCCCTAATAAATATATATATATATATATATATATATATATATATATATATATATATAAGAATATATGATGAGGTGAAAAATCCTCTTTGTGGCAATAATACCTGTTTTGTCCCATAGATGAGTATTTTGCATTTTTATAAGTCAGATTCTGAGATCTATTTATAAAACTACCTTTTAGATATGGGGCGCAGGTCATGGGCCACTACAGTGTACTTACCAGCAAGCCCCTGACACAAATATACTTTTTTAACTATTGCACAAAACCTATTTTGGTAAAATCCCCCAAATAACTTGGGCACATTTGTGGCCAGCACGTCAGTTTGTCTGTGGAGAAGCACATCTCTTCTAATATGACAATTTGTTGCATAGAAGAAAAGGAGAGTCTGCTAAACATGTTTAGTGAAGCTTTACCACTGCTGTTATTTCATGTTATTCCATAGACAAATATCCTTGCTGTTTAACATGTCCAATTAAGGCTTCTTACGCAGCTCAAGAATTCAAGGAAATTACATACATTATACTTGCCTAATTAAATGTTTTCAGGTTCAGTCAAGCTCTAAAAATCCAGGAAAGTTATTAAGGCCAAAGCTTTAATGTATGCATTCCTTGCTCAATACATTCCTGTTATGCCATTACATGCTGTGATTAGGTGCATATTCATTAGAACTTGAAGTGAGATTGCTGTCACTCAAACAATAGGGGAGCTGCTAACTCAACAAATTTGTGTTCACTAAAATACATGCAGTCTCAGAATACAGGAAGACCTTCAGTTACTGTATGTAACCGGAGGTCTGAGCAAGGAGCAGATCCTGTATTCAGAGTGCATGGCAATGTCTGTGTGTTTAAGGGGTCTAGTTAGTAAAAAATGCGGTAATAATTTGAAATTTACAGCATTCAACACATTCACCCTAAACTCCTCCCTCCCTACCCTGAATCAACCTCATCTTCATTGAGTCTCCTTATCTCCAACCATCCACTCATATCCCGCATCCCGTGTCTCTCAGCCTCACCCCCCCTGTGCCTCATGCCCCACACCGTGTCTCTCAGGATTAATCCTCACCCTGTGTCTCAAATCCCCATCCCCCACCCCTGTGTCTCTCAGCCTCATCCGCCCTTTGCCTCTCACGCCTCACCTCCCCCGTTAAATAAAATAAAAAGCCTTAAAATAACAAAGTGAAAATATACCAATCCCTCTTGTGCACAAATGTAAGTACCGAAAATTCAGTCTAAAATACACTCAAAGAAATCACATAATATATCAAATCAGAGGTCAATCTGTAGTCAGCCAATCAGAAGCAGTTAGCTAGTGCTGACAGCCATCATCATCGGGTTATATTTGCACCGGTCCTCCTGCACCTGCACCAGCAAGTGATAGATCTTCTGACAGGTGTACCTTCACTTAAGTTTGCAATAATGCAAACATGGCCGTAATGCGCTCGGTCTGTGTTTTTATGCCTCTTTCCTACCATTTCTGCCCAACTCAGCAGTCCCTTTATATCTTAAATTGTACCAGCATCATTCGTTGTATAATGTTTGTCAACCATCACATTTTTTATCATTCTAAATAAGTTGAAAGAGAATACAACTGTCTTTTCATTGCTGTTATCAGTGGCACTAGCATTACTTGTGTTCTTGTACAATGTACTTAGCAAAGTACCTTTTCATTCTCACCACTGTTGAACATGCCATGAGAACACAATATTCACCCTCAGCCTTTTGAGAATGGCCAAAACATTGTAGTCCTACTTTCTTATGATGTTTACCCTCCAACTGCTGCAAGTAATCACTGTAGTTTTCATCACTGCTAAGTCCTTACATATTTTCCTCAGAGCACACAAACAAATAAAGATCTGTCAGTACTTCATAACGGATGACAAAGCTTTAAAAGTTTCAATATCATCTGAACTGTCTATAACTTGATGTGTCTGGCTCAAAAGCAACACTTTAGCTTAATAAAAGTTTGTCACAATGGGCTCTATTTACTACAATCCGCATTGGTAAGCGGATTGGTAAGCACACTAGTCACAGTATTTTCAAAAAAAATACCGTGACAAGTGCCCTGTGCATGCACCAACCAGACGCCGCTGCTACCCCCTGGCGCTAAGCCCCGCCCCTGTCACCAAGCCCCACCCCTGCGATCGTGGACCCCCTTGACCCTCCCATCCCCTGCGCGACCCCCCCCTCTCCCTTAATTACACTTACCTGCATGATCCAGGCTCCGGTGATGTCCTCCATGTCCTCCGGTCAGCTGACATCCCATACTGCACTGGGACCCTATCAGGTGACGACCGGGCCACAGTGCATCATGGGAGACCAGCTGACCGGAGAGAGGACGTCACCGCAGCCCCGATCACCGGTCCCTGGAATCAGGTAAGATTTTTTTTATTTATTTTTTTACTCTTTTTTTTACAGTGAATCAGCGTGTAGTCTGTTTAGACCACACAGCTGATTAATGGGGCTGGCTCCGGGCTCTGCTCTCCCCGTCAGAGCGGAGCAGGAGTCCGGTAACCGGAGGAGACCCTGGATAACGCCCCCTCCAGGTGGCGTTATTATCACAGGGCTTCCCCCGGTATTTTTTCACAATTTATTTTTAGTAACTTTGGCCAGATCACATTTCCCATTACAATTATGGGAAATGCGATCTGATTACTAAAAATAAGTGATACTTAGGGCTTGGAGTAGGATTTTACGAATTCTACTCCAATTGCCCTAAAGGGCTCTATTTATTAACATTATTTTTACTAAAATAAAGTGAAAAAGGGTGTTTTCACACCCTTTTCACATTATTTTAGTATCACCTATAGTTATTACATGGCAATTGGAGTAGAATTCATAAAATTCTACTCTAACCCTTAAGTATCACTTATTTTTAGAGAGCAGATCACATTTCCCATAATTGTCATGGGATATGTGATCCGACCAAAGTTACTAAAAATAAATTGTAAAAAAATACCGGGGAAAGTCCTGTGATAACCAGGGTCTCCCCCGGTTACCGGACTCCTTCTCTGCTCTAAAAGGCAGAGCAGAGCCCGGGGCCGGCCCCAGTGATCAGCTGTGTGGTCTTGCGGTGCATGCGCGGGGCACTAGTCATGGTATTTTTTGGGAAAATACCGTGACTAGCGTGCGGAGGGGATTCGCAGGGGCAGAGCTTTCTCACAAGCTCTGTCCCTGCAAGGGATTTGTAGTAAATCCCTGTGATATTGCCTGAGTTCGCAATGCGAATTCAGTCGATAATATCACACTGCAATCTGCATTACAAATGTGGATTGTAGTAAATAGAGCCCTTAGTAACTTAAGGTGAAACTAAAATAATGTGAAAAGGGTGTGAAAACACCCTTTTTCACTTTATTTTAGTAAAAATAATGTTAATAAATAGAGCCCTTTGTATTTTGCCTTTTTTATTTTTTTTCTTATATAAAGCCTCGTTCTCTATAAAGTAAGGGTCAGTAAAAACAATTAAATTGGATTTGTAGATTCATGTTAAATAAGTGTTTTAATAATAAATGGGAGGACAGACTCAGTCAGGAAAGTTTGCATATAGCACCAGTCAGTGAGTTGAAAATCACACTACGGTAGTTGATATCAAGGTGAAATGCCTGAGTATTTCAACATTTAAGGATAGATGTGCTGAGCCTTGGAGAGAGATAAAGTGGAAAGAGATAAAGTACCAACTACACAGCTACTAACTGCCATTTTTCACACACAGCCTGTAAAATGACAGATAGGAGCTGATTGGTTGGTACTTTATTACTCTCCACCTTAGTACATCTCCCAGACTTAGTACTTCACTGTCCAGGCTTAGCACATCTTCCCCTTAGGTAATGACACTGCCTTAGTTAATGAAACTGGTAAAAAGTACAGAAAATAATTGTTTTTTTTCTTTCGGATCAGATTTTATTGGCCAAGTATAACAATACAAGGAATTAATTTTGGCAGCTACTCCTACCATAAAAAAACACATAAAACAGCAGTCATATATATAGTTATAATTAAATGCATCACAGACACCATGGACCTACTTTTCCTTAAACTAACTCTTGATTATTCAGCAAGAGAACAGCCTGTGGGAAAAAAAGCTGTTTAAGTACCTATAACGCCTGCCTGACAGAAGGTGCTGAGATAAGTCATAACCAGGGTGCGTTTTATCCTCCACAATATTTTTTCCCACCTTCCAATCCTAGTTAAATATAATTATTTAATAGTAGGAAGATCGACACCAATAATTGTTTCTGCAGCCCTGATTACTCTCTCCAGTCTGTTCTTCTCCTGTTTAGTTATCGCTCCAAACCACACAGTGATCGATGTACAAAGGACAGACTGGATTATTGCCATATAGAAAAGAATGAACAATTCCTTCAGCAAGTTATGCTGTCTCAAGAAATACAACCTTTGCTGTGCCTTTTTTATAATGGCGTCTGTGTTGGATGCCCACTTCAAGTCCCTGGATATCACAGAACCCAGAAACTTAAAAAGTTTTCCACCACAAACATCACACTGTCCACAATAGTAATCAGACACACAACAAGAAAATGCCTCCTAATAACCACTACCATTTCCACCGTCTTAATCATTTCGACTGCACCAATGAACCAACCGCTCAATCTCTCTTCTATAAGCAGAATCCTCACCATCCTTGATGAGACCAATAACCATAGTATCAGCCACAAATTTCAAGAGCTTCATGGATAGGTCACTCGAGGTGAAGTCGTTTGTACAGTATATAGGGTAAAAAACAAGGGGGATAGAGCACATCCTTGGGGAGCCCCTGTACTGATTGTACGAACACTCGATGTAAACCTCCCCAACCTAACCTGCTGCTTTCTATCCTCCAGAAAATTAACAATCCAGCAGCAAGTAGCCACTGGGACCCCAGACTGACAAGTTTGGGATACAATAAACATGGAACGATTGTGTTGAATGTCGAGCTGAAGTCCACGAACAGGACCCTTGTATATGCTCCTGGCAAGTCCAAGTGCTGAAGAACATAATGCAATCCCATGTTAACTGCATTGTCTACCAACCTATTTGCCCAATCGGCAAATGGCAAAGGGTCCTATAGGGGCCCTGTAGTCTTAAGGTGGGTCAACACTAACCTATCAAACATTTTCATGATCACAGATGTCAGTGCCACTGGTCTGTAATCATTCAACCCCTTATCAGAGGATTTCTTAGGTACTAGAATAATCATGCAAGACTTCCAACTACATGGAACTACACATGACTCCAGTGATTGAAAAAAATCCCTATAAAAACAGGTGTCAACTGCTCTGAGCAGATCTTCAAACTTGATGGCAATACACCATCCAGGCCAGGAACTTTCCTAGATCTCAGGCTTCTGAACAGCTTTTCCACCTCCCTCTCCACCACCCTTAATGCAGGTACCATTCCCTTAAGACAAGATAGAGGAATAATGGAAGGATCCTCCAATTAATAAAGTGGAATTTGAATTAATGGATAATATGAAGTAAGATTCCTCAAACCTATAATTAGTGACAACGTGCAGGCCCCTCCACACCGACACAGGGGCAGGGTTAGTAAAACCTCTCTTAGCAACCCTAATCTCCCTAGATAATGTCTTCCTGGCCTGATTATACAAAATTCTGCCCCACTCCTGTAAGCCTCTTCCTTGGACCTACGGACACAGTCTAAGCTTCCCCGTAAACCAAAGTTTGTCACTATTAAAGCTGCAGAATGCTTTTGTCAGCACACACATATTCTCACAAAAACTAATATATGATGACACTATATCAGTAAAATCATTCAAATCAACAACAGCAGGTTCAAAAACACTCCAATCTGTACAATCAAAACACACCTGGAGTTCCAATTTTGCCTTATTAGTCCATTTCCTTGCTGTCTTAACCACAGGCTTCACAATTCATAATTTCTGCTTGTAAGTCGGAAGCAATTAAACCAGTGATCCAAAAGGCCCAAAGCCGCCCGGGGAACAGAGCGATAGGCATCCTTCAAGATGGTGTAACAATGATCCAATACATTAGCATCCCTTGTTGGACACTTAATATACTGCCTATACCTTGGTAGTTCCCAGCTGAGATTGGCTTCATTAAAGTCACCTAATACTATAAGCAGAGAATCCGGATACCTTTTCTCCATGTTCATTATAGAGGCAGACAGATTTTTTAGTGCCTCTTTAACACAAGCCTGTCGGGGAATATACACCCCAACCAAAATAAATGAGGCAAACTCCCGTTGTGAATAAAAAGGTTTGCAATTAATAAAAAAAAAAGACTCCAGATGAGAGCTGCATGTCCTACATAATACCGCGACATCCAAACACCAGCCTTCGGTAATATAAAACAAATCCCCCTCTTTTTATTTTTCCTGAAAATTCCTTATCACGGTCCCCTCTGTATAGCTCATATCCCGGCAGCAGCAACAAATTCTCAGAAACATGCTCCCCAAGCCAAATCTCTGTAAAGCATAGCACAGCTGACCCTGAAATACCCCCCTGTCAGCAGCAGTTCATCCATTTTATTGCTCAAGGAATGGACATTGGCCAGAGCCACTGTGGGGAGCGCAGACCGATGCCATCACCTCACCTTACCAGGACTCCAGCTTGTCTCCCCTTCCAGCGCTTACTTTTGTCCCTGCCAGGAGCCCCAACATGTCTTGGCCCCACAAACCTGCTAGAAGCAGCAATTGTGTCCCTCTCCAGACCTCCAGCCCTAGGCAGCACCAGCTCCACCATCCCTGACTCAGTCCTCCAGCTCCCCCTGTCGGCCCCGCAGAGAGCCACTCCACCTCCAATACTTTTGGCACCTCCGATCTGCCAGGGAGCCTCCAAACACGGGCTGGACAGCCTCCACACCACTGGACCCGCAAAGAGAGCAGCTACACCCCCGGCCACCACCTCCAAAACCTCCAGCCGGGCAAGGAAAGGCAGGGCTAAGGTAATATCTTTCAGCCCCATGAGCTCATCCCTAGTACACTGCAACAGCAGCGCTGAGATCCGGCATAGCAGGCACACAAACAAACAGCATAAGAAGATCAGCGCTGAGGCAGCCATCCGCAGTACCATCTTGAGACGCTATTTATATTATGTTTCAGCAGCAGCAGTCTGAGGCATGAGTTCAAAATAGGATTTAAAAATATTGGAAAAAATAAATCATGTAGTAATGTTGCCCTATTGTTTATATAAAATTTGATAGTTAATCACATAGAGTACTGTATGCAGTGTTCCCTGTAGTACAATTCATGAACAATGAGTGTCCAGGGGGCTGTAAGTTCTTTTCATGTAGCTATAGGATGTGACATTTGTCAATGCTTGTTGATTGGTTCCTTTATGTTAAATGCACTGTGTATGTCTTTTATTCTCTTGCAGATGTTAATTATTTGCAGAACTTTGGGCAAATCAGGAACAATTTACAAACTAATAAACCAAGAGTAAATTAATCACAGTATTCTGGAATAAATTAGTTTTAGAATTTAAAAGATATAACGGAAAATATACAGGCTTTAGAAACAATGAAGTTCTGTAGACTGTTCTGAAAAAGTCACTTATTTTTCTCAAATGGACAGAAATACAGTAAGTGTCACAAACCAGTGCAGGTGCACACTTTTGGAGTACAGATTTGCTATTCCCAAGAGGAGGCTCATGAGCAGGGCTAGTAGGCAAATACAGGTTGAGTCTCCCATACACAAAATGCTTGGGACCAGGGGTATTTTGGATAACGGAATATTCCGTATTTTGGAATATTTGCATATCATAATGAAATATATTGGGAATGGGACACCAATATACACACATAATGCATTTATGTGTTATATACACCTTATATACACAGCCTGCAGGTAATTTTATACAATATTTTCAATAATTTTGTGGCTCAAGCAAAGTTTGTATACAGAAATAAAATTCATTTATGATTCATATACACCTTATACACACAAAAAATATATGTATAAAAATTAGGCGCAACCAATAAAATACAATAATAACCAATTGTTAGCTATATAGCAGCTCCCAATAGAAGTGCCGGAAACACTACTCAATTAAGATCAACATAAACCAAATGAATATATATATTTATATATATATATATAAATATATATATATATATATATATATATATGTGTGTATACACCCGAGGGAATGCTGGATTGATTGATAATAAATTTAATGCATATATAACATAACTTGTAAATACATCAATAAAATTAAGTTAAAAGATACAGTATAACCACTGATGACTGGCAAATATTAGTCGCTTGAAAAAGGTCATTCAAAGGATTCTGTGGAAATCCACTAGTGGTATAGAAACTTGATTAGCAGATCCAGTGTGTTAGTATGATTTGCATCCATAATGTCTCACCACTCTTAGGGAAATCCTGAGCAAAGGCAAAGTCCCCAGATAGTACTGATGGTAGGGCAGTGCTCTGTGAATTACGTTCCCCATCTGATAATCAGAATCGCAGCTTGCCAATGTGATGACGTCAGCAGCAGTGGGAGCAGCACATCAATGCCCAGATATGAGAAGAGGTCACGGCTCTTGTATAAAGAACGGAGGTTTAGCATCCGTAACACCACAATGTATAAACAGATCCACTTGTCAAGCAGCCAGTATTAAGTCCACAAGCTTAACATGTTTCTCTGTTATTAGACCATACAACGGTTTCCTCAGAAGATAGATAGTATCGCAAGTGGTGATTCCGATTATCAAACAGGAACAGCATTGCCCTACCACCGGTACTATCTGGGGACTTTGCCTTTGCTCAGGATTTCCCTAAGAGTGGTGAGACTATATGGATGCAAATCATACTAACACACTGGCTCTGCTAATCAAGTTTCTATACCACTAGTGGATTTCCACAGGATCCTTTGAATGACATTTTTCAAGCGACTAATATTTGCCAGTCATCAGTGGTTATACTGTATCTTTTAACTTAATTTTATTGCTGTATTTACATGTTATGGTATATTTGCATTAAATTTGTTATCAATTAATCCAACACTCCCTTGGGTGTATATATATATACTCATTTGTACTCATTTGGTTTATGTTGACCTTATACCCACAGCCTGAAGGTAATTTTATACAATATTTTTTATAATTTGTGCCTTAGACAAAGTTTGTGTACATTGAACTATCAAAAATCAAAGGTTTCATTATCTCAGTCATGCCAAAATTATTCTCTATTTCGGAATATTCCGTAATTCGGAATATTTGGATATGGGAGACTCAACCTGTACACCATTTTCTAGACCAAGAATTCACTTGAAAAAGTAGAAAGTACAACAGAAGGTGGCATACGCCATGGGGAAGGGAAATCAACACTATAGAATAGTTAGAAGGAAAATGCATTGTTGTTACCTATTGAGATTAACTGGTATGACCTTGATCCTTACAGTACTCTTTCCTCTTAGGACCAGACTCCAGATGCAAATCTCTGAAACTGTTCAGGTAGTGTTATAAAACTTGCTCAAGTACAATAGGCTTGTGAACTTGACAGATGAAAGGCCTTAGGGAGCAAAGCCTTCATATGCACCAGATACTGCACCCCCTGCCAACTCTGCTTAATACGATAGTCATAAAGTATACCTGGTTGCCCACCACATCCACTGCAATAGGATGTGCCACTATTCTTTCAGTGATGAGGTTAAGGATGACTGGCTTGAGAAGAGACACATGTTGCTGGACTTATCTTCCCAATGATTAGGTATGATCTCATGCATCTTGACTATAGCTTGAGATTTTCCTTCCCATTGTAATGATTGATATAAAAATCCTTCTTTAGTTTCCCTTTTTCCATAGGTCTTGGACATTGTGATCAGTGGTCATGTAATGAGGGAATAATTACTGAGAGAGCTTATGATTGAGAAAGAAAGATGGTACTTTCTGGACTCCTGGACTTTATTTCTTGAGAACTATGTCTTCATGAGTGTCAGAGATGAAGCAAGGAGCCAAACCAGGAATAAGTAATATAGTGTCACTTTGCAAATTTACACAAAAAATACTTATCAATAAATATACCCCAATGTCTCTATACAAGTTTATATTAAGTTGTAGGAAAATATTTTACTTTCCTCCTTTGGAATTCACTAAAGTTTTTACTGTATGTACTGTATATTCCTACAATAAGTACCATTATAATGCTATTATAGGTATTGTAAATAGAAAACATTTTGTGTGTGGCCCTTTGCCATTTACTACAACCTGTTAAGTGAAATAATTATTGAAGAAGCGATTGGATGAAGGTGTTATGTAACAATTTTCTGAAAAAGGACCTTTTTTTAATAAATTAAGGTATTATGGCCTAGGGGGTCATAGTAAATGCATTTTAAATGTTATTTTAAATGTTGTATTTAAATATGTTATTTTAATGTTGGTATTTACTGATATATTTTGGTGCTATGTCCAATTCTCCAGTCAGTTTTTAGTCTAATTTATATTTAACTGTAAATATCTCAGCTTCTTCTAAACATAAAACAACACCTTCATCCACTCGCCTCTTCAGTTGTCCACCTGTGCTTACACTCACCACCCTATCCCTACATGAGGTATGATATGCTCTCATGCTCATTTTGGGGGACCTTTATCAAAGCTCGGAGAGAGATAAAGTGTAGATAGATAAAGTAACAACCAATCAGCTCCTAACTGTAATTTTTCAAACACAGCCTGTAATAGTGACAGTAAGAAGCTGTTACTTTATCTGTCTCCAAGCTTGGATACATCTCCCCTATTATGTCCCTGCTGTATCTTGCTGGAAGCAAATATTACATTATATGGATGTTCACTTTTGATATTTCTATACTTATTAGTATGTCTATGCTGCCAACTCTTGATGGTGGGGACCTCTCCCCTCCCTCTAATTTTACTTCAGGATGTGTTTTCCTACCTTGTCTGCAGATGTGCTGCAGGTCCTGTTGGTGTTGTCCCTGCCTCCTGGGGATATAATGTACTATTTTAACCTGGGTGCATTATTACAAGAGACCCACCTCACTGAAACTGAGGTAACACAATTACATTTTATGTCATTAGTGGTCCATGCTAATAATTCCAAAACAAGGGGTGTGTATTCTTCAGGGTGATATGTAATAGTGGATCTCTCTATTGGTGACATAAGTCATGTGATATGTAGTCTATACACACCTACTCTAGGGTGAGAAGTATCAATGAATTATTGCAGAAAAATGCTATTTTTAATGGTTTTACAGCATCTATATACAGTCAGATGCATATATATTTTGATACATTGACAGAATTTTCATATTTTGGCCTCTATTCACCACCACAAAGGCTTTGAAATGAAACAAACAAGATGTGCTTTAACTGTAGACTTTCAGATTTAATTTGAGGGTAATTACATCCAAATCAGGTGAACGTTGTAGGAATTACAATGGTTTCTATATGTGCCTCCCACTTTTTAAGGGGCCAAAAGTAATGGGACAAACTAAACAATCCTAAATCTAACTTTCACTTTTTAATACTTTGTTTCAAATCCTTTGCAGGCAATTACAGCCTGAAGTCTGGAATGCATAGACATTACCAGACGCTGGGTTTCATCCCTGGTGATGCTCTGCCAGGCCTCTACTGCAAATGCCTTCAGTTCCTGCTTGTTCTTGGGGCATTTTCCCTTCAGTTTTGTCTTCATCAAGTGAAATGCATGCTCAATCGGATTCAGGTCAGGGGATTGACTTGGCCATTGCATAACATTCCACTTTTTAGCCTTAAAAAACTCTTTGGTTGCTTTTGAAGTATGCTTCGGGTCATTGTCCATCTGCACTGTAAAGCGCTGTCCAATGAGTTCTGAAGCATCTGACTGAATATGAGCATCTAATATTGCCCGAAACACTTCAGAATTCATTCTGCTGCTTTTGTCAGCAGTCACATCATTAATAAATACAAGGGAACCAGTTCCACTGGCAGCCATACATGCCCACGCCATGACACTACCACCACCATGCTTCACTGATGAGGTGGTATGTTTTGGATCATGAGTAGTTCCTTTTCTTCTCCATACTCTTCTCTTTCCATCTGAAGTTGATCTTTGTCTCATCTGTCCATAGGATGTTGTTCCAGAACTGTAATGGCTTTTTTAGATGTTGTTTGGCAAACTCAAATCTGGTCTTCCTGTTTTTGTGGCTCACCAATGGTTTATATCTTGTGGTGAACCCTCTATATTCACTCTTTTGAAGTCTTCTCTTGATTGTTGACTTTGACACATATACACCTACCTCCTGGAGAGTGTTCTTGATTTGGCCAACTGTTGTGAAGGGGTTTTTCTTCACCAGGGAAATAATTCTTCTGTCATCCACCACAGTTGTTTTCCGTGGTCTTCCAGGTCTTTTGGTGTTGCTGAGCTCTCCGTTGTAATTCCTACACCGTTCACCTGATTTGGATGTAATTACCCGCAAATTAAATATGAAAGTCTGCAGTTAAAGCACATCTTGTTTGTTTCATTTCAAAGCCATTGTGGTGGTTGAATAGAGGCCAAAATATGAAAATTCTGTCAATGTCCCAATATTTATGCACCTGACTGTTGGTTCCCCATATGTACAGTATGAAAAGGGTCAAATATATCTGTTGGGGCCCCACAGCACAATAGCTCCATAGGTTTCTATGGGGCTTTGATATGGTTGCATTTGACCAATCGCTAATTTCTTTCACAGAAACTACCTATTTTACAGACTTGGCAATAAAGTGGGATGCCTTCTTTCTAACCTGTTATAAGGTTACAGTGGAAAGATGGTACTTATTGAACTACCTGTATTGAGATCTTTTTACAAAACACTATGGGGTCTATTTACTAAGCAGTGTAATGAGACAGAGTGAAAAGTGATAAGTCTGTGATAAGGTGCCAGCCAATCAGCTCCCAACTGTCATTTTTCAAACACAGCCTGTGAGATGACAGTTGGGAGCTGATTGGCTGGCACCTTATCACATTTCACTCTGTCTCATAACACTGCTTAGTAACTAGACCCCTATATTACCAAAACTGATGAAGTTAAAAATTCATAATTTTGGAAAGATGTGTTCTCCCCAAGGCAAATCTGCAACATTCTGAGTTGCTACTGGCACCTAATGAAATTGAAGAAATTGCTAAAGTGATTAAATCCCTCAAAACCTCAAAGGCTCCTGGGCCTGATGATCTGAGAGGAAAGTTTTATAGGATTCTCTACAGGATATGCACATTTTTGCCATTTTTTATGCTATTGTTAATAAACATAAAATGCTGGCCTATGTTCATTTAACTATATAAAGGTTTACTTAAACTATGTAGTTATGTAGACACAGTTGCAGGGTTATGTAACTTGTATTGACAACTGTTGCATCAAAAATATAAACTGTTTATTGAAACAAAAACAAAGTCCAGGCAATGCAGGAAAACCAGGAGTGATACTTGAACAGACTGGAATCAGAGGCTTGAACTGGACTGGAACTGTGGTGAACAGAAACTTGAAGGTATGAAACTGGATACAAACAACAACCAGAGTGGGTGAGTCAGCAATAGGAGGAACAGCTTGTCTCTACCCAGCTGGCTGGAGCTGCAAAGATTACAGGCTGGAGGTTAAGGCCCCCATACATCAAAGATCGATTGCAGCAATCGTGCAAT
The DNA here is from genome assembly GCA_031769625.1 of Taudactylus pleione. Taxonomy (NCBI): domain Eukaryota; kingdom Metazoa; phylum Chordata; class Amphibia; order Anura; family Myobatrachidae; genus Taudactylus; species Taudactylus pleione. Next base: position 3,039,016 of record JAUIMM010000006.1, on the reverse strand, counting down.
TTGCAATTGATTGAAAAAGGGAAAGATTTTTATACACAATCGATTGCAAATTACACAATTGCTGCAATCAATCTCTGATGTATGGGGGCCTTTAGATGAGACAGACTCACAGACAGCAGTGAAGCTACAGTTTACTGAAGTCCAGTAGACAGGAGCGCAGGTCCAGGCAGTGGAACACAATCCAGGAAAACAATGACCAGCAAGGTGCATTGTGAGGGGCAGGAATAAATAGTCTGTGAGGTAGGTGCTGGACAATTAAACAGGGGAGTGAGATTAACTGCTGCCTGTGAAGCAAAAATGTCAGAATACATAAGCAGCACCACTAATGGCACAGAGGTACTGCAGGCCAAATATAAAATAAAGAACAGAGGGCTTGATTCAGAGATGTATGCTAACTCAATAATTAGCACACACCTCTGATTGATGGAGGACCCATCTGCGAGTCTGCTTGCAGTATCTCCCACCTGCAGCCTGATTGACCAGCTGCAGCATTTGGGGGTTGGAGCGGGAGTGTTCCTGGCCACCATTCTCAGAAACGGAAGTGTTTCGTGCACATTTTCTAGGAGGGACGAGGCCTGGGTCCACGTTGTGGATGCAGATTTCCTGACCTCGTAAGTGCCATGCACCGGCCATGCTGAGATAAACTTCTGCTTACACCACCTGGCTAGCCATCACGAATGATAGTCACAATGGGATCCGAGGCAGCATCTACAGACTCTAGACTCGGATCTCTCAGATGCAGCAAGGAGGTGTCTATTTCCTCCAGACACCTGCTGCTGCATTTGGATGGTATTGCACAGCTGCGTCTTTGTGGCTGTGCTATGCCGTCCATCTCTGCATCAGGCCTAGAGTCCTAACAATGTGATCCTTCTGGTGATGTCTCTAGGGGTCTTTTCATGGCAAAGTTGCTTATATCCAGTGCAAATGACTTAGTTCCTATGGCCTAGCAGTTCACTGCCAATGCCCATCAGTGTACTTGTAAATCTTGCTAACGAACTGGGTGTCCGTTGCCACAGTGTATTCCGGTCCTTCATTCCTCCTGACACTGATGTCAACAAATGTCAACTGATTTAAAGAAACCCTTACATCTCCCACAGTGCTTGAATATTGTAAATGTTTCTTTTGCCCAACCTGTGTTTTGGATTACACTCTCGTGTCTCAAACTTTGCCCTTGCTCTGACCAAGTCTCTTGGATTCTCCTTGCCTGCCATTCTGCCCACTATAGATAACACTGTGTACCAAACCTTGTGTAATACACCAGAACGGTGAGCATGTGAATTTTGTGGTGTGAGAATAAGATAGAAATACCTTTATTGTCTCCCTTCTTCGACAGCAACTTCCACGTAGACCACACCTCAACAGAGAGGCAACGATACCTCAACTACAGACAATTGCAGTCTATTTTGCATCAAGAATATTAAGATTTATTTTTAATAACAAATAAAGGCTTAAATGGTCACGGTTGCCAAGAATTTTGGTTTAATATGTTTACACGAATAGTCAATTAAGCACAATATTACAATAATATTGTTAAATAATATTAATTTATACACTCTTTATAAAATTGAATATAGATTAATGTAATCGACTCCCACATTCTCAATATGATTCCAAAATATTCCTAAAGAGCTACTTACCTTGTAACAATATATTTTGTCTTTTCACATTTCAAGATCAGACTTACTATTGCCTTTATGAAATAAGAAATGTCCTACAGACAACTGTATAAAGGCCCTCATTCAGAGCCGCTCGTAAGCGGTCGTACACTCGTAGTCATCCGATGTTGTTAAACCATGCATGCGTCGGTGTAACAGTGCGCATGTGCGTACGGCTGTTTGCGATAATTTTTTCAGTCATTCGTCGAATAGCGAACAGGAAGTGACATGTCAAATGTGATTGACAGAACTGTCCGTTTTGGGGCGGGGACGGGGGTGGAGATGGGAAAACGCAGGCGTGTCGAGGCGTTTTTTTGGCGTACATAAATTATCTGATGCAAACGGCCAATGTGAACGGAAGAAGGGTTACGTCACTGTCTGATCCACTTTCCATTCAAACTGCTCGCTCAGCTTGTGGTCTTGTATTCTTTACTGCAATGACGATGGTCTCTTCGTCCTTCCCGAGGCACATCGATGGTTTTCCAATTTATCAATTGAGGCCTCAAAAACAATCAGTTTTGAATTGCAAAAATGCTTGTAAGGTGTTTAGCCAATAGCCTTTTTTTAGTAGCAAAAAACCGTACGCAGGTGAACTACTCAGCTGATAATTTCTGGGTTAGACAATCAATTAGCTTACAAATTTATTTTACATTTGCGTGTTTTTGCCAATTTTTTTTTTATTTTTTTTTAGGGCAACAATATTGTACGCAGGTTTGTTGTTTTTCTTAATTTTTTAGGGGCCAAGAAAACAATCGTCCTTTTGTTTTTTCCTAAGTGTTAATTAAAACTCTTAAATTGTTTTTAACCCTTGGGTTTTTTTTACATAAAAAATGTTTAGATTTCCGTTGTATTGTTTGTAATGTTGTTTGCGGGATTACCTTTTAACCAGTTTTGGAATAAATTAACATTAGAATTGTGCAGATTTTCAACATTATTTTATTTTTTGTTTTGGTTTTTGTAAAAAAAATTTTGGGGAAATAAAAAAAAATGATAACGTAAAAACAAATATCAAATGAATTTAAAAACACACAAACAAAATAAGTGGCATTTGAAATCCACAAACAAACACAATTATTAAAAAATTCATAAGAAAGGAGAGGGAGGTTTTGAGCATTAAGGAATATGGGGCAAACACTGAGAAGGATTGTGGGAAAATTAGCCAGTGCTGTCATCGCCTTTTGGCCCTTTTGGCCGGGGTAGGGAGGGAGCCTGAACGGGTCCGGGATGTCCTTCTGCTGGCCTGGCCAGAGTCAGATGTTGTGGCCTCTGGACTAGGCATAGGGCTAGGCACAATTAGAGGGATGGCTGTTGTTGTGCCAGAGGTGGAGGGTCCTGATGTTCCAGCAGGAAGGGAGGCCGGCTCCAACATGTGCTGGCAAATGAGCTGCTCCAGGGCATTTGCTATTCGCATGTTGGCCCCAGTATTTTCCGCCAGGGCCTTAGCAATGGTCACGTTGGCCGCAGCACTTTGCTCCAGGGCGTCCGCCACCCGTAGCAGATTGGCGTCCATCCTCACCAGAATCTCGGTCTGCTGATCCGTTTTAATATTGAGATCAGTGAGGAGGCCCACTGCCTGCGAGGGGGAATGCCCTGGACTGTCTGCCACAGGGTCCCCAGCCGGATCTACTGCTTCCTCCCCTGCAGAGCCAGCAGAAATTCTGCGGCCAAAGCTCCCCTCTGGAGCAGACTCATCCGCCTGTGTCTCTGTGAGAAAAAAGAGAAAAGAGTAACATTATAATCTAGATATTGTCCCAAACACATTTCTGAGTTGTTAACATTACAACATTTACCTGGGGCAACATGAGGAGCCGCAAAGTCTGGCATGTCGGTATCCATGTTCGACACACCAAACACCTCCTCATCCTGCACACACCCCTGGGCCAGCTCCTCCAAATCTGTGAGCTCCAGTGACACAGGGGTGGGACCCCCACCTGTCCCCCCTGCATGCCTAGCCCTATCAGCCAGTTTTTGCTTAAGACGATATTTGAAGTCGCTCCATCTGTGGGGTAAAAAGTTGGCATTATTCCTGCAGTATTTGGACCTGTAAACACTTTTTACTAAAATGTAGTTTTTACGTACCGGCGTTTGACCTCCCGGGTTGAACGTTCAAAATCACCCACCCTATTGACACCACTGTCTATGTCATCCCACATTTCTGGCTTGCACCCATATTCCTTGCTGCCTGTGGCAGGTTGTAATTGCACATTTACACCAAAACCTCCATCTCCTTTCTTGTGAATTGTGGCTGCCTTTTTATTTTGGGTTTAGTTGGCCTACTAGGCCCAGCAGCCTCTTCCATGGCATCCTCAACACCTTTTTTTAAAATGGGATTAAAATTTATAATGTAAAATTTTCGCAAAATTATTATTAAACAGTATCCTTTTGCCCAAAAAAGAGAAATACTTACCTGGCGCCTCTTGGCCAGTGCTTTGCTGCTCTGTAGTCATTTTGGACTTTCAGGTCTCACTACAGCAGACCGATTTGGCTTTTCCGTGACGTTTTTATACATGCGTCAGCATTATTCGGCCGCATCATTGACTGTGCGCTCCTATTGTCCATCCTTAATTTGAGCGGAAAAATAAAGACTATTTATGGCTTGGTGTACTGGAGTCGATGTGGCATGTTGTTTGTTGGAGGTTTGGTGTAGAAGTATTTTTGAGGTTTTGCGGTTGACTGAGTAGAAGGAGGAAATTTTTGGAGCTTTTTTTTGTTTATTTCTAGCTTCTTTATTTTCCGTTTTTTTTTATTGTTTGGCTATTTTTTTGTGATTTTTAGAGTTAGTATTTTATAAAACCACCATAAAAAATAATAGTCAATAGTTTACAAATGTTTGTAAAAAATTTTTATTTTGGTTTACAGTTATTTTGGCATTGCCCCAGTGAAGTTTTTGAACTTTGGATATTTGTCTGTTTTTGGTAAGTGTTTTTGTTTTCATGATTTTTTAAATCAGATGTGTTGTTCTTAGCATATGTTTCGCAAAGTAATGTTGTTTATTTTCTGGGAACAATCATGTCTTACCACTAAATGTAGCGTACTATTTAGCAAACTAATGTGTCTTGTTTTAACTGTAAAAGTAGCGTACTATTTAGCGAACTAATGTGTCTTGATTTAACTGTAAAAGTAGTGTACTATTTAGCAAACTAATGTGTCTTGTTTTAACTGTAAAAGTAGCGTACTATTTAGCGAACTAATGTGTCTTGTTTTAACTGTAAAAGTAGCGTACTATTTAGCGAAGTAATTTTTTAATAAATTTTCAGTGTAAAATCATGTCTTAACACTAAATGTAGCGTAGTATTTTCTGAACTAATGTGTGCTCCCTTCTTTATTTTTTCACGAAAACAATTTGTTTACAATCATATTTTACTTAATGAATCTTAAACATATTTTCTAATTTTGAAATGTAGGGTGTTCTGCATATGACATGTCCCAGGCCTGTAAGCATCTTTGGATTTCTGAGAAAAGATAAGTATATTTTTCTTAACACATTTGTATAAAACAATCACTACCTGGCTTACCATTTCAGGTTGATGTTGGTCGTATTATCTTGGCCATGGTTCCAGAACCTGACCAACCTCAACTTCGTCCCAGGCATAGGCCTTGTAGGCGTGCAAGGCCCCAGATATATAGAACACGTGTCACCCTTTTTGGAATGCCAGATGATGAGGTATTAAGGCGATACGTCTGCCGCCACAAATCATCATAGACACTCTCTCATTAATAGAGAGTGATCTTGAACGGCAAATTGAAAGTCCTACAGCAATACCACCACTTATGCAATTAATGTCGGTGTTACATTTCTGTGCCTCAGGATCCTTTCAAAACACTGTGGGAATAGTTGCGGGAATATCCCAACCCTCCTTTTCAAGGATCCTGAGGGCAGTGATGGAGGCCCTTTTCAAACACCTCCATCATTTTATTAAAATGCCATTGGATATGGGTACCCTTAATGTGGCGAAGGCCAATTTTTACCAAATAGCTGGCTTCCCACACATCATAGGGGTTGTGGATGGCACTCACATACCACTTCAGCCTCCAGCAAGGCTGGAGGCTATTATTAGGAACTGCAAGCACTTTCATTCCCTGAATGTAATGGTGGTATGTGATGCCTCCCTCCAGATCCTGTCCCTGAATGCCAAATTCCCCGGCAGTGCACATGATTCCTTCGTCATCCGGCAATCAGGGATTTGGCACAAATTAGACAACCTACAAGCTGGTGATGTGTGGCTTCTGGGTAAGTTGACACCTTCTGTTGCAACCAATGCAAAGCTTGTTACCCAATGGTCCTGATGTTTGTTTTTGTTTTTTCACAGGAGACAGTGGTTACCCTTGCACGCCCTGGCTGCTCACTCCTTATTTGGCTCCCACACCAGGGCCACAAAGTGAGTATAATTCCGCACTTACTGCCACCAGGCAGGTGTTGGGGCACTGTATCAGCCTTTTAAAAGGCCGATTCAGATGCCTCCACCGCTCTGGTGGCAAGCTCATGTATTTGCCGGATATGGATATTGTGGTCCTGTGTGGGATATTTCACAACATCGCCATAAGGAGTGATGTCCCAATGCAGCCAGAGGATGCCTTACCTGAGGATGGCCCCCCCGAGGTTGGTCGGAGGTCAGTATGTGGGGGGGCCATACGCGATGACATTGTGGCCCGATTTTTTAGGTAATTATTTTCCAAAAAACAGTTAATTGACACAATGTAGACATGTAAGATTTTAATGGGCAATTTTAATTTGTGTTTTCTTGTTTTTTGTCTTTTATTCCATAAAATTAACCTAAAAAACGATGCCTACTACCTGATCCAAAAAATTTACTTCATGTGGACACATTGGATATAACTTCGGGAACAATGATTTCTTCGCCTCATTTGTGTATTCATGTTGGCATGCTACTTCTTCAAACAGTTCTTGATTGTTGTTGTTATTTTGTTCTTTTTGGTGTTGGTTGTATTTTTGTGTGTGTTTTCACTGTGTGAAATGATTGTGCCAATTCACTTTGTGTTTATGATTTGTGTGCATTAAAATTGTTTTTTATGTTAAACAAACATTTCCTTCTTAAATTACAAGCAAGTGTAACGTGGTCCTAAAAAGGCAAACTTGCTTAATGGCTAATCCTGTAATGTGTTAAATTGTACATTATTTTACCCTGCTTTGTGGCTAAAAACAAACACCAAAGGTATTATGGTGAATCAGTATGTTTTCTAATCTATCCCTAAGCAGGTTTTAATTAATTTTTACATTAGCCACAAAAACATTAAAAAAACATTTGCAGTTAATTCTACAAACCTATTGGTATTGTTAGGTGTTTAATTTGCCAGCTTACATACTTACTTGAGCTTTCTACAATCTAATTTACATTACTTAAAAAGTCATGCTACAATAGTCGACTTATGTAAGGTTCAACAATCTAATATTTCCAGACAAGGAATGAGACTTCAATCAATCAAAATAAATTTTATTTTTATAAACATTTTCTGGGTGGAAAATAAACAAAATTAGTGGCGCAGGAGCGCCGACATATGATCCAGGACCACGAGCATGCCTATGACATGGCCCCTCAACGTCTGCAAGCCATCCAACATTTCTTGCATCCGCCTCTGGTCCTCTGTGGGTTAAAAAAATGTGTGGATTACTAAAATGATACCTTAATTTATATGTTACCAAACAACTTAAAAAGCAGACTATACAAAAACAAAAGAAAAAAAAAATACCAATAGGGACAACTACACAAAAATACTACATTTGTTGGTACCGTAAACAAGAAAGACACAAGTGTGAGTGTTTGGACATGTGTCATATGTGTAAGGGTAAAACATCCTAGACATTGTTGCACAAAGATATATATCCAAAACATTAGAAAAACTTGACAATTTTGAACAGCACAGGCAAAAGGACAACATAAACAAAAAAACAAACATTTCAAAAGCAACCATAGTTTAAAAGGGAAACATACCGTCATTATGCTGCCTGGGCCAGGAGCCCCGATATCGTCCTCCTCAGAGGTGAGCCAGTGCTGGTCGGATGGAGGAGGGGTAATTTGACTGGAGGTTGAGGGTGAGGAAAAGATAGGGGGGGTGGAGGGGAGGGTGATGAAAAGATAGGGGGGGTGGAGGGGAGTTTGAATTTGGAGGGATGGGAATCGGATGAGAGGGAGGGGCAACACTGCCTGCTAGGTCTGGGGTGGAGGGGGAATTTGCGGAAGGTTGGGGAGAGGATGTTTGGGTGGGAGTGGGGGATAGGGGATGAGCCCGACATCGTCAATTTTGTTGATGTCGAAGTGTGCGCTCAGCCCATAAATGAGTTGGACAAATTTATATTAGTACATATTTAATTTTTATTGCAAAAAAAAATAATTTTTTTTAAAAAAACCAAAAGGCTATACGGAAAACATGCACACGCAGGTATGGCCAAAATAAAGAAACAGGGCTATACGGAAAACATGCACACGCAGGTATGGCCAAAATAAAGAAACAGGGCTATACGGAAAACATGCACACGCAGGTATGGCCAAAATAAAGAAACAGGGCTATACGGAAAACATGCACACGCAGGTATGCTTACATTTAAAATGTTTTAAAAATACACTTACTTTCCTGAATTTGCAGCCGCAAATTTGCCAAAAGGCATGGGGATCTGCGGTGGAGATCTGACCAGCGCCTTTCGAGCTGGCCGATATTGCGGCGGTAGCCCAAGGTACGCAGCCAGCGCCGCACCTCCGCATAGGGTTGCCACTTGCGGCGGTTAGTGATGGGGGCTGGATGCTCGGTTACTCTCTGGTCCATCACAACTGTGAGGACCAGGAGTTCGCGACGACAAAATGCTGCGGCTCTCATGATAGTAATGATTTTTTCAACACAGTTTTAATAAAGGTCCCAGAAAAATTTTGATTGGCTAATGTATTTTGAAAATTAACAGAAAGCATTGTATTGGTTATTTTATGAGTCATGTGACTTACACCCTCACAAATATAATGTGAGTTATGATAGGCTTGATGCAGTGACATGCGTAAGCTAATTTAAATAATATTAATAAAGATGAAAAATCTGCATATAAACAAACGCAAAACAATAGTAGCATTCAAACAAACTTTAAAATTTGAAAAACCATCCCCTTGGTACAAACGTACGTATTCTGCGGAAGGAATGACACACACGAACAATAATAAAGTTTATTGACATTGTAAAAAAAACGGATTGCAAAGATGTGAATACCAATTAAGCTAATGAATATACTGATTGCTATTAATCGATTCAAGTATGTTGGCAGAATGAAAAAGCAGGCGATCGAAAAATGACAGGCCCACTACCGGATTTGACTTGTGCGAGCGTCCCCTGCAACCAAAGAGGAGACGGACGGTCGCTATTTTGAACGTTCGCTAGCTAGAGGAGGGGTTGGGTGAGTATGGGGCTGAAGATTAGCTGCGAGCGAACATACGAGCGAGCGCTTGAATTTAAATTTTTTCGCTCGTACGCCGAACAAACGGCCGCTTGCGTCTGGGTCTGAATCAGGCCCAAAGACCCCATAGCTTTAAAGGTGGACCTAATGTTGTTAACATTGGAACATGTAACACTTACGTTAATAAGTGTATTTCTTTTAATTACCATCATGGTGACCTGTGAATGTGTAATTCTAGGGTTAATTGTCTGTCTAAGATAGGGGTGGGCAATAAGCGGACCCCCAGATGTTGTAAAACTACAAATCCCAGCATATCCTGCAACAGTTTTGCCATCTGGCCATGCTAAAACTGTTGCAAGGCATGCTGGGATTAGTAGTTCAACAACAGCTGGAGGGCCGCTTATTGCCCACCCCTGGTCTAAGAGGATGCCAGATTTATGTATAGCCCATCAGGACTGCCAGTAAAGGATCCAACAGACTGATCATGGTAAAATTATTGAGTCTTATACATTCCATATTTGCACTTCTCACCAACATGAGGTTGGCCTGGGTAGTGTCACCCCCACACACTCGTACCTGGCCAAGTGGTTCGTATTTTAATTATTGTTTATTGCACATGTGTATTAAATGTTTTGTAGTCTGAAAGAAAGTGCTTCTATTTTCTTGGTTTTCTTCTCTTGAATGTAAGGAAAAGAACAGTTTGATATTTTTTCCTGCAGAATATGGGAAGCATAATTTGATAATTACATCACTGTTTAATCCAATAGATATTTTGACTTAGTCTGGTGTGTACCATGGGATGGGGAGGGGGGTCCTCATCTCTGCTTGGTAGTCAAAAAATGGCTCCTGGGAAATTTTAATTATATTTAATTCTGGAAGCCCTAATTTCCTGAAAAGATAAATGTGAACCAGTCTCAATTGGTTTGAAGAAAGAGGAGGGCTAGTTTACTCCCTTCATAGCATGCTTGTTAAAACTGGATACAAACGGCTACTTGGTACCCCTTGTTTGTGTTCGTGCCTTTGGCTAAAAGTTGAACCTCACGGCCTTCTGGCCAAAGCAGGTGGGACAGAGCCCCCAAATTGGGAGTGTTTTGCCTACATAGAGACAGTTGGAGGGAAAAGTTGGTAAGTCTGTGAGGTATTAATTAGCATTTACCTCAAATAGTTTGTTGTCATACTCTTTGTGAGAGTGCTGTGACTTTGTGCAATCTTGCAAGCATAAGGCTGTCTGATGTCTGCTGATGATGTCTGCCTGCTGGGTCCCATTCAGTGGCGGAATTTAAATAGGGGCTACAATACCTTCCCCTCCCCCCAGTAAAATCTGCCACTCCCAGTGAGTTCATGCACAGGCTACACTCTGGCAGTGGCATCCCATTGGAAGCACAATTACTAATCACACACAGGACAGGCATTCCCATGAGGAGGTATTTTCAGTTCATGCTGTGATAAACATAGAGAGCACTTTCATTATGAAGCCACTTCTCTGCCTTGCTTGCCCTACCCAGTTTCTAGGAGCTGCAGCTGATGCAGTCTATAGAAGCTGGTGTTTGTGTGCATGCACCAGTCCCATACTGTAGCTGTTTGTGTGCATGAGATTGTCCCGGTGCCTCCTAGATCCATTACGTAGATGCCGGGTCAGTTTTATCTCTGAGTCCAGACTGCAGTATGGGCAGCTCCCCTCATCAAAGAGAACAGCTAATGGCCCCATTTCAAACCTTTTCAGTTTAGGAGACATATTTGCAAGAGACAGCTATCTCTGGAGAAGATTAATATTGTTTAGAGTATAAGTTTGGGAAAAGCAGTGTATTCTGAGATAAAACTTGTGCTGGCCAAGAGCTCATATATTGAGCTGCCTGCACCATTAGTCACATCAGAGTTATTCACCTTACCCAATTGAGAATAAAACATTTTTATTTATCTTGTTAGTCATGGTGTTCAGAGCTGAGAAGTAATGTTTTAAAGCAACTAACTTTGCGGTTATGGAAACTGCATCCTCTGTCCCTCTTCTTCTCTGGTTGGATTATGTTTAAAAAATCATAAAAAGTAATCCCTGATATTTTCTGCAAACACGTTTTGGCATATAATAAGGATTGCAAAAGTTTTTCTTTAACAGGGAGGTTTAGTCAGAATATCCTGCTCTATTATAGCATATCCCATCAACATGTGTTTGACGTATGAGAACATTTTATGATTACTGCACTGAGAAGTTTGCTGGTTTATAGTCCACTCATACACAGGCTAGAAACATTTCATTTAGCTAGAATAAGTTTGCCGACAATAAATACTGTAACTATATTCTGGATATAACAGCAGGTAACTCTATATAAATGATGAGTATGGATTTTTCTTAGTGTACACAGACTAATTTGCTCACAAAATATGTATTTGCCTCAGATTGATTAAATTTCTTTTGTATTGTAAAATGTAACTAAATTAAACACATCTTTCTTAAACATAAAATAAATCATATTGGACATTGGAGCAGGTAACAGTGTGGTTTATATAAAAATTTGTGGACTCCATTACAAGTTTTGTATAAACAAAATAGTTCTTAATGGGTTGGGTACGAAATGTCAACAGTCATAATGCCGACATGAGAATTATGACATGGCCATTATGTCGATGTTGACAATGTCGACAGCAATGAAATGTCGACATGTTAGACTGTTGAGATTTGGTCCTGGTAGCCCAGCAGTAACTTACCTTCTCCTGGAAGTTGCAGCAGTGTCTTCTGGGACCCATCAGTCATGTAACTGGCACTTCAGTGTCAGAACTCCGATCCTCCAGCATTACAGTAACTATTTCTCTGCTATCCCTAGCCCTAATCCCTGACCTTAATCCTCCCCCTAAAGCCTAACCATAACCTCCCCACCCTGCAGCCTAACCATAACCTCACCCTTCAGCCTAACTCTAATATCGACATTCTGACAAAGTCTACATTTTACATGTCAACATTCCGAGAATGTTGATCATTTAGCAATGCCAACATCATAACTGTCGACATTATGGTGTCAGCATTATGTCGACTTTATGAATGCCAGCATTGTTACTATCAACCTGTCACGGATGGATGAGGACTTGGACCCGGAGTGGAACTAGGAGAGGTTTTCAGGGCAGATTGCTGATACTGGAAGGATGCAGGTTTGAGAGGGGTGTTATTCATGAGTGGCCTGCTGGCAAATGGAGACCCAGACAGAGGTATACCTGATAGGTACATAGGGAACAAACAACTGGTAACTGGGTGACTGGGGAGGAGCATAGACAGTCCGGATATCAGCAGGAGCCCCGCTAGGAGTGGTAGCCTGGAGTAGTAATGCTTTCTCACAGAGGTCAGACGAGGATGGCTGGAGCCTGGAGCAAGCAGGGTCTAAAGGTAAACAACTTGGAGCAGGTAACAGCAAAGGAGCACAGAGAACTAGTACCCAGCTTGCACTGGGAATAACGTTTCACTGGCACAGAAAAAACTGCACAGCAGCCCATAAATACCAAAGGAAGTGCATAATGGTTACTAGGACTCCCGATAATGCTCCAGCTGGATTGGCTGAAATTAGTCACCTGATGAAATCCAAGATGGTGGCACCCATGTCGAGCTGCAGTGCTGCCTAATGTGACCCATACTCACACCTGCATTCAGGACTCTGTGCCTCCGTGACCCTGCAGCGCTGATCTAAAGATGCCCACGCCCCTGCCAGAGGGACCCCGCCATAACGTCCGGACAGGTAAGGTTCGTTGGCCCTGGCCACACAAAGCCCTGGTCGTGACACAACCTTTTAACTACATAACTTCTTAATGTGCTTGGAAATAAAAGTAGGATAACAGGGGGGATGGGATATTTCCCCTTTAACACTGATGTAACAATACCTCCCACCACCAGAGTAACCATCAAAGGCAATCCAGCATAAATAAAAACCCAAAACTTTAATATCATGGACAATCATACTTTATGTTTCCTATGAGACCTGATACTTCACTATTCAGTAATCCTCCACTTACAATAACACTAATATTCTGAGCACAGGAGGTTGGTAGTTTAAGTGTGCCAATTACTATTATTATGTAGATGGGGCTTGGTTATCAACACAGGACTCCTCTGCCAAGAGTACCAGTACTGGTTCATGTGTATGAGAACTTGTTGCTAGAGATAGGTGAATCAATTCAGCTGAATTTTTAGCAATTCACACATTGAAGCAACAACCAATGCTGATATGAAAAAATATATATTTGTGATACCTGGACAGATGGCAGTGTGCAAGTGCAATATGATTGTTCTGGTACTTTACCAGATAGGAGGGAATCTCACTGCACTTTTTCAGTTATATCTTCTTTTTCAGGAGGATTGTCCCAGGTGTTAGAAATTATACCCTTTCTTCTAATTTCTTTATTCAAGACGAGATTAACTCTCGGGGGAACAGAGTCATTGAGTACACATAAATGACATAAAACAATTGATTTAGGAATACATCATCACAATAACACTTGTATATTACACACAGTACAAACAGAAATGGATATTTATTTATCGGGAACTCTGGAACTGGTACTGTAAAAGCAATTTGGGTTAGTATTTATAACATACAGCTCAGATATCAACATACTGTAGTAGAAGTTCTTGCAACAAATTATCAACTTTAGTAAAAAATACTCTATCAATTAAGTAACTTTTCACAGGTAAGTATGGTTATGTTTCCCAGGTATATGCAAAGACAAGACAGTTTTTACATTACCCTGTATCACCTGGTCTTTGGCCGGGTTATTGTGTGTGTGGATCAGGTCTTCTCTTATCTACTGTAAGTATTATTATCTATCTATCTATACATACTGTATTTATTTACCTGTATGTATATTTATAATCAAACATCATCCAGCGAAATAAGTATTTGTCAGATCTTTATTTGATAGTATGCAGATTCCATAGGAAAATGAATAGTAGGTATTTTTATTGTTTTTTGGGTAACAATAATTTGAAGATGGCAGAGGTTGCAGTCCTTGCATAACAATTTGATCACGTATATACCTAGTCATCAGCCATAAAGAATCTTTATACTTATTTTCCAATTGGTCTTCATTTATTACTTCCAGTTGACTACCTGAGATGTTTGGTTGAGTCAATACAGGCAACTCAGCTTCCTCTAAATGTCTATCTTCACAAGGCAATTGTTCCTGTTCCACTGATGTCTGTTTGGTCTTTTCTTCGTAGCTTAAGAACAAAGCGATTGCTTTTACACTTTGATGGTGGGATGTACTAAACTCCAAAATGCAGTCAAACCTCTGAAAACTGCTGTTTTTGGAGGTTTTCCGCAATCTCCATATGCACTAAAGTGATCCACAGTGGATATCTGAAATATCCATTGTCCCATACAATTCTATGGGACTAAGGGGGTCATTCAGACCCACTCGCGAATGGCAGTACGCTCGCAAGTGGGTCGATGGTCCCCATTGCGCATGCGCATGACGGAGGGAGCTCCGTCGTGCGCATGCGCGAGACCCGGCGAGCGAAGGACTTTCCATCGCTCCGGGTCTAGCATCAAAGGGGGCGTGCTGTCGATGTTGATTAACAGCATGCCCCCTTTGGTGGGCGTTCTGGGGGCTTGCCTGCCAGATGGAGGTGTTCCTATGGGAATGCCTACCATCTGAAGCCGGCCCCACTGACATCACTAGTGATGTCAGTGGGAGTGATTTTGGCTCTGATAGAGCCAAAATCACTCCTGGCCTTGCGGTTGAGAAACCCGACCACAGGGTTTCACTCGCAAGTCTGATGGTCGCGATGGTCAAGACCATCGCGACCATCTTGTTGGGCACTCGTATATGCTGTAGGTGGTGACCCACAGATATATGAGCGTCCAGGAGGACGCTCCATTTTAATGGAGGTGGGCCCTGTTTCAGAGCGAGCGCTCTGGTCAGAGCGTCCGGCTCTGAATCAGGGCCTAAGATGAGCCGGTATGCATCAAGCACTGGAAAGCAAAACTTTTCGGAGCTTGTGCCCGATAGGCAATGTCATCTATAGATGCCATTGCCTATAAAGGCTATGGGCTTCTTTCCACAGAATTCCCATTAGAGGCATCTGAAGGAACCCTATTCATCCCCCTGCAGTCAGACATGCGCTGTAGGACTTCCGGGACATAAACACAAAAGTCCTCTCTTTGCAAGGGACAGCTCTTATCTTATCATGACTAGATAGTGCTAACTTAAATGTTAGCAATATATCTGCTACATAAAGAAAAATATATATATATGTTAAGAACACTCTTTGCATTCTCTCATGATACAATCAGATAAAGGTTTTTGGAGCACCAACACCACCACGGGAAGTAGTGATGAGACCAGCAGCCGCGATGCCGCCGGTCTCAATCCCGATGCTGAAATTCCAACACAGGACTAAACATAGGCATCGAAATACTGATGCCTATCTTAATCCAGATGCCGGAATCCAGAAGGACACCAGTCTGAATGAGGTAAGTCCGGGGCACCCTTACTGTTAGACCCAGGGGGGAGGGTTAGGTTTAGGTAGCATATCAGGGTTAACGTTAGGTTTTGGGGGGGTTAGACTTAGGCACGAAGGGGGGAGACTTGGGTTTAGGCACTAATGGGGAGGGTTAGCGTGGGGGTAGGGAGGGGAGGGTTAGGTTAGGGGGCGAAGGGGGGAGGGTAAGTATACTTACCTGATCCCTGTCAGTATACCAACCATCGAGATGCCGTTGTCAGTATTGTGACAGGAGGCATCCCGACAGGCAGGTTTACATACCGATTCCCACCACCACTATGAAATATATCTAGTTAAAGATAATTTAAAACAGTGTATGAACAAAGCAAAGAGAGATATTATGCATAAATTATAGTTTATATTTACCATAGTTGGCCTTGCAGGACTTTTTTTTATGTTTTACACTTTACAACTGGGAAGAAAACCATGATGAAATGAGACTGGGTAATAACAGACAGAGATAGGTAAGAGGGCCCTGCATGCAACTACTGTAACATCAGAGGGTGCAAGGTCTGACGGTCCTATCTGTCTTATAACAATCTCTTCAACTCACAGTATGTGTGATAGGGTAGAGGTCTTAAGTTACCTCCTATAATATTTGGGAACAAATTGTCATAATGAGAGTCAGGATTTTCAGGAGAGAGATCTAGAGTGAAAAAAACTGATCCACAAAAACCGCTATGATCCCCTCAAAAAGCCAACATCAAAAAGATTCAGAGACGTAGGGGAAAGGAGAATGGGACAAACAAGAAGTGCCAAGGCATCATTAACAAATTCTCAATCAAAAGGTATATTCAATTTATCCCAAAAAATTCTTAAAGACTCAGAAATCACTTTGTTGTCCAAGGGTCTCAATTATGCCCTCAGTTCCAATCCCAATTTATTTAATTTATTCTCAGAATTAAACCGATATGTGCCATCTCTCTGCAGACAAAGATATTTTTATTCCAAGAATCAATCTAAAATTGGAAAATCTAATGATCCTATCCTACTTGACATGGATGACATGGAATGTCTTTTCATGTTACAAACACTTCAACAGGAAGGTAGTGAGTCCACCATGTTGGAAGACACAAATTTATTTAATATTTAATCATACACAACCCTATAATCATAATGGGAGAATGTTTAGAAAAAAAAAATCACAGTTCTTTCCACTCCATCAAAAAAGTCAGATGATCCAGCTTTTTTTATAAAAATACCCTAAAAGAATTCTAAACCCTCTGTAATAAAAAGCCCCATCTTGACTTGGGTACGAAAAACCTTACTTTTGATGAAAGACTAGCTCTGAGGGCTCTCCAGGATGATGACTCCATCATTATTAGACCAGTTGACAAGGGTGGTGGGGTCGTCATCCTGGACAGAGTTGATTACATGAAGGAGTCTTTTAGAAAGCTCCATGATTGTACATATTATAAAATCTTATCTAAAGATCCAACTACTGAATTTAAATTGGAATTGTATAAACTTCTTAATGATGCCTTGGCAGAGGGAGTGATAACTAGAGAGGAACGGAAATTTTTATTCACATATTACCCCATCACTCCTATCTTTTATTATTTACCTAAAATTCACAAATCCCTCACTACACCCCCCGGTCATCCTATCATTTCTGGAATTCACTCTCTCACTTCTAATTTATCACTATATGTAGATCACTTTCTTTGATACGTTGTCTCCCTGAGATCGCACATTAGAGACACCACACACTTATTAAACCAATTAGAGAATGTACACTGGCGTCTGGGGTGTGGATTCCTCACCCTGGATGTACAGGCCTTATATACTAATATGCCACATGAGGGAGGCATTTTAGCCATAGAAAATACACTTATGAGAGGTGTTGCGGTATCGGAGAGACAACGTAATTTCCTCTTGGATTCAATACATTTTATACTTATTTTTTGTTTGACTCCATCTACTTTCTCCAGGTTCTTGGTACTGCCATGGGAACCAGGTTCGCCCCAAGCTTTGCAAACCTTTATATGGGCGCATTTGAAGATCAATATATATGGAATGGACCATTTGGGGTGAATCTGGTTTTCTATGGCAGATACATAGATGATTTGATTTTGATTAGGGATGGTGATCACAATTCTGCTGCTAAATTCACTGATTATTTAAACACCAACAGTATGAATCTTCACTTCACTTTCACTTTTAGTCATATTTCGGTTGATTTCCTCGATGTCACTCTCTCTGCTGAGGAGAATAGGATCTTTTCTACTTTGTTTACAAAGACGGTTGATTGCTGCTCCTGCTTGCATTATAGGAGTGGACATCACGGTCCTTGGATTAACAATATACCCAAGAGTCAGATGGGTCGTATTATTAGAAATTGTACGAAAGAAACAGATTTCGAAGTTCATGACAAAAAATTGGAAACTTGCTTCCTTGATAGAGGTTATCCTTTAAACCTTAATAATGAAGCTAAATTAAATGCTTTCAATAGAGGTAGGAATGTCAATAGACCTATCTCAAATCTTAATAAGAGTTCAGAGACCACTAAAAATAATGGAGATATCTGATAATTCACAAATAGATCCTTCCCTTTTGTTTATTTCACAATTCAATAACGAATCCAGATGTGTTCGATCCAACATTAATAGAAATTACAACTCTTACTTAATGATCCAGCTTTATCCAAATGCATCAAACCTCAACCCAAAATTGTATTAAAAGAAAATCACAATCTTGGCAGCTTTTTTGCACCCAGTATGCTGAAACCTTTACAACCAGCTCAAGATGCCAGTTCGTTTTGGCTTCCCACTAGACCACCTGGTTGCTATCATTGCAATCGTTTGATGTGCCTTACCTGCGGATATATTCAAAATAGAGCTAAGACATTCACCTCAGTAATAAATAAAACAGAGTACACAATCTATGTGCTGAGTTGTACATGCCCGAAGCAATACATTGGATGCACTACAAGACCCTTAAAAGAGAGGTTTAGAGAACACTGTACTAATATACTTAAAGGATTGATGACACAGAGTGTACCTCGTCATTTTGCTGACCATCATAATAGTGATCCCAAAGAAATTTCCATTGTAGGGATAGAAACTATCAAACATACCCAAAGCAGAGGTGATCGATTTAACAAACTGTTTAAAGCAGACTCTGAATGGATTTTCAAACTTCAGACACTGGTCCCAGATGGACTGAATGAAGCCCTGGAATATTTTGATTGACTCTGGGACATAGCTGGTGGTCGCCATCTGCCATCCACATGTACTGCCTGGTCAGTGGATGGCATATGGCATCCACCACCCACCTCCATTATCTCTCCCATCCATTCTGCACCTTTGATGCATCTCCTCTCCATACCTACTTCAGGTTCTTCCCATTCGTTCTGAAATTCTATTTTTTATTGCAGTCATATTTAGAATCATCATATAGAAATCCTTTTTACTCACATCTATATCCATGTTTATTTATTTTGTTACTTGGTCATATCTAGTACCGATATACTTTCCCTTCCCCTTTTCCTCCCCCCCCTCTATGTTTGCTCTCTCAGATGACTAGGTTGTCAGCCGAGGATTATTTCCAAACCTTGGTTAGGGCAACTTCTTTTGTGCCATTTCCTTTGGATTGTTTGTGTACATAAACCTATATACATCTACTCATGATTAATATTACTGTAATACTTGTTTTTAATCATAGTAGTTTATTTTTTATACTCCTTTTTTATGAGCTATCTGTTCATTTTTATCTTGAACCAGTTGGTTCTACTTTTAACAGATACTTATTAATTTTTTAAAATATATACCTGTGATCTGATTTAACTAGATGCTTTTAGGTATTGGAACATTTCCAACATCCATTACCATTATTGTTATTGTGGCACAAGGGCTTATATATATATATATATATATATATATATATATAATATATATATATGTTTGCATGTATATGTTTGTTTATGTATATTATAATTTAAGAGTGACTCATCTTGGAACTAGTTAATTTTTTATTTGATTATCTACTTTTTATTATTTTCTTATTAACTCATTACTCATTGTTATTCATTACCATTATTTAGTACTTTTGTTATATTATGCCTATTAATTAATTATATTTATTATGAGTATTTCAGCCAGATATTATTTTCATTTTATTTGTTTATTGATTTGCCTACATCTATATATTGTTGGTTGCTGTCTGTATGATTCCGCAGTAAGATACTTGACAAGCCTAATGGTCATTCAAATGGACACACTGCTTTTCCAATTAAAGACTGATTGGATTCATAATGTTCCCTATTTAAGGGAGGGACCTATACTATGGGCATTTAGCTTGAAAAAGTCCCGGGACCAGGACGAAACGCATTGCTGCTTTTGTCCCCTGCTATTCCTGTTGTCACAGGATGCTTGGCTGTTACCTATTCAGTGCTTGTCCAGCCTCTGCCGCTCACCCGTTGGTGTGGAGATTCCTGTCAAGTTGCGGCCATGCCTTCCACACGACCACCCATTCCCCACACCGCTCCAGGCTGTGCTCACTCGGACGGCTTTCTCACATTACATGTGAGTCAAATAAGGAGTCCTTACCGGATTACCCCTCCAAGCCTGAGTGTTCAATGCTGGTCGTTACTAGCCATTCTATCTGCAACTGACCTATATTGTGGCAGCTGACGGGATGTCCCCTGGTCACCCCTGTTCATAGCAGCTTGTGGTTACCTCTCCAGCTCCGTGCCATTCACCGAGATGGCTTTTCATCACGGATACAATCATTAAAGAACAATGGACACTTTGTTACCACCACAGGTACTACTCATTTACCCACTTCTGAGTTAGATATGTTGCAACTGTTGCACTTGAATACTTACCAAGCTACAGACTATCGATCTACTGTCCAGGACATAGTATAGCTTGACCAAATTCTACTAAATACCATTATCAATTTATATTCATCTGCTATTTATTTAATTTATCATTCATTGTCTATTAGATTTTTATGTGTTTCATTTCATGCCTAGCCATTCATGTTATTTATATTTATTATTTATTCGTTATTCTATCTATTAAATCTTTTTACTCTGCAACAGTGTGGTAATTTCTCCTTTTATGTTTAGCACTATTGCCAATATAATGGAACAATAGTTTATTTCCACACAGAGAGTGTACTACAGACATCAGGCAGATGACAATGGTAAAACAGGGATGCAGGTTTATGACAGAGTCCTGGATTGCACACCTGAATACTGAGGAGCAGGAGCACAACCTTATAAACAATAATATCTATGGATTAACAGGTATGCAATAATATAAACAATAACGTACCAAATGCACAGATAAAGGGCAAATAAACAGGTAGTCAGTAAATACTGAATCCTTGCAGATAAACAGGCAATAGACAAAGCAGAAGTTTTGCAAACAAGCATGCAGCTGGTAAATAACAAATCCTTGCAGATAAATAGGCAGTTGGTAAAACGGGGTCTTTGCAGACAAACAAGCAGTGGGCACATACTGAATCCTTGCATAAACTGGCAATTGATAAATCAGTCAATACAGACAAACAGGCAGTTGATTAATACAAATGCTTAGAAGCAGGCCTCAGCAAGCAGAAAATAACAGAAGTATCAGGAGCCAGGGATCAGATCAAGATAGCAGGATATCTCCCATAGAAAGGTCTGAAGATTTGACGGCCCTGAACACACAGTGGAGCAGGTATAAATTAGCAATTCCAGATGCAGCCCAAAGCTGCTTAATTAGTAATTAGTCCAGGTAAGCAAGTACATAGAGTCTGAGGTGTGCTGAATGCACCATGGGAGAGCAATATTACTGACAGGAGGTATTACAGAAATGTTACACCCACTTTCGGCCCTTACCTTCCCCCACCCCCTTATATATCCTCCAAATTTTCTTCCCCAGGTCATAAAGGTGGTATCACTATGTAGTGTAAGACCTTTCCGTCTTCCATAAAAGACAATAAATTGGTTATCTAATCTAAATGGGATGATCTTCAGATTTCTTTAACCAATGAAGACAGAGTGTCATTGTTTAAGAACATTTTCAAAATGTTTAAATGTATTAATCATGCAGACGTGTGCGTCCCGAGCTCCCACTGGACTGCGAATCTACTCGCCAAACTACCTCCTTGGGAGGCCTGTTCTCACCCCCTCCACCCTCCAGCGATCTGACACACCAGGACAGTGAGGTCTGAAGAGCCGGGCAATGTATAAATTCACTGCCGCGGGTTGCAGCCTTCTCTCCTTACTAAAGCCGCGGCCAAGATTTGCATACCGGCGGAACTCACGCTCGCTTCACGTCCCGATCGGAGTGCGCCTTCTCCCTCTGACCTGCTCCGGAACTACCGCTACTCACCACCACCCACCTGCGGTGGTTCTCAGGACCCGGAGCTGCCCTCCGGAGCAGAACTTGCAGCGGGGCTGGGGAGGGACACCGACGCCATTTTGTTAAATCCTGGGAGCACTGCACTGGCCACAGCTCACAGACCAGTAGACCCGACTCCTGGGATTGACACCAGGACTTATATACTACATTCCCCCCACCCCCACCCCCTTTTTTCTATATATATTCCTATATATACCCATGAGCCAGATTTGTGTCATCGTCCACAACTATCTCACCCACATTTTAAAAACTCAGAGCGCTCACACCTCCCCTTGTCTATCATATTGCTTACGAGGTTGGGACACCTCATTGATTGTGTGTAGCAGCTAGATTTAGAAAAATACTCCTGTAGCGTGGACCATTACTTAGCTTATTGAATTTATATCCCATATAGGCCGGCAGCTTAAGGAGAAACATATTCACACGCATGGGCCTTCTAGATTCCAGAGGATCTAAGCCAGATAGGGCAAACATTATATTTTCAGAAATAAACAACCAGGTACCACTAGATGCATCCAATGAGACGTTCTGCCAGACATTTATTAAATTAGAGAAACTATTAGAAAAAGAAATGAGAATATGGTGGGACAAACAGACTCTACATTGGTACACATCACAGGGCATCATACCTAAAGGGTTGAAAATTAAGAAGAGACCCACCCATAACAAGGACAAAACTGAATTCATAAAAAATTGGGATAAAGTGTTACATGACTGTTCCATGAGATTAATGGAATTTATCATTAAAGAAAGAGAACTTGAATTAGAACAATTAAAAAGGGACATCGACACACTAGATATCAGCTTAGAACCACACAAAGGAGATAAGGAATATAAGGTTTTAGAAGAACTCATTAAACAAAAATTGGATAGAGAGGAGGAATGTTTAATTAATACAAAAAAGTCTAAAATTATCAGGGACAGATTTGGGACTAGAAGCACACGTAGGAACAAGTCGAGGGATCCATCGAAACAGACTAAGAAACACAATAAGAAAATACCACTGATCACAAGTCATAAAGACAGATATAGTACCATTCACCAGGATCTAATAAAAAACAACGCAAGCAGCATCTGCAAATATGATAGGTTCAACACTCCAAGTACTCCAATATACAAAAAATATAATCTGACTTACCAACAGTTCATGACCCGTTTACACACAAAACCGGAAGTGAACAATAAGATCATTGATCTTTTAAACCTAAGCACTTATAGTGAGGAAGAAACACAAAGTTTTTCTGTCCATTCTTTGAAGGACTTGAGCCCAGACAGGGATGACTATATCAACACTATAAGAAAATCCTTTGAAAGAGGGTGGAGGGATTCCTTTGCCCCCAAAGAAACCACTTCAGAAGAGGCTAACCTAACATTATTACCCAATAAAAACACGTCAGAGTCATTATCAAGTGCTGTACAAGAAGATCTGATATCAGTCAAAAAATGGGGAGACAGTTTTTTAGACCTAGGAACCCACATACCCACAATACTAACACCAATACAAACTTCAGTCCTCAGTAAAGGACTCAAATTCGCCCCTACTAATAAGATTGACAAATTCTCAACATATATGGATATAAAAAACTTTACCAGGAAGATAAATCTAAAAAAATATTTCATAGATAAACCGTGCAATTCATATACCAATCTAAATAACGATAGATATCAACATACCACATTGAAACCTCAATCGAAATTTAACCCAAGTTACCTCAAGGGTCCCTATGTCCATACCTTTGAAAAGGCGGTGATGGAGGACATTAACAAAATCAACACATCAAGACGTACTGCATGTAATTTAACCAAATCAGAGATGAAAGCACTGAATGACCTGAAAAAAGATACCACAATAATTATCAGACCGGCTGATAAAGGGGGGGGTGGTCATTTTGAATCAGGAGGACTACCAGAAAGAGGCCTTGAGAATCCTAGGGGACACAAATACATACAACAAATTAAAAGGGGACCCCACCACATGCTACCATGAGGAGTTAGTCCTACTTTTAAAGGAAGGCCTTAGGACAGGGATCCTCAAAAAAGAGGAATATGATTATCTGAACACACCCCACCCTGTGATCCCTGTGTTTTATTATCTTCCTAAACTACATAAAGATCCCATAAATCCACCAGGAAGACCAATTGTATCCGGGATAAATTCACTAACAGCACCATTATCACAATACATCAATTCCTGCAGAATTATGTGAAACAACAGCGATCACATCTAAGGGACACGACACAAGTACTTAAAATATTACAGGACATAACCTGGTCTGAGGATCTATGGTTAGCCACAAGCGACGTCACATCGTTGTATACAGTTATAAACCACACCCAGGGCTTGCAAAGCACAAAATACTTTCTAGACAGGGATACCAAACTAGACCAACAACAAGCGACATTTATCCTGCAGGGTATAGAGTTTATCCTCAACCACAATTACATGTGGTATGGGGATGAATTCTACCTGCAGAGGTGTGGTACAGCCATGGGAACCAAGTTCGCCCCATGCTATGCAAACCTCTTTATCAGCCACTGGGAGGACAATAACATCTGGTCCCCCAGTGAGCTCGGGGCGAGCTTGGTCCTATGGCGATGACATACTTTTCATCTGGCAAGGGAGCAAGGCATCATTGGAGCAATTCCTGATGCATATCAATAAAAATTATCGAAATTTAGTCTTCACCACCAAGTTTAGTAAGGAACAGGTCCAGTTTCTGGACTTGGATATATTCATCCAGGACAATAGGATCCATACTAAAACACATCACAAACAGGTGGATGTGAATAGCTATATTAGGGCTGATAGCAATCACCACCCTAATTGGCTATATGGCATCCCCATGAGTCAATTCACTCGCATTAGGAGAAATTGCTCCAATGTGACGGATTTTGTGGAACAAAGTAGTCAATTGAAAGATCAATTCAAAGAAAAACATTATGACATGGGACGCGTAGAGGAGGCCTATCAGAGATCACTTACTAATCCCAGATCACCATTCTTAAAATACAAGGACAAAGGAATACAGGAGGAACATAATAAAGTATATTTCATTACTAACTATACGGGATCAGCATTCAAAGTGAAAAATATTTAAAAAAAGCATTGGGGTTTACTCCACATGGACAAGAAACTACATCCCATGTTACCAGCTAAACCGGATGTAGTTTTCCGTAAAGCACCAGACATTGGTAGGAAACTGGTTACGAATCATATCAAACCCAATCAGAAAACCTTTAGACAACATACCCTGGAGGGACGCAATGTAAATGTAGGCTTTTATCATTGTGGCCGGTGTCAGTCATGTATACAACTAAAATATAGAAGTACTGCACCAACAACAGAAGTGGTATCAGATCGAACAGGAATAAGTTACAAAATTAAGGAAACCATCACTTGTGACAGTTGCCACATCATATATGTGCTGAGATGCCCCTGTCAACTCCAATATATTGGAAGAACCACACGTAATTTAAAAACTAGAATTAGCGAACATATCAACAACATAAAGAGGGGATTCACAGGACATAGTGTGTCAGATCACTTTAGAACAACACGTGCATGCAATCCAGAGGGTCTTAGATTTACTGGATTAGAAAAGGTTGAGCTGAATTTTAGAGGGGGGGGATCACATCACGAGAATTGACAGAGTAGAAAGCCGGTGGATATTCGAAATGCGAACTCTCCAGCCGGAAGGTCTAAATATTAACCCTTAATGATCCAGCTATGGTTTGGGAACCATACCCTATATTGTCATTCATGATATGTGGCGACAAAATATGCATGTTATATCTGTACCAATAGCCTGCTTTTGAAATGACTAATTATTATACCACATATGGTTTAAACTACAATTTATTAAGGACCAATACATATCACAAAGGACATTACCAGTATCTTGTTTTACACTTTCTTAAGTTGACCCCATAAGGTCAAGAGTAGGTTCATACACTTGCACCTATTATGATCCAATCACCTTAGGATGCTGGCACCAATTGGAGGACCATATTGAGTGACACAAAGAACAACACTTTAGTCTACACTCAGTGCCCTTATTAACGACTGATAAGCTAATGAAAGTCAGATCCATACAGATGGGTTTAATAGTTACATTATTACGTTCATTCTGCAAGTGCATAGGGTTCCCTTATTGTGAACACGTTTATATATAAGGTTTTCATTATGTAGAATCTCACCCAAAATGGCCACCCACAGGAGAGAGACAGAGGAGACCAATGTAGCCCCATATACAAAGGGGAGAACCATGGAACATTCCCACTAATGCCATAGGAGGCGCACTGTTTGCTCTTAGCATACGGAGCATGCGCAGTTAGCAGGCCATGCATGTGACCAGACTTACTCCTGTCACTTGACCAGCGCGCAGCGCAGAGCGTGAACCCGGAAGCAACAGGATTAACATCACATACAGGGCTCCATCACAGGTATTTAAAGCCTGTCACCTTGCCCCCCAGACCACCTACCCTTGAAAAAGTCCCTACAGGGGACGAAATGCGTTGACGACACCACAGCGACCTACCCTTTTAACCCTGAACTTTTATATTAAGATTGAAAGTTTCCCTTGTGTTTTTTTCATTAACCATTCGTTACCTGTACCACCAGGAGCCTTGTTTGCATGTGGACAGGCAATAAATTACATTTTTAATCTCCCCTTGAGTCCATGTACTAGTGTTTATATGGTTAACCGGACAACCACTCCCACACCCATACTCATTGGACCGTCGAGCAAAGACTGCAGGTGAACCAGCGGGCTTGCGGCAGGATCTGGGTAAGTACTCACCACTTACTTTACACCATTCTTGCCTACCTGCACCTGATGCTCGGGTCACCTCTTTTTACATATGGGACACGTTTGAGGATGAGAGCCGGGATACCAAATAATATACCAGTGGACAAAGGGAGATCCTCCTTTTTTTGCACCATTAACTGTTATTAAAAGAACCAGCTGATGACCCTATAAGAACATACTGCCACAAGTTATTGCCGACCCAGTTTCGTAAGATTACATAGTGACTGAACTGTCTTCAAGTGAACACCCTACCCACAGTTCGTACGGTGGTTTACACCAGGACTTATATACTACATTCCCCATCCCCCCTTTTTCCTATATATATATACCCATGAGCCAGATTTGTGTCATCGTCCACAACTATCTCACCCACATGTCTAAACTCAGAGCGCTCACACCTCCACTTGTCTATCAAAATCTTAAAAGTAAATGTGATGCGTTAGAGAAAACTAACTATCAACTATGCAATAAGATCGATGATTTAGAAAATCGTTCCAGAAGGAACAGCCTGAGAATAGTAGGGCTACCTGAGGGATCAGCTCTGTACTATTTCCTACATCATACTCTTCATGAATTGTTAGAGTTAAGTGATATTAGTTCAGATCTAGTGATTGAGCGAGCACACGGTTTGGGCCCTGTCAGAGACGCAGGATCAAATAAACTTAGCGTGGTCATCTTCAAATGTTTAAATTTTATGCATTAAGAGGCCATCTGGTCAGCTTCTCGTCGCAAACGCAATTTAATGTGGGAAGACGCAAAATTGTTCTTGTTTTTAGACTATTCAATCGAAGTCACCAGAGCCCACAAAGAGTTCAATCCAGTGTGTTCCTGGTTGATTAAAGATGGTCGCAAGTTTGCACTATAATTTCCTGCACGTCTCCGGATGTTTGATAGCTCCTCATGTCAAGATTTCTCCACGACTGCAGATGACCCTTCAGTGGGGTGACCCAGGGCCAACCCTTAATACAGAAATGAAAGGTGCATATTGCATTTGATAAATAATTCCTTTTTTTTGTATCTGTCTTTAACCTGTTTAATTATTCTAACGTTCTTCTAGACATATATGATAAAATGTCAACACTCCTATCATAAGTTCTTGGCAGGCTAGGAGTGTGGTTTATTTGTTTTTCTCTTTTACCTGATGTTTTGGGTACCATTCCTAATTACATCGGAAGTTATAATGTGTAGCCTGAGGGCATCGTCTATAGATTTCTTCCCTTTAGAGGGTACCTATACGTTTCTACTTTGTCTTTGATTTTTTGAATGTGCTTTTCTCTTCTATTCCCCCTCCTCCCCCCCTTCTCCATTCTCCATTCACCATACCACCCCCTTTCCCCCATCTTGATGTGGGTAAAGTACTCAATTTGCAATACATTACTTTAAAAAGTGTACTAAGGCCTGTTCCCACCGGTTTCTTATATAGGGTGATCCCTGAAGTTGACACAAGTAAGATTTCTGGATTAACCCTTAAATGATGGGTTCTCTAAATAATGGCTCTTGGAATTTGGGTGGTTTACATTCACCTATTAAAAGAAAGAGGATTTTTTTTACATATATACACAAACTAAGCATTGATTTGATGATGTTACAGGAAACCCATTTACTAGAGCCTGAAGTAAATAAATTGAACATGTTCCAATACAAGGTTATTGCTTTTGCCTCCTACACTTCCAAAGCGAGAGGCTTGGTGTTACTATTACACAAAAGACACCCATGTGTAGTGCATTCCTCTATTACACACCAGGAGGGTCGTTTTGTGATAATTGATATGACTATAAATGGTACTAAATACAAAATATGCAATATTTATGCACATAACGTGTATAACAGACTTTTTTTTCCAATACATTATAAATAAGCTAAACTCGCCTAACGGGACTAAGCTTATAGTTGGAGGAGATTTCAACATAATTTTGTCATCAATTTTAGATAGACAAACACACAGGGCACGTTAAGTCAAACCACCTAGGCTTGGTATTCCATCCTTTGAACAACAATTAGATCTTATAGATATATGGAGGGCATTACACCGATTAGAAAGGGAGTATACGTGTCTATCTGCTGCCCACGGCACCCTTTCCAGAATCGACTATTTGTTGATCTTTAATAATCTTTTCCCCAAGGTACAAGAGGCACACATTGAGACGATTTGTATTTCCGATCACGCATTGAACTGGGTCACTATTGCTGAAGAAGTCGACAAAGGACCTTATAGGAAATGGAGGTTCCCCACACACTTGGTTAACTCATTAGAATTTAGATCCATGCTGGAGTCAGCCTGGCTAACATATAAAAATAACAATGAGGAACATAGGCTCACGGATCCTGCCCTGTTCTGGCAAACTTCCAAAACAGTAATAAGAGGCTAAATAATTTCCTATGTTAAGCAACATACAAAGAACTACTACAAAAATCATAAAGCCCAACGGGAACTAACTGAAGCTTATCAGTCATATAAATTAACACTCTCTCCCATAAAAAAAAAACATACCTAGATAAAAAATAGATTTTTGATTCCATTGTATGAAATTACCATGATAGATCACAATATGTATCAGACTTTAAATTCCACAATTTTGGCAACAAATCGGGAAGCTTACTTTCCAATCTATTACGTGGTCCACGCACAATGAATATAATTCAATCCCTAATAGATCAGACAGGTAACCGAGTACACACCGGTACACAGATCTCCGAAACTCTTAGAACGTTTTATTTGGATTTATATGCAAATGGTCAAATAGACTATATAAACAAAAAAAATATGTTTTGGGAGGGATTACACCTACCTCAGATCAATCAAGAAATTGCGGAAAGCTTGAGTACCCCATGATGATGTTGGAGCTCTCTAGAGCTATACGTTTACTCAAACCCAACAAAGCCCTGGGTCCAGATGGCCTTACCAGAGAATACTTCAAAATTCTCTTCCCCAAGTGTGGAGACACCTTATTAGAAATGTACAATGACATCCTCCAAAACAAGTCTTTGCCACTTTATTTTAACAGTGCTATTCTTAAACTGCTTCCAAAGCCTGAGAGGGATCTAGAACAACCAGGGTCATACAGGCCTATTTCTTTACTAAACTCTGATTACAAACTTCTTACTAAGATCTTGGCAGACCAACTGAAACTGATCCTCTCATCTGTAGTACATACAGACCAAACAGGATTTATCATGGGAAGACACTCGGTAACCAATATCCATAGAGTCATATCTGTTATGCAAGGATTGGTGCTCCATGGGAACCCAGGGACGCCTTTACTACTCAACCTAGACGCCAAAAAGGCTTTCGATTTACTAACATGGAATCATCTTTTAGAATCCCTGTGGCGCTTTGGGTTCCCAGAAAACTTCACAAAACTAATTTCTGTTCTTTACACTAATCCAACAACCCAAAAAGCTTTTGCGATAGGCAGGGGAACGAGGCAGGTTTGCCCGCTGTCCCCTTTGCTGTTCGCACTGGCTCTGGAACCTCTCGCTGTCACTTTGAGAAAGGATAAACTGTTTTCTGGAATTAAGATAGGTACAGTGGAATCCAAAATAGTTCTGTTTGCGGATGACATGATGCTATTTGTCTCCCATTCAGAGTTATCTCTACCCTCAATATTAGACAACATAAAACGCTTTGTATCCTTCTCAGGGTATAGAGTTAACTTTTATAAATCAGAGCTGCTATATTTGGGAAAAAATTCCCAAATATGTCCCCAATTTGCTCCCAATTTATTAGAGCACAGAATACTTTAAAATATTTGGCAATATATGTCCCTGAAACAATTTCTAAACTATACAGTTGTAATTTTACCCCAATGCTCTCTAAAATCAGTAGATTGTTGGAGGATTGGCGTACCCTCCCATTGTCGCTAATGGGCCGAGTAGCGGTCCTGAAGGGTATAATATTCCCAAAAATTGCCTACCTGATCCAAATGCTTCCTATTGCCCTCACTCGAAGCGATATTAATATGTACTCACAAGTATCTTCCAAATTTCTATGGCACGGCGGGAAACCCAGAATAGCATTAGCTAAACTTCAATGTACCAAAGAGAAAGATGGTCTAGGAGTCCCGGATTTAGCTACCTTCTCAGAGGCTGTATTTTATATATATGTGTTAGATTTGTGTCATGGACGTAGTATCTACACCAACCTGCTTCTAGAAACGGAACTATTTACTCCCTTTGCTCCGAGCATCCTTTTGCACACGCCAAAACCTGAACTTCCCAATCTAATATTAAGTAACGTGATTTTTCAGACACCTACAAGACATGGATAACCATTTATGGGAGACTTAGCCAAAACTCCAGCTCTTCAAAATACAACACTCTGTGGGGCAACCCTATGTTTAGTCCAAGCTTAGAAAATTCCCACTTCCTCATCTGGAAAACTAAAGGTCTTGCAAAAGTCAAAGATTTTTTTGACCCGGGGTATACCCTCCTTATGTTCCAGAGTCTTAAAGAACAATTCAACCTACCTAATTCACAATTTTTTATGTACCTCCAAGTCAGGCATTTTGTTCAAGCTATACCTCCCGCTTTGAAAGACCCAAATGTGAAATATGTATTAGATTCCTTATTTACTTTTACAACACAAAATAATTACAAAACCAAGTTTCTGATAACGGATTTCTTCCCATCCAAAGCAAACACACTATGGCACAAATGTGCAATGAGTTGGGCAATAGACATCCCCGCATTATATGGGAGAGAAATTATGACGTCTCTCCCATAGTGAAGAGTGCGCCAGCCCAGGAGGACTGAGGTGCGGATGCCTGCGGGAGCAGAAGCCGGAGCGGGGATTAAGGTGGTTTTTTTTCTTTTTTTTAACTTGTGTGTCTGTCTGTACTATTGGGGGCACTGCAGCGGGGGACCTCTACTGGGGACTACTACTGGGGGGGAGTACTACTGGGGGGCACTGCATTGGGGGGGACCTCTACTGGGGGGGAACTACTACTGGTGGCACTGCATTGGGGGAGACCACTACTGGGGGGGGACTACTACTGTAGCACTGCATTGGGGGACCACTACTGGGGGCACTGCATAGGGGGGACTACTACTGGGGGCTCTATATAAAAGACACTGCATAGGGGGACCACTACTGGGGGCACCGCATATGGGGCACTGTAAAAGGTTCACTGCATTAAGGTGCATAAGGAATGGAAAGGAATGTTCAGAGTGATGTGAAAAGGGGTGTGTGAGTCATGTTGCCTTGCCCCATTTTAAGTGGCCACACCCCTTTTGACCACGAGGGGGCTCCATTTTTCAATTTGCACTGGGCTCCAAATACCCTAGTTATGCCTCTGGAAGTCTGATTTAAACCCTTTGACACTTATGCCAAAAACACAGGAGCTTGCACATGAAAACGTATCAATGCGGGTCTGAAAATAAAGGTTCAACCAGGATTGACAATCACGGATCTGCGACCCTGGTCGCAATCTGGGTTCTTCCCGGAACTTGGAACCCGGGTCAACAGTGTGACCAAGGTCTTGATGACCTAGGTCATGCCTAAATGAAATTGATTGGCTGGGGACAGTAGCCATCGGAGATGACATCTCCAAGTGCCCACTGAATGCCGGAAGACTCGGGTCACTGAAAGACCCGGGTCTGGTGTGAAGGATGACAAAACGGGAATTACTCAGGTCATCACCCTTGTGTGAAAGGGGTAGCCTGGCTTCAACCCGTGCTTAGTGTTCTGTGTCGAAGCCATGTTGAAGCTGGGATTTTATATCTGAAAGGTTTTAGTCTCCCAGGTCCCTGCAGTATCACTTCCTTGCTTTCCTGAGATAGCCCTTTTGTATCATTTCCCTCTCTCAATCCAATCCCATAATAAGTACAGAATTGGCCCATATTCTCATAGCTACAAGAGCAGCCTTCGCTCAATACTGGAAGAGATCGGGTCCCCCTCTCATATCTAAAATTATCCAAAATATTCAGTGTAACTTTGAAATGGAAACTCTTGTACTAAATGTACTAAGTCTCCTTTAACTAAATGGAATCTTTGGTCTGACTTTTATGTCAATCATCTTGCTTCATCAAGTTGTTCTTCTAATTTATAATTTATAAACTGGAAAATTATGTATATGGGTCGGTTGAACATGATTTTTCTCCCTGTACTGCGTGTGTTTCTTTAAATTTTGTATTGTATATGATTCAATTTAATTGAATACCCCTCCCCTTTACCCCATTTTGTTTTCTATTTCCTCCCACAATTTATAAGTTGTAAACATTATATGCGATTATTATCATTTTTCAAATTGTATTCTTACACTCTTCAATAAAAAAATTAGTTAAAAATGTTTTTAAAAATCCAAGCTCCAACCAACCCAAAACCAGAAGAGTAGTAGTATAGTATGTAATTGAAGACTTGTGATCAGTGACTACTTCAATGATTATTTTCAAAAATGTCCAATTCCCAGAACTGAGCCAGAGAGAGGTCATCTGAGTGTAGCACTGATCGTGACGTCCCAGGCGCTGCACCCCGCTCCACCCCTATCCCGCCCAGATTCCCAAATAGCACTGTCAAGAGGAATCCCGGCTAGCCTAGCAGCTTCACCTGCTACCTCCCCCTTCAGTCAGGCAGTTGCGCTGAAGGCTAGGGTCAGAGAGCCCCTTGCTATTGCATGACTCAATATTCCCTATAAACACCACTGGGAGCAGGAATGCAGAACACAGGGCAGAGGTGATTGTGAGCAGTTAGATACAGAGAAGGAGCATAAAAGTAGAAACACAGAGCAGAGGTGACTTCTGCTTAAACTGAAATCCAATGTACTCAGTGGCATAAATAGAATATGCAGGGGGTGCACTTGCTATGGGGCCCAGCAGCTTAGGGGGCCCACCGGCCCAGCAAGCAACCCTGTGCACCCATAGACAAAACAATGGGGTGGTCCAGGTGTGCACTGGACCACCCATTAGAATCACCTGGCTCCTGATCAAATGATTGATGCTTCCTTGGCCTTGGAGGTGGAGCCAGCCCAAGTTTAGCTTTCCTTTGATGCTGCAGCATGAGCACCCAGCACTACATGGACAAGCGGACGATTCTGCCCGGTGGCTGGACAGATCTGGCACCCAGCGGCAGTCCCCGGCACCTGGAGGCAGGACGGCCCTGGCACACAGCGCAAGGATGGGTCTGGTGAGAGGTAGGCACCTGGTGGCAGGCTGGCCCCCACACCTAGTGGCAGGATGGCCCAGTGGGAGGTAGGTCCAGGCAGCCAGTGGCAGGATGGCCCTGGCACCCAGTGGAAGTCCCCAGCACAAAAGTTAAATAACAAGTGTAAATTTACAAAAGTACATTTTGATGTTTGGGGGTGGGGGAGGGCAGTTGCTACTACCACTACTTTAAGTTGCCCTTCTATCTACCCTTAACTCTTTCCTAGCCCCAGCACTACCTCCCACTAAAATCCTCCTTGCCCACCCAG
This sequence comes from Taudactylus pleione, assembly GCA_031769625.1. Taxonomy (NCBI): domain Eukaryota; kingdom Metazoa; phylum Chordata; class Amphibia; order Anura; family Myobatrachidae; genus Taudactylus; species Taudactylus pleione. The sequence continues at coordinate 3,004,920 of JAUIMM010000006.1, read as the reverse complement.
TACTGCCCCAGCTGCTATTTACCAATGCCCCATCCCGTACCCCCCGTATTGCCTGCTCTAACCTACTCCTTTCCCCCAGTACTGCTGCAGCTGCCATCTACCCTTGCCTGCTCCCTACCCCAGCACTGCCTGCCTCTAACCTCTTGCCCCTAGTATTGCCCAAGCTGCTATTCACCCTTACCCCCTCTCTACCCCCAGCACTGCCTGCCCCTAACCCCCTCCTTACCCTCAGTACTGCACCAGCTGGTACCTACCCTTACCCCCTCCCTGTCCCCAGCACTGCCTGCTCTTACTCCTCTCTACCCTAATTTCTGTTTTTTTCCATTTTGAGGTTTCTGTAATCACTGCGTATAGCGAGTCAGATTTGAATGTTTTTACAGCAGCACAGAATATTTTAGAAAATGATTGTACTAATCCTTTGGTAAGATTTGTATGATGTTACTGAGGGACATTGCAGCCTCTGAACTAGCCCATACTAGGATATGGGAATAATCCTACAATTACATTGAAGTCCTGAGAAAATACGCAGCCAGCTTTTCTGTACATTTAGACATTTATAAACAAGGTCCCTTTTTAATAGGTGCAAATATTACACCAGCATGTACATTATTTATCAAGACCTGGATGTGCAACCATCCTAATCAGGGCAATAGGCCATATCCAACCCAATAAGAAACATTTTGCAGCAACCTACACCAATATTCTCCTAGAACAAGGGTATTAACACAAACAAAAACCACGGAAATCCATTTATGCCCTCGAAATCTAACTTTTGTACTTTTGTCAAATTTTCAAATCTGAAATTTAATTGGTTGAGTACACAACAAAAATATAAAATTTCTAATATGATTGACCCCCAAACATAGGTGTATCACTTCCTTTTATGATTTTATTCTATGGAAATACTGTCCTCACTGACTGAATAGAGCTTGTACTGTACTGAGAATTATCAATACTGAAAACTCATTGTGGTATATACAGTATGTGGTTTTTTTATGCTGTGAGTTTTAAGTATAACTGATCACAGATGGTATTTTACTGCCACTTCCTCAACAACATTATAGGCTTGTTACCGTTATCTTGTGTAGAATATTGTTAACTGTTCCAAGAACTATTGATATTACAATTAAACAGTGTGCAGTGTATAAGAATAATTTGGTAACACAATTTTACATTAAGGCAGTGGTCAGGGAACAGGGGTAAAAATGAAATTCCTGGGGGCAATGGACGGACAGCCGGGCATGCATATGAATCATTCTATAATATAGAATGATTCCTATGCATGCCCAGCTGTGCCGCAGGGAGGCTCTAAGCTGGATGCCCGCTAAGATGTTATTACCAGCGGGCGCCCGGCTCCGTCCCTACAGTACCGCGTTAGCAAGAGGCTGGAGTTCTCTTCTGAACTCTAGCTTCCGCCTCTCTCCATGCGCACTATGGGAGAGACGTCATGACGCCTCTCCCATAGATCTGAGGAGCAGCTGGGCGGACAGGACGGCGGCGGATGCAGGAGCGGGGATTAAGGTAAGTGGTTTTTTTTGTACAAGCGGCACTACAGGGGCACTACTACAGGGGCATTATATGGGGGCACTACTACAGGGGCATTATATGGGGGCACTAATACAGGGGCATTATATGGGGGCACTACATGGGGGCACTACTACAGGGGCACTACTACAGGGGCATTATATGGGGGCACTATATGAGGGCACTACTACAGGGGCATAACTATGGGGGCACTACTACAGGGGCATTATATGGGAGCACTACTATATGATTTCCTTCCTTTCAAATCAACGGGGTAACGTCGGTGTATCTAAATATATTTTGGGGTAAAAGGTAAAAAAAAGTTCCCTGAACCCTGCCTTAAGGATCATTTTTCACCCAGCATCACAAGACAAAATAATTCAGCATTCACAAAAAAGTGCAATTGACGAAGAATAGGATAACTGCTCTGTTTGATCTTAAAACTCTTTCCAAATTAGGTTTATCTCCAGATCAGAAAGCTAACCACTAGTTTCAACAACAATGTTTAAATTCACTTGTGTTATGCAATCTACAGTAATCAGAGGACAGCAGCAGCAATGTCTATCGCTAGATAAAAGGCAAAACAGCCCAAATCCCAGCACAAATGCCAAAGCTATGCTTTTTTTTTTCTTGAAATTCGAAACTAAATGTGGAGTGTGTCTAAATGTAAAAAGAAGACGACTATGTGAATTGCCTGCCCGATATATCCAATACAGTGTTTCACTTTTCTTCAACATTTCTTCACAATGGTGTGCAGTTCCTGATCAATCATTAGGCTTTTTAGGCTGCAGCCTAGGCTGCCAGGACTTGGGGAGGGGGGGGGAAAGGGGGGGGTGTGCCAGCGAGGTTGCAGCCGGGGAATCATTTGGACAAAGGGAGACCAAATTAATTCCATGCTGACAGTGGCCACTGAGCTTTCAAAGCTGCTGGCCACTGTACAACTTGGTAATTAGCCAACAAATACGGGGGAATGTCGTGGAGAAAATACCTGCCATTCTCAGAGTGACCATCAGATGGCTGTACCAATGTGACCATGTAACTTACTGCTCAGAATTGCGATATTGATGAATAATTTGAGCCAAGGATTGCTGCTGAAATTGACCTCTAAAAGGTACTGTAGGTTTCTGGTACCTCCCACCACTTCTCAGGGTTGAAGACCATTGAAGAGCTGACATTCTGACTGGAATAGATCAGTATTGTCACTAGGGTTGGTTTCACTAAAAACACACACTCACCTTGCCATCCCTATTTCAGGACTCCTTGTTCATGCCAGAGAACCGGAGCATGTTCTCATGCCCGCCAAGCCACTGTTGTATGAAGTTTGGGGGGGGCGTGACCAGGTCATACAACCATTCTCATCAATAAGGGGCATGTTCTCATGCCCACCAAGCCACTGTTGTATGACGTTTGGGGGGGCGTGACCAGGTCATACAAACATTCTCATCAATAAGTGCCCAGCACTTCGACAACTGCTGCTATTTTGTGTCACACGGTGTGGGCCGCACCCCTCTAGTGATGCCACTGGACTCAATTACCTCCTATAATATGACATCTTAAGTATTTTTGTCTTTTCCACTTGCTATCTAACAATTCCTTTAACGTGCATGCATGGTAGAGTTTTAGGAGGATTTCCTTTAATTATGCTGGCTAAATCAACAGTTATTATAAGGGCGACCTTGCTGCTATATATATATATATATATATATATATATATATATACACAAAATGAATGCATCACATGACATTTTTTTTTGCAATTGCCAACTTGGAATATGCTTCATCTGAGGTAGTTAAGAATGTAAGTGCATTCGACATGACTATTTATTTAGCTTTAAGGGACAGATTATTGATTGCCCATTATTTTGGTAACCTTTCTAATGAGCTTGTGTGCAAAACTTATTCCCTGTGATAAACAAATGCCAAGTACAGGTAAAATATCAAGTGAGCAAAACAACCAGAGTGACATAAAGGAATTTTTTAAAGCGGGGTACAGGGGCACATTTATTAGCTTTGGGATTCTATTCTGAGCACTGTGTCTAGTTTCTATATCTGCCCCACAGTTTTCTCCCACAGTCCAAAAACATAATGGTACAGTAGGTTAATTGGCTTGTGATTAAACTGTGATTGCAATGTGCATTTATGTTACAGAATTTAAATATCATCTGGGGGTTCCTGTCAAAATGTTTAAATTGCGAATGTCAACAGTTACAATGTCAACATACAATTACGGTTAGGTTCAGTTTTAACTTAAAAGTCTACTGTTGACATTGGGGTTGCCAACATGTAATCATCAAACATATTATACCCAACCTTCCCCTGAGACAGGGGCATACTGTATGTGAATGATTAAACATTTTCTGTAATGTGAAAAAGAAAATATAATTTCACATAGAAAAAAAAAAATTCAGACAATTTCATTTTACAGTGTAAGGTTCAGGAAAAATCCTGAAATATTTATTTTTGGCTGTTTTGGGCAGGGGTGCCAAGAGGGGGGGAAGGAGGGATACTAATTACCCAGACTAGCTGCTCAGGGAGAATAATGCCCCCTTCCTCTGAATAATTAAAGATATGGTAAGAACTTACCCTTGTTATCTCTTTTTCTATGAGGTTCATAGGGTCCACAGGAAACCTTGGGGTGATGAAGACATCCGGGCACCATGCAGTTAATTTTTTTTCCCAGGATGCCCCCATGCTGGAGTCTCCTCAGTTAAGTAGCAAGCCAAAGGCTGGAAGAGTATAAAAGAGAGAAGAAAGTCTGGAGCACACTAGAATCACATTCTCACACTGAAGGAGATGGAAAACCGGTGACCAAAGCAAAGCCCATCTGAAGCACAGGTGTGTCAGGTCGTGCTCCCTGTGGACCCTATGGACCTCGTAGAAAAAGAGATAACAAAGGTAAGTTCTTACCATATCTCTACTTTCTATTTCAGGGTCCATAGAAGGTCCACAGGAAACCTTGGGGATTCCCAAAACAGTACCATCAAGGGCAGGGACGCTCCTGTGTAGAAAGGAGAATCCGTCACCCGAAGGAAGCATCCTGAGTGGCAAAGGTATTAAAGGCATAATACCTCAAAAAGGTCTGGATAGAAGACCACGTGGCCGCCTTTCAAAGCTGTACAGCTGAGGCACCACAACTAGCTGCCCACGAAGGGCCTACAGTAACAGAGGGCGGGACTGGAAGGCCCTCATGAATGTAAGCCTCAGAGATAGTCATGCGAAGTCATCTAGCCAAAGTTTGTTTATTGGCTGGCCATCCTCTCTTGTGGAAACCATAAAGAACAAACAAGGATTCCAATTTCCGAAGAGAACTGGTACGATGCACATAAATCCTGAGGGCACGTACCACATCCAATGAGGCCTCCCCTACCGAGAGGTCTGAGGAATTAAAGGCCGGCACAATAATTTCTTCATTAATGTGGAAACTTGAGACTACCTTAGGAAGGAACCCAGGGCGAGTTCAAAGCACTGCCCTGTCCCTATGAAAAACTAGACATGGGGAACGACAAGAGAGAGCTCCTAAATCAAAAACTCTTCTGGTGGAAGCAATGGGCAGAAGAAAAACAGCATTGGCAGTAAGCCATTTGAGATCCACTGAGCTCAGTGGTTCAAATGGAGGACTCTGGAGAGCCTTAAGGACAACGACCAAATCCCAAAGCGCTACAGGAGGGACAAAGGGAGGCTGGATACGAAGGACCCCCTGCAGAAAAGTGCAGATGTCAGGAAGAGGAGCAATCCTTCACTTGAACCACACTGAAAGGGCCGAGATATGGACCTTCAGTGTAGCAAGGCGGAGACCAAGGCCTTAACCCGTTTGCAGGAAAGCCAACACTCTGGGTATCATAAACACCTGGGGGTCATAACTTTTTGGACGACACCATTCAAAATAGGTATGCCATACCCTGTGAAAAATTCTAGCAGAAGCAGGTTTATGTGCTCTGAGCATGTGTTAACCACAGAGCTGGAAAAACCCTTGGACCTATAGAGGGAAGTCAGAAGAGCCATGCCATCAAAGACAGACAACCCAGATCTGGGTAGAGGCAAGGACCCTGAGACAACAGGTCCGGTCGTTGAGGTAACAGCCACAGAGTGTCTATGGAGAGACTCTGAAGATCTGAGTACCATGGACATTGGGGCCACGGTGGAGCCACCAGCAGGACCATGCCTCCCTCTTGTTTGAACTTCCAAATTACTCGAGGAAGGAGGGAGATTGGAGGAAACAGGTATACAAACTGAAAAGTCCACTTGACTAACAGCATCCACCAAGAGAGCACTGGCGTCTCTTGTCCTGGACCCGTACTGAAGCAACTTGTGATTTAGATGAGAGGCCATGAGGTCCACGTCTGGAAGGCCCACCTGTCCAATAGGAGTTGAAACACTGCTTAGTGAAGAGACCACTCCCCTGGATGCACGTTGTGATGGCTGAGTTAGTCTGCTTCCCAATTCAGCACTCCTGGAATGATCACCGCCGATATGGCTGGTAGATGGTCTTCCGCCCATGTCAGAATGCCTGACACCTCTGTCATTGCTGCCTGACTTCAAGTTCCACCTTGACGGTTTCGATAAGGCACTGTCGTGGCATTGTCTGACTGTACTTGCACGGATTTTCCATGAAGCAACAGCCTGGCTTGCTACAGAGATCTGAAGGCTGCCCTCAGTTCCAATATATTGATTGGAAGCGCAGATTCCTCTGTGGTCCACCTTCCCTGAAAGGAGTGTGGACCCATCACTGTGCCCCAGCCCCATAGACTGGCATCCGTCATCAGAAGGACCCAGTCCGAGATCCAAAAGGGATGCCCCTTGGAGAGGTGAGCCATCTTTAGCCACCATGTCAACGACAGGAGTTCCTCCGGAGAGAGCACCATCATTTGAGTCCATATATGATGGGGAAATCCATCCCACTTGGAGAGGATCAATAGCTGCAGAGGCCGGGAATGAAACTGGGCATACTCCACCATGTCGACTGTCGACACCATGGATCCTAGTAACTGCACTGCTGAGTGGACTGACACTAGGCGATTGTGAAAGCATCTGTGTACACGCATCTGCAAAGTGGAGATCTTTTCTGCTGTCAGAAAAATCCTTTGCTGTTGTGAATCCAACCGGGCTCCCAGATGAAGCATCCTTTGAGACGGAATCAGTGAGGACTTTTTGGAATTTATCAACCACCTGTGTACCTGGAGCATAAATATTTTTAGCTGCAGGTGGTGGTGAAGTACCTCTGAGGACCCTGGAGGTCATCCAGGTATGGTAACAGGCGGATCCCCTGCAGCTGCAGTTGGGCTGCCATTAGTGCCATAACCTCTGTAAACACCCGAGGTGCAGCTGCAAGGCCAAATGGCAGAGCCTGAAACTGGAAATGTTGTTGTGACAGCAAACCTGAGAAAACATTGGTGAGCTGAAGCAATCAGGTATGCATCCTGAATATCCAGGGATACCATAAAATCCCCAGGTTCCATAGCCAGTATAACTGAGCGTAGGGTCTCCATTCTAAACCTGGGTACCCTGAGGAATTTGTTCAGGGACCTGAGATTGAGAATAGGACGTTAAGAACCGTTTGGCTTTTGGACTAGAAAAAGGCTGGGATAATACCGTTCCTCTTTGTGACAACGTGACCGATACAATGACTCCTGCCTGCAGCATGGATTGTACCACCTCTTGAACAACCACAGCCTTGTCTGAGTTTTTCGGAAGTCCTGTGCAAAAGAATTAATGAGGAGACCTTCTGTGGAAAGAGAGGGCGTACCCCAGAGAGAACACTTCCTTCACCCAGGAATCCATGGTAGTTTGACACCAGTACTGGGTGAACTCAAGAAGAAGAAGGCCTCCCACCCTGGGGTCCCCCAGGAGGAGGCCCGTCCCTTCAAGTGGAGGGCTTGTCATCTGGCTTGGCAGTCAGACGTCTGGTACTCCAGGGTTGCTTCTTAGGCCTGGCAGATTTCTTGGCGGTGAATGGCCTGGGAAAGGACTGAGTTCTAGGCTTACCTGGGGCCCGATACGTCCGAAAGGATGGAGTCCGAACCCCCGAAGAGGCCGGAGCAGAAGGCAGACAAGCCGACTTAGCTGCTGCTAAGGTATTCACAATCTTGTCCAAATCAGGGCCAAACAAGACTTGACCCCTGCCTCCAGAGGAGGTAGCTCAGAGTCAGGCTCATCCAGAAGCAGACCATCATCAGATGACACATCATCATCCCATACAGTAGATTGCGAAGATAGCAATACCCTTTTAGCTGGTCTGCTGATAGGTGCCTCCTGCTGATGTATCTCAGTTGCACCCTGCAATATAGCAGGAACTGTATTAAACCACTGAGAGGGGCAACACCTGTGAAAGTGTAGGAGGTTGCAGCAGGTTTTGCACTGGCAAAAGGTGCTGTTGTTGAAAACTGAACTGTGGACACATAGGAGGACCTGCTAAATGCCCTGCAATGGTTGTTAGTGCTATTGAAAATCACTCCCATGGCGGCACCTGCTGAATGGCAGTAGCCTCAGAAGGACTCGGGGCAGTGTAACACCGGAAACATAACTCCTCAGAGGCTATGTCCCCTGCCCCTAACACTGCTGTTCATTTTTTACAGAGCAGTTTAATAGGGGCTAACTTAGTCATAGCAGAATAGGTACAGGGATAGCAACAAAAGAATTATAGTTTTTAGCAAAGAAAACAGACAGAGCTAGCATACTGTTACTAATAAATGCAGAAAACAATAATACCTGAACTTAATGGCACTTCCTTAAGTCAACTACAGAGACTTAGCGTCTAGCAGGAAAAAAGTGCTACATACACTGACCACTAATCAGAGGAGAAGTACTGTATGTAGGGGGACCCGTACTCCGCACTGCCTGTGGAGATCAGCGACACACAGCCAGGAGAATGACCGTCGAAGAACTCATGGGGAAGTGGAGCCGGAAACAGGAAGCTGTCACAGATCAAGCCAGACCACAGTGGAAACGCGTGTTCAGCAGCAGGGAGGAGCCGGCTATTAGACAGGGAAGGCTGCCACCCCTGGCTAGCATTTAACCCCTGGGACACTGGAGTGTTCCGCAGAACTCCAGTCCCAAGTGGCTTAGTGTGGACGCAGTGCCTGGCCACACTTGCTGTCATCCCCAGGGTGTCCCCCAACCCTAGAGGAAAAAGACTGCATCTCGGCACACACCACCGTGGTGCGTGTCGCTTACCTGCACCCCGAGGCATCCAGCCACAGTCTAGGAATCCTCCGGGGCCCCTGCTAGCCAAGACCCCTGAGGCCCGCCGAAAGGCACAGATCAGTACCGGCATCTCAGCACCAGCAGGGTGATGATGCAGCCGTGCGAACTTCCACTGGACAGTTCACGCTGACCGCACTTGAAATTTTCAGGTCTGTTAGTAACAGCCCCACTGCAATACAGTGCCCCGACTCCGGCCGGGCACCAAACGAAACTGAGGAGAAAAATTTAACTGCATGGTGCCCGGACGTCTTCGTCATCACCTATACCCCAAGGTTTCCTGTTGACCTTCTATGGACCCTGAAGTAGAAAGTAGTAGTAGATTTTATTGATTTATTTATTTTTTTAAGAGGATATGGCCACTCTCCTCCCTTCACTCGGCCTGCCATTGCTTTCTATGGCTATAGCGCACTCTCCTATATGTGCAATGGAAATTAGCTTAATAATATATACAACATTTTATATTTGTTATGATACATTTTTGGTCAACTCATTAATTGCTCAGAAACTTCTCATTTGTTATTTATAGCTATATGGTGTCTTATACACAACAGTTAACTAGGTAACTCAACTCTACACACACTTACATTCACAGACAATAATGCTGTGAACTACGCTTTCTTTTCGGCTGTGACATATTTGTATGATTATGTGTATACAGTATACATAATAATGAACAACGCTCTCCACTTTACTGTAACTTTGAAAAAAAGGTATCTATAAGTAAAACATTCTGCTCTGTATAGAGACCATTTTCAAAAACATACTGGTGATCCAGAGGAAAGAGAAAGAAATGCATGTATACAGTCATGTCCATGAACTTTTTTTTAGTTTCTATATTCTCAATTTATATTTAACCCCTTACCACTGCTTATCTTTAGACATGCGTATGTCTCTACCGGACACCTTTAAAATATGACATTGTAAAAGCTTTTATATCAATTGATTAAGTAATTGTACAGCAGAGCCTATTGCAATTATAGAGCTAAGATTAGTGGGGATTTATCATATTCCACTCCAATACTGCCTAGCATACTCTAATGACTTTAGACTGCTTCCCACACCCTGCCCCAAACACACACTTATCCATGACAAATATATGTACAGGTTGCATCTCCCATATCCAAAATGCTTGGAACAGGGGTATTTTGGATAATGGAATATTCCGTATTTTAGAATATTTGCATATCATAATGAGATATCTTGGGAATGGGACCCCCAATATACAAACAGAATGCATTTATGTGTTACATACACCTTATACACACAGCCTGCAGGTAATTATATACAATATTTTCAATAATTTTGTGGCTCAAGCTAATTTTGTGTACATACATGAAATTTATTTATGTTTCATACACACAGCCTGAAGGTAATTTTATACAATATTTTTAATAATTTGTGCCTTAGACACAGATTGTGTAAATTGAACCATCAAAATCAAAGGTTTCATTATATCAATCATGCCAAAATTATTCCGTATTTCAGAATATTTGGATATGGGAGACTCAACCTGTATTACCAATATACGGGGTGGGGTGGGGCTGTTAAAGCTAATCCTGTGTGGTTAACGCCATATCTTTCCACAGTATATCTTCATTATACAGTTTTCTTAGCATTTGCATATACGCATGCATTAGAATTTGCTGTAACTTCTAGTGATAAAGACATGCTTTAGACTTTTTGAAGGAAACCATAGAATGCTCCATCCATTGAAGTCAGTTTTCAAATGACTATCACCCCCTTCTAAAATCTGTTCCAATACATACATTCCAATGACCAGGTATGACTTTCTATTGCTTCTTACCATAACATTCTGTAATGATTAACATCGAAGGCCAATTAAACGTTTAATAGTCTTGGCACATCTATTGCATTGTTCCTCAATATTTATAATGGTAATATTACACGTTGTGAACATTGTTTAAGACAGTGTCACTTATGAGGGGACACAAAGGTAGCAAAAAGCCGCATAGGCATGATTCTACGTAAGCCACTAGTTATGTGGGTTAGATTTAAATAGGAAGATGAGGATTCTGCTTGCTTTGACAGAATTGCAAGTGTTAGGAGCTGTGATGTACTGTGTGTTCTGACACCTTTGTATTATAGCCAGCATTCAAGTTTTCAGCAATTTGTGCTACAGTAGCTCTTCTGTGCACCTCAATGAGCCTTAGGCGCCCATGACCTTGTCATCGGCACACCTTCCTTGGACCACTTTGGTAGGTACTAGCCACCGTTAAGGAACACCCTACAAGACCTGCCATTTTGGGAATGCTCTGACCCAGTCAGGGGCAGAACCATGGGAGACAATGGAGGCGCCTGCCGCCAGGCTCCAGCTCTGAAGGGGCACCTCCTCCATTGTCCACAACATATTCACCTCACTTAGGGCTGTAACTATCTACCCGGAGTGTACTGTCACGGCCTCCCAATACATGACACCCCTTCCCGGAGAAGCTACTATACACTAGCGGAGAGCTCCATGTCAGACCATCAGCAGCTGCTTTGTCTATCTATAGCCTGTCTGCATGCGCATTGCTACATTACAGTGTCAGTGGCTGTGACGAGGGGGAGCACCAAATTATAACTTGCCTTCGGGCGTCTGGGATGAACTTACGCCACTGGACCCAGTCATCTAGCCATCACAAGTTGGACCTTGTCAAAGTCACTCAGATCCTTAGGTTTGTCCATTTTGGCTTCCAACATATCAACTTCAAGAACTGACTGTTCACTTGCTACCTAATATATGTAACAAGATAATCAATGTTATTTTCTTCACCCGTCAGTGGTTTTAATGTTAAGAGTGTCACTTTGTATGTATTTAATATCAGTACATTTATTGTGGAGATTTGGATATTGCCATTAAGCATTAGCTATATTGTTTGAGCAATATCATCTGTGATACTGTGTATCCAAATGTACATTGGATGTTTACAAACAGTGGAGGAACAGGTGGACTAATTTCCATAGACATTATTATAATACTAACATCCATATAGCATGTATTAAGCCAATGTTTTATCACCAGAAACCCCAGAGAACCATATAAGGGCCGTATGCGGACATCTCCACTATATTGGTTTATGATTTGCATAGTGCTTATTAGTGCACAATAATTGATTGTGCCATTTATATACAGTATTGTGACCCTGCAATTGATACTGTATAGGTGTATGCATATTCATGTTTTTTAAATGAGCACTCCACTTTTTCTTCTTGTTGCATATTTTTTAATGGGTAGCCAAACCCAAAGCATGAGCTGCTGCCTGAAACAGGAGTGTTTGGGGCTATTACATAGAACACCATAGTCTTTGTACTCTTGATTGTTTTAAAGTAATGGCTAATCTGTGTATTTGTCATATACAAATATTGGCAAAAGGTAGGTTAATATTGTTACATATCTTTATGCACACATAGTAATCATACAATACTACGACAGCACACCCATTAGCTCAATCATGCACCATTTAGAGCTGGGTGTGGTATATGTTGATGACAGTCATATTGTTGACATTCATCATGTAGACAGTGGTAAAAATGTACCTGGTGACTTACCTGCTACTTGTGGCTGCAGCGGCTCCAGCGGCTCCAGTGCGGCTTCCAGGTCCTCGGCTATCCCTAATCCCTACCTCTAGTGTCTAGCCCTAATGTCGACATTTTGACAATGTTGCTATAACGGTCGGCATTGTGGTGTCGACATTATGATTGTTGGTCTGTTGAATACGCCCCTTAGAGCTGCACCTGTGTTTTTGCTATAGGGATTATTCATTAATATTGTGCTTGCGATTGAGATATTCTATGAGTTCTATTGGAAACTAAATACATAACAGACTTCAAATCTGGAATAGAATAAAACTGTGCACACACCAAAATAATACAGAAATGCCCTGCAACTAGAACTGTTCCAGATTTGCTTTCTGGGCAGTAGAAACCTGCTTTTCTGAATGACAACCATGGCTTTTATTTTAGTACCTGATGTGCATTTGTGGTCTATTTAACAATGCTTCAGCAAATGCACACCACAGCAATAATGAAGTTGAAGGAAATTTAATACTGGAAATCAACCTTCTATAGTCCAATATTATCACAAACCTATGTTTCAGACACATTAACTATATAATTACGTACTCTCTGAAATGTATTTGAGCCACTCAATATCCATAATGTTTCAGAGCAGGAATAAAGCATAATATATTTTATAAAGTTTGATTTCTAGATTATGTGCTTGTGGTGAACGGCGATTTAGCAGTACTGCCTATTTCCATTTCAACAATCATTTTAGTATTATCAATTGAGAAAAGAGAGTGACGTAGCTTTCTATATAGTGCAGTTCATGTGGTTTGTGCTGGGAATTATTATTTTTTTTTTTCTCTGCTTCCACTTATCACTTGTAAAAATTATTTTCAGCATTGAACAGCAAATGTACTTGGCATAAGAGCAGTCCTATAATAGTAATATATGTAACCCCAAACTGTTTGGCTTTTCGGGGACTGTCCTGTTGTCCCACTTGCAGCCCGCAGGGTGGGAGAAGCAGTGGCACACCGCTTAGCAACAGGTGAATAGATGCCATGTGCCATAAAAACAGGTAGCGGGGTGCATAGGATTATACAGGTAGAGGCTTAGCTAGGGGGCGGCAATTAGGACATGTACCCTGGATCACAGAGCAGGGGGTGCCAGCAGAGAGACGTGGGCATGAAGTGATTGGTCACAGCACTAAAGGGATCAAATGAAGGATGATCAATCTTCACACTTCAATATAGCTGCTTGCGGCTCCATGGAGTCCTTGTTCTGTCTGGCCACACACAGTATACAGGGAGTAAGAAGGCAGAGCAGGCCAGTATTATTCCTCTAAGGAGCTGGCAATGCTTAAGCGCCTAGAGAGCAGCAACAATATCTCAGAGAGAAAGACTGAACGCAGCCCTGTATTCATGCTTAGCTGATTGATTTAACTGCTGCCTGTTAGAAATCTACATATTGGTAATATTAATCACGTGTATATGCCCTGACCTTCTCACAAAGTATATAGGGGTCTATTCATTATTGAGGGCAAGATGGCCTGAATGATTAAGTATCCAATTCACTGTGAGCTGTGGAGGTGGATACTTATTTACCAGAACAATTCAGCATTGCCCTGGTGCGGGGACAGCTACTCTGAAAAGCACAGAGTCATTAACACAGCTACTTCAGTAGCAGTGCTTCTTACCAGCACATGTCTACCCTGTGCACATGCGTGACCCTGAGGGGGGGTATCAAACTGAGGGCCTGATTCAGAGATGCACGTTCATCCAATGATGAATGTACATCTCTGTCGTTTCCGGGTATGCGCAGGGCCCATTATGCGCATGTGCTGGAATGGGTCCTGTGATTACACTCGCAGACCCCCCAAGCCACAGCATAATAGACATGCTGCAGCATTTGGGGGGCAGAGCTGGGGCGTGCCTTGTTGCCGCAAATGGGGGGGGGGTGTTGCCTCAGTTCCCAAGAAGGACGAGGCCAGAGTCTGCGTCGGCGGATTCCTGGCTTCTTATATGACTAGCACCTGGTCAGGCTGCAGTTCAGCTCCCGCAGCCTGAGCAAAGGGGGTACCACAGTGACCATCAGTCGCAATGGAGATCCCAGTCTGCGACATCGGTCGCAGTGCTGAGATCGCAAATGCAGCAAGGTGGTGTCTGACACCTCCTTCTGCATTTGCATCAGAGATGGATGGATTTGCACAGCTGCTTGTGTGCCACTCTGCAAATCCATCCATCTCTGACTCAGGCCCTGAGTCTCTGCTCCATGTGACAGAGAGCCTAGTTTCACCCCTGGCTATAGTACATGAGCTAAATGCATCCAAAGATGTAAACAACAAACGTTGCACATCGTTATGTGGAAGTGTGATTTTGGGAAAAGTGAAAGACACCAGAAGAGTAGAACATGGGTGGGGGTAGGTATTGCTTTACAAATTGGCCTCTAAATGGTATTCAGTACTATAGGGCAACTTGTTCTAAAACATTACTATAAATAAGCATTTCATATTAGCACTACACTATTGGATATTAATATTAATCATCATCATACTGGACATTGTCCTAAATGGAAATCTTATTTGGCCTTTAAAACAGTTGGCCATGTTACTGGACCTAACTATTAAAAGGGTATTTTACTGGGCATTACTCTAAATGTAGATTTACTGTGTAGTTTATTGGAAATTATTATTGTCTTGCCTACTCTAGGTAATCTGCTACTACAGTCCTCATCAGATGCTGTTACCTTGATTGCTATTGCACAGCTTTAAAGATTTTACTCTAGGTAAATTATCACTACTGCTATATTAGGAGCAATTTCTATAGAGGAAGTTAGGAATATTTTGTGAATCTGTGATGATCTACTCCCTTCTCACAAACTGTTTATCTTAGACTTTATTGCATCCCAATTTAGTGTGTTGAGCTCTGGGGGTGGGGTCCCAATCAGTGAGCACACAGACACATGTTTGAAACTTTAGTTATTAGTGACCAGTAAGGCTGCAAAGACGTAGGCTGCATTAGATTCAAAGTGTTAGATTATAAGTGTAATTACAATTTAATAACTAAGACGCAGTTACGCTGGACGAAAACTGAGGGAAAACATCCTCAAAGCCAGAACACCTTCTGACCAACATCAAGCAACATATTTATGTGAGTTTCCAAATTCACCGCTTGGACATTGCAAGTACCCCCCTATCTGCGTGCTGCTCCTATTGATTTATCTTTGTTGTTGATAACATTTCTGACTGGATGGTCTCTGTACATTGTTATATTTCCCCTCATACTACAAAAAAAATCTCATTTGTATTGCCTATTTCCTTTGCGTCACATACAGTCAGGTGCATAAATATTGGGACATTGACAGAATTTTCAGATTTTGGCCTCTATTCACCACCACAATGGTTTTGAAATGAAACAAACAAGATGTGCTTTAACTGAAGACTTTCAGATTTAATTTGAGGGTAAATACATCCAAATCAGGTGAACTGTGTAGGAATTACAACAGTTTCAATATGTGCCCCCACTTTTTAAGGGGCCAAAAGTAATGGGACTATCAACTCAAAAGCTATTTCATGGACAGGTGTGGGCTATTCCCTCGTTATTTCATTATCAATTAAGCAGGTAAAAGGTCTGGAGTTGATTCTAGGTGTGACATTTGCATTTGGAATCAGTTGCTGTCGACTCTCAATATGAGATCCAAAGAGCTGTCACTATCAGTGAAGCAAGCCATCATTAGGCTGAAAAATTAAAACAAACCCATCAGAGAGATAGCAAAAACATTAGGTGTGGCCAAATCAACTGTTTGGAACATTCTTAAAAAGAAAGAACGCACCGGAGAGCTCAGCAACACCAAAAGACCCGGAAGCCACGGAAATCAACTGTGGTGGATGACAAAAGAATTATTTCCCTAGTGAAGAAAACCCCTTCACAACAGTTGGCCAAATCAAGAACACTCTCCAGGAGGTAGATGTTTATGTGTCAAAGTCAGCAATCAAGAGAAGACTTCACAAGAGTGAATATAGAGGGTTCACCACAAGATGTAAACCATTGGTGAGCCACAAAAACAGGAAGACCAGATTAGAGTTTGCCAAACAACATCTAAAAAAGCCATTACAGTTCTGGAACAACATCCTATGGACAGATGAGACAAAGATAAACTTGTACCAGAGTGATGGGAAGAGAAGAGTATGGCGAAGGAAAGGAACTGCTCGTGATCCAAAACATACCACCTCATCAGTGAAGCATGGTGGTGGTAGTGTCATGGCGTGGGCATGTATGGCTGCCAATGGAACTGGTTCCCTTGTATTTATTGATGATGTGACTGCTGACAAAAGCAGCAGAATGAATTCTGAAGTGTTTCAGGCAATATTATATGCTCATATTCAGTCAAATGCTTCAGAACTCATTGGACGACGCTTCACAGTGCAGATGGACAATGACCCGAAGCATACTGCAAAAGCAACCAAAGAGTTTTTTAAGGCTAAAAAGTGGAATGTTATGCAATGGCCAAGTCAATCCCCTGACCTGAATCTGATTGAGCATGCATTTCACTTGATGAAGACAAAACTGAAAGGAAAATGCCCCAAGAACAAGCAGGAACTGAAGACATTTGCAGTAGAGGCCTGGCAGAGCATCACCAGGGATGAAACCCAGCGTCTGGTGATGTCTATGCGTTCCAGACTTCAGGCTGCAATTGCCTGCAAAGGATTTGCAACAAAGTATTAAAAAGTAAAAGTTAGATTTAGGATTGTTTAGTTTGTCCCATTACTTTTGGCCCCTTAAAAAGTGGGAGGCACATATAGAAACAGTTGTAATTCCTACAGCGTTCACCTGATTTGGATGTAATTACCCTCAAATTAAATCTGAAAGTCTGCAGTTAAATCACATCTTGTTTGTTTCATTTCAAAGCCATTGTGGTGGTGAATAGAGGCCAAAATATGAAAATTCTGTCAATGTCCCAATATTTATGGACCTGACTGTATGTTCACCTTAATCATTCTTTTAATAACTAATTCCTGCACCCACTACTCACACACCTGTCTTTATATATCACTTTTGTAGCTGCACTAATACATTAGCAGCACTGTTCTTTTACCTGTATTTCTGAACATTTAGCTCCAGTTTTCATCTCACTTATTACCTCGTCCACAGCATGAATACGCTTACTTCAAACACCCCCAATATTCAGTGCCCACATAATCCTCTGCTTTATCAATCTCTATCCTCCCCCTCTTGTCTCCCCCACTTGCTGTTCCCCCTTTTTTCTCTCATCACTCTGCCTTCCAACACTCTGCTCCTTTCCCCGCCATTACTGTCCCTCCACTCTCAGCCACCTCCCTCCCTCCATGGCCTTGTTACCCCACCACTATGCCCTCCTGGTTCTGCCTGTCACCTCCAGGGCTGCCAAGAGAAATTCTGGGCCCAGGCACAACAACAACCTGTGTGACCACAACATGTTGGGCATGGCTGCACTGTGGGTGGGTCTAGCATGTGAGATGCACCCACTGATAGGAGCATGGCATAGCACCCAGCAGCTGGGATTAAAGTAGTCACTACTGTATTAGGATGGCGGGACAGTCCCATTATAGCTGCATTTTTATCTGGATGTACTGTATTTAGATGCTACAATCTAACACACAATAATTAAAGCGCTACGTCATTTTGTACATCTCTCATGTAAATAACACAAACAAAATCTATTTTCTGTCATAGAGATATATGAATGAAGGACTTAATTTTGACATAACATCAGGTCATCTTATACACACACATTTCGCAGCACATATCCTAACCCACTGCTCCATGCTCCTTCCTCACTATCTACCCCATCTGTGTCACCCGTCTGTCTGCCCCTCCCCCTTTAGAATGTAAGCTCTCACGAGCAGGGCCCTCATCCCTCATGTGCTTCTCCTCCCCCTACGTATAGTATAATTTACTCCTAACTCCCCACAACAGCACCTAACACTTGTTTGCTTATGTCCTGCTGCTTGTGTTATGCAGCTATGTCTATAAACCATGTCCTTGTCCTGTATTGTATTGTATTGTATTGTACGGCTAATAACTGTTTTTCTTGCGTGCTCATTTATGTACTGTGTAAGGCGCTGCGGAACCTTTGTGGCGCCATATAAATAAAGGATAATAATAATACAAGACTTTGGGGGAAATGTAGCAAGCTTGTATTAAACCTTGGAGAGATAAAAAGGAGAGAGATAAAGTACCAACCAATCATCTTATTTTTCAAACACAGCCTGTAAAACAGAAGCTAATTGGTTGGTACTTTCTCTCTGTAAAGGGGATATGTATTAAGCTTTGAGAGCGATAATGTGGAGCAGTTTCTCAAATCAACCAATTAGTGTCTATCATATCAAATAATGTGCTAGTTAAATGCAGTGACGTGCAGTGAGGTAAATGGCTGGGAGGTACTAGCTAGTATCAGAGCCAGATTTACAGATACATATATGAACCTGAGGGTTCATGTGGGCATTATACAAAGGTGCAGCAGTATAGAGTACTGGAAATTTGGTGTGTTTTGATCAGGGATGTGTGGAAAAGGTAGACAGGGTAGGCAGTGCCTCCCCTGCCATACACTTTTTTTTTACTCCAGAGCTTTGACTATAAAAATGATTAGAATAATACAAAGATGATATTTATATTTTCTTAATTTTTTTCTTATCATATTTATAGTCAAAACTTTGGAGTATACCTAAGTATGACAGGAAACACTCTCCTAACCTGTCTCACCTCAGGACCGCACATCACTGGTTAAATTACATTTAGTAGCCGACTGGTTGCTTAGGGCCACTTCTCCACTTTATCTATCTCCAAGGCTTTGTTGCTACTGGTTAGTATAACCACTTAACTGACACATTTTTTGGGGTCAAAACCACACAGAAATTTGCAGTTTTTATTTTTTAAATTTAATTAAGATTAAAAATAATTTTTTAAAATACTCATATATATATTTTTAAATAAAATATGTCCATAGGCTTCCACTGAAATTTAAATTACCACCCCCCCAACAATAACAGACCGCCGCATCACTGCAGGCTTGTCCCGGAAGTCAGAAGAGATCTGTTCTGCACTTGTGCAAAACGGATCTCCTCTGCAGAGGCCAGGGGACAGAGCCGCTGACGTGGTCACATGTGTTGGGACCTTGCCAGATGACGCACTTCTGGCTCCGGTCGCATCACAGGCAACCACGCCAGTTAAGTGGTTAATGTATATTACTAAAAATATTCTTTTTTCTGACCCTTAATGCTACAGTGTGTCATTGAACATTATAATAAATGGCCACAATTCTCACCATTACTGCTACTGGCATATCTCACTGCAGCTACAGTTGAGCATATTTATAGGAATTAGCAAAGGCATAATCTATTTGCTTTGTATTATTAATTGCATATACAATTTTGCTGGCAAAACTGGCATAACATTGGCATGTTGGGTAATTGTTTAGTATAATGATTAGCATGAAACACCATACATAAGGAAGTAGAATTACTGCAAATAAAAAAAAATGTACTCAATTTGGGATTGAACCTACAAACTACTCTAAAGATGACCCTGCCCAAATGACCTTATTATCTATTTTCATTTTCTTTGTATAATGTTTGTATCAAGTGTTGGTGTCACAGATAATGTTTATTTGAAGAGATACCATTGGCTGATATTATATGGGGAGCACTGCTGGTTACAGTACAAGTGTCACTGCTTGGCAGTATATGCTGACAGTACATTAAGCGTACACAGAAAAACACAAAGGTATGTGTTTATGGAAGTTGGTGGACTTGGGTCCTCTGTGGTCTTGGTCCATTGCTGATTCTGCCACCACAATATAGTGTTTTTATTTACCTTTGCAAACATTCCCAGATACAACAATTACATGATATTGCAGTCAGTCACATACTGTAGATGATTATTTATGTAGATGGAACAAAGCAAGGCAAAGCACAGACTCGGGATGACACAGAGCACAACTGGGCTAGCAAAAATATATAAACGAAGATGACAAAGATGGCTGGCATGTATGGGTATAAAAAAAAAAAAAAAAGAAGCTTTTCTGGGAATCATGGGACAAGCCACACTCCTGGAATACAGTATTCATTTATTTCAATGTGCTTTGCTGAGAGAATCCAAAGCTTAAAAGTCTGTAAACATCAAGATACACATTTTGTTACAATGTGCTAAATCAAATGTTCTCATGCCCTGGATGGCAATGCTGCAACCTCCTGATCTGCTTTCCCAATAGTGTGGGCCCGGGCCCGGACTCAGATCTAGAAGTTTGTAAGCATGGATTTCCCACAAGGTGAATGAATAAATTGAGCCATGATTACTAGGATGTTTGTGGAAAACTGTACAGTACTTGGTCCTGCTATTAGAGATCGTCCAGAACCAAACAGATTCGCATAATGTAAATTCACCGGCATGAGATACAACAAAACACCTTTATAGCATTTCTCTTCAGTTAATGCAGAGAACAGATGCCTTTACTTACACTTACATACAAAAATAAACCGTCATTTTCAGCAGAAAGCTTTCCTCAGGAAAAATGATTGTTTCTTCAGCCGTCAAAAGAAAGGAATGTAAATAAGCAATAAATACAGAGTGTGCTTCTCCATATTGACATATTTACAATTGACTCTTTGGCTTATGGTTTGGGATTCTTTTGAAACAATGTATATAAATGGTACGCTCCAGCCATCAGATGTACAAAACAATAGAAAGCCAGGTACAGATTGGTGATGCTTGAAATGTATAGAGAATTAATTTACTGCCAAATCTGTACTGCATTATAAGCATTTCGAAACAAATTTTATTAAAAAAAAAAAAAAAAAGAAAAATGCCACATTGTAAGTATAGACACATGCAACATAATGGCTTCAACGTTGTCTTGTGAGACGGCTGCATATACAAATACATACAAATCCTTGTGGCGAGGAGACATTGTCCAGTTCTGGCCCCCAACACAATGTATGATCATGTGGCACTAGATCCATCAATACTCTATACAGTCATGGAAACAGCTCATATCCTTTTTATGAAGGTACAGAAAGTCATAAGAAAAATATTTTTTCTTTAGGTTTATTTTTTTTTCTTTGCCTTGTTTAAAACATAAAGGTCCCATGTAAAAATTCCTCTCTCCACAGTTGGAGTGATATTTATCTGAGCTTTTAGAGTGGCCTGGCACATCCAACTACGATGACTCAAGGTATTCCAGTGACACATCATAGCAGAAGCGGTACTGTTCCTGCAACGAAAAGAGATAAAAACTATTGTTAATAAAAATAATTAAATCTACTGCTTAGACAATAACATAATACTCTAACATTAGTAAGTCATGGGAAGCCTAGCATCCACAGGCGTAACTAAGTATTTAAAGGCCCCATAACAAAAGTTTGTAAAGGGCCCGTATGTACCACCCAGTGGTGCAAAATGTATATAACGCATTTAACTTTGACAAGGAAGATAGGTCCCCCTCAGCTCTGGGCCCCATAGCAGCTGCACCCCTTGCACCTATGGTAGTTGTGCCCATGCTAGCATCCAATGCACAATGTATCCATCAACTGTTCTGTAGTAGTGTTGAGGTGCAGTAGCACTGGCTTATGCAGAATGACAAGTCCAATAAAGAAACATGTTAAGGGGTGTCAATATAATTATTGAGAAATCTGTTAAAATATTAAAGGGGTTATTATATAGAAGGGGGCTAAAATTAGTAACATATTACGGTAAAAATACATAAAATGATTGATGGGTTTTCCATAGTCTAAAAAATGGTATTACAATGTCTTTATAAAGTAGTAATAATAATACTAGAGTTAACAGAAAAGTTTTTTATATAGAGCTTTTCTCCAAAAGAGATCAAAGTGCTTTACATTTTCAGGCAAGAAACATATTACAAAGGAGGCAGATATATTGTGCACACTACAATGGTTACAATGAGTGACTGTGAAATATAGAACCCATAGAATCATCAGTTCCACAGATTGTTCATCCAATCCATGAAAATACCAGGTAAGGCATCCATCTTGCTACATTCAGTAGGACACTATGGGTAGGACTAGCAATATGAGAGATGGTTACAGTTCAGGGACATATCATGTACGAAATACAATATACAAATAAAATACTACAGAAAGCAGAGAGATTATGGACGGCACCAATGGATACCTTAGTCTGCAGTCAGAAGAGAATGGGAGCTCCCAACAAAACCCCAGACTAGAAATTTAGATGGATCCATTTTTTACGTTCCATTTGCATGTATAAATACGGGAGACAGCTCTTGTTCTATATAACTCACCAGAGAGTAAAATACCTGTCTTTTTCATTAAATGCACCCTATTAGTTGGGTCTGACATTATACTTAACAGCGCCAGATATATTCTGTATTTGCAGTATACAAAAAGCAACAGATGATACACAAGAAAACAAAATATTATTAGTTCCATTTGTTTTACTACCTACACCTGAACAACATGGCAGGGGAAGCAATCTGTAGAAATGTGATCGAGGCAGTGGGAGAAAAAACAAAATATAACAGATACATGGAATCTATGAGTGAACTGATGGAGGGAATGGCTGTATTCAAGTTGTACATGCTAGACAACTAAGAGCGTTTGGGGCAAAGTAGTAGGGTACCAGTCCAAGCTAGGCCAAAGTGGACCACTTCATCATGAGCAGGTCATGATGAAGTGGTCCACAAGGTTTGGCCTGTGTGTAACACGGACCTTGCTGGAGTGTAGACGCTGGGTAACAGATTGGGTCTACACAGTAAAGCCAGCGGTGAACAGGATTTGGGGCGCAGCACAGAGGTTTAATGGACAAGGCAAAGAACTTAAGAAATTACATTAGAAAATAAATAGCAATGAAAAGGCAATTTATGGCAATAGGATAGATTAATATACAACATTTTTTCTGGGAAAGAAGATAAAAATGAACTAAGTTAAAAGAGTAGAATTTGAGTATTTTGAGTTTAAACAGCTATGTGAGGTTTTATTCATACAAGTTGAAACTATGCCCAATTTTCGCAGATTTGATTACATTGGAAATAAGGTTACATTTACTGCTAAACGGTAATTAAGATATAATGTAATTAAACATAATAAAAAATATACAGAATGTTTACCTAATATTTAGTAACATTCTTGGATTAATCTATTTTTATAGTATACCGTTCACAGTAGCCATAAGACACTGTACATATTTTACACTGTACTCTCATAAGACACTGTACATATTGTCCTGTGAATTGTTGGCCACCTAAATACATTGTCATTGTAGGCTATGGCTACTTAGGGCATGTGATTAGCAAATTATCCCTGTACATGGACTTGCAATAGAAAACCTGTGTGTTAGTTGGTTAATCATAGACTATGCATCAAAGACAAGTAAAACTAAACTAAAATGACTGAAGTGCTTGGTGCTGTTTCCATCAGATTAGTGTGCCACAGGTGTCAGCACAAATTAATACATTCAAGTCTCTATATCGCAGGACATTTCTCAGATAAATGTGCTGAGGTGCATGTCAGTGATATAACACCATGCTTTTTTTTGTGTAGTGCAGCAGTATGTGTAAATCACATTAGCTTTGACTTCATAGCAAAACAGCATCATAAAGATGAGTTAATACCAGATCCTCAGCAGGCACAGTGTGTTAACTCTAGAAAAGTTATTTTAGGCTCCTAGATATACAGTACAAATATACAGTGTGTGAGAGTCAGGTTTGCTAATAGGGGGAATTAAATTCCCCACATTAACGTAATTTAACGTGGGGAACTTAAGATATCAACAGTTACTGTTGTACTGTATATTATTGTTTGTTACTGTATGTTATCAATTACAATCATGAAATTTTGAATAAAGTATATATTGTCACCATACATTATATTACAATCCTGAAATTCTGAATAAAATATATACAGTCAGGTGCATAAATATTGGGACATTGACAGAATTTTCATATTGTGGCCTCTATTCACCACCACAATGGCTTTGAAATGAAACAAACAAGATGTGCTTTAACTGCAGACTTTCAGATTTAATTTGAGGGTAATTACATCCAAATCAGGTGAACGGTGTAGGAATTACAACGGTTTCTATATGTGCCTCCCACTTTTTAAGGGGCCAAAAGTAATGGGACAAACTAAACAATCCTAAATCTAACTTTCACTTTTTAATAGTTTGTAATTGCCTGCAAAGGATTTGCAACAGACTGAAGTATGGAATGCATAGACATCACCAGACGCTGGGTTTCACCCCTGGTGAAGCTCTGCCAGGCCTCTACTGCAAATGTCTTCAGTACCTGCTTGTTCTTGGGGCATTTTCCCTTCAGTTTTGTCTTCATCAAGTGAAATGCCTGCTCAATCGGATTCAGGTCAGGGGATTGACTTGGCCATTGCATAACATTCCACTGTTTAGCCTTAAAAAACTCTTTGGTTGCTTTTGCAGTATGCTTCGGGTCATTGTCCATCTGCACTGTGAAGTGCTGTCCAATGAGTTCTGAAGCATTTGACTGAATATGAGCATATATTATTGCCCGAAACACTTCAGAATTCATTCTTCTGCTTTTGTCAGCAGTCGCATCATCAATAAATACAAGGGAACCAGTTCCATTGGCGGCCATACATGCCCACGCCATGACACTACCACCACCATGCTTCACTGATGAGGTGGTATGTTTTGGATCACGAGCAGTTCCTTTCCTTCTCCATACTCTTCTCTTCTCATCACTCTGGTACAAGTTTATCTTTGTCTCATCTGTCCATAGAATGTTGTTCCAGAACTGTCTCTTTTTTAGATGTTGTTGGGCAAACTCTAATCTGGTCTTCCTGTTTTTGTGGCTCACCAATGGTTTA
The DNA here is from genome assembly GCA_031769625.1 of Taudactylus pleione. Taxonomy (NCBI): domain Eukaryota; kingdom Metazoa; phylum Chordata; class Amphibia; order Anura; family Myobatrachidae; genus Taudactylus; species Taudactylus pleione. The sequence goes on along the minus strand of JAUIMM010000006.1, from coordinate 2,979,845 downwards.
CATCTTGTGGTGAACCCTCTATATTCACTCTTGTGAAGTCTTCTCTTGATTGTTGATACATATACACCTACCTCCTGGAGAGTGTTCTTGATTTGGCCAACTGTTGTGAAGGGGTTTTTCTTCACCAGGGAAATAATTCTTCTGCCATCCACCACAGTTATTTTCCGTAGTTTACCGGGTCTTTTGGTGTTGCTGAGCTCTCCGGTGCGTTCTTTCTTTTTAAGAATGTTCCAAACAGTTGATTTGGCCACACCTAATGTTTTTGCTATCTCTCTGATGGGTTTGTTTTGATTTTTCAACTTAATGATGGCTTGCTTCACTGATAGTGACAGCTCTTTATATCTCATATTGAGAGTCGACAGCAACTGATTCCAAATGCAAATGTCACACCTAGAATCAACTCCAGACCTTTAACCTGCTTAATTGATAATGAAATAACGAGGGAATAGCCCACACCAGTCCATGAAATAGCTTTTGAGTTGATAGTCCCATTACTTTTGGCCCCTTAAAAAGTGGGAGGCACATATAGAAACCATTGTAATTCCTACACCGTTCACCTGATTTGGATGTAATTACCCTCAAATTAAATCTGAAAGTCTACAGTTAAAGCACATCTTGTTTGTTTCATTTCAAAGCCATTGCGGTGGTGAATAGACGCCAAAATATGACAATTCTGTCAATGTCCCTATATTTATGCACCTGACTGTATATAGATGCTGTAAAACCATTAAAAATAGCATTTTCTGCAATAATTCATTGATACTTCTCACCCTAGAGTAGGTGCACCTGACTGTATGTTCACCACATAGTTGCAGACTAGCTTTTACATTTAGGAAAAGTACATTATGTTTATGGCAAGAAGATATTAATATTGATTAAATATGTAGATGTGAAGTAATCACATCAACCACTCAGGAGTTTTCTATCCTTGTGTAACTTGTACTAAAGGGATAAAAGCTAATTACTGATTAGTGGGCTATGGTTTCCTGCATATTTGAGCAATGCCAGTGAATAAATCTCAAGCTTCTCAAATGTCTAGTAGCAATTATAGCTAATGTATAACTAGTTTCCATATAACTAATTTACATATTACTAATTTCACAATGACTCTCCTGAAAGTGTGAAGATAACTACTGTGTGTGCAGAATGCAATGAAGTGGCTCCTATGTAGGTAGGGGATTACTACAAACAAAATACTGTCTTTTTTTTTCCTTCCTTTTAATAAAAGCGTCAATAAAAAAAAAAAAAAAAAATAGAAAGCAATTATCCAAACAAACCATATTTCTCATTAACTGGAAGTCTCATTTGATGAATGTTTGCTTTGCAGAATTTCCATAATTTGCTTGGTTCCATTATTTCTGCTGCAAAAGTGATGTATGCAATGAATCCCAGGGGCTGGCCACAAATTATCATGAATTGATGAGCATTCTGACATACAGATGGAATGTTGCACTATAGTGTACAGGGCTTTAGTGTGATACACCTTAACATAATGGGCCAAATGTAATAGGGTGAGAGTTCAGAAAAGTGAGAGTTTCTGACACTTTTTAAACTTTGCCAATGTAATAAAATCCAAAAACAAAGTAACAGAGTGAACTTGCATGTTTTTTTAGACTTAAAAAACTCTCAAGATTTAAAATCTCATTCAGATGTTTTCCCATTTTGAAGATAAAACTCAACCAATGTGAGAGTTTACTGCTAAACTCTCACATTTTCTAAACTCTCACCCTATTACATTTGGCCCATAGTGTGTAAAAATGTGCATTTTAAATGTGAACCAAATTTTTTTATTCAACTGATGCAGTTAGATTTTGCTTGCCTGGCTACTAGCAGCATTTACTTTTTGCAAGTTTTCATCTTGTTTTTAGGCTGGTTACCCTTGGCGGTAAAAAACAAAACATTCTTTTGCTAGCATTTTTTTTTTAATGACAGTAAAAGTATAAAATGGGGATGGAATGTATTAATCTAAATGACAGCATACCCACTTCCATTTGCAGCTGTGAGCCATTGCGGCACGGCAGTGTTGGATGAATCATGCTTTTGTCACATAAGAAGCCACAGCTTACAAAGCCCATGTAGTATCTAGGTGGCCCACGATTCACAGGACAATATGGGCCACATGTTATAGGGTGTCTGTTTTGGTAAATTACGAGTTTTGTGGTAAACATGTATTGTTTCACAACTCTCCCATGTAATAGGGTGTCGGTTCATTAGAACTCGCAGTTTTTTGGCATTACTAAAAATCGCCATTTTCAAATTCGCATCCAGATGTTTTGCCATTTAAAACATTCAACTCGCCCAATGTAATAGGGTGCAAGTTTCAAACTTGCACAAAAAAAAGTTTACTAAAAGACACCAAATAATAGACCAGCTTCAGGATAGCGAGTATATCCTGAGCAGATCAGAGTAACACAGAAACATGCACATATATTTGAGATACATGCAGGTTTTCTGTGTGTACTTATGAAAATAGGTTTGTTTTTTTTTTAATAGAAAAAATTCCGTGCAGCCCCTCCCCAAAAGCAAAACCAGCCCGAGCTCTGTCCAGCCTGTCCTGGTTCTCGAAATACAGGGGCCAAAATGCATAGGGGGCCCCTGTATATTAAGTACCAGCACAGGGCTTTGCTGAGCTGGTCCTGGTTGTGGAAAAACAGGGGACAAAACGAGTAAGGGCCCCCAGTAATTTCTATAACCAGCACCGTACTCTTTCTAGCGGGGGTAATGCCACAGCCAGGGAAAACCTTTCACCGGTTTCCCCTGCCAAAGCATTACCCCTGACCGCTAGTTAGCCCAGGCTGGGGATCCCTGGGAGCTGGGGACCCCCCCAATAAAGGGGTCCCCCTCTCCAGGGCACCCCAGGCCTAGGCTGATAGCCTGGGGCTATCCCCGGCACCCGATGAGTGCCAGGTTGATTGTGTAAAAGTGTAGTGTAAAATTAGAAGTGTAAACATTGTCTTTACAAGTAGAACTGCAGGTCCTAGCAAGCCTCGACTGCATGCTGGTACTTGGAGAACCACAAATACCAGCATGCGGGACATTAAGGGCCCACTGGTACCTGTAGTTCACCTGTAAAGAAATGTTTAAAAAAAAGACAATACACACACCATGACAGTATAGCTTTAATACATATATACTCACTCACACATACCCAGCTACATTACCTGGACTGGTCCCCTTCTCCTTGTAGGCATCCTTGGTCTTTGTAAAACATAAAAAAGCAAAAAATCTGACCCACGACCTAGGTACCATCCGTGAAGGATGATACTTCCCCGAATGAATAGCTAAGACGTGGCATTACCCTTTGTAGTTCTGTGTCTCAGCGTTCATTGGCTGAGAGAGGTCAGCCCCCGCCTCTCTCAGCCAATGAATGGCTCCCACCATTGTCAATGGTGAGAACCGCAGACTAACCTTTAGTAACCCCCTACACATTTTGGCCCCTGTATTTTTAGAACCAGGACAGGCTGGACATAGCCCGGGGCTGGTTATGCTTTTGGGGAGGTGCTGTACATAATTTTCTTTTAAAACACAGACAGAAGCTGTCACGGATCTCACTGATCTGTGATGGCTTCTGTATAACTCGCACCTTTTAATGCTAGTCGCATTAAAAGGTGTCTGTTTACAAAAACTTGCTTAGATTCGCATAGTGTAGTAGCCTCGAGCTGAGAAGTTTGCAGGCTATTACATTTGCGAGTCCCAGCACTCGCACCTTCAAAAAATGCGAGACGGTGAGAGTTTGTGCTGTTACTAAAACTGACACCATATTACATTTGACCCTATGTGTCTAAGTAAGACAACCTAGACGGCCAGTGAGAAAGGTATACTATAAAAGTAGTTCAGGCCAAAAACGTTACTAAAGTGTCCTTCACATTAAGTTAAATGAACACCATATTCTATTTATTTATGTATTTTAAATATATTACATCATCATGTAGCAGTATTTACACACTTATTTCTAATTTAATACCACAAACTCCAAAAGAAATTTGCAAAATTGGGCATTTGTGCTGCTTCGCTGACTCCCCAAATGCAGACTGGTTACACTACATGTCAAATGTAATCACATCTTCTAAACACAAGTTGGTAAATAAGTTAATTGAAAACAATTGTTTATTAATGGTCTCCCTAAACTACAGAACCTTTAGTAGTTTATGAAAACTTCCATAAATACATTGTATAAATAAAGTTCAAAGCTTGATAAATGTGCAACCTCCATACTAAAGTGACTTTATTTTACTTATACATTATATAGAAGTACATATGGCAAATTATAAAGGGTAATTCCATCTTGCAAGATGATCAGTAATAAATAAAATACATGCATAATGGTGTCTGTGTAGCTTTTTACTATAGTAGACCCCAAAATATCCTTAGTAAATGCTTCAGCTAGAGTTACACACTAGACGAAATGTTGTTCCATTGGCCTGCATGTAGGAACGATGGAATGACCCAGATGCCGACACCGGCAGGTGGTCAATGCATCATGTACCAACCGCCTAATATATCGTGCGGACGGGCGTCACATCGCCAGGTACACACATTGGCAAGTGTAACCCAGTTTAACAGTTTTCTGAATTGACAGGTTGTGAAAATGTTGTAGTGACATCATAACTTTTCATGCAACACCTGAGGTAGGAAGCTACACGTACCATCACATTTCCCACATATACCATCAAGCAATACGTGCATCCAGTAACAGCTGCACTAAATTACATTCAAAATATGCCTGTACAGTCAACTCCATGCTGCCTTCAACATTATTTGACCTGTTAGGTTTTAAATACTAACAAAGGTGGTGACTCTCACCAATGATATTAGGATCACAGATTGCAGCCTGGAAAATAAGTGCCATTAGCTTATCTCCTATAGGAAGTCTTTTATAGGGAATCAGTATGTTTTACCCCCGGCGGTTGGAATCCCGACAGTGGCTGCCCGACATGGATGAAAATCCCGATCGTCCCCAAGGTAAGTATAGACTAACCTAATTCCCTCCCCTAACCATCCCTAAGAGGTGCCTAACCCTAACCTTCCCCCCAGCGCCTAAGCCTAATCCCCCCTTCCGCACCATCCAAACCTAAGTCCCCCGGGGAGGGGGGTGTCTAACCCTAAATCCCCCCCAGGGGTGCCTAACCCTTCCTCCCCCTAGCCTATCCCTAACCTCCCGGGGGGTGCCTAACCCTAAGTCCCCCCCGGAGCCCTAAACCTAACCCTGCCCCCCCCCCCAGCGGCTGTCCGCGCTCGGCATCCCTTCGATTGGGATGCTGGGTGCCGGTCTCCCGGCGTCGGTATAATGACAGTTGTCTAGATTAGATGCCCATCAATTAACCCTCGCTGGGATTAAGCAGTCGGGAAGCTAGCTGTCGGGATTAGGTCCGCCGGCTTCCAGACTGCATACCTTTTATAGAAGGGTATTCTCGTGTAATGGATTGTCAATTGGGTCCTTTATTTATAATCAACACAATCCACCATGGTATTAACAAATGAGGATTCAGCCTGCCATTCAAAAAACTTTTGCTGATATACCCAATTGGAGAATCCCACTGTGCAGGAAGAACCACTGCAGTGGGACTTTTTAATTACTGGCTGCTCAGAACAGGCATTTGTCAAGTAACAAAGTGGAAAGTGGGAGATTATTTCATCAAATCTTATGAACACAAACAGGAAATAATTAACCCACATCCAGTTTGTCCAAAACAACATGGCTGGAGAATCAAAGTATGGTACAGGGATCAAACTGGTTATTTCTTCCAAGATCTTTGCTAGATTGCACCCAAGAGAGCAGCATGTATCGGCAGAAAGATAAGGTCCTCCCTCAATAGCCTCCTGTTTTCTACATTGGAAGTCTACAAGTTTCAGTTTGAAATCCAATGCGACAGTTTGAGAGTGGGCAGCGTGCAGTCTAGACCGTTATTTATTTTATATACTTTTACAAGAATTGATAAAGTAATAAAAGAAAACTAATGGGGAAGGATACTAAAAATTCTGGTGACGACAAAATCAATAAACTGTAACAAGACCTTGGCAAGAAGAGGCTAGGTTTGCATTCAAGATTCTGAACAAGCAATTTAACTTTTGTATAAAAGCAAGTTTCAGTGCTTTGCTATTGTGCATTATAAATAAAGTCTGATACTGAAGACAACATGACTTTACTTACAAGCTAAGTTAAAAAGGGATAAGGGTATCTTTTACTTTTTGTTTTACTTTACAAAAGAGAATGCTGACCACTGTACACCTTTCTGTTTAACAGTGTTCACAAACGTGGTAGTAATGATGGATAATGTGTTGTGTAGTAGTAACCAGTAGTGGAATTTATCTAGAGGCTTGCATTCTCCCCAATAAATACCGCCACCGCTAGTGAGTTTTCCCTGTCACTGGCAGTTGCCCCTATTAGAAGCACTCTCTGCTAATCACAGCCAGTCAGACATTACCAGGTGACATGTTTTCTCCACCTAGTACTGCCAGTCCCCGGGAGAGCGTTTCCAACAGTAAGCTGCTCCTCTGTCTTGCCATTAGTCATACCCGGTTTCTAGGGCCTGCAGCTGAATCAGTCCCTAGGAGACGATGCTTGCCCTGGTCGCAGTCCCTGTCAAATGCACAATGCACCTGGCTAGCACGGAAAGAACAGGAGCCAGCTGGACAGCTGCACAGGCTCCCCTTCTGACAGACACTCTGGTAATGATCCATGTATTACTTGACCACTTTACACCGCTCTTCAAATGTCTTTAAATACATTCAAAATACTCTTCACAAACGTGCTAGTAATTATGGGAAATGTGAAGTACTAACCCATGTATTACTTGCATATCTCAGTAGGAAGTGGTAATTGGTAATAAGATAAATCCAAGTCATCCTTTGTTTTCTAATGTAGTTAATGCCAGTAACTAACTTACTTATGAACACCCTTATATCATGGCCAGCTACATGACTGAGTTAAAGCAAATATAGTAGTAATAATAAAAAGTGACCACAATTGTAGTCAGAAAATGAAAGGTCATTATGGCTCACAATATTGGGTTTATGGCAATGCAGATTGATTTGGTTTTATAACTAAGTTGCAGTAATGACAATAATAATTATGCTACAACAAATAGGGAAATCAGAGAGAGCGATGGATTTAGGTATACTAGCAGCTAGTAAGCTGTACAGGACCCCACTTGCTGCCTGGCAGCTGCTACTAATGCTATTACAATTCCGTGATGCATAAAAGGGGGAAGTGGGAGGCGGGCTGCTGCGGACATGAGATACAGATATCATTTACATTTTTCCACTTAATATCACTTGTTACATCAAATATGGGGTACAAGTCTGGACACCTAAAATATACTGGTAGGTTAATTGGCTCCTAACAAAATTGGCCATAGTGTGTATATGTGTACATGTGGTATGGTATATATATTGTAAGCATCACTGGGGCAGGGACTGACGTGAACCGGCAAATATTCTCTGTGAAGCGCTGCGGAATATGTGTGCACTATATAAATAACTAGATAAATCTTTACAATTGTAACTAATTAGTCAATTTTATCAGCCCTAAGAAAAACATAAAATAAGGCAATTATAAAAGAGTTTAGCTGGTCTTAACTACATTTTCAGCAGCCTGAAGTTAATGTAGACACCTCCCACTCGTACTCACCGGAATTTCCACCATGTTTGGCTTGCTGTTGCGCAGTGTTTTCACAGCATGAAAGACATCCACTACGTTTTGTCTCTTTATCATTTCACACACAATACTAATGGCACAGAACATTCCACTTCGCCCTCCACCATTTCTAGATAGAACAAGAGAGTTATTTATTCCAGCTGATGCATGAAGCTTTCCTTGTAGTATTTAAGTTCACAACTCATTTCAAAGTGTTATATATATATAGTACATAAGCATACAAAATTATGCAAATGTTGATATTGATATAGCTATTGTTCTGCATTTTAGGACATTTCAATAGGAACAGGCTACAGCACAGTGTAACGTGTTTGCATGCTATGTGTGAAATTAATATTTATCACAAACCAGCAGTATACTAAAGTTGGGTTCTTGCAGCAGTTTACTCATGGCTTTCCAAAACTATTAGTGGCAAAAATAGCCATCATGAAAACCAATGTGATAGTAGTACAAAGCTACCCTAACAATAACACCACAGAAAAGACATATGGCAACAATATATAAATCCATGTGTCATTCTGCACTTTGAAGCATAGATAAACAAACCAGGTCAATAAGGACATCCATTAGGAGCCAGGTCTGACATGGTGAAGATAAATTTCTCTTAGAGGTGAACTCACAGGCAGTGAATAATGGTGCGTCCCTCCCCTTCATCACACTCCTCTTGCCATTTTTCAACTTGCAAAATCAATTTCAGGAAAGATCTTTTAGAACTTGGCACCTCCCTGTGAGACGCCCAGCCCAAGTACTGGAACTGCTGCACCATCAGATAACCTTCTTGAGGCTGTCCAAAGCAAAGACAATTAAAATTAACACTTTAAATATCTAACATTAAAATCTAATTTTTATTTTTTTTAATTGAGTATTTTGCACTGAAAATGTTTTACCCATTGAATAACAAACCAATATAGCAATAAAACCAAAAAAATAATAATCACGTCACAATCGTAAAACATCCATCCCAAATTTTGATTTACAAACAAACAAAATCATAGGAGTCGTAATGCATATTAATAAGTTTTGTGCATGTACTTTCCAGCTCTTATTTAACATCATTCTAATTATGTCGCTGTCACATTCTGCTCTAACTTTAAAGTTCCGCTGCAGTTCAGCAACTATAACATTGAAAAAGGTGAAACAGGTTTTACCCTAGTCAGGTTGCATATCCTGAAGATTCTGTTGATAACATCACAGTCCATAGAGCAGGACATGCATTCCACTTGGATGGGACCATACCTCAGCATTCCTTCATCTGGCCAGTACTGTGGACAGCCCTGTACAAAAAAAGAGAACACAAACTTTGTGAGACAATGTTTCATTGAAGCTCAATCATCACATATATTTTGTCCTCTCGAATGCAAATAGCAAATGACCTGTGTCAAATCCACCTCATTGAGCATCACTAAGGACGAACATCCGTAGTCATAGACTAATCTCCAGAAATCTTTTACAGTGTTTGGCAAGGGGTGTTGTGTGACGATGAAGGCAGCTGGCTGTCTGTAACTCTGCAGAGGGAAAGAAATAAGGTGAGAGAGTCAGTGTCTTTCCTAGAATAACAAGCAGGAGAAAGCCAGGAAGATGGACAGGATCGCCAATCATAGCACCTTACAGCAGCTTTAGTTTTGGAATGACTCCATTACTTGTTTTAGCTGGACAGCTTCCTTGCTGTCAGAGGACAATGACAAATCTGTGTTCCATTTTCACTAGTAAACAAACACTTTTGCAGCTACAGGCAAAATAGCAATGATGTTAGTAACCATAAGGCTGTGGTACTATGAAAGAGTCATAAAGCATATAATGGGAGACATTTACTGTGAGATCTGAGCTATCTGATTAAGTCACTGCCCCCTAAACCTGATGCAGCAAACACAAACGCTGACATTATTATTTCCAGCACTACAATCTCTACCTCATTCTCACAGACTGCACAACACTTAACCAATTACACTAAATGTAACAAATAGCAATGTCTCTGCTAAATACAACGTAAAATCTTCTGCCTAATGTAGTTCATTAGTGTCTCCATTTACAGTTTTATGTTTCCATTAATTATTCAGCATGAAGAGCTGGTGGGCTGAATTTAGTAAACACCACAAAACATGGCCTGTCGCAGTAAATGGAAGCAAGTATACAAGCTGCTGTGGCGTTGGCAGTTTACTATAGGGGTTAGTTAGTTGAAAAGACATTGAGGATTTTTTTAATCTATATTTTAAAAAGCATATGGCTTGTTTTTTTTCTATTTTTGGCTAAATACGCAGTACTTGAGTTACCCTCTTTAAGGAGTGTATAAAGCAATCAGCATTAACAGAACAGCTTGGATCATCGAGCCTGTTCTCTAAGCGATATTTGGCCTCAGCAGTGAGCAGATGTGAGCTGGAAATCTTACAGCAACCAACACAAGAAGCAGAAAAGGCTGCATTACAACTAAATGACTTCTTGGAAGACGTAAACACTTTGTTAGCTAGTCACAAAGCACAGTGGCTTTCCGATACTCAGAATGTGTCTTAATAACCTTGAACGCTTCTAGCATCTCCATTAATTGCTAGAGTGGAAATAAATGGGCCATATGAAACTATCATTCCCACAAGGGGTGAACCCTGGAAGTGACAAACAACTTGCCAATATGTCATGAAAATCCAATTTTAACCAACTGCAACAGGGCTTTAATTACTGCCCAATAATATCCTATTTATTTTGGAATATTTTGCAGCACAGGTACATCAATCACACTGGAACAGGCTTAACTACGCTTGTCTTCTACACACAGAGATGGTCTCCTTACATCCATAAGGGCTGCATTGATGTAATTGCTGCTCTCCCCATCTATGGTAATTAAGAAAGGCAGACATCTGTCAGGCGGCAGCAGGTCCATGAAGCGGTTCTTCTCATGGTTCCTTGGCAAGCAGGCTATACTGCAATCCTCGGCTTGTAGTCTTGGGGTCACAGAATTCAGAGTCTGCGGGAGAGAAATTCATTAGAAACACAACACTGTCCACTGATCAACTTTTTTTCCTTTTAGAAACAGCCACATCTGCAATAATTTTCTAAGCAAGTAACTGTTGTGTATAATATGGATTTTATCACAGGTTTACATAAGAACACATTGTAAATTAACTATATAATCTATACTGCTAACAATTAACTTTACTGGCAAATACCTTAACGCGATATTGCTTTCCTAGATAAAAATCACATGATTCTGAGGGTTATATTTGATATGTAAAACAATTAGCTGAAATGGAACACTGCCTGTTACATGCATGGAAGTAAAAAAAAAGCACATTGTGAAGGGAAGGGGACTATGGGGGTATGAGAGGAGGGGAACAGTCTGAAGAAAGTACTGTCTGTACTGATGACAAAAAGATAATATCTGCTTTCTAAATAAGTTGTCTTTAAAGGAGGTCTCTTAACTATAGTAGTATTATAAGCTTATGCATTTTTATTAAACCCAGATTCATTTAAAAAATATATATATATATTTTTTTTTTATGAAAATGAAAAAACAAAAACCTGTTTATTTACACAGTCTATATTCAAATGGTAATTTAATTACAAAAATATTTTAGCAAAAAAAAAAATCGCACAAATATAGATGTCTCCTCATTCATTTTATGGCATTATGGGCCATATCCAATTAGACACGAAAACCTTAAGTTTTCTCATGTGCAAAATTTTTGCACCCTTTGCACGAATGTGCCACTTTTTTCTGTCAAAAAAGTGCACTTTTAAATTTTTTAAAAATACACCTGGTGCAACCACCTGCAATGTTTAAAACACATGTCCCATTCATACAGCCCACCCAAAAAACAGACTGACTACTGTAAACCCATTTTCAAACCCTTTAACATTTTTCAACCCAAAAATTACGTGCGACTATTAGCCAAATTAAGCTAATTAAAAAAATATTTTTGCCTAGTTTGTCATTAGGAAGGGGTCCCCATATTTTTAGCCCAAAATAGGGGTTTTGCCCAAGTTTTCACCTGCTCTGAGATGGAGAAAACCTTTCGCTGGTTATTAGTCTATGGAGAATTTGCACATGCGAAAACTCCGGAAATTGGACTGCATGATACGCATTTTGTGCAAAAAGTTTGCACGTGTGAGAAATCATCACAAAATCATGGTTTTCCGCATCTAATTGCATATGGCCCTATGTATTTGCCACCTTCAAACACTAAGGCCGAGATTAACTAAATCGGAAAACACGATAAAACCCACGAAAAATTAAGTTTCTGTGGGTTTTACCGCATTCCCCATATGTACAAATTGCTTTGTCCCTCGCCACCTTCAGGACGTCAGAGGGAATCTGGGTGTTAAACCTGGAAGTCACTCTGACTGGAGCCATCGCAAAGAACAGCTCTTATCGGGAGAGCTGTCCTTTGCGATATTCTAGGTACATACCGCAGTATGCATCCGAAGACAGGCGGGAAGTACCCCATCAGATAAACATGCATTAGAAAACATGAATAACTTCTAAGCTACATATTTTATTGGCACTATGTAAAGAAAGCAGAATATGGAAAGATGATGATGTGATTATGTATAATGTTTAGTCATTTTTTTTCTAAGCTGATAAACAAGTGTCAGCATGCTGCAAAATGACAAGAAACATACATTAGAAATACTTATGAATGGTACATTTCAAAAGAGAGATAAACCTAGAATACATACTGATAATACCTGGAATTCATCTTTGAGATGTGATGAGTTGGTCTGTGAGTCTATTCTGATCATGTCAAAGTATGCGGCTTTAAATTCACAGACAGGTATGGCAGTTTCCCCACATAAGCACGCTTCCAGAATGGCATCATGGATGAAAATATACTGCTCCTGTATAGATATAGCAGGCAATAGAAAGATAGATACAGCAATATTACAAGTAAGGTCAGATTAAGTGTCATCATTTTTGTTTAACTGGAAACTTTTGTCAGTTACTGAAAATAACTGAATAAAAAAAAAAACCACATAGCTCTGCTGATCCAAATGGCTGTCACCTCAGCAGTAATTACAATCTAAGGTTTTCACTACTGGGATGCAGTATTAATGGAGAGATTTACGTCAACTATCATAATGTCGGAACTACAATGTCGACAGTTAAGATGCCGATATTGTTGAAATGCCGTTAGTGAACATGTCCACATGTGAAATGATGACATTCTGCATGGACCGGAGGGTTAGGTTGCAGCAGTGGAGAGTTACGGTTAGGCTGTGAGAGGGGAAGTTAGAGTTAAGGACCAGAGGGAGGGTTAAGGGTTTACCAATACTCACAGCAGGATCAGCCAGCAGTCACAATCAGCTGACTGCTGGACCAGAAGACATCACCAGGAACGTTTTGTCAACATTGTAAATATTGATATTTCATCTGTGTCGACATGATTAATGTCGACAAAATATACCGAACCCCTCACTACTACATAATTTGAACACTGATTTAGAACTATAAAATTTTAAATCATAGAACATACTGTATTTTATCACATTTTACAATATTTACATAAATCAACCCGAGTACTGATTAACCATGTAAAAGCATGTACCATTAGCACGAAGAAAGAAGCATTGAAAAACAGCTGACTTTCAAAATGACGCCCTAATAAATACAATAAGATATGGTAGTTAATGTTGAGCAATATGTATCCAGACAAGTACCTGTTAGAACTAACATAATGGGTCTATCCATGATGAACGGACCCCGATAATAAACATTCTAATTCGATGCGAGCGCCAGAGCAATTCATTACTCTTCCGGCGCAGAGACAGCTGACCTGAAAATCATCTCTCTCTCCCCGAAGTGCATCACTGTTACGAAAGGAGTAGTGAATCTTTGCACCTTTTGGAGCAGTGACGCTAGTGCGCATGCGTGACCTACAGGTCTCACATGCACACTAGAGCCCCGATGTCCTGCATAAGGAGCCGGATAGACGCTTTTGGATCCCTCTTCGCGAGCCCAGAGCGGGAAAATTCGCCATCTGAAGATGGCGAATGCGCCCGCAACGAAGCTCCGAAAATATGATATTTTTGGAGCTTGATGAATTCTGTCCCCATACTAGTGTATGGGGACAGCAGGCCATTCCACCAGAGGTAGGTAAGTATGAGATATCTGTGTTATCTCCTGCTTTACCTTCTTGATGAATGGCCCGAAAACTTTATTTTTACAATTTTCACCTGCTTTTCTAAAAATTAAGTGATGATGAATAGGCCCCTTAAAAACGGAATAATTCCATATATTCAAAAAGATGGATTTACTACCGTACTTTTAATATAAAGTAGCACATAAAAAGTACTTTTTATTGTACACAGATACAAGGTCACAATCAGACATACCTTTCAGTGCTCCTCATCACTGCACTGTTCCCTAACCTCATCTCCAATAAGTAAATGTTTTTGTTTTTGTAACTGTATTATACAATATCATTGCATTTCTAAAATGTAACTGGAATGATGAAAATAGTAAACAAGTTATTTAATTACCTCTGTTTGGACCATGTTGATGCGCCGAGAGCGTAAAGCTTTCACACAGTTATAAATGTCTACCACACCTTCCCGCTCAGCCATGTCTAGCATGATGTCAATAACTATGTAACAGCCGGTGCGGCCAGCGCCAGCGCTGAAAGGTGGAGAGAAACAACACTATTAAAATCTGTATGCAATAACACAAGTGATGAGTGAAAATATACAATACATATACCTTACAATTAGAAATGTTTACAGTTTATAGTATTTCACTCAGGCCATGCCAATGGTACCTTTTCTAGAGTAATTATGGCCACCTTATTAACAAGCAAACGGAGGATTACAATTGTTACTGATGGAAGACTTCTTGAGGTCTGGAGCTCAAACGGTAGCCTATAATAAAAGGCATATTATGTGGGTAGTGTACAGCATAGAATGGCTCAATAACAGGAGCATAACACTGCCTGGCTCAGCCACATAGCAAGATCTGGGGAGAGCAATTATTTAAAAGTGATGGTCAAGGTTGGAAATAGAGGAGTCATTTTGGGTTGAGTATGGGATATATACGGAGCTCATTACAAATACTGTATATGTGGTTTCCTGGTGACTGTACATATTGGCTCCAATTCTTAGCTTCAATTTCTCAAATCGGAAAGTCTGGAAGAGCAGACCTCCCAAGTGTTTCTATGTAGGTGGGAGTGTTCTGATTGGACCATGGTACATTTTCCTTTCATCATGTAAGGTATATAAAACGGATAGATTTTTAATTTTGTAATTAAAGTTTAAAAAAAAAAATAACCCCAAGGCCAAATAAACTATACCCTTTCTTTATTGAAGGGGGTGGGATCAGTATCGAAGTCAGCTAATGCATCCAGTTGATAGGTGGAATGTGTTGCAGAATGGGTTAAATGGTGCTTTTAATCCAATGTATACACTGTAAGACTTGCAACCCCTGGTTCTCATTAATAGGTTTGGCACAGGCAGAAGATAACAGGTCTGTGCTTTTGACTCTCCAGCTTGCCTCAGCATTCAATCATGGGAAATCAATACCAAGAGCTTTTCAGCAGAGCTATTTGTTTACACTTCACCACTGTCTGAATAAAACAAGAGGAGAAGCACATTCGACAGTCTGATTTATTAGACGTGCAGGCTCCATCCGCTTCCTTCAAATAAATTTAAGTAACACTGTTTTTCTGTGTTATTTAAAGCACCCAACTCATTGTCTTGAAATGACACCAGTGTTTACCTAAACATGCAGAAATGAACGGTTCACATCTAAGTTGGAGAAACATGTACAATGCTGGGAAAGTGTTTGTTAATGGTCAGCTTTACAGCAGAGGCTGCAAACAAGCCCAGCGATACAAACCGACATGCATATTTACTGGCAGCTAAGATCCTTGCTGTGAACTTTACAAAGTTGTTGTGAATTAAAATATCGGAAGAAAAGTTTCAGCTTAGTCCATTGTGTACAGTGTGAGGCCAATTATCTCACTTCATGTAATCAATTTGGAATAACAACACAACTAAAATATACAGATGTACCAAACTTTAAATTGACATTTTATAAATCACATGACAATGAATTGAAGGCTGTCTGATGCATTAAATGTCAATGTTAACATTTTCGATATCTATAAATAAAAATCACTTTTTTCTCGTATGTGCTGTACAACATGCTTTTCACTTTTGTCTTTTCACATACTATAATTCTATCATTACAATCTTCCCTACTCTCCTGCAATGCCAGACTCCCACCAAACTAGGAGTAAAACCCAAGATGTGCGTAATAGGAGGACTTATTCATCCATCCAGCACATAATCATCGGGACTCCGTAATATGTTATATTGTGTGGTGACATCACTGACAAATTGATATTATTTTGAAACAGTCTGTTACTGATTGTAACTAATAATTTTTTTCCGTGTTTGAGGCTGTCCATATCTTACTCTGCAAAATTCTGTCAGCAGCGTTATACATTTTTAATGAGAAGTTATACATGTTTAGTTTTTAGATATTGATGCATATAATATAAAATGTATTGATTTAAACAGATGGTGTCCTGAATTCTTGTTTCTGCCATATTGGGAACATTACCCTTTTTGATTAGCGCATCACCTTTTTTCGGTTTAATCTATTGCTGGTGATGTGAGCCCTCACAAGCTCTTTGGGTGTATTGCTGCTTTAATAATTTAATTACTATTATTAGCGCCAGGTATTGGAGGATAGTGGATAGTTTCACCACATGGCATTATGCAGTGGGGGCCTGGCATCTGATGATGTAATTCATGGTACTAAGCCCCCAACACCACCTTCCCCTGGCATATAATGGAGGGCACCAGTAAAAAGCCAGTAAGTATGATCTTTAGATATCACTAAGCAAGGCCTGACACTGACACAACTTGTAAACAATTGTTCAAAATCATTAAAATAAAGTAATAGATTCACACTGACAACATAAATAAACTTAGCAGAAATGGCAGTTATTCTCCATAGTTATGCCTGTATAAACCATTAAAGCAACATGAGGAATAAATAAAAAAAATAAAAAAAATCAAGGAATTTACTGCAGAAAAAAGGACAAGCAAAGGTGGGAGCTATGAATGCAGATTACAGTCATCACTTCCTCCTTCTCAGGTAAGACTGAGGATATTTGAAAATGATATCACTCCCCAGAAACCCCACTTAGTTTCATATCCTGTCTGCATATGTTTTCAGTCAACTCTAATTCTATTACAACTCTGTAGCTGACTGACTGCACAGCTACTCAATGTTTCTGCATCTAAGCAGGTTTAGTAGTTCAGGCAGTCCAGTTTCCAGGACTGCAGGTACAAAGGAATGATGAGGGAATGCAGGGGCTGGAAGGTTTATACTTGTATCAGAAGCCAAAATTATGTATATCAGCTGACATGCACAGGTTAACAAATTATTTTCAGTGTATGGGAATTCCTTGCTCTCGGTTGCCCTCATCTGCTATGGGAGAAAATATCTACTTTCATTACTTATAAAGTGTTTGTGTAGGCAGAGGGGGTAGTAATTACAGAACTGCCTAGGCTGGCCAAGGTAGAAATTGGCTTGTGTCCTGTAACCAATGGCACAAAAAAAAAAAAACCCATCACGTTAACATACACCAGTTGCCAATTCTCCCAGAATGTACAGGAGGTTCCAGCACTCCAGAAAGTAGACTTCCTCCCATAACTGCACAATGCCACTAGGGACATCCCCGAGTAATAATGGGCATGACGAAACCCCCTGTAGGAGTTATTAACATTATTGAAGTGCTAGGCTACACTACAAACAGCCTCCCACTTTGTAAATCGCAGCTGAACTGCTGCACACAGAGGAGACACCTAATCACCATAGTGCAATTCGGGACTGTTGAGAGGTATGAAATGGTAGACTGTAGAAAATTATGTATAAAACGAAATAATTCCTCCTTCGGTATTATAAACAGGGAAAAGAGAATGGATCCCTGCAATCGCGAAAAACTGGGATTTTTTGCTGATTATCCCTGTTTTTCGCCAATGATTTTTTTCACACTATCCTATTATTTCGAACAAAATAACAGGATATATCTCACGATAACACATAGGTTCCCCTATTAGCTCACAGACATATGTGTTTTCACCTTTTTTGGGGTGAAAAAACGGCACTTATAGTGGATTATTTTCGGGACACATCAGACACAGAAGGACCGGAAAAATATTCAAGAATAGTGCTGGCGTCGGGCGGCACTTCGGGGCTAATAACATAGCCCAGCTGCGATCAATTGGCATCGCTACTTTAGCGCTGATAATTGGATACCGCCCTTTATGCTTTATCCACTTCATGCTGTGAATAAACCATCAATGATATGAGATCTAAATAAAGTTTTACCTATTCTTATAATTGGCAGTATAAGCATTATATGAATTAGACCTTGCAATTGGGTTGGGTATAAAATCCAGGCAGCTGAATAACCTTCCCTTACTAGTACCTAACCCTAACCCCCCCCCCCCAGGGCCTAACCCTAACCCTCCCCCCTAGCACCAAACCCTAACCTCCCCCCCAGTGCCTAATTCTCCCTTGCCGACCCAAAAATAACCCTCCTTGGGGCGGGTGCCTAACCCTAACCCCCCTGGTGGTGCCTAACCCTCCCTCCCCGTAGCCTAACCCTCCCCCCACGGCTAAGACTTAACAAGCCCTGCTTACCTTCGTTCGGAATGCCTGCTGTCGGGATAAAGATAGGCGTCTAATTTTCTTTAGTCCCGGGTTGGGCTTCCGGTACTATAACTACATTCCCTTGCAATTCTATAAGCTAAATAAGAAAATATACAGTGTACAGCAAAAACTTAAAAATGGCAAAAACAAGACAAACCTGCAGTGAACCACAATGGGACCAGCACTTGGTGGGTTAGACAACTTCACTCTTCTAATAAAGGACAGAAGTCCAGTAGCATGATAGGGTACTCCATGATCAGGCCAACCAGTAAAGTGGAACTGCTTCACTTCTCTGATTTCATTATATCCTCTCTGCAAATAAACAATTCATACACATACAATAATGAGCTAATTATATATATTTATGGGTGTATAGTACACCAACAACAATGTCTCATGGTGTACCCATAAGAAATTAGAGCTGAACGTACGAGTAATTAAAATTATATATTTTTTAACTTAAAGTAACGCAAATGCTAAATTTTATTGCATGATTAAAATACAACCATGAGAAATAATACATTCATATACAAACTGTTACAGAAACACAGATGTAATAGACAGATTGTGAACCTTTATAATTTCCTGTATAAATGTGACCTTAAATGTGTTCATATCTTAATCTAAATCATAAAATAATTAAATAACACAATAAATCAATTATAGCACAAAGGATAAACTTTTTAATTAATTTACTGATCAAGGTGATCAAAATGACCTAATGTCACATTTCTGTGTAAGAAAGCCAGGGGTTAACGAATGCTGAATTTAAAAAAAGTACCTTTGCCTGTTACATAGCTGGGGTTCTGAATACTGCATGGACACTGGCCATGTCGACATTCATAAAGTGTGTGTGTGCGTCTCGCAATTCAGAATGTCATCAAGATCATTAAATCGACTATATGACTGCATACCCATAGCTGGGTTATATTTTGGAGATGCCTGGCACCCAGCCACAAGATCAGATCAGCATGTCATGGCACAGCCCAGATGTGAATATACAAATTATTTGTGGTCGCTACCATGGCCACATAAAGTACATATTGTAAGAAAATCCCATACGTCAAAACATAATCTTTCATATACTTACTTGGGGAGACCACTGTATAGTGTATGGAAACAGGATAATGAGCCAATTAGAATATCATCAATAAATAAGAGCCCGATAGTGAAAAGTATCATCCAAAGGAATGCATTTATCATAATGATTTTCATGTGTGTGTGTGTGTATAAACTATACTTTGGGCGGGTTTCGATTGTTTTCGCGGCCCGCAACTCCTGTCTAAAGTGACAGGAGATCGCGGGCTGCTATGCAATTGTTCCAGCTTTTCTCGCTGATCACGCCCAAAGTGTTCGGGTTTAGCTGCGTAAATTGGCTAACCACGACCAAAGTGCTGGGCGCGATCACGAAAAGTGCCATTTGGGCGCCCAAATAGGTCACTTTTCACCAATTTCAGCTCGCACCCCTCTGGGGCTGGCAGCTGATCGCGCCCCAACAGGAGCCACAATTGAATAGCTCCGTTGGGCGCGATGGGGGCTGGAAACAATTGAATTCCGCCCTTTGTGTATATAATATGTCTAACATGCTCCTAGAGAAAGACACCCTGATATAGAATTTCTGGTCAGAATTTGCTTTAAACAAAAAGCATTAACAGGATAGCTGATTACCATACAGCACTCTTCTTTCAGTAACCTCACAGCAAAGGATTTTTTGGGGAGGGCAAGAATCAAATGTTTATATATGCTAACATGATGTTAGAAAATTGTCATTCTTTGGTAGATAGGGCGGGATGAACAAAGCATCGCATTCATGATGCCTTACATACCAGCGATAATTTCACCGGTATGTACCTAGAAAGGCACAAAGGGCAGCTCTCCTGGTTAGAGATGTCCTTTGCGATAGAGGGACTTCCGGGTTTATGACTCAGAAGTCCCTCTGGCATCCTTCTGCACATGCGCAGAAGGATGCCCGCTCCACAGGGGAAGCTGGGAGGGATGCGATTGGATCCCTCTCAGAGGGCGTCCCGAAAAGAAGCAGATAGCATTCCAGTGCTACGACCCAGTGGGTAATGCCATCTTTGGCGTTACCCACCGGGTCGAAGCACCAGAATGCTTAGTACATATGAGAAATGCGGTAAAACTGCAGAAAACTGCATTTTTGTGAGTTTTACCACATTTTTTAAGTTTAGTACCCGCCCTCAGTCTGCTATTGAGAAGCTGTCCACATATAGCCTTCTCACAGGCAACAGATAAGATGAAAAGTACTGTGAGTTATCTATGTTTATTGTTATTCCTATTTATTTTTAGAAATGGGGTCACAACTGTTTTTCTGCATTTTTTTTTGTATACAATAAGCATTGAGACTTTCTTGTGCATATTAATTTTAAACTCCATTTAATAACATTCTACCTATTTCATTCTTAATGGACTCATGGTTATATTTAAGAGTTACGATTGTTTGATTTACATTATCTCTGATTGATTTATGTTGTGACTACAGTTTGAGACAAGTAAGGGAGTAACTGAAAATGTCCTTAGATGGTCAGTTCTGGAATGAAATCTTAAGCGGCCCATACACGGTGCGATAAAGCAGCCGATCCGACGGATTGGTAGGATTTGGCTGCTATATCGCACTGTGTATGGCCATGATATCGGATAGTGCATGTACCCGTGGGGTTGTACATCGCACCCCTAAATCTTACTGCAGGTTTAGTTGATCTGGGGATGCGATGTGCGATCCCATACGGTGCTATGCAGGGGGGGGGAGCATATAGTGCGGTTGGCCACCTTATCGCCCCGTGTGTGAGGACTGCCTGACATGTCGGGCATCAGGTCCCCCGAAGCGTTGCATGGTGCCAGGGCCGGTGCAAGGTTTCTTGGCACCCTAGGAATTTCTTCAGCCTTACGCTTCCACCCCCACCCCACCCTCGATAGCTACACAAGCCCTTATACAGTGCTCTCAGTAGTGGCCCCCCCTATGCAGTGCCCCCCAGTAGTGGTACCCCCTATGCAATGCCCCCAGTAGTGGTCCCACCTATGCAGTGCCCCCCAGTAGTGGTCCCTTCATGCAGTGCCCCTTATACAGTGCCCTCAGTAGTGTCCCTTATACAGTGCCCCCAGTAGTGGCCCCCCACCTATGCAGTGCCCCTTATATAGTGCCCCAGTAGTAACTATGCAGTGATCCCAGTAGTGGTCTCCCACCCGATGCAGTGCCCCCAGTAGTAATCCCCCAGTAGCAGCCCTCCCCCAGCAGTGCCCCTAGTAGTAGTCACCCCCAGCAGTGCCCCAGCAGTAAACCCTCCCTATGCAGTGCCCCCAGTAGTGGTCCCACCAGTGAAGTGCCCCCAGTAGTAGTTCCCCCAGCAGTGCCCCCAGTAGCAGTCCCCCCCAGCAGTGCCCCCAGTAGTAGTCCCCTCGGCAGTGCCCCCAGTAGTAATCCCCCTCTAGGCAGTGCCCCCAGTAGTAATCCCCCTCTAGGCAGTGCCCCCAGTAGTGGTCCCACCAGTGTGCAGTGCCCACAGTAGTAGCCCCTCCCCCAGCCAGACAGACACGGATCAAAAACCAAAAACCTCCACTCCAAGCTCCGGCATCTGCTCCTCCATCTGGCGTTCTCCCGGGCTGGCCTGCTCTGCATGATGGGAGAGACATCATGACGTCTCTCCCATCACCCACTGCGGTAGCCGGAAAATGGAGCTCATGAGTGAGCTTCAGCCTGGCTCCGGCTCATCGGCTGCTAAAACAAACACACAGCTGCCGGCACCTGTGTGCTTGTTACTAGTAGTGTAGTGCGGACTGCACTCATGTGTGGTCCACACTACACATCAATCCAGCAACGCCCTGAAGTGGCCGGCGCTCTTAGGCAGCTGCCTAAGTTTGCCTAGTGGTAGTGCCCTGCATGCATATCGCACCGTGTATGGGCCTCTTTATTGGTGGAAGAAACGGGAATGTTAATAGTGAGTTATAGCTTTGGGTGCTTTTAGATCAGATGGTTTTGTTTTGATCAACTAATTCACAAGCTAAGGCTTGTCATTATAAAGGAGTATTTGAACTGCCAGAAAAATAATAAAGAAGGAAAAGAAAAAGCAAAAGATTAAAAAAATAAAAACTTGGTAGACATTCAATGATGGGAATTGTGGTGCTTCAAGGTTTATTAAGACAGAAGCGAAGCATGGAAACATGTTCAAAATATAAGCAACATATATCTACATATATTATGTATTTGCCTTTATCAAAATGAACAGAAACATATAGCTTTGGAATTCGCTGCTTAATGTTGGTTTTGGGAAATTTTTGTTAAGACTTTTATTTTTTTTCTTTAAATCAATTTTTTGACTGACCATGTTTTGCGTGCATTATTTGACTAAGGAGAAAGCAAGCAATTTTTAGTGATAAGAACACCAATATTACTCTGAAGAAAAATTAAAAAGTGGTTTTCTGTTTCAGTATAATACCCAGTTAACGATTTCAGTAGTATGATGGGAGAACATTTCTACAGCAAGATGCATCAAGATCACTTCATCAACTTAATCACACTATAAGTCAGAAACTTATATTGCTACGGTGTGCCACTAAAGTAAATACAGATTTAAGCATAAAGCCATACTGCAGGATAGTTAAAATATACTAGGATTTCACCAATTCTCAGTTTCTTGATCTCCATAGATCACATTTCTGAAGATAAGATTATTACTTAGTACAGTATAATTGTACTTGGAATCTAGGTTTTAAATTACCCAATTCCTCATTAAAAGGCTTATAACCTAAACCGTAATGTTTGCTTAGAAAAGTGTTTATTTCACTGTTCAATGGGTTTTATTACCGACAATCAGTTTGATTTCCTAAACAAAATATGTATTAAATTACTGAAAAGGTATAATTATGCAACAAACTGCTTAAGAGATTTGCTTATTCTATATATACTACATACAGTGAGAACACAACATTTAAGTATTTTTAATGAGTATATTATGTAAATAACACAGCCGCTGTGCAGCTCAGTTTTAGAGCAAAATATTACTTGAAAAAATAAATTTACATTATCCTATTCTATTTTCTTATAATAAATCAGACATTTTTGTCTTAGAAAATGTTAAACAACAATCCCTTTAAACTGTAAGTTAAGTAACTTTTAAGCATATTTCTGAGCACAGTTCAGATAGAGGGCAGGGGGGCATTCATAAGCCTTTCCGCTGAATAAATCATGTGCTATATCACTATAAATGACATGGCAGTCCATGATACTGCACAGAATTATACTGATATATGATGATAAATTACTGTTATTATCCTTTATTTATATGGTGCCACAAGGGGTACGCAGCAGGTGTGCCTAGAAGTAAATTTAAAATTGAAAAGCACTATTCTGAGATGGCCACAAACACAAGATGCTTCCAACTATGCATACTGTAGGTAGCAAATGTGCTACCCTCCCCTTGCAAGTAACAGGACAGATACGCCGGGAATACAAGAGGAAGTGTGTCTTCACTGTGAATACAAAAGGTGGTGAAACTTACACTACACAATTCATATCCATTACAGTAAAAGGCAGGAAAATGTAGATAAGTACCTAAGTTACCTAGGGCATGTTAAATGCAAAAGAAATGAAAAAGCAAGTGCAGCAGGAAGTGTCTGTATGAACTAGACACCTCCAGCATGCATCTGCGATCCGAGTGCAGCGTACGTAGACATGAGTTTGGATCACCTTCAAGGGTTGCTGCTTTAGCCAGGCTGCATACACAGGCTGGCCAGCTCCTGGCCACTTGCGAGGCCAGGAAATCTGCATCCTGCATCGAAGAGCCTGGCCTTGACACTCCCGTGCTTCCAGGAATACTGTCAAGCATGCTGCGGCTTGGGGGGCACTGCGTGCTAACATGCAGGACTCGTTCTGCACATGCGAGGAACTGGTCCTGTGAATGCACAGACCCACAAACATTGGATATGTATGAAAACCATTGGGATTACATATCTGAAGCAGGCCCTATAGGTGCATAACTGTGCATATTAGTCGTTGGCTATGTTTGAATTGCCAGACATCTCTGTTTTCAGCATCAGCTTTTGCACCAGTGTCTGAGTACCCACAAGTCATCTCATTCCAAACAGTGCACCTGTGCCGTCCTGGGGTGCATTTTGCTTTGAAGCACCCTTACTACACTTTGACTGTATCTACACTCTCTCCAACCATTGCTCCAGCGGTATGCAGTCGGGAAGCCGGCGGACCTAATCCCGACAGCCGGCTTCCCGACTGTCATATCCCGGCAAGGGTCTAAAGACAGGAGTCATTAGACATACGCCGGGAGCCCGACGCACGGCATCCCAATTGAAGGGACGCCGGGCGCGGATAGTCACGGGGGTGGGGGGGGGTTAGGTTTAGGGTTCCTGGTGGAGACTTAGGGTTAGGCACCCCCCGGGAGGATAGGTTTAGGCAGCGGGGAAGGGGGGGTTAGGTTTAGGCATTTAGAGGGGGGATCATGGTTATGTACTGGTGGGGAGGTAGGGTTAGGCACCCCTAAGGGAGGGTTAGGGTGTAGAATTAAGTTAGCTAATACTTACCTGAGGACGATCGGGATTTCCACTGCTGCCGGGATGTTGGTGTCGGGATCCCAACCGCCAGACATGCGTCCGGCGGTAAATCATACCGATTCCATTCCAGCTCCCTTGGCACAGGGAGTAGTAAGTGCAACTTGAGTGTGGGTTGCCATGGCAAAAAGACAAGCAACACGAAAAGACACATGCACTAAACAAAAAACAGCAACTTGTGGCTAAAAAGGCCTCTAATTGCATTTATGTCCAACTCTGAATGATGTGCATAATGTAGGCTTGTTGTATGTTTTAGGGTTGGAAAAGTTTCAGCCTCTTCAAAGAAAACACAAAATAGGAACAGAATTTCAATGTAGCCCAGATCCAAACATTCACTTATGGTTCAACTGTCATACTGTAAAAGTGAATAGCACAGTAAATTAGCAGATATGTAGCAAAGGTAGACACCCTTCTATAAGCTTTAGTGCCCCACAAGGTTCTTAAACAACTAATACCTCTCATACCAGACAAAAAAACAAATTGCCGGGTCAAACATTTCAACCCGGTAATTTGCAGATCAACACAGGTCCTTTTTCTGTCTGAAAGGGTCAACCCAAGTCGAAAATCCTGGGACTTCCACCCAGGAATTTACTAGGGTCGGAGACCCAGGAATTTACTAGGGTCGGAGACCCAGGAATTTCGACCTGGGTTGACCCTTTCAGACAGAAGAAATACCCGTGTTAATCAACAAATTACCGGGTTGAAATGTTTGACCCGGTAATTTGCTTTTCTGTCTGAAGAGGGGTACAGACAGGGACTGGCAAAACAACCCGGCACGCAAATGCCAGGTAAGCGCCGTGATTTCGACAATTTCCTGTCTGAAAGGGTTATTACTGATACCTAGTAACTTCTACATTTCCATTATGACGTGAATTGTGACCCTCGTCTACACTGCCACATTACATGCTGTTGCTGTGACCATGACGACTGGGCAGCACAGACGGTGTAATGGTTAGCGTTACTGCCTCACAGCAATGAGGTCATGGGTTCAATTCCCACCGTGACCGTGTGGAGTTTGTATATTCTCCCTGTGCTTGCGTGGGTTTCCTCCGGGTACTCCGGTTTCCTCCCACACTCCAAAACTATACTGGCAGGTTAATCGGCTCCCCCAAAATTGACCATAAGTGTGTATGTGTGTGAGCATGTGGTAGGGAATATAGATTGTAAGCTCCACTGGGGCATGGACAGATGTGAATGGCCAAATATTCTCTCTGTAAAGCGCTGCGGAATATGCGTGCGCTATATAAATAACTGATAATAAATTAAAATAAAATAAACTCTGGTTTAATGAAACAATGTCAGGTGTGCACCACATAGGTACATAGAAGAGGACATAAAAGTTCTTTGAAATCTTACCCTTTCGAGGGTGAATGTACGGATCACATACTCAGCCAGTGGTTCCACTTCTACACATGTCACTTTAAAATCTGCATAGACTTCAGTATCGTCAGGCCAATATTTGTAACATTTCACCTGCAGCCATAACAAATATAAATAGAAAAAAAATATACAAATTTTTAATTTTCACTCCCAGTTTTACATGACAGGACCATATACCCAAGAAAGTTGAAAGTGTATACCCATACCCTGCCAACTTCCACTAGGTTTGTAACCATAACGATGCAGGCAGACTGTTCTTGCCACACCATTCTCCAGAAATCATAGACTGTTTCATGAACTGGGCCTGTAACGTGAGCAGAGAACATTAGAAGTTAACAGATAATATTCAAGGTAAGGCCGGGTTTGATATTAATGACTAAATAGTCTCTGTACTGAGTAATATGTGTGTGCTATATAAAGAAATATTCATCCATACATAACTATGACTATTATGGCCATTTGGGAAGAACTTAATGGTTTACACAGCGAGGAAGATCCTGAGAACTGGAATTGAAAACCTGCATTTAGAGGAGTTAAAATATTGGGTATTGCGATTAATACAATTTTCAATAATAATAGGACCTGCACTAATTTGCTCTTGTAGGGATTGCCTGAAATCCCCTACTGCTTGAGAGATGGAAAAGCTTGGTGTCAGGAACATGGAAGTGAAAGCGCTCTCATAAAGCACAATCTTTTTTTTTTTTATTATTATTAGCAGAATTCACATCTATCTACTACAGTAAGTAGCACATATCTCTGTATATCAGCAAACAGCCTTTTTGTCTGCACAAATTTCCTAACACACGTGGGAGCTGGCAAAAATCTTTAACTAAAAACCATTAGAGCTGTGAAAATTGCCAATTGTCTTACCTTGGGTAGCAATGTAATGACTCGGCCGCTGATATCCCTGAAACAACAGGCACATAATTATTCATTTTCTGCATTGCTACATTGCATCATCCGATATGCACATTCAATGTTATAAAGTCAGTTTCTCAAAACATTTTTAAAGATTACACATAATAATTTGCACCATGTTAATATCCTATATTCCGCACTGTATTTGGAGGTTTATGTATACAACACATAGTGCAGGCCTTGCCTGCGCTATATATGGTTGAAATCTGAATCCATACATTAGCACTAGACAAAATGAGCTGTACACAAGCTCACTACCCTAATCGGAAAAAAAACACCACAGGGGTGTGTAAGCTAAATAAGAGGCTCTCAGCAAAACCCAGCTCTATTCATATGAAGAAAAAGAACGAGTTGCCTGCAGACAGGATAAAGCGGCTGTAGGGATTGGCAATCATGTAAAAATCATACACAGCTGCAACAATTCAAATACCTGGCAGTAAATGTGCGTCTTTAATGAATTTGGTAACAGCAAGCTACTGTATGAATCTGAGCACTGCAAATGAGTTATGGGTGCTGTAAGAATGGATACATTTGGGGCGGTCTGTTAGATATCAAGCATAAACGGACACATTAAACAAAACAAATTATTGCTATTAAATTGTGGACTGCCTATCACATTCATTTGTTTTTCAGACTACTTGTTTACAAGTATGTTTAGTAGACAATTAAACAAGTGTAAAATAAATAAATGGTTTAATTACATAAAACCTTTTATTAGTCTATATTAAGCTCAATAAATAAAAAAAAAACTGCAAAACCTTTTGAATACTGTTGTCCCCATATAAGCTTATAAGGCTCTATGCACAGCCATTTTACTGAAGCACATGTTTGCAGCACTTTCTGCTTTGCAAATGAATGTACTGTATTGATTGTAATTACTGTTGTTTAGTGTGCTTTATTCAGAGGTACAGTATGCAAAATGAATCTGTTTTAATTAACATAAATACTTAAGATATACAGTGCATTCAGAAAGTATTCAGAGTTTCACTTTTTCACATTTTATGTTACAGCCTTGTTCCAAAATGTAATAAATTAATTTTTGTTCTCAAAATTCTACACACAATACCCCATAATGACAACGTTTAAAAAGTTTTTTTTGAGATTTTTGCAAATTTAATGAAAAAAAACCCCTAAGAAATCACATGTACATAAGTATTCACAGCCTTTGCCATGAAGCTCTAAATTGAGCTCAGGTGCACCATGTTTCCACTGATCATCCTTGAGATGTTCCTACAGCTTAATTGGAGTCTAACTGTGGTAAATTCAGTTGTTTGGACATGATTTTGAAAGACATACACCTGTCTATATAAGGTCCCACACTTGACAGTGCATGTCAGAGCACAAACCAAGCATGAAGTCCAAGGAATTGTCTGTAGACCTCCGAGACAGGATTGTCTCGAGGCACAAATCTGGGGAAGGGAACAGAAAAATATCTGCTGCTTTGAAGGTCCCAATGAGCACAGTGGCCTCCATCATCCGTAAATAGAAGAAGTTCGGAACCACCAGGACTCTTCCTAGAGCTGGCCGGCCATCTAAGCTGAGCGATCGTGGGAGAAGGGCCCTAGTCAGGGAGGTGACCAAGAACCCAATTGTCACTCTGTCAGAGCTACAGCATTCCTCTGTGGAGAGAGGAGAACCTTCCAGAAGGACAACCATCTCTGCAGTAATCCACCAATCAGACCTGTATGTTGAGTGGCCAGAAGGAAGCCACCCCTTAGTAAAAAGCACATGGCAGTCCGCCTGGAGTTTGCCAAAATGCACCTGAAGGAGACTCAGACAATGAGAAACAAAATTCTCTGGTCTGATGAGACAAAGATTGAACTCTGACGTCAATGCCAGGCTTTATGTTTGGAGGAAACCAGGCACCGCTCCTCACTGGGAGACTAGTTAGGATAGAGGAAAAGATGAATGCAGCAATGTACAGAGACATCCTAGATGAAAACCTGCTCCAGAGTGCTCTTGATCTCAGACTGGGGCGATGGCTCATCTTTCAGCAGGACAACGACCCTAAGCACACAGCCAAGATATCAAAGGAGTGGCTTCAGGACAACTCTGTGAATGTCCTTGAGTAGCCCAGCCAGAGACCAGACTTGAATCCGATTGAACATCTCTGGAGAGATCTGAAAATGGCTGTGCACAGACGCTTCCCATCCAACCTGATGGAGCTTGAGAGGTGCTAAAAAGAGGAATGGGCAAAATTGCGCAAAGATAGGTGTGTCAAGCTTGTGGCTTCATACTCAAATAGACTTGAGGCTGTAATTGCTGCCAAAGGTGCATCAACAAAGTATTGAGCAAAGGCTGTGAATACTTATGTACATGTGATTTCTTAAGTTTTTTTTTTTTTTTTTAATTAAATTTGCAAAAATCTCAAAAAACTTTTTACACGTCGTCATTATGGGGTATTGTGTGTAGAATTTTGAAAACAAAAATAAATTTATTCCATTTTGGAATAAGGCTGTAACATAACAAAAGGTGGAAAAAGTGAAGCGCTGTGAATACTTTCCGGATGCACTGTATTATTTTAATGTAGTGTGCTTGCTAAGAAATATAAACTAATATTTTAACACCTCTTAAAGGCCCAGCCTTAAATTGTGTGAGCTATCCTATTAATGACTACCTTATTTGTATATCATATAGAATTGTAAAAGAATATTCACAAAATAATCCCCCAAAAAACTATGTTGTCACAATGCACATATTTTTAAAAGGAAACGGATATATCTTCCTAAATTACACAAGCATACTAGTTCATGCTGGATAAATAACGAAAACCAGTATGACATCACTGGATAATACGAATAAATATAGAATAAAGCAGTTTAGAAAGAGTCAGATCCAATTGTTGAACCTGGGTGGTAAAAAAACCAAGATCTGTGGCCATATTGGACTGCTCTGGGTGTTCAATAGTTGTCTAATTGTACATCCGGATGAAATGGAGGCTATATAGGTCACTCAGGAAATGAATGCAGGCACATACAGGATTGCAGCTGTCAATCACCTTTACCAGCATTCCCAATCACAAACTAGGATTGTCAGTTATTCTGTATTTACATAAGCAAAAAGTCTGGGAAATCCACAAAGTTACCTGAGATTATAGATTAGTCTTTTATAAACCTGGTCCCCATGGCCCACTCACAGTCCAGGTACTAACGATAGCCATCCATGAACACCGGTTTGATTTACCAACCTGTGCTGAAGAACGGATATCCCTAATCTCTGGACTGTAAGTTGGCCATGAGGTTCGGGTTTGGGAAACACTGTTCTAGATCAACGTGTGTCCATGCCTTATTCTGCCCAAAAACAGCTATACAGGGCTATGTACACTAAGGTTTTAAAAATAAAAAATCTATAATATGACTGTTTGCAAAAGGTGTGGCTGTCTTATGACGAACTTAATTATTCGATGACTGCCAGAATTTAAATTTCCTAGTGCATATCTCCTCCTGCTTTTAGACATGTCAGCTTTGTTAAGCAGCTCAAATTAGTTCAGGGCCAGATAATTAAAATCATATATGCCATTTATGCAATAAAATCCTTTTAGAATTTTTGCTCATAATCTGCACTGTATGGAGGCAAGTTGCGTAACAGTCCAAATGTAGAAAATAAGACTGTTACATCTGAAATGAAGAGATTAAGCACTACCCCCTGAAATGCAGGAGGCTCATTTAAAACAGTGGGAAAGAAATGTTCATGATTTGATTTTATTTTTAACACAGCCTCCATAAATGAGACATTTTTGGGTTTCAGTAGAGATGACACCTGCTATATTTCTAATCTCCTAGATTCATTTTCTATTTGTCTACCTTTGAAATTGCTGCCATAGAGACAGACGTGTTAAGGGAGAAAGGACTGAGCACATAAAGTAACCTAACTGGAAAATGTAACTAGAGACAGAAAAGCAAATTATACAAAATCTAAACCTACAAAAATAATGCAATTACAGAGTCAAAACATTTTACAAAAACAGTATATTACTTAACAAAAGTAAAAAAAAAAAACTAAAAGTATGGAGCAGCCAAACACTGAAAATATTAGAAATAAAAATGAGCATGGAATGTTTACTATTGGGATATGTTACAATATATCTGCTATATAGTATTAAAAAAACAAAACAAAAAAACACAACAGAATGAAATGAAAAAGTAACACAAATTATACAAATATAATCAGGTGAAGCATGCACAAATGTCAGGTAATAAGCATTAATAGGAATTAGAAAGTAATTGGGAACAATATCTATGTTAAAAGTTTATTGTAGGGTTCTGTTATTCACATATAGTGGTACTTACATCCCTGTACAGCCAAATCTACAGCCCAAACCAAAGTCAGGTGTGAAAGAAAGCACAACAATGTCAATGTCAGTGAGTACTAAGACTTAGAACAAGGAAAGTGTACAGTTCTCTTCTTTTAAATACTTGCAATCAACTGCTTAAGCATGACATGCGAAAAAAAACACTTGCATACAAAAAGCGGAGAGGTCAAGGCATGCAAGGAAAGAAGACAGACTGAGCAGCTCACTTACATCAATGTAATTTGCGTTTATGTAGTCTGAGGAGGGGTCATCTTCCACTGGCTGCAGGATAACCCGCGAGTGATCATCTTGTGAGAGAACAAAATTATGTTTACGTTCACAGGCACATTTTCTGAAATAGCTGGCAACATGGCATTACAATGTTCTATAGATTTCAAAGCAAATTACTACCAATGATGTAAACCTTTTAAACACTGCGACAACGGCAGGTCCGTAACTAGGGTGGCTCGACATGTGCCATGGCACAGGGCACCACAGGGCAGGGGGCGCTGTTTGAGCATGTCAATTTTGTGTTTATAATCATTCTCACTTGTAGCTTCCTCTTCTTTTATCCCTGGCCTCCCCTATCTCTGGTCTGTCTGAATCCCACTCCATCTGGCCACCTCCCCAAGCACCTTCAGTCACAACCTCTTTTATTTAAACATACATTTGAAAATACTGTCATACTCAAACCCATCACCTCTCACATGGCAGTCAGACACCTTACACATGGAGCTATCTGCACCACAATTTCTGATGGCAGCGCTTGAGGCTGCCATCAGAAATTGTGTATATTTTGGATTTGCATCCATGTCCCTATTTGAAAAACAGGGGGGGAAGGGCGCCAATGCTCTTTTTAGCCCAGGGCATCAAAAAGTCTAGTTATGGCTCTGGACGGCATATGATTGTGGTCATGGACTGCCAAACTGTTTACTAAAAGTTGTATTACACTATATGCATCATTGAGGAAAAATATGTTGTCACTTTGAAAAGCGCTGACCACATTGTTTAAAAAGTATCCATCAAAAACTGCATGAGATGAAGCCTACCACAAGGGAAAACTGGACAGACAACAAGGACACTCTGTAGTGAAAAGTGCACAATAACATTTTAATTGTGCAATCATTTATATAGAGTGTATAAAACTACAAAATCATGAAAATATGGATTTAAGCTTTTTAAATTCTGTTGTGGAGCCAATGTTACAAAATTAAACTTCAAGGTAAAAAACCCAATTTTGTTTTTAATTAATATCCTCAAATTACTAGAGATATGTGGAATCTGAAAATAACATTCAGACTCAATAGCTTCTCTGTAGCTGATAATGGTTTCTAGAGTGAATTAGTAGTCAGGACAACATTACTAAGCTGACTCCAAGGTCTGTTCAAGTGAATGATTCAGATATAGGGAAATTATACTAATGCCACCTTTTTCCCCTTATTAGACAGAGGTCATCCAAATCCTGATTCAGATCAGTAAGTGTGTTTAAAACAATCTTAGTATATACTGTATCTACATCATGAGACAGCAGGTTATCTCCATACATACTGTAGGTGAGTTTAATATCAAGACATTTTCTCCACCGTTATGAATTAATGAAAAATGAGCTTAATGCATTTAGACAAACATAAAAAACACAATAATTTGTAAACACTATATTTCTCAGTTAATAGACAGTAATGTTTAATAAGTATTATGGGCGTTTGTTCCTCTTTTACACCTTGGTAATCAATTTGGAATTACAGAGTGTGCAAGTTTATGGTTCATCTAAGAGAGTCTTAACCAGCTAGGCTATACTTGGTGATCTCTCGGTTTATTAACTCGCAAAGCTTAGTTCCAGCTAAATTATCATTTATAATCTAATGTAAGAAGTATTTGTGCCTCTTCCCACTTGATTAAGAGAATGCCACAGTTTAGCATTAAGTTCACTCATGCTTACCTCATAGCCACTATGTGGTGCTAAGCTTAGAATATGAGTTTTATGTACTACACTGCGCTGCCATAGTACAGCACATTTTGAGCAATATAGCTCAGTGCGCCAGAACAGGCAGAACCTCTGTAAAGACATCCATCACAAGGGAACAACATGCAGTCTAGCAATAAGCACCGCATTTCACACATGCATTGAGTCTTAGATTAACAATAAAACAGCAAAAGTGAACACTTGTTAAAAAATAATAATGAAAATATAACATGCAAATAACAAATATCCTCTGTTTAAAGCTGTACTGCCAACCGCAATTCACTTCATAATTAACTTCACTGTAAAAGTAACAGAGGAGCTACCAGGGCTTGGGTAAAGAAAGTGGCCAGCAGCATTACCAACTTCTCCTAAATTGTATTGCAGCTTTAAAGCAATTGCTCTATTTACCTTTATGGCCTTTTACACCAATTAGGTGAACCTAAGTGGTTGTTTGTTCAACATGTGACTCTGTAGAAATAACTATTGCCCTGCACGATAGTTTGCTAGTTGCAACTCAGTGTACAGTATGGCACTAACAATGAGGAGACACTATTAACAGCCACTATCAAATTGACTAGCTCTGGCACTTTACCCAAGACAACACACTATGCGACTCTGCCAGCAGCTAAATGAAACTGCCCCATTGTAAGAGAAGTTACTAACTAGTAACAATATATACACACTACTAGTTGTTTTACTTTAAGTGCATTTGGACTAAGCAGTCAATCCTCTTTATTTTCCAACAGATTGAAGCCTAAGAGCAGCCTTACATTATGCAAATAGTGAGGAGAATAACAAAAATCTGCAAAACTATAGGTTATTAAATCAGTGATCAGCAACCTAATACAGTTCAGGGGCCTCTAACCTTCAATAGGGCCACACGTTGGGGCATATGTAGTGTTTGGGTGGGGGGCATACGTAGTGTTAGGGGTGAGAGCAACAAAAGAGCAATTTGCTAATAGAATAAACCATGCTTCAATGCAGGGGGTACAAATGTATTTACTTCTTGCATGCACGGAAACCACTGTCTGCTTTTGTATGTAAGGAATACTGTTTTTACAATGAAATTTAGAATTACTCTAAACTATAAAACTCTCTGCACATTTTTTTCAAATTGCCCCACCTGCAGTACAACATGGTTTTACCAAGTTCCAAATGTGTTGCTTATTTGCTGCTAACTCTGCACATGCTCCATAATCTATGTGATAAGTTAAAACAATATATTTAGGAAGGAGGAACTCATCTGTTATAACATATCAGGCATTTTATAAAAGTGTTACAAGCTAGAACAAACAAAGGAGACAATATAGCAGGAAGAAGCTGGGAGCCACAAGGCTTGGATGGTCACATGCAGCACTAGGTCCTCCTGTTGCCCATCAATGGCTTAAACTACAAAGCAATATCACAACTAAGAACAAGAGAGGCTGATCAAAGAGGAACCTAGAATGTTTGAGCAAATATTATATCCTACTACAATTTTAAACACTAATGTAAATATGCTGCAAACATTTTCCCAAAACTGATCAGCAATGCAATAATCACTGGACTGGTCACCAAACAAGCTGAGATACAGAAATTTGCTGCACTACATCAGCATATTTGGAAACATGTACTGTAGTAAACCTTTTTAAAAAGCATATTTCATTCATTAGTTCATTCTTGTGGCTCAGGAATAATAAAGGACATTTATTCAGGTTTATTTCAATAAAAATAAAATAAAAAATAGCCAAACTTATTGAAACCTAACTGAAATGTTTTCAACACATAAGGACCTATTTATCATTGAATATTTTGTGGGATATTCCCCAAAAACAGCCAGGTACCCACAAATATTAAGGATCCCCCAGATGTACTATGGAGAAATCGCAGGCATTGTATAGCATGGGAGGAGCACCGATGACACAATCGCACTATTATACCCTCGCACTACCCACTTAGCCGCGCCACTCCCCCCAAACCTTCATTCTGCGTGGGCAGCCGGAAAGTATGCTGCATGCATAACACTCAACACTTTTCTTTTAACACAAGTAAAAAAATTGCCCCATACTTATGGCAAGATCTTTAAGAAACATGATTTTAACAAATTGCATTCGCAGTAAATAACACTTTATTAAACGAAGTCTAACAGATGTTCTGTTAAGTCTAGATTCCAGGTTGTGAAGGATAATACAACTAAGACTTACAAGCTATGATATTTCCATATCTGTTCTTCGTCCGGTTTTGATCTTTCTTAGCAACGTCCCATGATGCAGACTGACCCTCAAAGAAACTCTGCAACATAAAAAATATACATAAAATCCACAATGAGCCACAATGCATTAAAGAATTACATTAAGTCTGATAAAACAATTCAGTATTAAGTCATAGGGGCCTATTCATCAACACTAGTAAAAAAATAAGTGTCGGCACCATTCATCAAGTTCCAAAAAAGCATTTTTTTTTGGAACTTGATTGTGTAATTGAGCTGGCGTTCAGTCTCCGATAGTCTTCACATGCTGCTGTTAACACGCCAGCCACAGCAGAGGGATCTATTAAGATCGGACACCGGGGGGGTGGCAGATTGGACACCTGCTCGGTGGAGAGGGGGGCCAGATCGGCCACCAAAGGGCACGGGGGGACTTAGATGGTGAAAGACAATGGGGAATAGAGAGGTGAGAGACATGCAGCAGTGAGGAAATCCTTGTGGACACCTCAGCTGCAGGGGAAATGTCTCACTTTTCCCCACAAAGCTGACTGCACAAATAGAGCAGCTTTTCAGGAGTGATACTTTTGTTAGTGAGGCATGATGAATGCCTCCAAAAGATTTTTTAAACTTGCAGCAAGTTTAAAACATAATTATCACTAGTGATAATCATGTCATGGTGCATAGGCCCCCTAGGGTGATAATACAACATCTGTGGGTGCTGATTATAAAGTAGCAGTTTAGACTCTCTATTCTTTGAGTGCTGATGGTAGTTGTCTGTTGCTGGACTTACCTCATACTCTTCCTTGAATCCATAGCTGTCAGAAGTCTTCATAAGATTAATATGTTGGAGTAGATCAGCTACCCTGATGGCTGGGTGAAGCTGTCCTGTCTGATATGGAGATTCAGTTCCCTCGCACAAATAACGAGGGACATCCAATAGACGGCTGGACTCTGCTGTTGCAGTGTGGTTTTCATCTATCAACACAGGAAGAACATGGACACTTTGGACATAGGAAAATTATAGTAGATTTCAACTTTCACATATACAGTATATTTTTGATATAAGCATAAAATATTATTAAAAAAAACACCAGTAAAATGCACATACAGTGACTTGCAAATGTATTAAACCCCCAAAACATTCTACAGATTTGTCCGTTTTAGAAATTACACAGATTGTTCCAGAGAGTATTTTTATTGCGTGCCAGTAGGCTCTTAAAGTAATTTTTTAAACCCATAATTAAAAAAATGCTGATTGAATCAGTATTCAACCCCTGTGTTGTGGTAACTTCAAGTATGCACAGGTTGAAGATATTACCCTAACCACTGGTATTCAATTAGCATTACCCAAGTCTGGGCTTGCTGCAGGGGCCCGGGCCCGCGCCACCCCCCTCCCTCTTACCACACAGCAGCACAGAACATGCTGCTGTGTGCTGGGCTGCAGTGGGAGACTCCTATGCCTGCGGGGGGGAGGGAGGAGTGATGACACTGATCGCATAGCCCCCCTGGCTTTGCGCCGGGCTGAGGGGCTCACAATGCCCCCCCCCCCAAGCACGCACTACAAAAATGTTTGTTTGTTTTTTATCCTAAGGGGGCGAGGCCACACCTCCCTTGATTGGGTCACGCCCTCTTCCCCGTGCCCTGCTCTCAATGCCCCTGAACATAAGATAACGTTATAGACGTGTATTTTTCTCAACATTCATAATGTATTGAAAATTTAGACATGGTTGTAATGTGAACACTGATGAAATGTCGATATGATTAGAATGACCGCAAAACAGTAACGGTGGTGCAGCGGCTTCACTTACCTGCACCAGCCATGTCTTTCACATGCCGCCATTTCATATGTCGACATTGTGCACATGCTGACATTCTGCAAATGTCAACATAACAACTATCGACATTGTGGTGTTCACATTTTAACTGGGTATGTGGCTGTGAACAAGGTGACTGCATGCCAACATGCTTAAGCTAGGAAGTAGCTACAAAATAATATGCAAGCATTCAGATATCCCATTGAGCACTGTTGGATCAATTGTGGGGAAATGGAAGATGCGTCATACCCATCCAGGCATCTCCTAGACAAGACCATCCCTCAATAGGCAGTGTTAGAGCAAGAAAGAAACTTGTGAACATAGAGATCAAATATCACTTTGAAGCAGCTACAGATTTCAGTGGCAAAGACCGGAGTGAAGGAGCATTAGTAAACCATATTAAGAGTTCTGCATAAAAGTGGCCTTTATAGGAAGGTGGCTAGAAAACAAGAGATATGGTAAAAATGTACCTTTGTTATCTCTGTTTCTACGAGGTCCATAGGGTCCACAGGGTTGACCTTGGGGTATAGCTGGATCTGGATCCACGGGCACCACACAGTTAAAGCTATTGCTGCTCCCAGGATGCACTGGGTCCATCCTCCTCTATACACCGCCCCAGCCACAGGCCCATCAGTTGGTAAGTAGCCAAGGCCGGAGGAGAAAAAAGAAACGGAGAGAAGGAAGACTGAAACAAACAAGAACCATACTCACAGAAAGGGAGAACCGGTGACCAGCCACATAGCCCATATGAAGCCAGATGTGTCAGGGCGAGCGCCCTGTGGACCCTATGGATCTCTTAGAAACAGATAACAAAAGGTAAGTTCTTACCATATCTCTTGTTTTCTACTTCAGGTTCCATAGGGAGTCCACAGAGTTGACCTTGGGGATGTCCCAAAGCAATACAACTAAGGGCGGGGACGCTCCTGTGCTGAAAGGAGAATCCGGCGCCTGAAGGATGCATCCTGAGAGGTGAAGGTGTCAAATGCATAGAACCTTAGAAAAGTCTGTATGGAAGACCAGGTGGCCGCCTTACACAGCTGAACAGCTGAG
Organism: Taudactylus pleione; assembly: GCA_031769625.1. Lineage (NCBI taxonomy): Eukaryota > Metazoa > Chordata > Amphibia > Anura > Myobatrachidae > Taudactylus > Taudactylus pleione. The sequence goes on along the minus strand of JAUIMM010000006.1, from coordinate 2,941,363 downwards.
GCGCCACGGCCAGCAGCCCACGAGGGACCCACAGACCGAGTGGAACGAGCCTTAACAGAGGCCGGAACAGGTAAACCCTCCTGTGAATAAGCCTCACAAATAACCAAACGAAGCCAACGGACCAAAGTTTGTTAGTTGGCAGGCCAACCCCTCTTGTGAAAACCAAAGAGGACGAACAAAGTATCAGGTTTCCGAATGGAACTAGTCCAGTCCACATAAACTTTGAGAGCACGCACAACATCTAAGGAAGCCTCACCAGCCGAGAGATCAGGTGACTGAAATGCCGGCACAACTATTTCCTGATTAATGTGGAACTTCGCCCACCTTAGGAAGAAAACCCGGACGGGTGCCAAGCACTGTCCTGTCCTGGTGAAAAATCAGAAAAGGAGAACGGCAAGAAAGCGTGCCCAATTCTGACATTCTTCTGGCCGAAGCGATCGCCAGGAGAAAAACAGTCTTAACTGTAATCCACTTGAGTTCCACCGACTCAAGAGGCTCAAATGGAGGACCCTACAAGGCCCGAAGCATCTGCCAAAACCCAAGGAGCCACTGGTGGAACAAAGGGAGGCTGAATCCTGAGAACACCCTGGAAAAAGGTGCGGACATCAGGCAGAGTAGCGATCTTACGCTGGAACCACACAGAAGGTGCAGACACATGAACTTTCAAAGAAGCAAGGCGTAAACCTAGGTCCAATCCAGACTGAAGGAACGCCAAAATCCTAGAAACACGAAACACTTAAGGATCGTAGTTTCTGGACTCACACCATTGAAAATAAGTATGCCACACTTTGTGGTAAATCCTGGCAGAAGCAGGCTTGCGCGCCTGTAGCATTGTGCTGATGACTGAGCTGGAAAAACCCAGGGACTTTAAGATGTATGTCTCAAGAGCCATGCCATCAAAGACAGACGACCCAGATCCGGGTAAAGGCAGGGCCCCTGAGACAACAGGTCCCAACATTGAGGCAGTAGAAACGGAACATTGATGGATAGGCCCCGAAGATCGAAGTGCCAGGAACGCCTGGGCCAAGCCGGAGCCACCAGCAGAAGTGTGCCGCCGTCCTGTTTGAATTTCCGAAGGACCCGAGACAACAGCGACAATCAGAGGGAATAGTTACGCCAGCTGAAATGTCCATTTCACTGACAGCACGTCCACCAGGCTTGCGCCGGCGTCTCTTGTCCTGTACACAAGCAGTTTGTGATTGTGACGGGAGGCCATGAGGTCCACCTCCGGCAGTCCCCACCTGTCCACGAGTACTTGAAATACCTCTGGGTGAAGGGACCATTCCCCAGGATGCACGTCGTGATGACTGAGGAAGTCCGCCTCCCAATTGAGGACTCCTGGAATGAAGACTGCCGAGATGGCTGGACAGGATGCGCGACACTACCGACACTGCTACTCGACTGAGAGTCCCCCACTGACTGTTGATGTACGCCACTGTGGTGGCCTTGTTGGACTGAACTTGCACTTCCTTTCCTTGAAGAGCATGACCGGACAACTGGAATGCCCTGTACATGGCCCGATGTTCCAGAATATTGATGGGAAGAACTGCTTCTTCCGCCATCCAATGGCCCTGACGTGAAAGTGGACCCGACACTGCCCCTCAACCCCAGAGACTGGCATCTGTCTTGAGCAGAACCCAGTCCGGGATCCAAAAGGGGCGGCCTTTGGTGAGATGAAATGTCTGAAGCCACCAAGCCAGTGACAGGCGCACCTCCGGAGACAACACCAGCATCTGAGTCCTGATCCGGTGTGGTAACCCTTTCCATTTGGATAGAATCAGCCCCTGCAGGGGCCTTGAATGAAACTGGGCATACTCCACCATGTCGAATGTTGAGACCATGGACTCCAGAACTCTCATTGCCGCGTGAAACAACACCTGGGAACTCTTTAGACAACTGCTCACTCAAAGTTGTAGAGAGGAAACCTTTTCCGAAGTCAGAAAGATCCTTTGCTGATGAGAATCTAGAAGGGCTCCCAAATGAACGATCCTCTGTGACGGAATGAGGGAGGACTTCTTCCATGTTATCAGCCACCCGTGCGCTTGCAGACAAGTGATCGTTAGGTGCAGATGTTGCAGAAGTATCTCCGGTGAGCCTGCCAGTAAAAGGAGGTCGTCTAGATATGGCAGATGGGCAGCCATAACTTTGGGGAACACCCTTGGAGCTGTGAAAAGACCAAAGGGCAGAGCCTGAAACTGAAAGTGAAGTTGGCGTATAGCAAACCTCAGATACCACTGGTGTGAAGGGGCTATAGGAACATGGAGGTAGGCTTCCTGGATGTCCAGGGAGACCATATAATCCCCCAGTTCCATAGCCAGGATGATGGAATGCAAAGTTTCCATCCTGAAAGTGGGCACTCTGAGGAACTTGTTCAATGATTTCAGGTTGAGAATAGGCTGATGAGACCCATTGGGTTTCGGAACAGAAAGAAAGAGGAGTAGTAACCCGTCCCGTGTTGAGAAAGCGGAACGGGAACAACAACCCTTGCTTTCAGCAAGGACTCTATGGCTTCCTCATCTGCAAGGCCTTGGTCTTGTGTCCTGAGAAAGACTCGCGCAGAAGAACTGTTGGGGAGGTCTGTGACGGAAGGACAGGGCGTACCTGAGAGACCACTTCTCGTACCCAAGCATACGTGGGAGTATTGCACCAACACTGGGTTGAATTGAAGATGATCACTCTGGGATCCCCCAGAGAGAGGCCCATCCCATCAGGCTGAAGGCTTATTGTTTGGCTTGGAAGCAGGATGTCTAGTGCTCCAGGCCTGCTTCTTTGGTTTAGGGGCAGCCTTGTTTGACGACTGCCTGGGGAAGGACTGACCCTTGGACTTACTCTGAGTCAGAAAGGACTAAAAGGCTGAGGTCCTAGCCTTAGAAGGCACAGCTGCTGACGGCAGAAATGCCGACTTAGATTTTGCCAAGGTATCAACAATTTTGTCCAGGTCAGGACCGAACAAAATCTCCCGAATTAAAGGATAAGGCCTCCAGGCCCTTCTTGGAATCCGCATCTACTCTCCAAGAACGAAGCCACAAAGACCAGCGGAGCAGACACTGCTGCTGCCGAAACCCTGGAAGTCAGAAGACTGGCATCCAAAGACATTTCCCCATTATAGGAAGTGGCATCCCTCATCTGTCCAACTAACGCTCTCTGAACCTCCGGAGCATCCTCAGGAAAAGTATCGTCCAGTACATTGGTATAGCTCTCAATGGCTTTAGCCACCCAAGAGATGGCCATGGATGGATGGGCCACCGCCCCAGAGAGCAAGTAAATGGATTTTAAACAAGTCTCCACTTTTCTATCCGTGGGATCCTTTAGGGATGAAATGGACGGCATAGGCAAGGTGGCAATTTTAATCAAGCGAGTAACGTGAGAATCCACCGCAGGTGGGGTTTCCCACTTTTTGCAATGACTGGCAGGAAACGAGTAACTGGATGCTAACCGTTTTTGCGGCTGGAACCTCTTACTAGGCAACTGCCAGGCCTCCGCCATATGATCAGGCAGCTGGTCAGAGAGGAAAACAGCCGAAGTCACTTTTTCCTGTTTAAAATTTGGTACTTGGACTTAGGGGCCGGGGCATCATCCTCTATATCTAGAATGGACCGCACCGCCCGCACATTAATGGAAGATTTTGGCTCTACTTCTGGGGCAGGGGAATCCGAATCAGAGTTCTCATGCAATTCTCCCTCATCCGAGGACGCCTCTGAGTCTGATAGCTGCGCAGACTGGGATGACATAACCGTGTTTTTTGACGCCTTGTCACTATGCAACATGGTTTGAAAGGCGAAAGACGAGGCTGCCAAACTTTGGACTGTTTTGGAGAACACATCCACCCAAGGTGGTTGTCCCATTTGCGGGAGACCCTGGAAGGGGACTGCTGCGTCATTTGAGGAGACTGAAGATACATTGGGAACCCCGCATATGGATGAACAAGTCTGAGGCCCAGGGGTAGACTGCAATAATTACACCCGGAGAAGGGGGGATGGCTGGTTTGGGTAACCCCCTATGAGGGGAGAGCAGTCGGGACCGCCAGAATGTCCGCGATGGAAGCCAGCACCTGAGAAAACACCGCCTAAGGGGGATCCTGTCCCGAAGTTTGAGGGTTAGAGGGACCAGGTATCTGACTGCACCTTACACACAAGGCCATCCTGTGATAAATCCTCCATATTCCCCCCTGCTGTGCAGCGCCTTCAGGAGAGCAGAGTGGGATCCGTAGAGCGCTCAACTTCCTCATCAGACACGATAAAAAGATATATGAATAACCAAATATATATAGCAATACAATAGGGAAGCTCAGAAAGTACTCCTGGCGCGCCCACAAGTATGCAGCACACAAGTCCGCAAATATGGCATCATGTAGCACACCACAGTATGTGACCAACCTCACAAATACATGAATTTATACAAGATCCTTGAGAAGCCCTTCCCACACACCTGCCGGGGCTGTAGGGGAAGGAAAGGGATAGTTATAGACTGACGGTAAGGAGAAATAAAGCCCAGACAGCACTAGCAAAAGTCACATACAATGCAGAAAGTCAATACTCACTGCACCTTGTCACTACAATCAACCGCCCAGATTCAGTGTCTGGGAGGGCTATAGCGCTGTGTACACTGACCTTTAGCCGGGGAGAGGTACACAGAGGGACCGACCGCACACTACCTGCGAGATCTGCGCTGCACACCAGAGTAAAGATGGCCGCCGGAGTCCTCAGAGGAGGAGTGGCCGCAGGAGGAAGCAGCTCAGCGTCTCTAGACCTAAGCGGAAAGGCGCACTGAGGTGAGGGGAGGAGCCGCTAAACAGGGAAGGCTGCCTCTCCTGGCTAGCGATTAACCCCCGGATTGCTGGCTCCCGGTGCCGCATAACACCCTGGTGGTCCAGTGGTCCCGCGGGGCATGCCTCCGGAGAGGGGGAGCCCGCCGCTACTTGCTAGCGTCTCTGGTCTGTCCCCAGAGACCGGAGGCATGCGACTGCATATGGTACACGCGGGTCACCACAAGCAGTGACCCGCGGCTTACCTGATCCCCGGTGCTATGGCAGCAGTCGAGGGAAAGCCCAGAGCCCGTGCTAGTACAGACTCTGGGGTCCTGCCGCGATCCCCAGAACTGTACTGGCGTCACGGCGCCAGCAGGGTGAAGGAGCAGCAGCTTGGACGTCCAATAGACAGTCTGATGCTGCCGCTGTGAAGAGACCCTAAAAAAAATATATAAGAAACTCTAAAAATAAGCTTAGGGGCTGCTAAGCAGCTCCCCTGCGCTAGGGTGACCCGACTCTGGCCGGGCACCAACTAAAACTGATGGGCCTGTGGCTGGGGAGGATGGACCCAGTGCATCCTGGGAGCAGCAAAAGCTTTAACTGCGTGGTGCCCGTGGATCCAGATCCAGCTATACCCCAAGGTCAACCCTGTGGACCCCTATGGAACCTGAAGTAGAAAGAAATTACTGAAAAACCACAACAAAACATGTCTGGAAATTGCCATAAAACATCAGTGACCCACAGGGCCGGATTAAGGCTTGTGGGGGACCCAGGGCAACTAAGTTGCGGGGGCCCCCTTCAAGCCACACAGAGCCGAGCCCAGCCCAGCCCCCAGTAGCAGTCCCCCCTCAACAGTAGTCCCCCCAGGAGTACCCCTAGTAGTAATCACCCTCTATGCTGTGTCCCCCAGTAGTGGTCGCAGCAGTGTGCATAGCCCCCAGTAGTATCCCCAGCAGTGCCCCTAGTAGTACCCCCAGCAGTGTCCCTAGTAATAGTTCAATCCCCCCCCAGCAGTGCCCCTAGTAGTATCCCCAGAAGTCCCTAGTAGTAGTCCTTCACCCCCCCAGCAGTGCTCCTAGTAGTAGTCATCCTTCCCCCCCCCCACAGCGGTGCCCCTAGTAGTAGTTGTCCTTCCCCCCCCCACAGCAGTGCCCCTAGTAGTACACCCCCCCCACACAGCAGTGCCCCTAGTAGTACTTCCCCCCCCACACAGCAGTGCCCCTAGTAGTATTTCCCCCCCTCCCACAGCAGTGTCCCTAGTAGTACTTCCCCCCCCCACACAGCAGTGCCCCTAGTAGTACTTCCCCCCCACACAGCAGTGCCCCTAGTAGTACTTCCCCCCCCACACAGCAGTGCCCCTAGAAGTACTCCCCCCCACCACAGCAGTGCCCCTAGTAGTACTTCCCCCCCCCAGCAGTGCCCCTAGTAGTACTTCCCCCCCCACACAGCAGTGCCCCTAGTAGTAGTCCAAATGCAGCAGTGCCCTTAGGAGTAGTTGTCCCCACCCACAGACACACACACTGAAAAAAACTAAAAAAAATTATCCACTTACCTTAAGCCCCGTTCCGGCATCTGCTCTTCCGTCCGGCGTCCTCCCAGGCCGGCCCGTTCTGCATGATGGGAGAGACGTCATCGTCTCTCCCATCAGCCACTGCGGGAGCCGGAAGACGGAGGCTCCGGCAGTGGGCCGCAGCGCAGCAGCCGATGAGAGTCTGTGTGACTCTCATCGGCTACTAAAACAAACACACAGCTGCCGGCGCCGGCGGCTGTGTGTTTGTGCTGTGTAGTGCGGACGGCACTTATGTGCCGTCCACACTACCGCCCTGCCCCAAGATGATGCAGCAGCACTGACTGTGCTGCTGCATGCAGTAGTGTGGGGGCCCAGGGACGACCGCCCCTGTCGCCCCTCCCTTAATCCGGCCCTGGTGACCCAGTTAAAATGTAGGGTACGGTTTTGTGGACATATGAGACAAAATATTAGCTTTGTGGCCCTATATCTAAGGTGATGTTAACCGAATACTGCAAACACCATTCCAGCAGCATCCCAATAGTGAAGAATGCGAGTGGCATTATGTTGTGGGGATGCTTTTCTTCAGCAGGGACTAGACATTTCATTACAATTGAAGGACTAATGGATGGTGTAAAATACAGGGAGATATTACAAGACAACCTGCTTCCGTCTGCTAGAAAACTAAAGCTTGGGAGAAAGTTCACCTTTCAGCAGGACAATGATCCTACTAGGCCAAAACAACACTGGTTGAACAAAAAAAAATTAAAAATGAATTTTCTAGAATGTCCAAGTCAGTCAAAGTCCATCTCTTAATCAACTGAGAATCTGTGGCAATATTTACAAACTGCAGTCCACAAGCATCACCCAACCAGCCTGAACAAACTGGAGAAAACCTTCAAGGTAGTATGGGAACAAATCACTTCCCAACAGTGTGCAACCTTGGTAGAAACGTACACCAACAGGATTAAAGCTGTTATTGCAGCAAAAGGTGGTCCTACCAAGTACAAGTCTGCAGTTATAGTTATGCAAGCAGCATATGTTTAACAAACAAACAGATAAATAATGAAAAATTAGTTTGAAAATATACTTAAAGAGCCTACTGGTTCACAACCAAAATACTTTCTGGAATAATCTGCGTAAGTGTAATATGTAGTTCAGACAAATCTGTTGATTTTTAGGGTGATGAACCACTGTAGATCTAAAGTACCAATTAAAAGCTAAGAAACAGGTAATAAAAAATAACAAAAAAAAAATCAATGACTAGGTTAAAACAAATGTCTGCTGATCTAAATCAATTGACTGATCTACAACCTACTAGTAACTTACTACTACCGTGTTTCCCCGATAATAAGACACGGTCTTATTTTTTTGGGGGGTCAAAAAAACTCCATAGGGCTTATTTTCGGGGTAGGGCTTATTTTAATTAACATTGACAGCATCATGCCCTCAGTCCTGCTTTTATCCCCATCATGGCCTCAGTCCTGCTTTACAATTCTTTACTTACCATTATTTTTTTTTACTATTTTTTTTTGTTAGGGATTATTTTCGGGGTAGGGCTTATTTTGGACCATTTTTCAAAAGTAAGGGTAGGGCTTATTTTCAGGGTAGGTCTTATTATCGGGGAAACACGGTAAGCTAACTGCACCATTAGGCAGTAAATATGTACCCGGGCGGCGGGATTCTGGCATTGGTATATCGGAGGCCGGCATCCCGTCCGTCAGCAATATAACTACATCCTATTGAGGACACCACCACTTGAGCAGAGTAAAAATTAGAAACTATAATGGTTTACCAATTTCTTATGGTAGGTTACTAAAGTAAAGTTTCGCCTTTACCTAGTGTTTTTTTTTTCTTGGTTTGGTACCAAATACTGCGTAATGTAGATCCTATTAATGCATATTCAACTGAGTAATTAAAGTTTGTTCTTTTATGGTAAATCTAGAATAAACATTCACCAGACTGTAAAATTTTACAGTGTTGTAATACATTGATAATTGATATAAGAACACATCTTCCATGCTTCTCATGACCATTTTAAGTTTGCCAACTACTGAGGGAAAGCAGCTTGCAGGAGACGCTGAGGGTGGCATTTGCCTCAAACATAGTAGCACCTCTAAATAAGATTTAAAAAAAAGACTAGCTCTTTTATTGGCAATATCATAAGCAGAAATGCAAAATAAGTGAACTGTTTAAAACAATAGAAACTAAGTGTACTAGACTCATCTGCCCTCCTACTTACCAGTGATTGGCACTGCACCAGAGCAGCAGGGATAAAAAAGATATTTATACATTAAAATACTTGTCTTAAACCAAAGTCAGACTGCATTTGACAAATGTATGTTTATGGTTTGCAGGGATGGTTGAAATGGATAATACAGCCATGCAAACTAAGCCTATCTAACATAAAGCAAGTAATAACAGCAGCAGGTAACTAAGTTTTTCTACAAGAAAATGTACAAAAATGCAATATACCAAATAGGGAAAGAGGATGTAATCTAAGAAAGGTTGGGCAGATTAAAAAAAAAGAGAAACTATTGTAAAATTACAGAATAGTTAAAAAAATAAAATAATAATATTACGCAAATGGAATTATAACGCAATATGAAAATTGTAAGGTGCAAGAAACAGGAGCTTGCAAAAAATGACAATTAAATGTCTCTTTATCATGACTTGCAAATTATTATTACTATTATTTTTTAATTTCCCTAACTTATGATTTTATGTACCAATACCAATTTCTTTACTTCAGAATAAAATAGTATCCAGATTGATAACACTATTACATAAACATTGTCATGTATATATTTTTCTTCGTTAAGGATTTTTTTTTTTAAATAAAAAATGGCAATAGGCAAATTAGAAACATTAATAGTACAGAAGCCTAGTCCTTTACAGCCATAATCCATCATCTATTCAGCACAACACCCCCCCTAAGCCTTTGTGGCGTTATGTTTTCAGCAATGGGTATAAAAACTATAGAGTACTTGAAAATTACAATACATTATTTCATAGCCTACAATTTGACTTTATTTTTGTTTTGTTTTTAACACTGAAATAAAAAAATAAGTCAGGGGATAATGCCTATTCCTTCCGCCTGAATATAAATGTGTTTTGGGTTCACAGTAAGTGTAACCAGGTTACCTACTGGTAGTCATTTTATGAGAGCATATTTTTCTTGTTGTTTTATCCAGATGAAAATAAATCGCTTGAAATAGCTTGATATTGTATGTTTATTTCTGGATAAGCTTTTACCATGGAAGAGATAATTGGAAAAAAGGTGTATCAGAGGCATGAAATAGAAAATGTAACCTGAAATAATGTACTGTCTACAAAAGCAGGATGCTCAAAGAAACAATAGATGTAATCTCGCACTACCTATTTTACAGAACGTGTTCAGTTTACCTATATTCCTTTGTTTAAACAATATGTCAGTCGTGTAAGAATGTGCAAACACATAGCTACAGGGAGCCCACTGGCCGATGTATACAGTAAGTTGTCGGTGTATTGCTGGTATTACTTGTAACCAACCATATTGTAAACCAAATATAAATTTGCTTCATTCCCACAATTTCAAATAACAGAATACAATGCAATGCACTTTGGCTTCAAAGACTCAGTAGTCTTTTGTGTACAATTAATTTAAGCTGCAGTCTACTATAAGTACCTACATTTAGGACAAGTTGGATCGTGGTCCAAAAGATGGACAGTCCTTCAAAAGAGAGGATAGTCCAGGGGTATGAATTTGGTACAGTAACATATTTTTCAAAACTCATATTCCGAATGCAAGCATGGTATATTATGATTTAAGCATGAGGTAACAGATTGTTATTAGTTGTACAACTATTCAGTTGTAAGCATTAATCTAATAAAACCACTAATAACGTAATTACTTATATCCAGCTCATAGAAGGCTCAACAGCACATATTCTATATATGGTGTAAGGATGCCATATCAGTGGGGGCCAATAGGATTTATAATTTTCTAGGCTCTCAAAGGGCAATATAACATTCTTTGCCATGTTATTTGATTATTGGGCACTTAAACAGCACTACTTTTTTTCTGGTTTAATCTCTTAGTATCTTATGTATATACAGTATGAACAGCTGCAATGTGCCACGTCTCCTGTTTTGTATGCTGGATTTCTCAGTACCTCCTTAATTTGTAATTTTTCTCTATACGTTCTTTAAATCTTTGTGCTAGAAGCAGTTCTTCGTATCTGCCATTGAATGTGTATGTAAACCCAGATTTCTGGGCTGGCTCTACAAGTACCATGCCAGAGTGGCAGGACTAGATTGAGCATGCTCTGTCAGTGTCAGCTCAAATTTTCTTCTAAACCACATTTTTCTTTTGATGATTGGTCTTCATTTACCCTGGGCATGGTATTATAGGCGGGTAGGGGGATGGACCTTATTGAGGGCTGCAGTGGGAAGCTGTTTACTTATGTTATTTATGGCAGCAGAACCTATGATTAAATATAACTGGACCTCCAGCACATGTTCCACTTCCAGGTGATGTTTTCTGCCTTCTTCAGCCACTTCTTCCCCCTATCTCACTGGAAGCTCACAGGCAGAACACTGGATTTGTAGAAGATTGGAATGTATAGATTTCCAGATAAATATGAAAATTGTAGTCAGAAACAATTGCGACTCTCTGGATACCATGGACAACGAATTACATACAGTAAGTCAGACTTATGGTATCCAAGTTGTTGGAATAATAACTACAGTATAAAATCCATGATAACTTATCATACATCAATTGGACATAGTGCTGCTGGGTGTAACTGGAAGGTGGGGTAAAGAGCGGCACAGTGCAAAGGTCTAGTACACAAACAAATGTAATCTTGTCCTGTGTCATTTGGTGTAAGTGTAGCGCTAATACTAAATATGAATGGAATTAGAAGCATGAATGGTTGCTGTACATTGTGTGCATATAGTGATCTATACTATACATGGCATAGATACACTTGTCCAGCAAAAAGATCTCCTGTACTGCTCTAAAGAACTTGTGTGTGGACCGTCAAACTGCAAGGGTGTCAGATATTCACGTATTTGCAGCTTTTGGCTCAAATTCATTTACAAATCTCTGTAGACTGAAAACACCTTTCTGCTGACTAACTGCAGATAAAGGTTTGTGAGACACATGCAGCAAGATCATTCATGCGTGAACGGGAAATGATGCCAGACTAGGTCCTCACCTAACACAGCAGTCGGCACAAGTGGATCATTGGGCACTGCAGGAAAACAAAGCTCATGAAAATACACATTACCTCCAGTTTGGGCGGTTGGAAAACAGACATACATAGATAAATATAAGTACAATACATCAACTGCTATTAAGAGGTTGAATTAATCCGAAAACGCAGACAATTTTGATATAAAATAGATAAGAGACCTGCGTGAGAAGACCAACTCAGGCTTGAACCGAACTAACCTATACAAACTTATATGCTCTGGGCAAATGGGGTTCCATTTAGTCAGGGGTAGTAGCACTGAGGTTTTTAATAAACTTTCATCAAGTGTCATATATACCCATGGCTTGCCTGCTGCTTCCAGGACAAACCAAATAAGAATGCATGTGCTTGCTTCAGCTTCTTTAAATAACATGCATTAATTGTGGGAAAATGGGGCATTCTATAAGCTGATGGGAGAGATGAATGATTTAGCATATCAATGAGAATTGGATCAGCCAATCACAGCATTCCTGTAAGATATGTATGAAAGAAGCAACTAAGGAGCAGATAATGCAATAAAGCAGAAAGTGACATTTTAAATTAGCAGTTAAACAGGTGTTTGCACTATATAGAAATAATTGATTCGCACTAGCTGATATTAAACAGTTAAGGTGCGTACTTAACATTTTTTGAACGATTTAACTATAACAACGTCATTATCGTTAAATCGTTTGTAAAATTGTTTATCTTTTTAAGCTGAACGATGAACGATAGTCGTTCATGCGCGTTCACGTTTGTAGTTCGTCCATTCCGACAGTCCAGCAAACGATTTTCGTTCAGATAATCGTTCATGTTGTTCAGAATGAACGATAAACGATGTACGATTTCCATTCACTGTATGCATGATTAAAAAATCGTTCATCGTTTTTGAAAATCGTTCATTATTTTAGTAACCAACGAGTTTTAGTGAACGATTTTCGTTGACTTTTTCAAGGGAAAATCTGAACGAAAATCGTTGGTAACTAACATCGTTGTGTGTGTAGCTTAAGTAAAGTGCTACACTCTTATTCAACTTGTGACCATATATAGTAAGGACTGCTAAGTTAAACGGGCAATTCTACAAATCCACATCTTTTACTTCCTTACCCTCCATATTTTCATAACTTAGCAGTGCATTACAGGACCTTCCATCTTTAGGTGATTATGTTGGACATATCACAGTAAAAGTATCCAATCATTGAGCACTTGATATAACTTGGGAGTGACACTGTAATATGCTCTACAACTACTTTCATTTCCATAGTATTCATTTTACCAGCTGTGCTTTGTGATCGATAGAGGTTAAAACATTCTGGTTATGCCACAAAAGAGGGATTGAAAATAATTTACAATACTACCATAATGTTACATAACATTCAATATATATCCTTTGGTTGACATGAGATTTGTTTTTTTTTTTTAAATTCCTTTGCACAGCAATAAGTCTTTACAAATGGTTATCATATGGTCACAGACAGCAGCACCATAGACATCAGATGTGCAAATGGCCCCAAAACACAAATTAGCAAAGAGTTGAATTGACACAGGTCAGTGTTACAAAGATTAAATAGGACTGAATCACCAAATATATGTTGCCCTCATTTTATACATATTCAAATAAGAGCATGTCTAAAACCTAACTGAACAGAGCTTAAAGGTGCTCATCAAACTAGAAAAAAAGCATCATAGGCAATACTATAATAATCCATACATGGATTACACAGTAGATTCTGACATTTTATCATGACTTTAGTGACAGAAAGAACCTAAGGAAATTCGATTTAACCTAAGAGTCTTACTAGCCAAAAGTATCATGAAACATAACATACACGTTGTAATTTACAGAAGAGCAAGCGTGTGTTATTCAGAAATATGTTTGTAAAAGGATAAATGATCTTATAAGAGCTGATAAACCTGTGATTGTGGCAGTTTTTTCCTATGCACACTACAATGCCTGTGTACAAACAGTAAGGGACAATAGCGTGTGCGATCAAAGACCAAAGCTGGAGATACTGTAGTGGATAGCAATCACCTGCACTAAGTTTCAATAAATAAAAAATATGCACAAAAGGCAACAATATTAAGTTCCGTCATGGCATGGGACACTTTAAATATATATTTGTGAATGGTATAGTCTGTTGATAATGGCCAATTGTGTTTCAGGTGTAGTGAAGACAACATTTGCATGGATTTAGCGTCTTCCTTTGCTTTGAGAATACTTACATCTGGGACTGAAGTTGTGAGAGTCCATATAGGTGATTGACAGTGGATCTTCTGCATGCAGAGTACTCTGGTCAGCATAACTTCTATCCATTGCATTCACCATATGCGTCATTTCCTGTCGCGCATTACCCATGGCATCCTTGCGTTTCTTGGCCAGTTTACTGCAAGGAAAAATAGTTAAATGTCCACTATTTGAATAGGAAAATAAATCTGGATGTCAAAAGAAACCTAAAATAAAGTTGAGCCACATGAAGAGATCATGAATTCTGCAAGTGTGCCAACATTCAAAACCAGCCAATGGCATTCAAAATATAGCATGGCTTAAAACTTCATAATAAATTTGAAACAAAGTGCTATGCCCAGGCTAGGACAGACAAAGCAGAGGAGTCCCCATTTAAATTGAGGTGTTTAGTAAGAGTATTTGTTCATGGTCACCAACAAATGTGTAAAAAAGCTTGCCGCCACCTCACCCAGAAACGTGTCCATTACCCAATACCATTCAAGTTTAAAACACATTTTATTCATTTGTTTCTGCCTCCTGCCTCCATGATGCTGGAACGTAGCAATGCATTTTGTTTGTGAAATTTATGACACAGTTTGCATGAACAAAAATTACACCAGCACATACAAATCTGAAATAATGCACATATGTGAAAAACAACAAGGCCCTAAATGAGATTACTTGTAAATTATCTTACTAGCGGAGTATAAAAGCAGGTTTATGAATGATTCATCTAAACTAAGCAGAACAGACAGGAAGGTCCTACAAATCACACCTTCTCACCATTGACAGCAGATCATCTCTATCTATAAATATCTCAATACTAAGGCTGATAGAAGGAACAGAATGAGCAATGTCAGTCACCAATAGGACAAAACTTCATTATGTAACAATATTTTATTGTGTATACTACTTGATGTTTAATCAGGGGCGTATTGAGAGGAGGGGGCCCGTGTTCACTCCCCGTCCGGGGTCCCCTCCTCTCTCCCTGGCTGCTGTCAGCGAACTGATAGCAGCGGTGAACTAGTGTGTGCCCGGAGTCTACTGCGCAAGCGCAAAACACTGGGAAAATGGGCGTGGCGGCCATTTTCCAGGTGTTTTCTGTAGCGCTACTCCGTGGGTGATCGGAAACCTAAGTATAAGAAAAAAAAAGTATGGGTGCAGGTTGAGCGGTGCGGGCCCCCTCTGCACCACAATTCAATGACTATACGATGGGCAAAACATCAATACTGAACAACAGTAGTGAATATCACTCTGAGGCAAATTCAATAAGCTCATAGCTATTAAATTGCTACCACTTGCGTTAAGCCCCAGAGGGTGCACTTAACGTGGATTAATGCACCCTCTGGGCTTAATGCGTGGGGTAACCCAGGGATTCCAGCACTTGACACGGAATCTATGGGTTAAAGTGTGTAACCCGTGGGTTTACTACACAGGGAAATTGACAAATAATCTAATAGCTCCGGGAGTTAAACCCAGAGCTTTACCTGCGCGGTAAACACTGTAGGTAACTGACTGCCCCAGAGCACTAGGAGATACTGATCATGTAAAAACTGATCATTTATGTACCCAATTTAGATCACAAAAAGGAAATATCACATTGAATATTAGACATATAAATCAGTAATAAGTAAAGAATAAGTAGAAAAGTCTTATAAGAGTATATTTGCTGGGAAGCAAATACATCGGGGTTCAAAAACCACTATGTGTATCAGCTTAGAGTGTCTGTAATAAAAGCATTAATCCAAGTGTTCATCACAAAAATAGTAATCTAAAGTTTATGCAAAGTAAAAAAATAAACAAATCCTATAAAAAAAGGTTGACCCCAGTGGGATCTTTTGTTTTCCAGAGACACAACGATTGCACTCGGTTTAAAATTGTTATTATTCAACACATACAAAAACTATGGAGATGTGGGGAAATTATATAACCTCCATCTCGAGATTGGTGCCAAATTCATAGCTGCCTATTTTCCCAAGATGCCCAGATGACTCCTAAATTTTGTGGAGCTTGCATGACCTACCAAGAGCGTAGAGCAGCCTCCTGGATGCTGCCCAATTTCCCAGTAAAGTGTACCATGCTTCCCACCTCTACTTCCATATCCAGGTAGAACAATTTAAAAGTAGGTAAATATGGGCCAAAATTGAGCAATAAACAGATTTTGATCTGGGTGTATTTTTACTTATTTGACAATCATATATTGCCTTTTTTAATCATTATAGGGGAAACGTATCTAACCTTTGAGATAAAGTAGATGCCTATATCAACCAATCAGCTTATAGCTATCATTTATCTAGTACATCCAATAAAATGACAATTAGAAGCCGATTGCTATGAGCAACTTCTATACTTTCTCTCTCAAAGGTTTGATACCTCTCCCCTACTATCTTTAAACTGTATGGCAAGGCATTTAAGATCTAAATATGTCTGTTGTAGCTTTAAAATACTATTGGGCTCATGTAGAGTTGGACAAAATTCAACATGAAAGTGCAAAATGCACATAGCCTACTCAAGAGTGCATGCAGACTGAGATGTATTTCCCTGTTGCATTAAGATGGAAAAAACTTTGGAGTTTACAGCAATCCAAAGTAAATGAGAAAAGAGCAGCGTATCATTTCTATTTAAACAGTGATGTTTTCTCCACAATCTGCGATCACACTATGAGGAAATCCCATTGCAGTTCTACGCCACTAGCGTGTGATATATTATGAACAGTCACAGGCATCTAAACATACCTGCTGCTTCTATGTTTATGGTATAAATTATGTCCAACTTTGCATAAGTAGCTATATTAAAAGGTTTTATATCTCAAAGAATGGTAATATTCTCACATTTCTGAATCCTATATTTAAGGAACTCTACAAACTACAGATATATTTGAAAAAGTCACAGGCTTATAGTCAAATATCTAGTGCACCATTGCTCCAGGAAAATGCCAAGCAGGCACGACACCACACCGGCCCACCTCCTCCTCATCATTTAAGGGGCACCAGCTAAAATGTTGCAAGAGCACCAAATTGTTTTTTGCTGGCTCTGTTTACAGCACACAGTTTCTGTTTCTCGGGAGTTCTCCTATCCATGAACCAGCTATCACAGCAAGTGTGCGTTCCACGACTCACTGCTATACAAAACAGAGCAGCCAGTGACATGGACAAAAGAGGACATCAACCTCACCACTACAAAACACTTCAGCTATCAGCAGATTATTTGGGCTCAGGGCCACCAGATTTTATAGGGCAAACAGAAGGAGCTAAAAATAGTTACAAAAAAAACCAAAACACTATATGGCCAAAAGTATGTGGAACTCAAACCTCACACACATGTGCTTGATGAACATCTCATTCCAAAATGATGGGCAATAATAAAGAGTTGATCCCTCATGATGTTATAACAGTCTACACTCTTCTGGGAAGACTTTCCACTAGACTCTACTACATGACTGGAGGTATTTGCATACATTTAGCCACAAATGCATTTGTGATGTTGGCCAATAATGCATGGCTCAAAGTTGGAGTTCCTATTCATCGCAAAAGTATCCAACAAGGTTAAGGTCAGTGCTCTGGGCAGGCCATGGTATTTCTTCTACACAAAACTAGTTTTTGATGGACCTCACTTTGTGCACAATATTATTGCTGAAATAAGAATTACCCTTTGCAAACTGCTGCCACAAAAGTTGGAAGCACACATTTCTCTAAAATATCAATGTGTACTGTAGCATTAAGATTCATTTAACATAAGCTCAAACCATGAAAAACAGCCCAAGACCAGTATTCCTCCCAAACCAAACTTTAGTTGGCACTATACATTGGGCAGGGAACTTCTTCCTGGCATCCACCAAATGCAGATTTATCAGCCAGACAGCAAGATGGAGAAGTATACTTTGTCACTCCAGTGACAGCATTTCCACTGCTCCAGAGTCCAATGGCAGTGTGAGTTACGCCAACGCCACTCCAGCTAAAGTTTGACATTGCTCATGGTGATCTGAGGCTTGTATGTGGGTGCAAAATCATCAAACCCCAATCCATGAAGCTCTTGATGAATAGTTCTTGGGTTAACGTTGCTTCCAGAGTCAGTTTGGCACAGTGTAGTGCATGCTGCCATCGAGAAAGACTAGGAGATTTATTTATTTTTTTTAAACATGTTCAGTGAAATTTTGAAATTAATACAAGGTTAGAATGCAGAAAGAAAAGACAAATAGGGATAACAGTAACTTAAGGTGCAACAATCAACAATTGTCAATAAAAAGATGAGCAATAGGCAATAAACAAAAGCTAAGCTAAGAGAAACAAAAATCAAGCAGTTGAGAGACTAGGACCAAAACAAAGAGTAGGGGAAATAGGAAAAAAACAGTAGGCAAAGGGCTTGGAGCAAAAGGAGGGGATGTTCGTAAAGGGAGGACAGAGGGGAAGGGATGGGGAGTAAAAGGTAGGGTGGGTGTGCCTTCCGAAAACTCCCAGGAATCAAGAGAACTTTTGAAATTCGGTTGTGTCTCGGGGCCTTATAGGGATCAAACACTGCTGAGTCACTCATGTAGAATGCTTGTGATATATTCTAGGTGGTAAGTGAGCCAAATTAAATTAATTAATATACTAAAAGGAGGCTCCACTTTTCCCAGTGACCAGCAATAGAACAGCTTGCAACACAGTATAATGCGGATCAATATATGTTACAGTTTAGGTACGATAGGGAGCAACCTACACAAGAGTATGATAAATGAGAAGGAAGATGTAAACCAGTTATAGTGAAAATAAAGCTATGGACATAATACCAATAAGGTCTAATTTTCAAGCAGAACCCACATGTGAGCCAGAAAGCCCTGAAGCCTACAATGTCTCCAATAGCAGTCAGATACTGTGAGAAATATGGCAAAGAGTTGGGTGGGTACAAGATACAATCTGTATAATTTTTTATGGGTGTTTTCCATAATCCAGACACAGATGTAATATTTCACAGCCTTTCTAATAAGAGCCTACTTCTCCGGGTCCAAGTTATCCCCTAGGTTTCATCCTAGGCCAGCTAATGCAGATCTTTCTGAGGTTGATTGTGAGGTTGATATAGAGAAGCATATTGACCTCTATAAAAGTTACTTGGCTGAGTAAAAGTGATGCCTCTGAAGATGTTGATAAGTTTAATAAGGGTACAGAGGCACACTTGGAGCTCTGAGAACTCAGGGTATGAGTGCAGCTAGCAAGATGAAGCCAGACTTTTTACTGTGTACACAATTTAGATCTTAAAGATACAATTCTCTGAGATTAGGTGCAACAAAGCACTTTGCACCTAATGTGGGCCATACGTCAGCGCCGCAAATCCCCACCGGCAATCAAAAATGCTGATCAGCGGACATCACTGATCCATTGGGAAATTGTGGAAATTCAAAATATTAAAAATCCCAACCATTTTCGGATTGAAATCGGGGAATCGAGATTGTTTAACATGTCGGATTTCCCCGATTCCCTGACCCCGGCAGAAAGAGGAATCCATCGCAAATGTATGGGACCTATAAGCTGTAATTGCTCCTAGTTGTATCAACTTCACAAGAACAGCACTTACAGTTGACATGGCAGCTCTAGCATAGTAAACATTTAACAAATTGACTTGTTGCAACCAATGACAAGTACCACTTGGAAGGTTACTGAGCTCTTCAGTAAGACCCATTTTACTGTTAATATGTGAATATAGAGACTACATGCTTGAGTTGCCTGTCAGTTAGCAAGGGCATCTGCAAATTTGTGGCCATGAAATATAAAAATACTATATATTATATATATTAGGGGTGAGCGGGTTCGGATTTCTGAAATCCGAACCCCCCCGATCCGAGTCCGATCCGAATCAGGCTCGACTTTTCCCGCCTGACTCGGATTTGAAATCGAGGCAAAACGTCATCATCCCGCCTTCCGAGTCTCGCGGGTTTTGGATCCTATATAAGGTACCCGCGACGGCGCCATTTTCTCACTCAGCTGTGGACAGTGAAGAGGGAGGGTGGGAGTTAGGGCTGTGTAGTGTAGTGTAGTGTAGTGCTGCTGTTGTCCACTACTTCAAAGTCCATAGGGGCTGGCTGTGTTGTGCTGTGCTGCTGTTGTTAATAGGGGCTGTGTCCACTACTTCAAAGTCCATAGGGGCAGGCTGGACTGTGTTGTGCAGTCAGTTCTCCATAGGGGCTGTGTCCACTCCAAAGTCCTGTGCAGTGTCCCAGTCCTAAAGGGGTGCTGTAGTGTTGTCCAGGGGGTGCTCTGTCCATCAGGGGTGCTCCCCCCAAGTGCTAAAAAAGTAATATATTTTCTGTGTTTGTGAATTGTGTGCGCAGTAGCCGCACGTGCATCAACAAAGTAGTGCGAAGCGTGCGCCTGTGTCATAAGTAAAGGGCCGGCTGGCTTGACCGTTAAAGGGTTCTGTAACCCCCAAAGTACACTCCAAACCAAAAAAATATATATTTTCTGTGTTTGTGACTTGTGTGCACTGTGGCTGTACGTGCATCGACAAAGGAGCAGCGCCAAGCGTGCGCCTGTGTCCCATAAGTAAAGAGCCGGCTGGCTCATTTCTTAAAGGGTGGTGTAACCCACAAAGTGCACTACTCTCCAGCAAAAATAAAAAAATATTTTCTGTGTTTGTGTGCGCTTTAGCCGCACGTATATATCAATATAACATAAATGGAGGACCAAACTTTCTCCGATAAAAATAAAATAGGGAAAGATCAAGAACCACTTCCTCCTAGTGCTGTTGCTGCTGCTGGGAGTTGTTCAACATCCCAGAGAGGAAGTAGGAACATCACTACTTTTACTAAACAATTGACCCTCCAACAGTCCCTAGCGATGAGGATGAAGTACGACAGCAGTCATCCTGAAGCAAAACGTATAACTGAGGCCTTGACTGCTATGTTGGTGTTAGACGTGCATCCGGTATCCGCCATTAGTGCAGTGGGATTTAGACAATTGATGGAGGTAGTGTGTCCTCGGTTCCAAATCCCGTCTAGATTCCACCTGCATCCTCAAAGCAGCAGCGACAAGCGTGCGTCTGTCTGTTAAAGGGTGGTGACACCCTCAAAGTGTGCTACACAAACAATAAAAATATTCTTCTTCTTTTTTCTGTCTTTGTGAATTGTGTGGGCTGTAGCCGCACCTGCATCCTTAAAGCAGCAGCGACAAGCGTGCGTCTGTCTGTTAAAGGATTACATCGGTGACAGCATCCAAGTAGGCATGTCAGACAGTCCGTACCTGTACTGGCAGCAATTTGGAGGCCCCTGTACAAACTGGCTCTATTTTACCTGAGTTGCCCCCCCTCCAGTGTGTACTCCGAAAGAGTGTTTAGTGCAGCCGGGAACCTTGTCAGCGAAAGGCGTAGGAGGTTGCTTCCACAAAATGTGGAGAAGATGATGTTCATAAAATGAATTATCAACTCTTCCAGGGAGACCAGCCTCCAGAACGTACAGAGGGACCTGTGGTTCCAGCAGGGACGAATTAATACTCTGTGAGGATGAGGATGTACACAACACTGAAGAGGGTGAGGAATCGGTGGATGAGGATGACATCTTGCCTCCGTAGAGCCAGTTTGTGCAGGGACAGATTAATTGCCAGCTTGTTTTGTGGGGGCCCAAACGAACCAATCATTTCAGCCACAGTTGTGTGGCAGACCCTGGCGCTGAAATGATTGGTTTGTTAAAGTGTGCATGTCCTGTTTATACAACATAAGGGTGGGTGGGAGGGCCCAAGGACAATTCCATCTTGCACCTCTTTTTTTTCTTTGCATTATGTACAGTTTGGGGCCTAGTTTTTCAAACTGCCATCCTGTCTGCCACTGCAGTTTCACGCCTAGATGGGTCACGTGTTTGTGCCGCCCACTCGTGTCGCTTAGCATAGTCATCCAGCTACCTCGGTGCAACCTTTTGGACATAAAAACACTATTGTGAGGTGTGAGGTGTTCAGAATAGACTGGAAATGAGTGGAAATTAAGGTTATTGAGGTTAATAATAGCATAGGAGCAGAAAAACCTACAAATTCTGTGATTTTAGCTGTTTTTATGCTTTTTTTCAAAAAAATACAGATCCAAAACACAAAACCCAGAACCCAAAACACGGAAGGGTGGTTTTGGCAAAACCAATCCAGATCCAAAACACGAAGAAAGATCCAGATCCAAAACACAAAAAGTGGCCGGTGCACACCCCTAATATATATATATTATATGTGTGTGTGTATACACATACTCCTATACTGTATCTATATCTCTATATAGATAGATTAATGCACACACATTATATATGCATCAGTTTATTCTGCACTGAACACGAATGTTTTTTCTGTAATATAATAGAACACAATAACCAATTTATATCTGACATTAACTCAACATGGGAGAAATGGCTTTTTATCAGGTAACCAGACCAGCTTCTCAGCAGTTGAAAGAGAAATGGCAGGGGAGAAGGTCAACTACTGCAAATAGTTTCTGCAGTAAATGTTATGAAGCAATATATTTTTAATGACTACAAATGACTGTTGAGTTAAGAAGTTTTTTTTCCCTAACATATTACGTCAGGTTCAGCCAAGGAATTTCATTTCATATATAGCTAATGCACTGAATGTGTCCTGGTTTATAATACTGCCCTATTAAATGCAAGTGGCATCATATGAGAAACTTTAATGGGAACAAAGGATCCTGCGAGCTGATCTCACGTCACTCGAACTTCAAATTCCATTTACAATTCAATTTCAAACTTGCATTGCTATTTCAGAGGAAATTCGGGTTTTAAGTGCGCACCTCCTGAGCAGGTGAAAAGGTAGGGGAAATCTTTATTGTAAGGTAAAAATGTCAGGACATCCCAATGAATAATCGTGCACTTAGAGGGGTTTAAATAGCATTATTTGGCCAATAAATACGACAGTTTTCAGGTGAATTTCTCTAAATAGCTCAATAATGGGTTGAATGATGTGGGACAGGTGTGTGGAGGTGTTGAATTGATGGGGTTGTTGAACTTGCAGTTAAGATGTAACAGTGTTTTTTCCAACTTATTATTATTTATTGTAAAGTATATTTTTCTGTACCCCAAAATGCTGGAAAGACTTTAATGTGCTGAGAAATGCTTGGTTGGTATCCTTTTTCGAAAGCATTTATAAAAAGGGCAAAAATCTACTAATTCATGCGATGTCTGCAAGTTTCATGAAACAAACTTGTTCCTAAATTAATTGACCCTATAGCTTGCAAATATTTTTTGTAAGTGTACAAAGCAAGCAAACTGCCTCCTGATACATACCAGGTAGTTGCTCTTTTGTCTGAATGAATGCTTTCTTTAACCCCCAATCTAAACAAATATGATGATAGTATGTCAGAGAGACAGTAATTACACACTCATACAGGTCCCTTATATGTTGCTACTAATACCCCTTTCGCACTGCCAGCAATAACTCGGGTTATTGCTTAGTGTAGTGGTTCCCAAACTTTTTTGAATCACAGCGCCCTAGTGTATCAGCATTGTTTTCACGGCACCCCTCAGTCAAAAGATTGTTATTGAGAAATTCAGAAACAAATGTAGTGTAGTACAGTGAAGTAAATTGTGCTTACCTGTCATCCTTAGGTTTGGTTATATAGTGGTGGACTGGTTTGTGCTTCTGTTTGTGCACATATTTACATTACATTGACCATAAAGAATTTGATTTGGTGCTGGAAGACCAACCTGAGGCACCCCAGGGTAACGCGGGGCACAGTTTGAGAACCACTGGCTTGGTGTGAAAAAGCCAAGCTGAAATTACCCAGGTCAAGCGACCCAACATTTTAACCGGAGTAACGAGCAGGGTTGAACACAGGTTCTTCCTATTATGTGTCAATGCGGGTTGGTGTGACCCGTTCATAGCATAGTAAGAGCTGGCGGCTCGGGTGCCAGTCTGAAAGGGGTCTCAGCCGGGTGGCACCTGGGATAGACCTGGGTTCAAAATCCCAGGTGCAACCCCGCAATACGGTGTGAAAGAGGTACCAGTCCCTCTGTAATGTATCAATCCATTGATTAACTAAAGCTGGGTACACACTGGAGCAATGTCAGGCCGATTTGTCTTTTCCTAACGTCAAATCACCTACATCGCTCAGTGTGTACCGGCGATTGTGCTCTCTGCTGCACATCAAACTTAGCGATATTGCTAATGACCTGTTGTATGTTAATGAAGGATGGAACAGTGAACATTCCGGCGTTCATTAACTCGTTCAAGTGTGTACGGGCAATCCAAGGAGATTCGTTCCAATGTCGGAACGAATGCCCATCGCTCCAGAGTGTAACCCAGCTTAGGAGACTCCATTGTGAAGAACTTGCTAGCTGTGTTTATGAAGATTATAAGAGCCCTGCCTGTCTGTGTTCTAGATATATTGCAGAGCTTTTATCTTTTCACCCAAGTAGTTTTTAGCGCTATGCTTATTCTCTAAAGCGGATTTATTTATTTATTAAAATTTAAACCATTCACCAGCTTATTAAATTGAAATGCTTTGGTGGTGGTGGTAAGTTAAAGATAGGAGTTTTCAGACAAGTGTGCCATTTGAAATTAGATTATGGAATCACCATTTGTGTAATTAGATCCAGAAATAAGTCTGTACTATAAACTGAAAAATCACAAGGCAATTTGTGTCCGGTGATTAAAATACCATATTAAACTATAATACTTCTAAAATATCTGAAAGCAATGCCAAAACTTGAACAAGAAATACAGTCTCTTTAACATGATTGTAGAAATACTAGAATGTGTTTCTAGTGAGGGACTAAACACTATAACAATGTAAGTGGCAGAAAAATACATTGACCAGCATGCTTTAATTGCAGCAGAACTATCCAGTACCTGTACCTGTCCCTGTACTGTAACATCACCACCAAGTAGCCTGGTTTCAATACTGTGTGCATTAAGCAAAGTTGCCAAGAATCAGCACCTGATCAACCAGTGGGATGAACAGGCTGAAGCCTAGAGCACTGGAATGTGGGAGGGTTCCACCAGTGATGGATTTCCCATCTAACTAGAGGAAATGTTCATGGTTGGTCAGTGGCCTAATAATGCTGCAGATGTCTCAAATTCGGTGCCTAGCCCATTCGCAGGTACCAGCTATCTGGCCCCAAATCTGACTCTGATTGGCAATTAACTTCGGCAATGAAAATAAATATTATATTTCAATAACACACAGGAGCAATGACAGGATGACACTATTATTAAATATATCCTGACTGTGGGCATACCAAGAAGGATTAAGTTGAAGCACATGATTTTGCTTTCCTCCGTCTCAGTTAGAGCTGTGGAGTAAAGCAGCTCTTTCTAAAATACTTACAAAGATCCCATCTCTGGTGAAATTCCTGTTTTTTTTCCCCCACCACTATGTAACATCAACAATATCAACAGAGAGCACTGACTAATACAAGAATGTAATCTCTAAACTCTTCCCAACTAGATATAGGGACAGAAAAGGTAATCACAGCACCAAATTAACCACCAGCAAAAGATCCCAATGACTGTGTAACTTGTTATAACTCATCCCATGACTGTATCATCACCCTAAATCTATAAGGTTCGCAGACACTTATTTGTTATGGGGAAAAAACAAAACAAAACATAGACCGTGCAATAAAGTGTTAGTGGCTTGTGACACATCCAATACAGTATCCCTCTAAGAACAAATAAAGCAAGCTCAGATGGTGCTCGTTGTTCTACAACAGGCAGCACCAATGCTCCAATTGTTGCTGAACTGTAACTTCTGTGATGCAATAGCCATAGAGCCAATAGTCAAATAACCCACAAAGTCATTATTTAGGAAACACAAATCTAACAATTAGAGCTTTGTTAATATTGATCTGCTGTATTTAATGTTAAAGGGATACGGCATCATGAGTAAGTGTTAATAACCAAAATAAAGTAGTTGGCCATTTTCTACTTACAGGTAGTAGGAGTAAGAATAGTAGCTCCTCCTGGTAAGCAAATCACAAACAGTGGGGAAAGAGAAGCAATGGTGAATGAAAAGCATGAACCATCCACATTCAACAAAGCAGCACAAGAAGAAAAAAAATAAAACAATGAGCACTTAAAATATATATAGAATTCTCTTCATATACATGTCACTTGTTAGCATATAAATGTATCCATGCAATAAGCATAGTTGCCATGCAAATCAACATAAAATACATGTTAGCTGCAAAACAATGTGTATACACAAATAAGTTGACTTCTTGAAAAAGGATCATAATCAAATTACATGCTAAAATTAAAACTATTAAAGAGAACAAAATAATTAAAACAGAAATGATAAAAAAATTTAATGATTAATGCATTTTAAGCACACAGTTACTCCCGTGAACATGAGTGCAATGATATTTGGGATGCACTGAAGTTGATCGATGGTGGTGCAAACAAATGAGATTTAAGGTGGGTACCAGTGCTAGAGGCCCTTATGGAATGAACTTTTCAGTATAGAAGTAACATACTATTACTTTAAACAGATCACAATAATCTAAGCCAATACAGACATGCAAAACTTGAACAGCATCAAGGTTGCATAATGAACTGGTTGTCAAAAACAATGTGCTCTAGTAGTCGCTTAAATAGGAATATTCAGCATTAACGCACTGCTGAGCTAGCAGATTACTATTCACAAGTAAAAAGTGACCAGAACCTACAGGCTTGAAGAAAAACAAATTTAAGACTCTTAATTGTGAACACCAGGTGTATGATTATATGTTAAATTGCAGCCATAATCCACAGACAGGGAAGTTAAGTCACAATTTGCTCCACACAAACTGTAGATTGGCAGGAATAAGAACAGACAGAAATGAAAAAAAAAATCCATTGCCAACAGTGAGGCTGACTCAGGGCTGCACGCAAGTCTGTTTGCAGAAGATTCTGATTCAAAGTCACACACATCTCAGCTGGAGTCCCACTTGTAGCTGGGCGTCAGGCGTGCGTTCACAGCTAGGCCAAGTATTTGAGGACACTTAGTTGGCATGTATGCAGAATTACATTAAATCCAGTGGTGAGTATACCCAGAGAACCAGCTGTTTCAGATGTACCCTGTGTACTAGGTATAAAGCTTTTGTAAAAGCACAATGATAGTGATGACTGCTACCTTTAAAGCAGATGGATAGGGGCGGTGCAGCCGTACAGATGCGACCAACTCTGGATCATACTTGCCTACTTTTGAAAACTAGTTCCAGGGAGATTGGTAATGTAATTTGTGTGCACCATTGAGGTAGATATTTCTTAATAACATTAGTAGAAATATATTTTGGGAAATGTTGCAAGTATTGATACTAACTTTGCTGCCGGCAATACTGGATTTCTTGTTTTCAACTATTCGCTGTGATATATCTTTTCTTCGCAGGTCAGCACAATATACGATAAATGTGATGGCTAACCAACTACTCTTGAATGTCACCTAAATAATGTTGGTTTACCACATATAATAAGAAATTACAGACTTACTTTTAATTGATCATCTTTTGGTAAAAAATGGATTTTAAAACTTTTTATTGTATTGTTCTTTTAGTATATTTAACTAAATAGTACTAAAAAAAATTCTCATCATCAGCCACAGCTCTCTCACACTAGCAACAGCAGCAGACGTTGAGATAAGAAGACAATGATCACAGGGGTCAGGCAAGCTGTCTTTTATCCTGCTGGAGGTCCAACAAGGATTTGCTGAGAGTGGAAAGAAGAGGCTGATGAGCCCGAGCACGTCATAGTGACTAGAGCAAATCATTGTCCTTGCCCAGAAATCTCTTCTTGGTCCCCTGGCTGCAGTGAAGAATCCAAAGAATCCAGGGGATTTGATTTACAATGCAGGGCAGCGGGAGATTAGAGCTTGAAATGGGACTCTCTCGCAGGATCCGGGATTGTAGGCAACTCTGCTCTGAATACAGTCAGAGATCCACTGTTATTTAGGAGCATAAAATGAGGCCACATTGTGTGCGACTTGGAATCAGCCCCAATGTAATTATGCAAGAATTAGCATAATGTTGCATCACATTTAGCTGCAAAACATTTAGTGGTCACCTTCATTAAAAGGCAGATTAAGCATATTTCACTTGTTTCAAGAGGTTTTATTTAATGAAGCATGGTAACTGGAGTTCAAGTCTCAGCTAATAATTTTTTGTGGCCTCTACATTGCTCGGCATGATTCTGTTGGAAATTATCTCAAAGGAACATTGTCTCTTATTTATGTATTTGTTACATCAGATAACCTAAATTCCTTGAGCATTTGTAATATTTCTGGTGCTAGATGTACACTTCAACAAAAGTGTCCAGAAACTGTACCACTATGAGGGGACTTTTCCCAAGTTTACAAACCATTATTGTGTCTGTTGTACTGTTTGTTACAGTAAACATAATGATTAACATAATCAGAGCTGTCATCATGGGTATAAAAGAGAAGGCTATGTTAGGGACCTTAGAGATCTCTTAGGACGGAATCGGTAGGATTTACCGCCGGACCCCTGGCTGGCGGTTCAAACCCCAACAGTGGCAGCCCGACAAGGATGAAAATCCCAATCATCCCCAGGTAAGTATTCACTAACCTTTGCTATCCCCTAACCCTCCCTTAGGGGTGCCTATCCCTAACCTACCCCCTCAGTGCCTAACCCTAATCCCCCCTCTAAGTGCCTAAACCTAACCTCCCCCTTCCCCGCCGCCTAAACCCAAGTCCCCTGGGTGGGGGTGCTTGACCCTAAATCCCCCCCCGGGGGTACCTAATCCTCCCTCCCCCCAGCCTAATCCTAACCTCTCGGGAGGGTGCCTAACCCTAAGTCCCCCCCGGGAGCCCCTAACCTAACCCTCCCCCCCACGCGGCTGTCCACGCTCGGCTTCACTTCGATCTGGATGCCGGGCGCCGGTAAAATGACAGGCATCAAGATTTAGACACCTGTCATTTAACCCTCTCCGGGATTAAGCAGTCGGGAAGCTGGCTGTTGTCGGGATTAGGTCCGCCGGCTTCCCGACTGCATACCCTTAGGACCTACTTGCTCATTACACTTAGGGATGGCTGCTGGGATTGATGCAGAGTTAAACACAAGTAGGCCGTAACTGCTTCTGTGTCCGTACACAGAACTAAATGCGTACATTCGCCTGCATGCAGAGTTGTATGCTTATCTAGGTCACCTTGTTCTTATCTAACTCTACTGCAGACATCAAAATCTTGGAAATGACAATCCTGAGTCCATAACTGTCATTACTTATGTATATTAAGCACAATGAACAATTAAACAAATAGAAATCTGATGCTAGTACAAGTTTAGATTTTTTAATTGGAAATGTTTTGCATTTATAGTAAATATTTCAATAAACTTACTATACAAAGCTCAAACGAAAGTAAATTGTAGCACAGCTAGACACATTTAATGAACAAAAGAAATTGTATTGTTTTATGTAAGGTACAGTGTACCTTTTATCAAGCAAAGGTATTTGACTCAGATAAGCTGAACAGAACACAAGGAACATTAATAATGAGGAGTCTGCTTCCAAGATTTGAAATCTTCCAAGCCAACAATGAACTTCATAAAAAGTTTGTAACTTCAAAAACAAACTTACTACCTTAACTTTCTCTCAAAAGCGATAGGAATGACTGAACTAGCAACGTGACAGGGAATGTCAAGACTTGCCCTTGATCAATGCACTCCAGGACACCCAGCAAGCTTAGATGTCCTAAATATGTTTACACTATAACACAGACAATTATAGGATTTCATTTTTAATAAAAAATATATACAAATACATATTCATTACTGTGAAATTGCCAAGATGCTGTCCCCACAAATAAACTTCATTGGAGTTTTTAATACAAACTTATATGTCTCAATCAAATATATTGCAATCAACACTGGTGTGGGCTACATTTATTTTAG
The DNA here is from genome assembly GCA_031769625.1 of Taudactylus pleione. Classification (NCBI taxonomy): domain Eukaryota; kingdom Metazoa; phylum Chordata; class Amphibia; order Anura; family Myobatrachidae; genus Taudactylus; species Taudactylus pleione. The sequence continues at coordinate 2,911,831 of JAUIMM010000006.1, read as the reverse complement.
GAGTCTGCATCAATGCTATGGGGCCTATTCATCATTGCTAATAAATCGATGGAGGTAATTAGGTTTAGAACTTGCATGGAGTTCTACCTAATTACAGGAGGAATTCATCATTCCTCCTCTCCATAAGTATCTATTCCGAAAAGCTGTCATTTTTGCGATGCCCGCTCTTCGGAAAATAGATACTTTTCCCTATCTACTCTACCTTACCGCAGCTGTAATCAATGCTGCGCATGCACCGTTACGTTCACAGAAGCGGCGCGGTAGTTGAACATAAAATTCTATGTTCCTGCACCCCACACCCCCACCACCACCTACCCGGCCGCCTGTCGGGCTGCAACCGCGGACCATGTCCTCCCAGACGGCCCCAGCAGCTACAAGGAGACAGGATGGCCATACAGAGGGACCTGTCGATTTTTTTTTTTTAAAATATAACTTTATTTAGTGTTCCCCGCCATGATGCCGCTGCTGCCGGGCAGCGTCTCCCCTCCCCTCTGTTCCCCGGTGACACTTGTAAGTGCTTCTCTATTTAACTGTTATAGTAAATAAACAGTTAATTGAAGAAGCACTTACAAGTGCCATCGGGGAACAGAGAGGAGGCGATGCCCGGCAGCAGCAGCATTGCGGGGAGAACACACAGCCGGAGCCTAAGGGACCAAGAGCGTTCGAGCGAGCTGAAGGAGGACCTGCCCAGCTGAAAGCAGGTAAGTTTATCCCGCTGTACACCACCTGAGAGTGGAATGTAGTAATTTTCATAATTTGATGAATAGCTTAATTTCTACATCCCCATAATAAAGCATGGGGAGTGTGGAAATTAACGCAGATCCACTTAACCAGGAGATATCAGTGAGATCTCCTGCGTTAATGAATACTAAAAAAAAAAAACGGTAATTAAAAGGAAAAATATCCATAAAACCGCTATTTTAAAGTTGATGAATGGGTCCCTATATCTGTAATTTATCATCCCTTCTAACTTCCCCATTTGAATAACTATTGCTGGTGATTCCCATTGTAAGGGTTGATTAATAGAGAGAAGCTCCATCTCCAATGAAAACAGATGGATTTAGGACTCTTCTCAAATTGATTAATAGGTTCCTAAAAATCCACATTTTATATAAAGTAAACAAAGATGAGTAATTCATAACTTTTTCAACAGAAGCAGAACCAGACTGAGTTGTCAATTGCTCAGAATGATCCCTGAAAGAGGGGGTTATTGTCACATGGGGGGGTGGGGGGATTTACTAATCTTTGAAAAGTGATAAAGTGGAAAGCGATAAAATACAAACCAATCTGCTCCTAACTGCCATTTTTCAAACACAGCCTGTAACATGACAGTATGGAGCATATTGGTTGGTACTTTATCACTTTTCAAGGCTTAGTACATCTCCCCCTTACTTTCTAATGTCATAACATTTTATTATAAAGTTACCAAGTTGGCCAAAAATTAGATTGTATGTGGCCAATGATTTGCTGGAACCTGCACCAAGCTTCTACTTCCACAATTGTATCATATAGTAGCTCTGCTCTATAGTGATAAACATTAGCACCACCACCCACACACCTCACTAGAGCTTCATCAAATTACAACATATATGCCAACTCTCCCGGAAGTCGCAGGAGGCTCCAGATTTTTCGGCTGACCGACCGCACCCCCGGTAGAATAGTCACTTCTTTTGCATTTCTGCCGACTTCCTAGGGGATACCCAAGTGGCAATAGATACGACCATAGCTGGAGTTAGACACGCCTTTGGGCAGAGCATGACATGCCCCCTCGCGGTGCATTCTACTCCCAACTATAATCTCCCTGAAATTAATTTTCAAAAGTAGGTAAGTAGGCTAATAGGGTGACCACACCAGGGCATGCCACTACTTCCACCTCAAATCCCTAAACTGCCCCCTCCTACATTATTTTAGATCTTATTAGAGGCATAAACCTAACAATGTGTGAGAAGCTTCTGCTGTCTATAATGGAGCGGGTAGTAATACTTCACCTTTTAAAAGAGCTACAGGGGCAAGGCAAATTAGCTGTGAACTATGGTCCTGATTCAGAGCCGGACGCTCTGACAGAGCGCTCGCTCTGAATCAGGGCCGTCCTTCCTGATTTTAGAGCGGCCGTGATGGTCAAGACCATCGGGCTTGCGACGAGACCCGGGTCTGAATCAGGCCCTATGTGTTTTGTTACCATAGCAAAGATCTGAATATTCAGTTTTAAGGCCCCCCCACACACTGTACGATTTGCATACGATATCAGAGGCATAACTAGAATTTTTGGTGCCCTGTGCCAGAGAGAGCATTGGTGCCCCCCCCCCCATTTTTTAAATAGGGACATAAGATAGTGCACCTGAAAATGGGCCATGGGAAGTGACAGGGGAAGCCAGGAGATGCTGGGGATAAAAGAAGAGGAAGCTACAAGTGAGAATGATAATAAACAGGAAAATTGACAGGCCCAAACAGCACCCCCTGCCCTGCGGTGCCCTGTGCCATGGCACTGGTCGCATTATCCTAGTTGCGGCCCTGATTATATTTGTATATATAATTATATATAACACACACACACAGACACACACACACACACACTAGGGATGAGCGGTTTGGATTCTGTGGAATCCAAACAGCTCCAAACATGTGGAGTCTGGGTCCACCCGAGCCTCTGCTCGGGTGTTCTCATCTGACTCGGATTCCACTTCGAGGCCAATCTTCATCCTCCTGACATTGGATTCTCGCGAGACTTGGTTCTAATATAAGTAGCCGCTACCGGGACTCGGCGCCATTTGTTTGTCGGCACGCACGCTGCGCACAGCTCTGCATTTAGTTGGCTGTGTCCAGACTCCAGACTAGTGGTTGATGCTGTTAAGTGACTGTAGGGGGCACACTACACGCTGATGTATGCTGCGCTACTCTGCTATTAAAGTGGCTGTAGTAGCCTGTGTCCAGACTCCAGTGGCGGTGCTGTTATGTGACTGTGTATAGGGGGCACATTGCACGCTGATGTATTGCTGGGCTATACTCTGCTGAGTAAGTGGCAGTGTCCAGACTCAAAAGTGGCGGTGTGTGCAAAAAAAAGTTTAAAAAAGTAACCCACTGTGTATACAAGCACCGTGACTCCTTGGGTCATAGCCCTCTGTGTATATAAGCACTGTAACTCGTTGGGTCATAGCCCTCTGTGTGTCCATAACACACAAGCACTGTGACTCAGTAGTGAGTGGCAGTGAGTGGCAATGTTTCATAGATGCGCTTTAAACTGCGGTGTCTGTGCCCCTGCTCTGTCGCTTAGTAATCAGCCAGCTCACTCCAGCCTTTGGCCAATAATGGTGAAAACAATATTGTGAGCTATGAGGTGGTCTAAAAAGACTGTAAATGTATGGAAATTAATGTTATTGAGGTTAATAATACTTTAGGAACAAAAAAAAAAGCCCAAATTATGTGATTTTAGCTTTTTTTGTCTATTTTTGTAAAAAAATCAAAATCCAAAACCAGTCACGGCGGTTTGGCAAATCCGGACGAAGAATCCGAGCCAAATCCAAATTCAGCAAAAATGGTCTGGCGCACATCCCTACACACGTACACAAATGCTGCTTTACTAGAGATTAAATGTATGCGTAAATATGCAAAAAAAAACCTAAGTAACTACTGAAAAAATTAGTAGTTATTTATTTAAAATAAGCAGTCTATTTATATCTTCTGTAACCTGCCTGAAGACAACCAATTAATACAAGGTCTGAATCACTACATTAAGGCTATTAAACACTGTACTTAGCTTCTTATGTTCAATGTACACAGGACTTCATTTGAGACTAATGACCAATTATCTACCTAAATGAACGTATTTACTGACAAACAGATATTTCATTACATGCTTTTTTAAAGGACATTGTTTATTTACTGCATGAACTGTAGAATCATTACGGAAATCATATAACCAAGTAAATACTTCAAGATGTATGCAAAGACTTGTTTACGGGGGAATGGGTTGTTCTCATTAGTAATATACAATTTGGAAAGATATATCTCCCATATAGAAATGAGCAGCATCAGAAATGTTCCTTCCTGGAATACAGACTATAGAAACGATGTTAAAGTGTTTCTCCACATAAGTAGCAAAAAGACGGCATGACGCCATGAGGCAGCAGGACATAGAGCAAGTATTTAGGGATAGAGCACGGACGATCTCCAATCAATGTACAAACTCAGCTTATGTTCTATATAAAGGTTTCTGGCCATTTGTTACATAAGAAAAAAATCTCCAAGATGATCATTCACGTCACTAACTGCAAGGAAAACACTTCTCCCATAACAATTTCATTATAATACACTATTAGTGCAGGAAAATTATCTGAAAGTGACTGTACCACAGCAAACCAACCAACCCTATATACTTAGCACATTGTGCTGTACAGTACCCATAACAAAAATACTGACAAGTGGAATATATGTTGAGATGGAAACATGAAAATAAATACACATATGTGAATATGTATATTATTTGTTTTCATCCACTGGGAGGAAAGGAAACACGTGACATGTATATATGTCGTTTGAGTATTTCATACTATTCTTAGCATCAAACCAAACAAAATTTTCCATAATAATGATTAAAAATGATCAATATGCTGCTGAATAAATGATATATGGCTGGCCTAATGAAGAGCAGTTACTTAGCAAGATCACAAAATCCAACTGTTGACCACTTAACTAAATGCAGATACTGTAGTCTATAGATCCTGTAGATCTGATCGTTAAAGTGTACCTGTTGCTTATATGCAGTGGAGGCAGAACCAACATTCAGCCTATTAAATTACTAGGACCAAGTAACATCACTGAAGCATAAGGCACGGTGTACACTTTAATGCACTCCTGTGGTTTATGGCTTTCTATAAGCACATGGTTACTTGTCAACCACAATAATAGACAACAAAAAGCACTATTGAAAATAAATAATAACTGAAAAAGAAATACATGAAAGCACATGGGTAGATAGCTTGCACACAACACTGGGAGCATACCTAATGCTTCTAATGCAGAAGTTTCTTCGCCATGTAATATATCTCCAGGGGGTAATTGTAAAAAGGGAATCATTAATCAGTCCAATCAGAAAAACATTACAACATTAACTGCAACATATATTCACAATTACATTAATGTTGTCAAGCACAATTCAAATAATTCTGGTTAAACACAGACATTACTAAGAATTTTTCACAGGTAACTACATAGAACACATATTAGGACAAGGGTAATGCATATAATACATACATGCCTAAAATTGAAAAAGACGTCTCAATAAATGTTATTTAAATGCAGGGCATGCTGCCAAGAGTAGGCATGACACAGGGATTCTGAACAAACATTTAGGTTAATGGCTGCTGTGCCACAAGGTGGCGCTGTTTAGTTTTTATTTTTCCCCAAGCATACAGAGGAGACAATGGAAAAATCTCAAACCTTTACAGTTCTGAAACTTCATTAAAGTTTTGAGTGGGGAGAAGCACACATGAGAGCGATAAAAGGCTCAGGTAAAGAGTAATTATGGGAAAGAATACAGTACATGCAGTACAGCCAGCTTGGATAAATAAAAAGGAAGACAGAATAGACAGAACACTTTTTTGTTCTTTATTTTTGAACACAATGACGTAAGAAAAAAATCTTAAAGAAATTGTGTAAACAGAGATTGGTGGGTGGGCACAATGTTATTATTACCACACTCTCCTCTTAAGACAGAACAGCAAGACATCAATACATTTCAAAGAATGTGTGGTACTATGCTGCACAAAATAGGTCCATCACCCTCTAATGCTGCCCATCCACTAGACAATTAAGTTGAGCGATTGAACGATAACGATTGTTCAATTGTTTGCAAATAGTCTGCAAAAATGTCTAAAACGACCAGCGATGCGTGTGCCCGCTGGTCGTTTAGACATCTATCATCTTTCCAACATGCTGGTCAACCTGACTATAACGTCAGGTTCAGCATGTTGCCAGATGATTGATGAGCCTGCACTGAACAACTGCTCGTTCAGTGTAGGCTTATCAAAGACATAGAAACGATTGCACGATCACAATGTCATAATCGTGCTGTCGTTTCTATGGTCTGCTAGTGGATGGGCAGCATTAGTCACACCTCTGCAGGTTATTATCATGGGGAGAAAGTGATTGGGTTTGGTTGCCTTGCGCTCTTAAAATGCTATATGCACTTGGGCAAGCATTGTTACAGTAGCTCAAAGGACTGAAGCCTCAGCATTCTAAGCAGATCTGAAGGGGGCACAAAAGCCTAATATTGTGGGAGGGTCTTCTACTGTCTGTAATGTAATAGAGCTACAGAGGCAGGGCAGGTTAGCATTGAACTATATATTTTGCTTTCATAGCAAAGAACAGAATATAGAATAAGTGGATCTTTAAGCAAGGCAGCTTTCTAATTTGTATTCAGTCTACAAGTACATCGTAGGAGCCAGCTCTGTGGACACTCGAGCTTCCCCAATAGTTCTGCTACTCACAGACATGTCTATACATGGAATCAATATGAAATACCGCCGGTTCGACTCCCGGCAGCCCGACACTGGAACAGATACCGGCAGCGGCAGGCCGACAACGCTGGAAATCTCGATCGTCCCTTGGTAAGTATTAACTAACCTAACCTACTCCCCTAACCCTAACCTCCCCACCAAGTGCCTAAACCTAACCCCCCCTTCCCCACTGCCTAAACCTAAGTAACCTGGGGGGGTACCTAACCCTAACCTCCCCCCCGGGGGTGCCTAACCCTAACCCTCCCTCTATCTTAACCCTAATCTCCCGGGGGGGTGCCCAACCCTAAGTCCTCCCCGGGAGCCCTAAACCTAACCCTCCCCGCCCCCCCCACGCAGCTATCGGCTCGCGGAGCCCAGCATCCCTTCGATCGGGATGCCGGGCGCCAGTCTCCCGGCATCGGGGAAATGAGCGGCGTCTACATCTAGACGCCGGGCATTTCACCCCCGTCGGGATATGACAGTCGGGGAGCCGGCTGTCGGTATAAGGTCAGCCGACTTCCCGATTGCATCCCCTATACATAACAATTTTGAGTCTTATGGTGGATGTAATGTGAGCACACCCTATGATTTTAAAAAGTTGGCTCCCATGATCTACATGGTTTCTAAACAAAACAACTGAATGATAGCCATTTATTTTAAATCTTAACATAAATCTTAAAATTAAAGCCAATTCAAAGTAGGCCTTTGAGCCACTTACAGTATTAGGCAAACAGCCAGGTGAGTAACAAAGATCAATCTAAATGTTTTTTTACAAGTTAAAGGCAAATGTACTTTATGCCCACTCTGAATCCACTTCCCAAAGTAACACACATTTCCTTGGGGCCCAGTGCGTTAGTGCTATTTTATATACCCTATGTGCAATTTAGAGAGCAGCAGTTATAAGACGAGTGTTCATGGAACAATAACTTTCATACATATTGATTTAACAATATCATGTACTTTTTACAAAATTACATAAGTAATCCTTCTCCATTGCTTTGATGCAGTGGTGCATATAAATGCAAACTTAGAATTACTTTTGAAGTTATCCAGCAGTTTTTAAGGGAGCATTATTATAACAATAGCACCTGAAATATTTAGAATTTTTTTTTACACAATGTATAGTTTGAGTTTTCATTTGAAGTTGGACAGTTGACTAAACAAATTTAAAAAGTACAGACGAGCGGCATGTTGTGGCCTTTTCTGCTCTCGCAAGCTAACAAAGTAAAACTACAAGCGTTCTTACCCCCAGGCATTTCCTAAAAGTGAAACTAAACTGAAAAAAAACAATAAAAGTTCAGTGTAAGAAATATCCATTCAGGGACTAATGCTGGAAACACACCTGAACGATGGATCGGCCAACCGATCCAACAATTTGGTACTGTAAGTGTTCTGCACAAACGAATTGTGCATACACACTAACCAATCTGCTGCCCGACATGTATGACTGTGCAATGTCAGTACAAATTTGATTAAACTGGGTACACACTGTGCCAATGTCTGCACGATATGTCTTTTCCGGACGAAGCGGAACTTATCAGCCGCATCAGTGTCTGCGGCCACTATGCGCGCTCCCGAAGTCGCATGAGTTATCGTCCGGCTTGCCGGGCTGCATATCTAACCGGACAATATCACGCGCGGCCTCGTTGCAGGTAATGCAGGACGGAATGAGGGATTGTTTCGTCATTATTTATCTCACTCTAATGTGTGCCCAAGTTACGATATGTACATCGCCCACTTTAGTCTTTACTACCAGAGTGGCCATAATTTCACTATAGAGCAAAGAAAGTCCTATTGTTCTATGCCTTGCTGAGTATCTTTTTGAAAAAAAAGGGCAAAAAACATCTGTGAGATAGTGCTGCTGCTATAAAGAGCAATTTATTACAATAAATGGCCATAAGGTAGCATCTTGGGTGAAGATAACAAATATAATAGGATTTAAGAAATAAACCTTTTTTTAGTTTAAAATATATAAAGTAATATGATGATTTAAATCTGTGCTTATTTTGCTGTATTGGGCTCAACACCTTCAGATAACTTTAATGAGTCAACATTGTTGTCCTTCTGCATTTTTCACCAATACATGGCTACTCTCCCAAGAATCGCGGGAGGCTCCCGATTTTTCGGGTAACCCCCCGCACCCCCGGAAGAGTAGGCATATCTCCCGCATCCTGCCCACTTCCTAGTGAAGTGGGCAGGATGGGGAGATTTTACCAGGAATTGTCAGTAAATGGGGCAGGGCCTAATATCATCTATCCCCGCCCCCCGAAGAGGAGAGCAGCAGGTCCCCTCCTGCTGCTCCCGGAAAGCTGCCCAGGAATGTCGGCAAGTATGAATATAGTTCGCCTCAGTTCTGTGTTATACTTATATCCACAGAGCTCTTCTATGTTCTAGCATGGTGTAATGAAAATAAACAGGCAGCTAAAGAGAATTTAGTGAACACCACAGAAGAAAAGACAACAATATGTTTAATACATATTGCATACTAGCATGTACAACAGTGATACTTAAGTCATTTGAAGGTCAAACTCCCATGGTATGAACAGTGCTCTCAAAAGCATTGTAACCTGAGCCTTATAACATATTTAAAGGTAGATGTACTGAACTTTGGAGAGAGATAAAGTGGAGTGAGAGATAAAGTGCCAACCAAACAGCTCTTAACAGTCATGTTTCAAACACAGCCTGTGAGGTCATGGGTTCGATTCCCACTACGGCCCTAACTGTGTGGAGTTTGTATATTCTCCCTGTGCTTGCGTGGGTTTCCTTTGAGTACTCCGGTTTCCTCCCACACTCCAAAAATATACTGGTAGGTTAATTGGCTCCCCACAAAATTGACCATAGTGTGTATGTTTGTGAGCATGTGGTAGGGAATAAGCTTCACTAGGGCAGGGAGTGATGTGAATGGTAAGATATACTCTGTAAAGGGCAGCGGAATATGTGCGCGCTATATAAATAATTGGTAATAAATAAAAAAAAAAAAGTGACAGGAGCTGATAGGTTAGTACTTTTCTCTCTCCAAGGCTTAGTACATACCCCCCATAACCAGTAACCGTACATAAAATAAAAAAAGCTTGTGATCCAAGAGAAAAGCAGGTAAATAGATTTTTACATTACGTAATATACATCTATTACAAGTTTGATGCTGCAAGACAGCAGCTCTAATGGTTTCTTATACTAAAGAGCTTGTGATTAGGCCACATAGAACTACACCGAAGTTAAAGCTGTAATTTATAGCAGCACATCTGTGACATTCAATCAACATAATTGATCAGTTAACTTTGGATCACTTACCTTTTTTTGACTATTAAAATGACAACTAGTAGGAGTAGGATGAATACCAGTATCCCTGCGCTGATGCCAGCTATTTTCACCACACGGTCAGTCTGCTTGGCAGGATCAGGAATCACCTCTGGTTCCTCCGTTGTAGCAGCTAAAAAGAAAATCAAAGTATCACTTTAAAGTTTAGTTCCAAACTAAAATATTCCAGAGAACAAGCTGCTGTCCCAAACTGCTGCAACTTGGGGCAAATGTTCTAACCATGGGTACTGTCCTGTGTAAAAGTTGGGAGGTCTGCAGATAATAATAATAGCAACAAAAAAGTCCTACTTGATTTGCAAGCTTTTCTGCTGCCATTTGCTAACAAAAAAACTTAATAAGTGTGAATACTAAAGTTGCTCATAACCCAGAGAAATTTCAACCTACATCTATTTTATCTGAGTTCTCACATTTCACTCCCTTCTCTATTTACTAAAGTAGAACTTGGCAGACATCCACAACTGCTGTTTTTTTACATAGCTGAAACATTACTTCCGCACTCTACTAAACCACAATCATATTCCACCATGTACAGTGTTGATCAGTCTGATTTAATGCATGGCGCACATACCTTACTTCTGCATATTACCTCGTTTACCCCTCTGCTATTTTAATTCACTATTCATACAAAGTAAGCATAAAGTTATAGAAATATATTTTGTCAATAATAAATGTGAAATGTATGAACAGACTAATAGTCACAAGCACTCCATTATGAAAGCTTATTGCATTCACAGTAATAAAACTTGTAAAGACAGTACTTTCTGGCTAGAAAACAGTTCAAGAATTGTGAGAATGTGTTCCATCACGTTCCCAAGGTTTATTTACAAATAAGTTCTGAATGGTATGCAGCTGTTTAAAGATACGCTTATTCAACTGTTAAAATGTGTGAAGGGACAATGGAATTTACGTCCTTGAGAAAATGGCTTACCAAGCTACAGGAATCTATCAGTACCGAGGTTTCCTTCCATGTAGTGACCACATTTCAAATCTTTATATTTAACAAGTTAAATTGTTTGCAATGCACCTACAGGCAATTAAGCAGAGCCGTAACTAGACTTTTTGGTGCCCTGTGCAAAAAAAGAGTATTGGCGCCCCCCCTATTTTTTAAATAAGGAGATAACCCCCCCAAAAAACGTCCATGACCTCACGGGGAAGGGCCAGGGGAGAGATAGGGGAGGCCAGGAGATGCTGGGGATAAAATAAAAGGAAGCTACAAGAATGATAATAAACAGAAAATTGACAGGCTCGAACAGCGCCCACTGCCCTGTGCCATGGCAAATGTCGCACCAGCCTGCAATTAAGTATATATTAAAATATATCAAAACATAAAACGTATTCACAAGTCACGACAGTGATAATTTAAGACCTTATTAGTCTAAACTTAAATAGTAGAATATATTCCATGATATTTATTACCAATTATTTATATAGCGCACACATATTCCGCAGCGCTTTACAGAGTATATCCTACCATTCACATCTGTCCCTGCCCGAGTGGAGCTTACAATCTATATTCCCTACCACATGCTCACAAACACACACACTATTCAATTTTGTGGGGAGCCAATTAACCTACCAGTATATTTTTGGAGTGTGGGAGGAAACCGGAGTACCCGGAGGAAACCCACGCAAGCACAGGGAGAATATACAAACTCCCCACAGTTAGGTCCGTAGTGGGAATCGAACCCATGACCTCAGTGCTGTGAGGCAGTAATGCTAACCATTACACCGTCTGTGCTATAACACTTATATGACTGCAAATGCCACCTTAGTATTTTGGTATCAGTTTAGTAGAAGAATATCATTAAAATGTTTTCTATACATAAGCCAGCACTGATGAGCAGGCTGCTTATCTCGGGATATAATGCAAGGACATTTTTTCATGCACAATTCCCAATTCACAGTGACCTATCATCTTGTGCATGTGTGACCTCAGGTCACACATGCACAGAAGGCAGCACAGCACTGGTAAGTATAGCGGTGTTAAGGGATCGATGAGGCAGCTGCTTTTTGGTGCAGCTGTCCTCGCACCGGAGGACAGCTCGGGGGACAGCCCCTAACGATAGATCGGTCCCTTATGCTTTAACCGAATGACGTAGTTTTTACAGAAAAATATCACAACTGTGAAAATATGGCAACAGGTTATTGGGAAGTAGGTATACACAATATACATGTACAATGATTAATGTAACGTATCTTTACTTAGTTGTCCACTGTTAAAACTCAGACAGAGACGCTACAGAAAGTATAGTAGTCAATATCAGGTAGGGCTTTTCTCCTTCAATCCCCCAAATATTTTGTTGTTACAAACTTCAGCCTGGGCCTCACTGACTGACCTATAAGGTATTTGTCTTCCCAATTAGTTATGAAGCATACTTGCCGACTCTCCCGCAATGGCCAGGACACTCCTGGAAACAGGTGGTGCTCCCGGCAAGAGAGGACAAGTCTCCTGGTCCGCCGTCACCCACGTAAAGAAAAACCTCCTCGCAGCCGTCATGATAGTGGGAGGTCCTAGAGGGGGGGGTCGATGATGCAATCTGCACTGAATTGTGTTATCGTAGTCCGTCCATCTGCTTTACAATGCTGGTAATCCCGGCATTGTATAGTTGGGGCTGGGCCGAAAAGACGCGATCGCACCACCACGCCCCTGCACCTCCCACCATTGCCACCGCAACGCCCACCATTTCCACGACCACTGCAGCGCTGATCTGGCTGCCCCCTACCGGAAAGTTGGCAAGCCTGATAATAAAGGCAATATTTTTAGGTCTACATCAGGGGTAGTGAACATGCGGTACTCCAGCAGCTGTGGAACTACACAAAGCAGTTCATTTCCAAATGATTGCAATATGACTTTGGGATTTCTAATGCTTATCAGGAAGACATTTAGGAACTCCTAAATACCTGATATCAACTCTAACAAGACACTTAGGGCAGATTATACTAAGCATCGCATATGCAATGCGGAACATACCGCCTCTAATCGGGTATATACTGCGGTATGTACTTAGCATAACACATAGGACAACTCTCACGATGAGAGCTGTCCTGTGCGATGCCCTAGCATAGAGGGACTTCCGGGTAGAAGTTCCCTATGGCGTCCTTTTGCGCATGCAGATCGGTTGGCACCGGAATGCGATGGTGCAGATGGGATATGCGGTAAAACCCCCGAAAACTGGTAATTACTGTAAGTAGTGTGAAAAAAGGCTGCAATACAGAAACCTATATTTTTACTGGCCTATTATAAATTGTGAAAAAACTGTAATGCTGCATTGTTCACTGCCACTACTACAAGCAAAGAAATGCAAAGTCAGTTGTGGAGTTTTTCAGGCTTTGTTTGACCAAAGCTTTCATGATTCTAAATGTTAAAATCCCTGCTTAGCAATCTTGGATCCTTCCCCATGCACCGTCCCTAACTCTTTTTAAAGGGAAACTGTTTATTTCAGATGGACTGGTTGGAAACTACTTTAGATAAAGACAAATTGTTTTAATTCCTGGGAGAGCAATGCATCCACTCCTTCAGCAGACTTTCAAATATGGATTAGGGACTCCATCAAAAATACGGAATGGTATGAGACTAGAATGCTGCTTGGAGATTCCCACAATAAGACTTGATAACCATACTCCATACATAACAAATTAATCAGCACAGTCTGCTGGTGCGTAATATTCACACCGCATTGCGAATTAGATGCATTTTCAGCAAAAAAGAAGCCAAACGCTAGCAGAGTTGCACAAGACATGGCGGCTCACTCACGGCATGCAAGTCACGCTGCGTGGCGTATTGAGGCTAGATGTGCGGTGCTCAAGGACCCTGTAAAGATCTGTAAATATGTTTTACAATACAATGCATCTCTAAATCTAGTTCAAGAGTTAAATGTCATACTAATCTTTCCATTTTGATGAAAAAAGAAAACACTTAACTCCTATGGGCCTATTACCTAGTATATTTTTTTTGTACTTTTTCCTTTCTTCTATAGTGTTACATATTTTTTATTGTGAATAATGTTGTGATGTTATTGGTTGATTTTCAGGAGTTCTGTGTTTTCATCATGAGGTGGTATGTGATGAAGTGTTTGGAGGCTGTAGAGGTGTGTTATGTTAGATCACTCTGTAAGTAACATTTCTATCTATATCTATCTCTCTGGTATGATTGTTAGGGAGACATGGTGATAGGGTAAGGCCCATCTCAGCTGCAAATACAAGTAAAAAGCCTCAGTGTTGCCTGCTATTTAATTTTGCAAGTTGGAGCCCAGAAGAGAGGAAGCTATGTCTAAGCTTTTGCTCATTTCTATGCCATTCAACTGGATGGCGATAACAGCACTAAATACGTGGATCATATAAGAATAAATGTCCTATCTTACGACTCTAGTAGGGTGATTGACCAATGTCAAGAATTTGCTATTTTAAAACTGAAATTCTGTTTTATTTTAATGCACAGACAATTAGTTTAAAGAAAAATGCAAACAAAGTCAGAAGTCCCCTTAACTATTGCTCTTTGCCCTCATATACAGTAAGTAGACAAATAATTAAGTGTGAGGATATATAAGTACCCGAATTTTGTATGGAATGGATCGATACACGGTTAAGGGTTAAAAAGGGGTGGTTTGTTCTAGATTACCAGGGTTGAATGACAGAGTTAGCCTATTAGGTGCTAGTGGGAGGGTGTGACCGGATGGCTTCCAGCCCGGACTCCCGATCACAGGTTGGGGTTTCAATTCCCACTGGAACTTGGGATATCAGGGATTCCCGCTTACAGTCAGTGACCGCCTGTCACTGACTCCATCAACTGTGCCATGGGCGTAACGATGCTGTCACCACCAAACTCTACCATCGGCGTTTGGAACCGCTTCTTAGGTACACTCAGGCTCCTACCTCGGCACCTGGATCCGCTTCTACTGGGTGTATGTATTGACTAGCTGCAACCCCCTGATTGGGGTCGGCCGATTCCTCCTGATCCCTCGCAATGGACCAGGTCTGCACGGTAGCTTGGCAGGGGGCTTGAACCTGGAGACGCGGAGCTCTTACCCAAAACAGCCGAAGAACGGAATAGCGTTTGGCGTAATTCTGTTGGTTGCAGGATTGAGATGCAATTGAAGTCAGGCAATATGTTTATTGCTCAAAGTCTTAAAGACTCAACCTTCCGAATGAAGGGGTACATTAGCATATAGAAATCTTATCAATCAGCAGTTCTTCTCCACAAAGAATTTACAGGGTTGTACACATACACAGGCTCACAGGCCGTGTATATATAGTCAGAAAACATAATACAGCATGGTGCAATCCTCCCACCATTGGTTTTGTAAACCAATCAGACCATCTATCCCAAATGTAATTACAACTCACATCCTACAGGAACTGGTAATTTACTTTCAACCTTTGAAACATTTATCACACAGTGACAAAATATCCTTGTAGTGAGGGATGAGCGGGTTCGGATTTACTCGGTTCTACGCCATTCTTATCACAACTTTACCACAAGTTTAATAACCAGCAATCATATTCGTTTTCGTCTTCCTGCAATATTCAGGGTATCATGAAAAGCAAACACTTTTTTCCTCAGAAGTGCACACACATAAGAGACAGTCTCAGGCCATTTCAAAGGAAGATTTGGCCATTTGACTCTCTTCACACCTTCACACAGAGAGCTTCCATCCAGGTCTCACCTGGTTCACTGACCACAACAGGTCTTTCCATTCATCAGACCTCCTGCTAGGAAATTACAATCAGCATCTAATTTCCTGCAGTCACAAGCTTGTCATGTCTTATACAGGCATATTCAAGAAGTGCATTTTCTTTACAAACTATACATTTAAAATCATACATTTTAAATACATTCACATTTCATCCCTGTGCAAAGCATCAGGCTTGCACCCTGCAGCACTGTAGCCAAGGACCTGCTGTCCTGGCTCAGTGCTGCACATACCATTTTAAATAAGTTTTTATTTTTTAAACACTCAGCGCCTAGCACAGAGTACACATTTACAATGGGCGCCTGGCACCTTTTGTCCTTTTAAAAATGGCGCCGCAGCACGGGGGTTAACCCTTTCAGTGCCGCGGCCGCCATTATACACGTGGGGTTGTTTGGCAGTCTATAAATATGCAGAAAAAGCTTCCATCTTCCTCTTTTCCAGTTTTGATCGCCACCCGCCCCCCCAATTTAACTTTGTTTATAAGTTTTGTCTTTTTACTTTCGGTGGAATGCAATTTTCTCATAACTCTTCCTTTCAACAGTTAAGAGGCTCACTCTGGAAAGCAGTGCTCCTCGGCGGCCTCTTGTAGTGCAAGAACGATTGATTGGCACTCCCCCTTTGAGAGCGGCTGGTTGGTCTCTACCTCAGGGTGGACATGGCCACCATCTTAGGGAGGGGCCAATGCTATGCCAATAAAGAGGGAGTGGTACCACCCAATCCAGTTTCTGCTGGGTGGGTGCCACCTCATTTATTTAAATATCTTTATATTGGTTGTGGCCGAGGTTTGCACTGATTTTTCTTGCCACCCTTCATAACTACAATTCTAATTCAATAAATGTTGCTCTGACCTCTTTTAATCACAATACAGTTGCCCGCACTGGGTGACTTAGTGCACTTCCTAGACCCATAACTTACATAACAATAAATATTTGCAAAGAATATGACAAGGTAAGCCAGATCCAGTTAGACAAGAAATGTAGCTTAATATAATTGAACTTAATGTCCAGTATACAAGAACACACAGTGTGTCTATCTGAATGTGTTGTGCTGGTACAGTGATTCAGAACAAAACAGAGTGAATTATACAACATACGCTCTGCTTCAAAGAGCCAAGAATCTATCATCACTGCTGTTGTAATATGTAATACTCAGTCAGTAGAACTTGCTCTGGCCTAGTAATTTAATCTCACAGTTTTCTAGTTTGAACAAGGGAATCACAATTTTTATGGTGTTCCAGCTATTGAAATATTCAATACTGGGTGTATGAAGGTTGAAGTTAATATACATCTCTACATCCTTTACATGTGTATTTATCAAAACAAGAACAATCGAATGGAGGGGACAGTTTTATGAAACATAGCTGGCAACTATTTGTAATTTCCAAGTGAAAGGTTTTAAAGATTTGTCCCCATTTTCCAATACTGACCAACTGCCAAGTAAATATTTTTTTTTATTGCCCTTCTCACCTATTTCCATTCTCTCGTCTTTAGATGATTATATTTATTGTGAAACCATATATAATATACAAAAATATAGAATTATGGTATAACATACCTTTTGATAATTATTTTTCTTCGAGGTCCATAGGGTCCACAGTAACTACCTTGTGATATATAATTGAATAACATCCAATGCACCAAACAGTAAAGCTTTGGAGCTCTCAGCATGCACTGGTCCCCCTCCCTATATACCCCACAGGCATTCAGTTTGTGACCAAGCCTTACGGTAAGAGGCAGAGAGTGGAGAAGGAAGAAAAATGTCACCAGAAAACAATCAACAAGTGAAGAGGGAATCTGTGATACAAAGTTTAAGAACAAGTCCATCTGAGGCCAGGTGCATCAGGGTGGGTGTCTTGTGGACCCTATGGACCTCAAAGAAAAATAATTAATTATCAAAAAGGTATGTTATACCAACATTCTATATTCCTTCTTCGGGTTCCATAGGATTCACAGGAACTACCTTGGGACGTCCTAAAGCAGTACCCCTAAGGGTGGGCACACCCCTGAGCAGATAGGAAAATCCGCCGCCCAAAGGAAGCATCCTGGGAGGCATACATATCAAAAGCATAAAACTTTATGAACGTGCTCACGGAAGACCAGGTGGCTGCCTTGCAGAGCTGTTAAGCAGAGACCCCCTGTCTTACCGCCCACAATGGTCCGACAGACTGAGTGGAATGGCCCGTCACCTTGTCAGGAACCGGGAGATCAGCCTGAGTATAAACCTAAGAGATGGTCATACGAAGCCAGCGAGACAAGGTTTGTTTGTTTGCCGGCCAACCTCTTTTGTGAAAACCATGTAACACAAAGAGTGCATCAGACTTCCTGATGGATTTGGTGGGATCCACGTATATCCAGAGGGCTCAAACAACATCACCTGAAGATGGGCAGCACAGACGGTGTAATGGTTAGCGTTACTGCCTCACGACACTGAGGTCATGGGTTCAATTCCCACCACGGCCCTAACTGTGCGGAGTTGGTATATTCTGCCTGTGCTTGCGTGGGTTTCCTCCGGGTACTCCGGTTTCCTCCCACACTCCAAAAATATACTGGCAGGTTAATTGGCTCCCAGCAAATATTAACCCTAGTGTGTAAGTGTGTGAGCGCGTGTTAGGGAATATAGATTGTAAGCTCCACTGGGGCAGGGACTAATGTGAATGGCCAAATATTCTCTGTAAAGCGCTGCGGAATATGTGTGCGCTATATAAATAACTGGTAATAAATAAATAGATCTGAAGACTTAAAGGTTGGGACTACAATTTCCTCATTAATATAAAGATGAGAAACAACTTTTGGAAGGTAGCCTGCCTTGGTATGGAGGACAGCTCTATTTGGATGGAACACCAAATATGCAGAGTGGCACGACAGAGTTGCCAAATCAGAGACTCTGCGAGCTGAAGAGATAGCTAGGAGAAACAGCGTCTTAACCGTCAACCATCTCAAATCCACCTTATCCAGGGGTTCAAAGGGATACGTCTGCAGAGCCCTGAGAACCAAAGACAAATCCCACGGTGCCACCGGTGGGAGAAAAGGAGGTTGCAGCCGCAGTACCCCCTGGCAGTACCCCCTGCATGAATGTTCTAACATCCGGCAGAGGAGCAATCTTGCACTGGAACCAAACAGTCAAAGCCGAAAATTGAATTCTCAAGGTAGCCAGGCGAAGACCTAAGTCTAATCCCGCCTGGAGAAAACAAAGTATCCCGGATACCCTGTAAAACGTAGGGTCATATTTTTTGTTAGAACACCACAGAAAAAATGACCGCCAAATCCTGTGATAAATGAGAGCCAAAGATGGCTTTCTGGCTCTTAGCATTGTCTGTATCACTGAAGGAGAAAACACCTTGGGCTTTAAGACGGAAGACTCAAGAGCCAAGCCGTCAAAGTAAGTCGAGGTAAATCCCGGTATAGGCAGGGACCCTGGAAATGGAATGTATTGATAGACGTGTCAGATCCAAGCACCAATGTCTCCTGGGCCAGGCAGGTGCTATTAGAATCATCCTGCCACCTTCTTGTTTTAATTTTCTGAAGACTGTTGGGAGGAGAGAGATTGGAGGGAAAAAGTATGCCAACCTGAAGTTCCACCTCACTGCCAGAGCGCCCACGAAGGCTGCCGAGGGGTCTCTTGCCCTGGACCCGTACCTGGGGACCTTGTGGTTGTGACGTGATGCCATGAGATCTACGTCTGGTATCCCCCACATGTCCACCAGGATTTGAAATACCTCCGGATGAAGAGCCCATTCTCCAGCATGTATGTCTTAGCAACTTAGGAAGTCCACTTCCCAGTTGAGTACCCCTGGGATGAATATTGCCGATATTGTTGGCATATGGCATTCTGCCCATAGCAGTATCCTTGCCACTTCTTTCATGGCCACTGGACTTAGTGTGCCTCCCTGATGGTTTAGATAGGCCACTGTTGCCGCATTGTCGGACTGAATCTGTACAGGCCTGTGTTTTAGAATGTCCTGTGCCAATATGAGCGCTTTGTACACTGCCCGAAGCTCAAATATGTTTATTGGCAGATGACTTTCTTCGTCTGTCCACCTTCCCTGAAAGGTATGACGACTAGTCACCGCTCCCCATCCTCATAGACTTGCATCCGGGGTGAGAAGTACTCATTCCAAGATCCATTACGGACGACCCTTGTTTAATGATTCATCTCCAGCCACTAGGCAAGGGAGAGGCGAACCTCAGGTGAGATTTGTACTATCTGGGTTTTTATCCGATGATACTGACCATCCCACTGGGCCAGGATCCACAACTGTAGGGACCTGGAGTGGAACTGGGCATAAGCCACCATGTCGAATGCGGCTACCATGGAGCTCAGCACCTGCATCGCCAAGTGTACTGAAATTGATTGCCTGCAAAGCAGCTTGTGCACACGAGCTTGTAGTGTTACAATCTTGTCCTCTGGGAGAAGAATTCTCCGTCCCAGAGAGTCCAGCCATACCCCTAAGTGCACCATCTGCTGAGTTGGAGAGAGTGACGACTTCTTCCAATTGACCACCCAGCCGTGCTCTTCCAAGCACACAGTCAGGTGCATAAATATTGGGACATTGACAGAATTTTCATATTTTGGCCTCTATTCACCACCACACTGGCTTTGAAATGAAACAAACAAGATGTGCTTTAACTGCAGACTTTCAGATTTAATTTGAGGGTAATTACATCCAAATCAGGTGAACGGTGTAGGAATTACAACGGTTTCTATATGTGCCTCCCACTTTTTAAGGGGCCAAAAGTAATGGGACTATCAACTCAAAAGCTATTTCATGGACATGTGTGGGCTATTCCCTCGTTATTTCATTATCAATTAAGCAGGTAAAAGGTCTGGAGTTGAT
This sequence comes from Taudactylus pleione, assembly GCA_031769625.1. NCBI lineage: Eukaryota > Metazoa > Chordata > Amphibia > Anura > Myobatrachidae > Taudactylus > Taudactylus pleione. Next base: position 2,891,495 of record JAUIMM010000006.1, on the reverse strand, counting down.
TCTAGGTGTGACATTTGCATTTGGAATCAGTTGCTGTCGACTCTCTGGGCCTGATTCAGAGCCGCTCGTAAGTGGCCGCTCGTTCGTTCCGAGCGATGTTTGCACAACTGCGCATGTGCGAACCAGTCAGTGCGGCCAAAAATCGTTTGTTCGCCAAATAGCGAATGCCTGCTATTTTGAGTGACAGGAGGAGGCGTATGTGGGTGGTAACGGGAATGTGCTTGAAAACGGAGAGTGGAGATCCGAACGCAGGCGTGCTTAAAGGTCAAAACGGGCGTTTTATGGGTGTGCATAATTAAAACAGCGTCATTGACAACGTCACTGGGTTATTTTATATCTCAGAACTGTTCGCAAGATTGCGGTAGGAAAAACCAACCACAAGAATAGCGAGCAGTTCATATACGCTGGTAGATGTACTCGATTAATCTAATAAATAGCGGACATGACGTAGGATGCGAGCGGCCAGGGGGCGTAGTTTTCCAAAAAACGACCGCATATTTGGTTCGCTCGTTCAGACCTAGAGGCGTGAACAGACCGCAAAGAGCGAACGGTTCATTTGAATAGCCACCCCTTTTTTCTGAACGAGCGAGCGCAAATAGCGTCCGGCTCTGAATGAGGTCCTCAATATGAGATCCAAAGAGCTGTCACTATTATCATTATTATCAGTTATTTATATAGCGCACACATATTCCGCAGCGCTTTACAGAGAATATCTTACCATTCACATCAGTCCCTGCCCCAGTAGAGCTTACAATCTACATTCCCTATCACATGCTCACACACATACACACACTAGGGTCAATTTTGTGGGGAGCCAATTAGCCTACCAGTATATTTTTGGATGGTGGGAGGAAACCGGAGTACCCGGAGGAAACCCACGCAAGCACAGGGAGAATATACAAACTCCACACAGTTAGGGCCGTAGTGGGAATCAGTGAAGCAAGCCATCATTAGGCTGAAAAATAAAAAAAAAACCATCAGAGAGATAGCAAAAACATTAGGTGTGGCCAAATCAACAGTTTGGAACATTCTTAAAAAGAAAGAATGCACCGGAGAGCTCAGCAACACCAAAACACCCGGAAGACCACAGAAAACAACTGTGGTGGATGACAGAAAAATTATTTCCCTGGTGAAGAAAAACCCCTTCACAACAGTTGGCCAAATCAAGAACACTCTCCAGGAGGTAGGTGTATGAGTGTCAAAGTCGACAATCAAGAGAAGACTTCACAAGAGTGAATATAGAGGGTTCACCACAAGATGTAAATCATTGGTGAGCCACAAAAACAGGAAGACCAGATTAGAGTTTGCCAAACAACATCTAAAAAAGCCATTACAGTTCTGGAACAACATCCTATGGACAGATGAGACAAATATCAACTTGTACCAGAGAGATGGGAAGAGAAGAGTATAGAGAAGGAAAGGAACTGCTCATGATCTAAAACATACCACCTCATCAGTGAGGCATGGTGGTGGTAGTGTCATGGTGTGGGCATGTATGGCTGCCAATGGAACTGGTTCCCTTGTATTTATTGACAAAAGCAGCAGAATGAATTCTGAAGTGTTTCGGGCAATATTATATGCTCATATTCAGTCAAATGCTTCAGAACTCATTGGACGGCGCTTCACAGTGCAGATGGACAATGACCCGAAGCATACTGCAAAAGCAACCAAAGAGTTATTTAAGGCTAAAAAGTGGAATGTTATGCAATGGCCAAGTCAATCCCCTGACCTGAATCTGATTGAGCATGCATTTCACTTGATGAAGACAAAACTGAAGGGAAAATGCCCCAAGAACAAGCAGGAACTGAAGACATTTGCAGTAGAGGCCTGGCAGAGCATCACCAGGGATAAAACCCCAGCATCTGGTGATGTCTATGCGTTCCAGACTTCAGGCTGTAATTGCCTGCAAAGGATTTGCAACAAAGTATTAAAAAGTGAAAGTTAGATTTAGGGTTTAGTTTGTCCCATTACTTTTGGCCCCTTAAAAAGTGGGAGGCACATATAGAAACCGTTGTAATTCCTACACCGTTCACCTGATTTGGATGTAATTACCCTCAAATTAAATCTGAAAGTCTGCAGTTAAAGCACATCTTGTTTGTTTCATTTCAAAGCCATTGTGGTGGTGAATAGAGGCCAAAATATGAAAATTCTGTCAATGTCCCAATATTTATGCACCTGACTGTATACTGGTCATCTGCAGATGGCATTGCAACATCTCCTGAGATTGCGCCAATATCAGGAGGTCGTCTAGATATGGTAGTATCCTGACCCCCTGTTGTCTGAGATGGACCATCATGACTGTCATTATCTTTGTGAGAACCTGGGGGGCTGTGGCCAGCCCGAAGGGTAAAGCCTGAAACTGATAGTGTTGCTGATCTACTGCCAACCTGAGAAAAGCTTGGTGAGATTTTGTAATCAGTACATGCAGATATGCATCTTGTATATCTAGGGAGACCATGAAGTCCCCAGGCTCCATTGCCAATACAATTGTCCACAAAGTTTCCATATGAAATTTGGGTACTTTGATAAATCTGTTGAGAGATTTTAGATTCAATATTGGGCAGTGTGACCTATTGGGTTTTTGAATTCGAAACACAACTGAGTAATACCCCTTTCCCTGTTGTGTCACAGGGACAGGGATTATAACATCTGATTTTAGAGGGGACCCAATAGACTCCTGGTAGGTTGCAGCTCTGATCGGGTCTGTAGGAAGGGTTGTACCCACAAACCTTTGAGGGGGTTACCTGAGGAACATGATGGCATAACCCTGAGATACCAGCTCTCGTATCCTGGCATCTGTAGTGGTCTGATGCCAAGCCTGGGTAAACAGAAAAAGTCTTGCCCCAACCCTGACATCCTCCAGGGGAAGCCCAGCCCATCAAACCGTGGGTTTACCATCCTCTTGCCACCTTGTCTGGCTAAGGACTGCTTCTTTGCCTTCCTTAGTGGACGAAAGAACCGGTATGGCTGCCTCTTAGAGGTAGATGTGGATGGTAATTCCACTGCCCTTGGCATTGCTAGGGAGATCATTATCTCCCTGCACCAAACAGTGCCTTCCCTGAGAAGGGCAATGATTCCAGAGCCTTCCAGGAACCTGCGTCCACCTTCCAAGTCTTAAGCCAAAGAGATCTTCTAGCTGCCACAGAGTTGGCCAAGACCCTGGACCCTAAAACGCCTGCATCAATCCCTGCCTCCAACATATACATAGATGCTTCTTATAATTGACCAATAAGGGACCGTTGCTCTCTAGATGGGTCCACCATGGACGTCTCTAGTGCTTTAATTCAACCCTCCATCGTCTTAGCTACACAGGCAATAGCCGTAGCTTGCCTGGTAGCAGCTCGTGACAACGAAAATATTGATTTTAAATGATTATCAACCTTTCTGTCCGTAGCCTCCGTTAAGGAGGATGCTGCACGAAATAGCAATGTAGCACTTTTGACCAACCTAGTCACATGCGTATCTAGTGTTGGTGGCACTTCCTATTTATTATATGCTCCTGAAACAAATGGGTATCGAGAGGCCAAATTCTTAGTGGCTGAAAAATGCTTATTAGGAGTCTCCCAAGCTTCCGACATATGATTCGTCAGTTGCCCCGATCTAGGAAAATAGTCTTTAGCCACTGCCTGGCGTCCTCGTCTGTCAGACGTCTTCCTCTACCTCCTTTATGTTGAGGCTAGTTCTAACCTGTCTAACTAGATAGGGAACATCCACAACCTGATAATCCTCTATTTCAGAGGCTGAATCAGAGCTCTGTGTTCTTTAAGAGTCTAACAAGGTAGTTGAGTCAATATTACCCCTTTCAGACATACGACCCAGGAAATTTCCTGCTCAGACCCAGGAATTTCTCCTGTGCAAATTCCCGGGGATTTGGTAGAGACCCCCCTTTCACACTACAACGTCTACTCAGGAAATTCCCAGGTAGACCCCTTTCAGACATGAGCTGGGTTTTTTAGATTACATGGCAACTGCTGGACACAAAGATGAGGTGGAGCTGATGTGAGTGGTGCCAGGCCCTGATCACACACAACAATGTGCCCCCTGTGACTGGCATGCTGTGTATGTGGGGGTGCACATAATTTGAATCAGTGCCCAACATGTCCCCAAACTACCTGCCCTGGCAGCTCGCCCCCATCCCCAGGCCTCTGGCTGGGCTGCCCCTGGACACAAGTTCTGCCTGGCACTGATCACGGGCACAGAGAAGAGCAGAGCAGCGGCCAAGGTGCCAGGGCCGGACAGGCCGGGTACAGGTGCACGAAAAGCAGTCGCCCACCCATATTTGCGGCAGCAGCAGCGTCCCACCCAGCCCTCCCCGCCTCTCACCTCTACAGTGGCCGGGGCAGGCAGAACCCCCAGCGAGCCAGAATCTCACCCCGTCACCCGATGCTATTCCCGGGAAATAGGGGCAGTAGTGGTGGTCCAGCAGGAGTGTGGACGGGTGGTGAGCGGCAGCGCTGAGCGTCCTATAGGACGCTCTGTGCTGCCAACTCAGAGCAGCAGCGCTGAGCGTCCTATAGGGCGCTGTCAGCTCAAAGCAGCAGCGCTGAGCGTCCTATAGGAAGCTCTGCGCTGCCAACTCCATGTAAAAGCTGCTTGGTGCTGCCCGGGAGTAGTAAATTCCCGGGTAGCACCATTCAGACAGAGGCAGGGTAATTTCCCGGGACTTAAGTCACGGGAAAAACCCTGGTCGATTGCAGGGGCGGCTACCCGGGAACGTGTTCCCGGGTAGGTACCTTTCAGACAGACGCGGCATTCCCGGGAATTTGGCCTGCCTCAGCCAGACATCTCGAGATGTCTGAAAGGGGTATATGTGACACCGGATGAGACCTTTTCTTCTTATGCCCCTTCTTCTTTACCCCCACTGGGATCTCTACCTGTGGAGAGACTGAAGATGACAATACACTCCGACTAGAGTGAGCCGCAGAATAATCCCAACAGGGATTCATAGGAGGCATATATAAAGGATGCATATGCTGTGGGTACCTTACAGCCTGAGACACTGCCTGTGGCCCCACAGCCGGAGCTCGCACTTGAGGCATGATAGTAACCACCTGTTGCTCCCTTATTGGTACAGATGCATTAGATATATCCAGAAATAACTGGAGGAGTGGCGGGCGGCGGCGGCGGGAGCGGTGTGGCGGTCCAGAGCAGCAGCGTGGATTCAGGTAAGTATATTTGTATATATATATATATTTTTTTTTTAACCTGTCTGCACTACTGGGGGCACAACGGGGGAAAGGGGTGGCTACTACTGGGGGCACCATTACTGGGAGGACCTCTACTGGGGGCACTTAATCGGGAGGGGGAACCTCTACTGGTGACTACTACTTGGGGGGGTGGGAACTACTACTGGGGGCATTATAAAAGGGGCCTACCTCTAGGGGCACTGCACTGGGGGGACCACTACTGGGGGCAATAATAGGAAGGACCACTACAGGGGGCACTGGGTAGGGGGGATCACTACTGGGTGTCTGCACCAGGGGGACCACTACTGGGGGCACTGCATGGGGGGGGGGGACTACTGCTGAGGGCACTGTGTAAGGGGCTTACTGCTAGGGGCACTGCACTGGGGAGACCACTACAGGGGCCACTAGATAGGGGGGATCACTACTGGGTGTCTGCATAAGGGGGACCACTACTGGGAAAATTGCATTGGGGGGGGGGGAAGGGGACTACTGCTGGGGGCACTATATAAAGGGCACTGCATAGGGGGGGGGGGGGGGGGGAGTACCACTGGGGGCACTATATAAAGGGCACTACATAAGGGGATACCACTACTGGGCGCACTGCATTGTGGGGACTGCTACTGGGGGCACTGCATAGGGGGAGGGACACTACATGGGGCACAGCATTTGGGGGGACCACTACTGGGGGCACTGATTAAGGGGAACTAATTGGGGGCTGTATAAGGGGGACCACTACTGGGGATACTGTACAAGGGGCACTATTATGGGCCTGCATAAGAGGGACCACAACTGCATACTGGGGTACTGTATAAGGGGCACTACTGGGGTTAAGGTGCATATGGATAGGAATGTTCAGCGTGAAAATAAAGGGGTGTGTCATGTTGACACGCCCCATTTTTAAGTGACCACGCCCATTTTTTTTGCCGTGCGTGCCGAGGGGGGGGGGGGCTTCCCTTTTCAAATTTTCCCTGGGCTCCAAATACCCTAGTTACGCCACTGTACATCAATGTTCATAAGGTACACCGTATACATGAAACAATGTGACTTTTGTATCAATGACCCCCCCCCCCACAAACACCGTCAGATGGATGGGGAGAAACACAGTGGTAGCTTGAAAACGACAGGCAGTGTACAAGCAGCTGAAGCTAGCATACAGTCACATACAATGCATAAATAATACAGTAGTTTGAACTCTGATCAACTAGCCAGCCCGGTGGGTTGATGGTAGGATATAGAGCACACTGTGTGGTCTATTTACTAAGCAGTGTTAGGAGACACAGTGAAAAGTGATAAGGTGCCAGCCAATCAGCTCCTAATTGCCATCTCACAGGCTGTGTTTGAAAAATGACAGTTGAGAACTGATTGGCTTGCACCTTATCACTTTTCACTCTGTCGCCTTACACTGCTTAGTAACTAGACCCCTTTATGCCAAACCTGACGGAGAGGGATATAGGGAGACGGACCAGCCTCAGACAACACTGCTGCAGCGCACTCCAACAATGCTGAACTGCACGTGTCTCCCCCACGAGGCGGGCCTTTTTATACCAGCTCTAGCGCGTCCTGTCCCCCATCCCCGGCAGCAGACAATATGGCCGCGGCAATCTAGTGAGGAGTCATCCTGCACACACAGCCCGACCTCCGATGCGTCTCTCACCGAAGGTAAGGGACTGCTTCAGCGCACCTTACCTGCCTCTTCGTTACCCCGATCGCAGTCCCAGGCTCCAACCAAGCCACTACCCAATCCAGGCCTGCTGGAAACCCAGTGGCACAAGGCGGATTCTGGTGTTGCCGACTCGGCGGAGGTAGTAGGAGCCGCAGTGCAGGTAGCACCACTAACTCTAAAGGTATAACAAAAAAGGTAAGCTGCCTAAGCAGTCCACTGTTCAAATAGATGCATCTTGCCGCACCAAACGAAACTACTGAATGCCTGTGGCTGGGGTATATAGGGAGAGGGACCAGTTGATGCTGGGAGCTCCAAAGCTTTGCTGTTTGGTGCATTGGATGTTATCCAACTATATATCCCAAGGTAGTTCCTGTGGACCCTATGGAACCCAAAGAAGAAACTATACTTGTCTAGTCTTCTGAAGCATTCAGGCTACCGAGAGAGTAGACTAGCCTCAAGGGTTGGTCCAATTCACAAAGAAGTGTGCAAATCACGGGCTCATGATGAAATTTGCCATGAATCACATAATCGTGGCCTCACCCTTGCTGCACAATGACGGTGATAGTGTCACAGGTAACATGCTTAGATGTGCTGTGTCTGCAGCAAAGGGTCCTTGTAAGCAAATTTAAAATGTTAACTACTGTATGTGTAAGGTAGTTTTTAAATTGTGGCCGTTCCTTGTTAAAGGTAGCTCCTCTGTTCGGTGACTTCTGTGGTCTTACTAACCTCCAATTCAACAATCCCTACACATGGATTGGGTACGGGATGCCGGTGCTCGGGATCCCGGCATATCAAATTCGATGCCGGCATCCCGACCTGGTTAGAATGCCGACGCCCCCAGGTAAGTAAGCCTAACCTAACCCTACCCTTCCCTGCAGCCCAAAACAAACGTCTCCCCTAGTGCCTAAACCTAACCCTCCCTCCTGGAACAAACCCCCCCGCAACCTAACCATAGCCGTCCCCCTAGTGCATGGGTCTTCAACCTTTGGCCCTCCAGCTGCTGTGGAACTACAGATCCCAGGATGCCCTGACATGCTGTTACAGATCCCAGCATGCTGTTATATCAAAAAGGTGGAAGGGAATGCTGGGATGTGTAGTTCCACAGCAGCTGGAGGGCCAAAGGTTGAAGACCCCTGCCCTAGTGCATAACCCTCCCTCTAAACCCAGTACTTACCTTTTTTCCGGCAGTATTCTGTCAAGTGTCGGGCTTCCGGTGTCGGCATTCTGACCGCCGGAATCCCAGCGGTCGGCATTCCTGGCCGCATCCCCTACAGACTACAGCATAATGTTGGTCACACATGACATGTACAGATACTTTAAGATTCTACATTAGTTAGTTACAGTGAGAAGTTGGAACCTACTCTGCAAATAATCTCGCTGAATAGAACATTTATTGAGATTTGTTTGGCCTATATACAGTAACTTAAAGGCATATATTTTTTTCAAAATATGAGAGATTGCTGCTATGGCCTGCTGACAGCTAGCATAATTCAATGTACAGTACAGAAAAAGTGTGCTGGGATTAGAGACCCAGTAAAGTCTTCCAGAATTCTTAGCAGGCATATTTTATCAGAGTTTATCTACAGCCCCATCTGTTTCTGAGATTAGGCTGCAGGCAGCCAGCTGTAAGTCACTTCCAAAGATGCAGTTACAGAATGAGGATTCTTGTTACCTTCTGGCACCCAAACCTGGTAAAAAAAACTTTATGAACAATCCCTGGGAAAGTAATTCTAGTTGCTATACCAACAGACACTTCAAATCTCCAACAGTCCAAATCATAAACAAGGCCAACTTTCCTGTGGGTGTGTTGTGTTTTTTTATTTAATTTTTCTAATTGAAGCAGAAGACATCAAATATACTAATTGGAGTATCTTTATATCACGCATGCTGCATTTTAATTTCTGCAATAAAAACAGTAATCAAAGTCCATTACTATGATAAAAATATGTCTCGCTCTATAAACATCTATTTATATCTAGATTCCAGACCGATCTATGTAAATAAATATTATGGACCTCCTGGGTCGCTAGCAGTTTTTGTCCCCTCTAAAACAACCCCCCTCCACCCATATCTATTCACCGCTTATCCAGGTTTCTGTGCTCCCGTTTTTCTCTCTCCCCCACCTTCTTTTTCCTTGTATCACTCTTTCCCGCTGTCTGGATAATTTCTGTGTATATATATTTATAAAATGGTGTGGTGTATTGGGACATATGCCACCAACATGATTGGACACACTAGGGGCGGGATGCATGACATCTCATTTGCAAGCAATGCATGCTGGTGTAAATAACGCTGTTATGCATGAAAATAAAGGACAGCTCTCCCAGTAACAGTTGTCCATTGCGATAGAACAGTGTTGGCTAACCTTGACACTCCAGCTGTTATGGAACTACATAACCCAGCATGCACTCCTACAGTTTTGCTATTAGGGCATGCTAAAACTGTGGCAGGGCATGCTGGGATATATAGTTCCACAACAGCTGGAGTGTCAAGGTTAGCCAACACTGCGATAGAAGGACTTTCAGGTTTATGACCAAGACGTCCTTATGCGCATGCATCGACTGGATCCCTCTCAAGAGAGTTGTAAATAGAAGCCCATAGGTTTTTATAGGGTAATGCCATCTAAAGATGATGCAGTGGTTTCAGCTAAATTACTGAAGTTTCCCTTGCAGCCTATTACCAACAGTGACAGACTGCATGCATGGCCCTGGAACACATCAGACTAAAGCATCCAGTACTGGACAGGGAGAGACATAACAGTATCTACAGAACACTATTGAGGACCACCTCCGGTATTTCCCCGTGTGTTCCTCATTAGAGTAGAGTAATTACTGTCACACAGCTCAACCCAGAAGAACCGGGGAAAGGAATAGAAGTTTGCACTATTCTGGTGGCCACAGGATGCAAGTAGATGCCACCGTCTTGAGGCAAATAGAGGTTTATTTAGCTCCAAATAAGTGTCATCCCAACCGCAGGCATCGCAAAGGTAAATAGTGGGGTTAGGGAGAGGGTTAGACACTAGGGGGGAGGCTTAGGTACTAAGGTGGGAGGGTTAGATTTAGGGTGCGTTGAGGTAGGATAAGGGAAAGGGGGAGGGTTAGGATACCGACCGACGTCTGGGTCCTAACCTAGTCGAGATGCTGGCATTTGGGATTCTGACTGCTGAGATCCCGAGCGCCGGTATCCCGTACCCAACCTGTTCATAGAATATACATCTCACGGCAGAGATAGAAGTGTGCCGGTATGCAACGGTATGACATACTGGCACTTCGTTCCAGCACTAAAAATGATTTTATAGCTTCAGCTTCCACAGACTGTAGGAGGGCAGAGGTGTGGTTTGAGTGCTAAGCGGGGAAAGCTGTTACACACTCCGGAATCCTGCTGTGCCACTTGCACGTCTGCCCCAGGTGTTAACATGCGGGGCCCTGCTGTGCCGCCGCTCTGGAGCTCTGCTGGCCCAACCCCAGCAAAGGTGACTTGCGGAGACCTGCTGTGCCGCCAGCCCCAACAATGCCGATGCTCCGGTGCCCCGCTGTTGCGCACGCTTGGCCCCGGCAATGCTACCTTGTGAAGCCCTGTTGTGCTGCCTGCCCTCAGTAATGCTGGTGCTCCAGACCCCTGTTGTGCCGCCTGCCCGTCCTCAGCAATGCTGACATGTGGACCCACAGGCAGATGACACACAGCTAGAAAATGCAGGCAGCACTACCATATGCAGCATGCCTTCCTTCTCTCCTCTTGTGTCGGGAGCCAATACAAACGGATGAGGAGCCATACGAAACAACCTGACAGCCCTGAAGAGAGAAGGTAAGGAGCGGGGGTGACGTTGGAGTGAGACAGGGCACGAGGTCAGGATAGTGGTGCTGGAGGTTAGACAGGGCATGAGGGCAGTATGGTGGCACTTGAGGGAGATAAGAGCAGGGTGGAGGTGCTGGAGGGAGACAGGGCATGAGAGCAGGATGGTGGCACTTGAGGGGGATAGAGCAGGATGGAGGTGCTGGAGAGAGACATGGAATGAGAACTGGATAGTGCTGCTGGACGGAGACAGGGCATGCGGGCAGGATGGCGGCACTGGAAAGAGACAGGGCATGAGGACAGGATGGTGACACTGGAAGGAGACAGGGCATGAGGGCAGGATGATGGCACTGGAAGGAGACAGGGCAGGAGGGCAGGATGGTGGTACTGGAGGGAGACAGGGCATGAGAGCAGGATGGTGCTGCAGGAAGACTGGGAAGGAGGGTGGCATTGGCGGGACACAGGGCAGGATGATGGTAATGGAGGCTGGAGAGACCCAGGCAGCAGGAGGTGACACAGTAATGAGTCTGGTTCAACTTCTGTTGTACGATGAGGACATTGGATATATTTCTACACAAATACAGGCATTTTCCGGACCATGTGATCGCCTACATGAATATTGATTACTGGCTGAAGACACTATCTGCCCTGGGAGGATCAATTTCACCAGAGGTTCCCCATTGCAGAGAAACCACCATATAGGTAAGGTGTATTTGTAATGGAACATAGAGGAATGCTGGCAGAGTGACAAGAAATGGCACGGCCGTTGTGACGCATGACCACACCTATTTTTCCAGCGTGCCTGGGAACGTATTGATATTTTTGCTTTCATATTCTTACTACTTGCTCCACTTAAAAATTTTCCATACTCCCACTTTAGAATTCCCACTTTGACCACTGTCTCACGGCCTTTAAAATACAGAAAAATGCACACAGAACAGCAGAGGTCCAGCTACTCTTTAACAAATCAGGAAACAGTCTCGCAAAACTAAATAGAATTAATTCTCACAGGAACTTGTCAATTGCATTCCTTCTTTTATAAACTATAATAAAATATATTACAGCAGAGTTGCCTACTCACCCAAACTCTTGCGGGAGTCTCCTGATTTAAGGTGGGAGCTCCCGCCACCCCAAAAAGTAGGCTGAATCCCCCGCATTCCCACTGCCCTGTATAAATATCCAGACTGCGCATGCGCAAGTCCAGGGGGCAAAGGGGCGGGGCCTGAGCTTCAGTGTGTCAAGACGCAGGAGTGTACTCACTGGGTGCAGGGAGTCAGAAGTGTGGCAGCTACTGGCCCGAAGGTCTCCTGGGCACGCCTTCCCCTGTACACAGACTGCTGGGAGAGATTGATGCACCCAGCATTCCCTGGCCAGCCAGTGATAATAGAGGATGGAGGGGGGAGGAGCCGACAACAGAGGACTGAAGACAGAGACAGAGGAGCTGCATGAGAGTGAGTGTTAGAGCTCACTGTAACTCCTGCCAGATCTATTAATGTCTGTGCCATGGGGAGGAGAGGGGGTGGGAGGGAGATCTATTAATGTGTGTGTATGTGCGGGCATCTATTAATATGTGTAGGGACATGTGTGTTAATCTATTCATGTGATGTGTGTGTGTGTGGGAATCTATTCATGTGGTGTGTGTGTGGGGGAATCTATTTATATGATGTGTGTGTGAGACTGTGTGTGTGGAAATCTATTCATGTGTGTGTTTATGTGTGTGCAGGGAATCTATTCATGTGAATATGAGTGGAAATCTATTCATGTGAATGTGTGTGTGTGTTTGGGGGGGGAATCTATTCATGTAAATGTGTGTGGGTATCTATTAATGTCAATGTGGCAGGGCAGATATATATATATTAATGACAGTGGGGGGGCAAGGGTGTCAGCTTATAGGAATATATATGCCCATAGGTGGAGCTAGACACGCCCTCTGCAATCTCCCTCAAAGATATTTTCAAAGTAGGCAAGTATGTATTACAGATATTCCCCTTTGTCTTTTAAATTGCAGAAAAGTCTCTGAAATTGTCCACAAATAAAAAAATTAAAAAAACCCTCACCTCACGATGTACAGAACAGAACTTTCCTTTTGATAACTTCCAGATACCAAACACTAAATTTACAAAAAAATCATTACTGACATTATTTTACGGAGATGATAAAAAATGTTACAAGTTAATTTTGTTTTCAAAACTTAGAATGACTAAAATGTGATTCATTTAGATACCCAATCACGCTTGCTACCCTTTCTGTGCCATATGGCATAAGACACCTTGCACGATTCCTGTGCTGTGCACAGGCACAAATATACAAGTGTCACATATCAAATAAATCAGCGCAGTCTCACAAAGTGGTTTGTTGCATCCAATTGAGACTAAAGGTGCGTATACAATGGGTGATAAAGTGGACCATTTTTTGTCAGGTTGCTGCATGTTGGGGAATGGGGGAGAGAGCCGGGCGCTGAACGATATTGTTAATTATATCGTTCAGCGGGTGTGCTCAATGTCATGAACGACATTGAGCACACCCTGCCAGGAACACAGTAGACAATATCGCTCAGGGAGCATATCGTCTAGTGTGTATGCTCCTTAAGAGCATTTTTGGCAAAAAAGATGCTTGGAACAAGCTGCATCACACGGGACCTGTCGGCTAACTCGCGCTGCATGGCGCATTGGGGCTAGGTGCAGGGACGGCAAGAGCCAACACAGCACAGGTACTAATGGGGGGGGGGGCACGACCAGTGTGATCGCTCCCCCCCCCCCACAGACAGAGGAGAGGAGACTGGTGCTACTCAGCGGCAGCGAGCAGTCTCCCTGCTCCTACAGCAGGCAAGCACACAGCAGAATGTGCTGGGCTGCTGACAGATAAGAGGAAGGGGGGGCAGCGTCGGACCTGGGCCCCTCCAACAGGCGCGGGCAATTAGTACCCGCTCCCCCCCTCTCAGCGCCCTTTGGCTAGGTTGTATGAGGACACATCTGTACCTTGCTAATAGTGTAATAGGTACTTGAGATAATTATTTCTGTAGCAAAGGAATAGGTATAAAATTGCAGATTAAACATAACAGTGCAATGCATTGCACAGGTCACCAATATCGGACCGTTTTTTCTCCTTTTGCCTTTGTACCCTAGATTGCGTACTTTTTCCTCAATTTTGCATGTTAGTTTGTTTATGGTGTACCTAGTCCCATTTAGCATGCCACAGACTTTGCAACTTGCCGTGCCAAAACACTTATCCTATTTGGTGTCATTTGAGGACAGGTGTATGTGGACACATCTGTACCTCCTTTTGGGAGGTGTTCTGTTATTTGCCTAATCAAGTGGGTAATTTTTCTTACTGTAACGTGTGTAAATTTAGACTTATTAAATAATACTTAATATTACTCTCCTTGAAATGTTTGATTTGGTAAATTATTATACAGCCATTAGTTGATGGCAAGCTCCAAAAGAACAAAAAAAAAAAAATGCTTATGTTCTGGGGTTCACTACTGCATAACCACAAAAAGTTTGCTCATTATTTTCAATTCAATACCTCAAGGGGGATCGACGCCGGAAGACCGGCAGCAGTTAAGATCCCGACAGGTATGTAAACTAACTAACCTAACCCTCTCCTTCCCCTAACCCTCCCTTAGGGGTGCCTAACCCTAACTTCCCCCCTAGTACCCAACCCTCCCGGAGGGGGGTACCTAACCCTAACCTCCCCTTCCCTCCCCTTCCCTAGCCCAACCATAACCCTCCCTGGGGGTGCCAACCCTAAATCCCCCCGGGAGCCCCTAACCTAACCCTCCCCCCCCTGCTACTGTCCGCGGTCTCTGCCCTGCTTACCTTAATTCGATATGCCGGGCGTCGGGCTTCCGGTGTAGGGATAATGATAGGTGTCAGGATTTTGATGCCTGTCATTAGGCCCCTGTTGGGATTGCAGTCGGGAAGCCGGCAGTCGGCATTTCGACCGTCGGCTTCCTGACTGCATACCCCTCAGGGCAATTGTGCAGTGCTACATGTTATTGCCACTATATAAAAGACAAAAATAAAACACTTCCTCTCGATAAATGGAACATATTAAGTTTACACAGAGCCTATGTACAAGTACCTCAAGTTGTCTATGTACTTTAGATTTTCTAAGGACAGACCTTGTTTTCCCATCACTGAAAATGTTAATTCAGAATGATTATTTCACAATCGTTCAGATAATGTATGAACTCAAGTTAATAACATTCATGCCCGAAAATAATGCATGGAGCAGATTTTATGGCCTAAGCAAATTTAAGGTCATAGGAGAGTCTTTCATTTTAAAATGATGAAATCTGTAACCATAGAACACAAATCCAAGAAAAGCTCAGCTGATTGCGGCACATACGGAGTGCTTTGGGCAGTGAAACAGATGCTGCGGATATGCTTTTAAATCAAAAGAAGGACTTTCTTTTCTCTTTTTCTAAAATGATTTACAATGTGCAGACATAATAGGATGAATTGTAAAAAAAAAAGCACTGTGTGCAATGCTAAGGGTTTAGTAGTATTAGGGATGCAACTGACAAATCTTTATCTGCTGAAGAGGCTCAGAGCTGTTCTCATTGTCCTGAGCTCACAAACTATCGTCTTTATTCTCATTTTTACAGATTTGGAAGGTTTTCAGAGGACATACGGATGGTATTAAGAGTATCAAAGGTTTAAACAGTGTGTTGCTATGATAACAGAGGGACAGAAGGGGCAAGAGTCTATCAAACACAAGGAAAGATGAAGTGCAGGTTGGGTTGTGCCATCCCAGGATACTGTAAGGTTACAAAGAATTCCATTTTTATTGATTATATTTCTGTGTACTCTATGAAGTCATTATTATTTGAAAATAGTTACCAATCATCCTAAATCTTCAGGGGTTCTCTTTTCTAAAGACCTAGTAACTGGACATGTCCCAACTACAATTTTCACTATTGTGCATACTGAACGGAGTTTTAACTATTATTCTCTGACCTCACAACAAGGTATTATACAATAAAATAAAATGCAAAAAAAAAATCATAAAAAGAAAATATAAGAGCATACAAATGTGCACCTAGACTAGACCTGTCGCTCCAGCTGTTGTGAACTACAAGTCCCTACATGCTTCACAAGCTAATCAGTGGAAGGGTACCCTTGTAGTTTTACAACAGCTGAAGAGCCACAGTTTGGCAGGGCCTGGCCTAGACAGTACCACGTGTGACATGCATAGGTGCATATGCTCAATAGAAAATGAATTGTAAATGTTGGTAATCTATTTAATCCCATCAAGCATGCCTGATCTTATTTCTAAATATACCAAACTATTAACTCTGTCTCTAATGACGTGACTAATTTAAACAATAATAACTGTGGTGTGTACTTTTCTTGGTTCTATTATTTTTTTGTCTATTATCTTCCTCCAATCGACACTCAACATTCTTTGTACATATGAATTTTGTTACACCTAACCTCTCTCACCTCAAACATTTATACCCTCTTATTCTCTATTCTCTTCCTTAGTCACCCATTTCTTTCACACTTCCCTTCCTGTCTTCTCTCTCTCAACAGTGTCCAGCCAGCCATATATATCCATAATACTGCTTTGCCTCTCTCATCCCTATCAGCTGCTCTCAAATCTGTCTGTTCTTTCCTGATTGTGCTCCTTGTCTCTCTGCTTAGCCTGTCAGCTGGTTCAACCCACTTGCGGATACAGCCGTTCACTAATTGAAGAGTAAGTGAAGTGAGACTAGCCTGGCCAGCTTGTGGCGGGGTTCTGTGCATCTAACAGCACTTTGCTGCCTTTCGGATACTTTATCACACCTCTATAGGGAGCATAATTGCTTATACCATAGGTCTAAGGGGGCAAACCATGAAACCCCCTGCTTTAAGAACTCTGTCAGGCTGTTATATACACACACACAAATATATATAAATTTTTTTTTAACATAAAAGATATTTCAATTTGTATGAAATTTCCATATGAGATGTTCTTGTGAATTTTAAAGCAGCCCTATTAAGTCTCTTGTGCTGACGACTGCAACGGCTGGAGAGCGTAAGGAATAATGAGCAGAGTACTGTTGCATCTTG
Source organism: Taudactylus pleione (assembly GCA_031769625.1). NCBI lineage: Eukaryota > Metazoa > Chordata > Amphibia > Anura > Myobatrachidae > Taudactylus > Taudactylus pleione. Next base: position 2,874,798 of record JAUIMM010000006.1, on the reverse strand, counting down.
AACTACTCAAACAATTTTCCCTTAATTGGCCACAACAGCATCATTATAATAGAAGCAGTAGTGCAATATAATTTTTAGCACATGCTCAGTTTTTTTCTCCCACTTTAACAAATCCCAGTATTAACTTTTGCCGTATGATCAAAGGTTGATGTCAATACTGAGTTACTAGTCAAATGTTCAATAGTGAATAAAATATCTATATTACACTATTACCATATTTTGTTTGGATAAATCATTACAAATACAGCATTACATTCAATATGCAGTGACTACATTTGTTCGCTCCAATTTGTTAACAATTGGATCATAACTTAACACACTGGCTCATAACTTTACAGTATTGCATTCAATGGAGTGACAAAAAAGATTCATACAGGAGTCACACAAATTTCTTGGCGTTTTAAGGTTAGTCTCATTTCAACCGTTTACCATATAGGGATCAATATAACTAGACGTGAGGGGGCGTGGTAACAGCACTGCAACTGACCACCCTCGCGACCTTCTCTCGCCTTGGATTCGTGGAATTTTATACAGAGCCTGAAGGGGCTGTAAACAAAAAAATTGCTGGAGTTCCCTTAAGTGCGGCAAATAGCCGCACATACTTGCAGCCGTACTTCATGCCTAACTGAATTGGCCTCATAGTGCTGTTGATTAAAATTTGATCAAAACTTCTGCATCATGACAAATTTATTTTATGACAACCCATACCTAGGAAAAAGAAGGAAACATAACCTGTTTGGAATCCACTGAGATGGAGTTGGAATTATGTTTTAGTGTGGATTAGAAAAGGGAAATAAATAAAATTCTTGTTTTGTTCATAACATTGCTTAACCTATACTTTAAAACGATTTTTCAACTCCAGTACATTAAAACTCATGACTGATTTCTCACTACAGAAATAACTTCGTTAACTACCCAGAAATAGATTAAGTGATTATTTGATTAAGAAAACACTCTAAACAATCTATTTTGGGTTTAAAAATAAAAAAGGCCTTCACTAAAACATAGTGATCTATTTCCAAGTGAATTAATTCTGATTGCTATGCCTGGACTTAAACCAAGCAAAAAATGAGTTCTTGAGTGACGAAATCACATGAGATATAGGTCTCTTAGTTTCTGGAAAAAGAGCAATATAAGGTAATTAACTAGACATGAGCAGATCAATTTCTGATTGGCATTACAGAGTGTTCACAGATACAAAACTAGCCATCTATTATTGGTTTGAAATTGGTGGGTACAGATTTACATTTTAGACCATATTGCAATCATACTTTTCAATTGAATGGAAGATTCTAGGCATGTACTAAATTATAACAAATCCTTTGCAATATTTTAGCTCTGAAGCCCTCACAAGGTAGTTTTTCAGAATACATCAGTGGCAGCAATGGGTAGCAAATTGTGTTGAGGGAAGCGGTGGTGGATGGGTGAGGTTATGGCTGTTTTGGCAGTCTGGAGGCATCAGGACCGGCCCGTCCTGAAGGAGGCGAAGACCTTATGGGGGGCGAACAAAAATGTTGTGCCTAGGGACCGCCTGCCCCCTAAATCTGCCCCAGGGTTACATTGATATTAGAAACCATGATAAACACCATATATAGGAGAGAGCTGATCTTGTATTGGTGATTTAGCTAATAGCACTGGCTAATGACCACTGCTTAGGAACATTCCTTCTGTAGGCACCACGCTGGCACTGGCAGGGGAACTAAAGATACAGCACCTGCTTGCTAATACATCAGATATGACTAAGTGGCACGGGATAATTTTTTACATTATATTTTACATACAGAGCATAATAAGTAGTGGGAGGTATTCCAGTATAACAACAATTATGCTGTAGCATAATGTGCATCAACCATGGATTCATAGAAGTTCCATTAATAAATATAATAAAAGGATATTTTATTTTTTCAAATTGTAGGTATTACCCATTTAAGCTGGGCACACACTTCGTGATATTCTGGGACGAATTGGAATGCCAAATTGTCCACATCGTCCAGTGTGTATGCACTATTGCACGCTACCGTGCGACGCATCTTCAGATCTGATAGACCACACCATGGTGCTGGATGCGGCAGGGGAATGATATATCGAGCGGTCGTCCACCAGATTGTGCAGTGTGTATGGACCGCCCGATATATAATGCCATCGCATATGCATTCACTGGGTACACACATCATCTAGTGTGTACTCAACTTTAAACAGCAAACTAAACTCAGAAAAAGCTATTCAGCAATGGTAATATTTTTATTATTATTATTCTAATGCAGTGTATGTGCTGTACCAAAGTGTCTATTTACGCAACAGTTACAACCCCTTTTTTGCCAGAGAAAAAGGTGACCACTGCTTCCTCCTTTTTAATAAGAGGGCTTACTGTAACGCAATGTAGAGATAGTGTTACCTTACCTCTGTCATTGCAGGACCAGTGAAGCCATAGGGGCCTTGCAAGATCCCCTCTGGGTCAAATCACAATGCCGGCTGTACATATACTTACTGCTGCACCTCCTTCCTGGCAGTTTTAGGCTGCTGGTGGGGGTGCAAAAGCCTCTGCATAGCAGCAGGTTTTACATCAGGCTCCAAGCACAGCCCTGGCTTAATAAATTGTTCCATATCACTGTGATATGCAGTTCTACAGAACTAACCCCACTGCCTCACCAATGTTAAATAGACCCAGGTCTGAATTAACAATGGTGTGGGTGGAGCTGCAGCTCCAGGCCCCACCATTAAAATAGGCCCACATGATCTTCAGGGCTGCTGGACCGGAGACAGAAAAAAAAATATTTTCCTATTACAGGCAGTATGGCTGCCATTTAAGACCCACCCACTGTAACAGCAACCCCGTTTGACAGCCCACCGGCGGCTCAAGAACCGCCGTATATACTGTATAATACTGGCAGCACAGTGGGAGGCTTCATAAGCCTTCCCTACTATGCACGCAGTTGCCCCGTGCCTCCCCCTGTGACGTCAGACAGGCGTCGCCGGCCGCACCATTATGTACAAGAGGCTAAGCTAAGCTCAGCTCCGTGAAGGCGGTCCCAGTTACTGAGCTGATTGGGGACAGGCTGCAGCTGGTGATCGAGGAAGTTGTGTCCATGTCAGTGCAGTGCCTCTGAAGAAGGAATGCTGCTCACTCTATAAATAAGTATACACACATATATATATATATATATATATATATATGCGTGTGTGTATATATGTTGTGCGTGTGTATGAATATATTTATATATGTATATACATTTGTCAAAGCACCCTTGAAATTGGCACCTTTATAATTATTTAGTGATTTATTTCGTTTTTTTACATAGTGCACTATGAGCTCTCTCCTTATCTCATTGTTTCTTTGATCTGAGGCTGGTGCAGATTGAAGGGGGCGGAACTGCGTGTATATATGGACTACATGCTATATATTAAAATGAATATCTGAGATTGAGGACTTGTCTGCATAGTTTTTGCATGTTCAAACTGTCACGCTGAATAACATAGTGGAGAGTCTGGAGTGGACACCCTTTGCACTTAATATGAGGTTGTAGCCTGTCCGCCTTGTTCGCTTCTCCTATATACAAAATGCTTGGAACCAGGAGTATTTTGGATAACGGAATATTCTGTATTTTGCAATATTTGCAGTTAATAATGAAATATCTTGGGAATGGGACCCAAATATACATACAGAATGCATTTATGTTTTATATACATCTTATACACACAGCCTGCAGGTAATTTTATACATTATTTTCAATAATTTGTGCCTACGACAAATTTTGTGTACATTGAACAGTCAACAATCAAAGGTTTAACTATCTCAGTCATGCCAAAAAAATTCAGTATTTCGGAATATTTGGATATGGGAGACTCAACCTGTACTGACAAACTGGGGAAGCCTTCTGGGATACATTAATAGCCATGTTCATTGCAGACATCACACACCCTATGGCAGCACAAAATAGGCCCTTCATCAATTTCAGCTCCAGGCCCATATGGACCTTAAACTGGCACTGAATAGACCCCTAAGTTTTATTTCAGAAGGAACCAGTTCTTAATAACTACACGTGTTCCTTAATAGGCTTCCTAGCAAAGTTATGTGACCATTGTTTTAAAATGCACTGGACACAAATGTTACCAGGTTGGAGCCTATAATAAGAGGATGGTTGGTATTTCTATCCCTAGTGAAGATGATAACTATGCACTATTAAAGTCAAGCAGGGTGATTAAATATCAGCTATTCATTATTCTGATGCCAACATGACAAAGATTAATTAATTAAATCTTATGAAAAATCATCTTAATGATAAAGGAACTATTAAATGTTGAAAACAGTTCTTGACCCAGGTCGTTTCTTCTTGATTAATGATGAACGACATCAGCTACCAGAAGGGTTAGAGGTCATCTAGAGGACTCTATTCAATTTACATCTCCTTTCAGAAGAAATATAGAGTTATAGGAAGTAACATATATATATATATATAAAAGCATATATACATTTTCTCGTCTGCTGAAATACAGATCATACAAAAAAATAAAAAAACCTTTTGTGTTAGTTAGAGAAACGCACAAAGAGCCTGATTCAGAGTTGTATGCCAGTTGCAATGCCACTAGCCTCGGCATCCCCCCAAAAAAACAGAAGCTGATGACTGTTTTCTGGGAAGCTTGCTGTAGTTACCCTTTTGCTGCCCACAAACTGTTAATCATGCTGCTGTCTAGGGAGCACTGCAACTATCGTTGCAGACTCTAATTGGCACATGTGCAGTACAGATCCTGCTCATGCACCGACTGGCAACCAACAGAGGCCCGTATTCAATTAGAGGCAAAAAGTCGGACAAGTTTCGCCTGTCCGACTTTCTGCCTCCTTCAGAGGCAAAAACTTTTTGTGCGCGTCCCCGCTTTTCGCCCTATTCAATTCCTAAACACGCAAAAACGGAAACCGGCGGATGCGGAATAGGCGGAAAGTACTGTCAGAAATGGGGAAATTAGTCTGTACCCCCAAAAAAGATGCACTAACATAGGGGAATCAATGTAGATGTGTACTAATAGCCCTAATAAAAAATGTTTGGGGTACTAAAGTAGTTTAAATAGCTTCTTATTAGCGTCTTTGGTGAAGAATGGCATAAAGCAGTATTTTTTGGCGAAAATAAGTAGTCCAGTTAAATTTGGGGTACTTGAAAATGGGTGCTTGCATATTTTTATGTCTCTAAAGTGAAAAAATTGAAAAACCACCCTCATACATGCACCTGCAATCCCAAAACACTTGGCTCCTCCTTACAGCACCCCAAGAAGTCTATTTTGCTAGCTTTTATAGTTGTCCCCCCACTTTTTACTTTTTCACCCCCAATACGAATGTACTTTTTATTGGGCTGTCCTGAGGTAATTTTTTTTGGTTTGTTTGTCCTTTGGGGGGCTGTCCCAAGGGTTCTCAGTCGTTTCCCCATGTTTGCACCCCAAAATAATGATTTTGCACTTTTTTCTCCTGCTATTCATAGGAGATACTTTTCTGCCTATTACAATGCATTGACTTTCCGCTTAGGCGAAATTGTCCGGGAATTGAATATGGAGATACTTTGAAAACAGGTGTAAAGTCTGAATCCGCGAAAACTTTCCGCCAAACTGCACTTTTCGCTTCTAATTGAATATGGCCCATAGCTGTACAAACCTAATTGTCACATAGTACTGTTAGATATCTTTGCCTCACACATTTCCCTGGCCTCCTAGGTAAACTCTTCCTCAACACAGCATCTATCCAGCATCTACTGTACCTATAGTAAACTGGAAATAAGAGAAGTCATTTAAGTGTTTTATTAATTATTTAATTTAAATAGAAAAAGGTAAAGCAAACCTGTAAGGCTCATCTACCAACAGACATTTAGGAGGAAAATAAATGTCTACCTTTTCTACTTCATAATCTTGGAATGCAGACTGTTGTCTGTCATTAGTGTACCAGTACCATACTGAATAAATATTTCCTTTTCCAGCATGGAAAGCCTTGTGATACAACAATCTCTGATCAATACTTTCAAGAAAGATGGGCTTGTAAAGAAAGTGCTTAACTAAACACGTTGAGCCACATTAAATGCTGATCTAAATTGCATATGACAGGAAAACCAGGGCATAAACCAAAGGATTGAGGGGCAATTATCAAAGCATGCCATTTTATAGTGACAGTTACTGCCACCCCACCACTTCTGTATTATAAAGGAGGCTCAGCCATAACTTCATTGCAAGCATGTTATAAAATAAAGACCATGGGAAAAAGATAACAGATGTGGAAAAGCCAGCTTGGGAGAGGGATGAAAAACCAAGTGATTGAACAAGAGCACTAATGATTCAGTAACCTCCATTAACCTGGATGGATGATAATAGATGGTTAACGCCACATTGCTACTTGTCACCAGACTGTGCAGAGGACTTTAAATAGAAAAGCATTTATCTAAAGGCTTCAAAGTAGGTGGCTAAGGATTGTAAATGGGCAAAATAACCGTTTACAGTAAAATAACAATAACATAAAATACAACATTGCAAAAAAGGAAAATTTATAGAAATACATCAAAATGAGGAAGAAAATCCAAATCAAAGTTAGCTTATGAGTAAAATTATGAGAAGTATGCTATGCTGTCTTCAGGTCACAGCTGGCATTTAAAGTGTTAAAATACATACAATTCACTTAGCTAGCCTACCTGCTCAGTAAAGTAGGACATTTACAACCACTAAACAATGACTAAACAGGAATGAGGATCCATTCTCTGTTTGTGAAGCCATAACCCACAATGCAGATAAAGATCCAAATGCTTTGTGCGAAGAACTTCTTATTCGCACTGAGGGGACTGCAAATATGGATTGTGTAGTAGATTGTGTAGTAGACAATATAAGATGATATCTATGCTATGGTTACATCTGCCTTTAGGTTTCTGTGATTGAGGTTCCCTCAGAGGACACAGGAAGATCTCTTACAATATGCTCATAAACCCACAACTGTCTATATATTGCAATTGCATGTAATCAAAAGTGAAAGCCTATACATAATTACAGTAAGTAACATTAAAAACACATTAGCAACATACAACCGGTCACAAATGATATACTTGCAAACATTATTTTGATGCTATTATTTTAAAGGTGGACATTATTTTTTAACATTTTCGCACTGCACATTTTCCAGAACTGAGCACACACAAGTATGGACAAGGCAGTGTTGCACACATTTCAGTTTCATCTACACATGCTACTGGAGAGAAGCAACAGAGTTGTAACAGGGTGTATTTACATAGACAAAGTTCACAGAGGACCTGTCAATGTAACTGTGGCCTATGCACAGTTGAATGTACACTTAAATATATCTGTCTCCAGGAGGATCTTTTTCATCTAGTATAGGGTAGGAGAAGAACGCACTGATGAGAATGACTAGCAGAACACCAAAACAACACACCTAGAAGGCGCAGTGCAAGTTGCATACACATATTTTCCATGTGCACACTTATGGAGCAACATACTCCCATTGTTACCAGCTGAGCTCAAAGCTGGCACAGGTCAGGTGGCATGGGGAGAGGCAGAAGGGGGTGTGTCCAATGCATTTTGAAGTGATGAATAAGAAAAATGAAGTGATGGGCATTAGAAATTTGCACATTTTCTTTGTCTTGTAGTATGTCGGTTCTATGAATATTCACAAAAAGTGGATTTTAGGAATTTAAGATAATGCTATAATGCATAATAGGGTATTAACAGCGTCCAGCAGTATTAGTATCTTTTATTCATAAAGTGCAGACATACTATTTGGCAGGAGGATGTAAACAAATAAAGTGTGCAATTGTTCCTTCACCCCATGGTAAAATATTTCCGGTGATATCTTTTCGAATATGGCACCTGCACAGAATACAACAAAGACTAATGCACAAAGCTAGAATATTTAATATCCTCACTGCCAGAAATAGGTCACAGACCAACAGCCCAGGATCCTGGTAAGAGTTTGTTTCTGGGTGCAGCTATTATAGATATGATCCACTCCATGTTCAGTGGTGTAACACTAACATTTCTTCATTAGCATCATGCCCACTGCTGGATGGATACAGAGCCAAAACACTTGCTCTCCTTGTTTGCTAATAACTTCTTCCACCAAGGAGTTAGTAGGGATCACCAAGAGAGACACAATAATGACCGTTAAACTCACTGAGTCTAGGAGCTGAACTGTGATGGCATTTAATAGAATCTCTATACAACCCTTACTGGAATGACATGCCTCAGCACTACCAGGTTATCTTTTATATTTGTGCATAGTTGCAGGACAGATATCTGACCTAAAGCAAATGCTGGGTACACACCTGAACAATATATTGTTTGCTAGAGCGACAAACAATATATCGATGATGCATCGGCAGGCGTGTACACCTGATATGTCTGTGAATGACGTTGTTCACAGACACAACTGATCGGCCATGCAGCACAGCCGATGACGATATATCTAGCACATATATCGTTTCATCTGGCTGTCTCTACGGCCGGCCCACTGACCGCAAATATGTTGCCCGCAGAATCCATTGAATATCACGTGACAAGTGGGCAGACATGTTCAAATGGCTCTGCTGGCCACACACATTGGGCAGACAATTGGTAAGTGTATATGAACTTACCATTCGTTGGCGGGGTCAGCCAGGTGTGTACCCAGCTAAAGTCAACTCCAACTGGTTTACACTCAAGTACTACTTCCCCTATGATTAATACAAAATACTTTGAATACTATAGATTGGTACAGTATAACGTGGAATGGTTTACACACATTTCTAAATGTATTTTTACCCAAATCAATTTTTTTGTTTTGGCCGAGCCATTATATGGGTTATAATTTTTTCATAGAAAAATAAGTGATTTGATAGATAAAATAGAAAAGGGTATTAATGTGTCACTAATTACTAAACAAATGAAACGAACAAAGACAGAAAACAAAACAGATGTCATTTTTTTGTTTTTGTATTTTTAAGCACAAGTTCAAGGAATAGCTATAGTAATAATTTTTATAGTAGATAAGAATACTTATATGGTTGAACTTAAACCGCAGACTTCTAAAAAAAAAAACGTAGAGAGAGAAAACATATTTCTCTTGCCGCAACTCAGGCAGTTCTAAGCAAGCAAGATGTTTTCTTTCTAACTAATGTTGCCAGCTTTTTATAATTCTCCAGCTGTTCACAGGAACAGGAAAGCAGAGCACACATTTCAGAGATAAATGTATAATTCCTCCTAAATTCTGCCTCCTGTCCACAATAAGGGCTGGGTGTCTGGAAACAAGCACGTAACTCATAAATGCACTCTGTATGTTTGGACAAGAAAAGAGATGACAAACAGAACTTTGCTACTGAGAAGTAGCATACAAAAGACATTGTGAAAGGCTAAATACACCCGCTGAGAAGGCAGGCACTCTTACCTTTAGTCGCAATGCGAACACACTGTGTTTTAGTTTCCTAGTCAAAAAGACAAAGGAGAAAAAAAAAAAGTGAGCATGAATTATTTTAGGTTTTATACTTTAAAAAACAAACAAAAAAGGTTTAATATAGGGGTTAAGATAAAACAGACCTATAACTAAAGGGTACAACTGTAGGGCAATTTAGAGATGTTCCATGTTCTACCCAAAGAGGGTGTAGCAGAGTGTAAAGTGCCGATTAGGACCATTTTTAACTGCCATATATTTTACTACTCTGCATAGCACCACGAACATATCAATACTAATAATTAAATAAAAAAGCATTGGTTTATCTTGTAAACTTGCATTTCAAAGACTGTAGCCAAATAAGTTGTCTCCGGCCAGCAGAACTACCTGAAGAACAGTAAACAGTTGCAAAACCATTTGCATCAGCAGCTTGACCTCTATTAACAAAAGGTCAACAAGAATAATGTCGCAAAGTAATAATTTCACAGATATCATACTATCAAACCCCCAACCAGCCACAGAAGGAAAATAAAAAAACATCTTCAATTTTCTTTTGGTTAGGTACAGATCCCCAGCTATAAATCTTGCTGCATATCCTAGCAATTTCACCTAATCCCCAGACACCTGGCATGGTGACTCTATAACAGGGATGCTGCAATCTCCAGTAGGACCCTACTTATCTAGAGGAAGATTCTCAAATTGGATTTTAAAGCATCTTGTGTTATTGCTCTTCGTGCTGTGCTTTCGTTTTATTCAGTTTAAACAAGGAAATCATTCACAGGCAGCAGCTTTGGCCTCAAACAGCTTTTGCAGCTCTTCATCCCTTTAGCCCAATGCACTTGTAAACCTCGCCCAGCATGTTATCCCCCCCACAATTCTCAGTTTAAATAGCAAGCAAAGATTTATACATATTGTATAGTACATACTATACGGGCAAATATAGATCTAGATTTTATTTTTTTAAGGAATGAGAAAACAGCACTCAGGATTGGATTCAATACACCAATGTGTTTATTGTGTAAACAGCAACGTTTTGAATCAGTGCGATTATTTTTTCAAGCTCAAACATATATATATTCACTGCATAGGACACGCATACACAAGCGCAAGTCTATAAATAAGGTAACAATACCTCTCACTGCATAAATTTTGTGCAACTGATCCGTATAATAATAGCATGGCCTTGGTACAGATTGTTTGTCCCCATAGTCTCCATACTTGTCTAAGCATTTGTTTCGATGGTACACTAAAGGTATCTATCCCAGCATAGAAGAAATCAGGGTCAAGCACTTGAAGCCAGGACATGACCGATTGCTGAAATTCACCGGTCGGTTGTGAATCGCCTTCCACCTAGGGGCTTTCTTCAATGGAAATCAGTCAGTGCCATGGTCACAGCTGTAGGGAGGATGGTCCAGTACCCACCAATTGCTGCTCATCTTGAACTTCAGGCCTGCCATTATCAATGTTTGACCATGTTTCCGCCAGCCCATCATCTTACAACTGATGTTGGGACAGTATGACTTTTATGAGGTGCAGGCTAAAGGCCATGAGGAGAAGCAGTGGTCTAACTGCTCTGGCTTGACAGGAAATTACACACGTGAGAGGTCTTGTTACCTTACTTGTTGAACCACCCTCGTATATACAAACACACATTGGATGGTCCCTCTCCCAATGGAGATTCATATAAATTATTACATTTTAATTCTGTGATATCAAAATTAAATGCTCACCTTCTCAACACTGCTTACAGCTTGAAAGTAGATATTATAGCCTTTACGAGGAGCTAGCGGTGGGTTCCAAAATCCTTGATAAGTCCTGTTGTCACCAACAGTGAACGGAGCAGCTTCTGGAAGGTTAGAGGGTGGCAGCTCTGCAGCAAAATAGTAAGGAGAACCACCACTACCAGCATTGTTATAGGCAACTGGAACCTGATAACACTCCATCCCTCCAGTCTCCCTCTTTGTCCGAAGAGGATGTAGCTCTTCCACTACAATTTGGTAGGCGCTGATGGGGAAAAAAAGAATACAAACTAAAAACAACTGTCACTTAATACTACTAATCAAAAAAGAGTAGCATTAAAGACATCAGAAAATAGCTTGCAAAGAAAAAAAAAATATTATATATATATATATATATACACATACATACATACACACACACACACACACACACACAGACAGACAGACAGGGAGAGTGTGTGTGTGTACTGGTGGGAGTGCACTCCAACTTTACTGACAGATTACAGCCGTGGTGCCCTGCATAGAAGTGTAATCGACAGACAAGCAGCACTCAATCGGACTTCACTGTACATCTTTGAAGTCTGATTGAGTGCTGCTTACATATATATATATATATATATATATATATATACACACATATATATATATATATATATATGAGAGAGAGTAATATAAATATACACACACACGTGTATTTATGTAAAATTCAATAAATAAATAAAAAGGGACTTGAAGGCTGCTGAGTCTTCACTTCCGAAAAGTTTAAATCAAGTCCTATTTGTTATTTAAGTGCCAGCTTTAGTAAACATTGTGTGGCCCCACACTCTAGTGTAGTGACATTGCACCTGGACACCCAATATCCTTCTCTCTCTAATATATATATATATATATATATATATATACACACACACACATATACAGATGTGTCCTCATACATCTTGCTCCAATACGCCACGCAGCATGACTTGCCTGGTGTGGGTGAGTCTCCAGGTCCAGTGCTACTCTGCTAGTGCCGGGCGCCTTTTTTTGTGTCTTTTTTTTTTGCCAAAAATGTGTCTAAGTTGCAATACGATGTCACTAGGAAGCACAGGCAGACTGTGCTGATTAATTTTATATGTAACAATTGTACATGTCTGTGCGACTGAGTCTGTATATGAACCACATTGGATGTTGGAATGAAAAAAGCTGCAGCCGCTACATTGTAGCACTTCGTATACAGATTCAGAGACTCAGGGCCATATTCAATTAGTTTCGCAGCTGCAATACTTTTTCGCATGCCAGACTTTTCGCATACTTCACGTGTTTTGGACGCAAAAACTTTTTGTGCGCGCCCCAGTTATTCGCCATATTCAATTCCAAAGGACGCGAAAACGCGCCCCGGCGAAACTGAAACAGACGAAAGGTGCTGTCAAAGATGGGGAAATCATCCTGACACCCCCCAAAAGATGCACCAACATTGGGGATCAGTATAGATGTCCACGAATGGCCCTACTGAAGCAATTTTGGGTACTTAAGTAGTGTCAATTGCTTCTAATTAGCGTAAGTGTTGAAGAATAGCATTAAGCAGTATTTTTTCGTGAAAATAACTAGTCCTGTCAAATTTGGGGGACTTGAAAATGGGTGCAAGCATGGTTTCAAATTCGCTAAAATGAAGTTTTAAGTGATGTCAAAAACGCACCTTCAGCATGCACCTGCAATCAAAAAAACACCTCCGCCATACTTGCAGGCCCCCCAAAGGTCTATTTTGCTACTGTTTATGTGTGTACACCCACTTCGAACTTTTTCAAACCCATTTTCAAAGTAATTTTTTTGGGTGTTGATTTTTTTTAGTTTTTATTTTGACGCAGTTATCCTTTGGGGGGCTGTCCCAAGGGTGCAGAGTGGTTTCCGCACTTTTGCACCCCAAAAATGCAATTCTGCATTTTTTTCCACCTGCTTATTCATATGTGAAACTTTTTCGCCTATTACATTGCATTGACTTTCCGCGTACGCAAAAAGTCTTTGCAATTGAATACGGGGAAAAGTTTCCACCTGGCGAAATTACGTCATCTGCTATACTTTTTAGTTGATTACGTCTTTTCGACTCTAATTGAATACGGCCCTCAGTCGCACACAGATATACAAGTGTTGCATATCAATTTAATCAGCAGTCTGCTGGTGATGACAAAATGAATGAACAGTAGAGAAATCTAAATTAAATCAATATTTGGTGTGACCACCATTTGCCTTCAAAACAGCATCAATTCTTCTAGGTACACTTGCACACAGCTTTTGAGGGAATTCGGCAGGGAGGTTGTTCCAAACATCTTGGAGAACCAACCAAATACTTTGGTCTCTTCATGTAATCCAGGACAGACTTTATGTTAGGAGCAGGGCTCTGTGGTGGCCATATCATCACTTCTAGGACTCCTTGTTCTTCTTTACGCTGAAGATAGTTCTTAATGACATTGGCTGTATGTTTGGGGTCATTGTCCTGCTGCAGAATAAATTTGGAGCCAATTGGACAACTCCCTTATGGTATTTCATGATGGATAAGTACCTGCCTGTATTTCTCAGCATTGAAGACACCATTAATCCTGATCAAATCCCCAACTCCATTTGCTGATAAGCCGCCCTAAACTTGCAAGGAACTGCCACCATGCTACAGTGTTGTCTGCACACTCATTGTACCGCTCTCCAGACCTTCGGCGAACAAACTGCCTTCTGGTACAGCCAACTATTTTAAAATTTGACTCATCAGTCCAGAGCATCTGCTGCCATTTTTCTGCACCCCAGTTCCTATGTTTTCATGCATAGTTGAGTCGCTTGGCCTTGTTTCCTCGTCGAAGGTGTGGCTTTTTGGCCACAATTTCTCCATGATGACCACTTCTGGCCAGACTTCTTCCGAACAGTAGATGGGTGTATCTGGGTCTCACTAGTTTCTGCCAGTTCTGAGCTGATGGCACTGCTGGACATCCTACGATTTCGAAGGGAAGTAACCATGATGTGTCTTTCATCTGATGCACTAAGTTTCCTTGGTCGAACACTGCATCTACAGCCCTCAACGCTGCCTGTTTTTGTGTGCTTCTTCAAAAGAGCTTGAACAGCACATCTAGAACCGCCAAGTCTGCTTTGAAATCTTTGCCTAGAAGAGACCTTGCTGATGCAGTATAAAAAACTTGTGTCTTGTTGCTGTGCTCAGTCTTGAGTTTGGCTGTTCCTCACCCAGTTTAAGCCTGCTACACAGCTGTTTGTTTCAGTTAATTACCGTGTTTCAACCTACATATGAAAATAATGATCATCACCACCTGTCTGAAGAATTGATGCTGTTTTGAAGGAAAAAGATAGTAACACCAAACATTGATGTGATTTAGATTTCTATTCTGTCCATTCACTTTGCATTTTGTTAACTGATCAAAGTAAACTAACTTCTATTTTTTAAAGCATTCTCACTTTGCACCATCTTTTCCACAGTATTGTATGTGTGTATATATATATATATATATATATATATATATATATATAAAATGCAAACACATTTATACTACAAGTATACTTGTCCATGCTGTGGTGTACCGGGTGCATCAAAATTTATCTCACTGCAGTGATCCACAAAACAGTCCAGTGGAGACTGTCTGGCTCTAGATCGATGTTCCCAAACCTCGTACCTCAAGGAACGCTCACAAGGCCTGATTCAGACCCGGTTGCAAGTGCTGAGCGCACGCAACCCACAGCGCATGCGCACGACGGACGCATGCACGAGACCCGGCTAGCGACGGGCACTCCGTAGCTCCGGGTCTCGCTCCAAAGGCGGCAAGTTGTCGATGTTGAGTGACAGCTCGCCCCCTTTGGTGGGCGGGCCGGGGGGGGTGGCTGCCCAAACAGAGGCTTTCCAATGAGAACACCTGCCGTTTGGGGGCGGCTCCACAGACATCACAAGTGATGTCAGTGGAGAGCTTCCGGCTCTGTTAAAGCTGAAAGCTCTTTGGGGCTTGCGATGGGCGAGACCATACCACAAGGTTCTCGTCGCAAGCCCGATGGTCTTGACCATCGCAACCATTATCTTGGCCGCTCGCTATAGCTGTGGTGAGCACCCACAGCTATGCGAGCGGCAAAGAGGCCGCTCCAAAAAAAGAAAAAAGCACGGTCCCTGATTCAGAGCGAGCGGCTCTGAACCAGGCCCACAGTCCAGGTAAGGATAGCCATACTTTAGCACAGGTGAGTTATTTTAAATTAACCATCTGTGCTCAAGCAGGGTCATCCTAAAAACCTAGACTGTCAAGACACCCATACATCAGCAACTGATTGCAGCAATTCTGCAATTTGCAATCGATTGTGTATAAAAATCTTTCCCTTTTTCAACTGATTGTGGCAATTTTGCAATCGATTGAAAAAGGGAAAGATTTTTATACACAATCGATTGCAAATTGCAGAATTGCTGCAATCAATTGCTGATGTATGCGGGCCTTTAGTGTGCCTTGAGGACCAAAGTTGGGAAACACTGCTCTAGATCACAGGTTCTCAAACTTGGTCCTCAGGACCCCAAACAGTGCATGTTTTCCAGGTCTCCTCACAGAATCACAAGTGAGATAATTATCTCCACCTCTGGATCTTTTAAAACGTGTCAGTGAGTAAAGACTACACCTGTGCACCTGCTGGGTGACCTGGAAAATGTGACCTGTGTGGGGTCCTGAGGACAGAGTTTGAGAACCACTGCTCTAGCTGATCAGCAGGTGATGAGTATGGCTTATTGCTACTGCAAGCGCATTCATAAAGTAAGCTTTGAGACCTTTTAGTTTAAGACTACGCTACATGAGAGTGTGTTTGGCACGGCACTTTATTATAAAACCTTGCCAAATAAGCTTCTATACAGTATAGTAACTGCACACAGTATAAGAAAAGCACTTCAGTTAATTATGTGAATAACATTTTTTTGAAGACTTCTTGAATAAAGCCCTATAAGGGTCCAGGCAGTGTTTTTGTAAAGTCCTAATAAAGCAGGAGTGACTAAAAACATTTAAAATCTGCAATAGTTATTTAACTAACAATATGCTAATTAAATCACAGAGAAGCAATAACAAGTGATCTCTATTAGCACAGATATACATAAAAAAATTTAATGTATTTTATTAGACACAGTTGCTTATGTCTGTTTCACACTCCACTTCCACACAGATGCCTCTGATCTGAAGTGTCCTCAGGACGATCCAAATCAGTGCTGCCAACCAAGCCCCCTTCACTTAACATAATGATGTAATTCACCTGACATGACATCGGGTGCTAAGGGGGCGGAGCCGGTACTGGGTGCATTTAAGCCCCGTTACGGCCCTGACTAGAGCGGATACATATTCTTCATCCCTTTATAGAGAACATTTGGCCATTAACATCAGTCCCTGCCCCAGTGGAGTTTACAATCTTATTCCCTACAAAACGGGTGCCCAAACACTGTCCTTAAGGCTCCCCAACAGTTAAGGTTTTTAGAGATATCCATGGTTGAGCACAGGTTGTTAAATCAAATTGACAGAGGTACTAAATTAAGTTACCTGTGCTCAGCCATGGATATCTCTAAAACCTGCACTGTTGAGGAGCCTTGAGGACCGCGTTTGGGAACCTCTGACCTACGACACACACACACACACATACAATCTAGGTTTAATTTTTGTCAGGAGATAATAAATCCAAGACCTCAGTGGTGTAAGGCAGTAATGTTACCATCATACCATCCATTCTGCCCTATAGAATATTTCTCAATGCCCTGACAATATTTAGCAAAAACACATTTTTTTAATTGCACAACTTCCAAGCTCCTATCACGTCAAAGTCCCACAGTTTGGCAAATATGTAGAAAACAACAATTGGAATAAGCACAATTGTGACCACAACACATTATTATTATTATCAAGTAATGAGGAGTGCTTTAGTAACAATTGCTTAATAAAATATACCCTGGAAAGGAATTAAAGGTAATAGTTAATTGTGTTTCTATATAGAAAAGCTGCCTCCAAGAGATGTACTCCAGTGTATAAATACATATATCATGATAAACCGAGATATAAGCTTTTACACACTGGAGTTGATGTCTTGGATGCAGCTTCTTAATATAGAAACACTTGTATCCACAACACATTAGTAGACAATGCATCTATGGTCTTTCCAGCATTCACTATAAATGCTTTTATATACTGTGGACATGTTCCTCATAGGAATCAATTATCCCTAATCTAAGAGCCAGCTCTCAGTGTATATGATCCCTAAATGACACTTGTGTATAATTCAAATTGGAACATCGAGGACAAGATGTTATTTATGTTTCCAATTTCTCTAATAGGTATTTAGAGTTTTACATTTCTGAACACACATAAAACATATATTACAGCTTGTTTAGTATGCACATACTCAGAGAAACCTGGCATTTCCAAAGGACTCGTAACAGATTAAGCTCTTAGCTTGATAGTTTCAAACAATTTTCGCAAGCGTCTCCCTTTGAACTATATTATGGGAGGCTCAAACTCAGGGCTGGACATAATGACTGGCTGTGGGTTCTGCTTAAGGCACCAATTTGCAGTTGTCATATCATTAGAGACAGAAAGAACTGTCAGGCATCTCCACCTCATGACCTTGCTGCGGCTTTCTCGCTATCTTGGCTTACAGCTATATAGATCTAAACGATATCTGACATGCTGTAATGCAGGCACAGATGGACAGAAATCTGTCCACTGTACCAAAATAGACTGCTTTGCATCGTTACTGTTTCTGAAGACAAGATCTTTGCAAATGTTCAGAGCAGATGGGATGTAACCTGCATTGTCTAGATCTTTACAACGTAACAAAAAACAAACTTTCTGAAGAATGAAGCACAACCTCACTTTCTGTATTAACATGATTTGAAAGGGTTCTTTTAAAATCTAATGCAATGTACAAATAAGTGTATTATATGTGTGTGAATATATATATATATATATATATATATATATATATACACACACACACACAAACACACACACATGTACATACACACACATGAGCCTGTGTTGCTTATTCCTTCTTCAATAAAAAAATAAGTTAAAATTAAGACTTTCTTGGTATGAAACTGTGTACAATAGAATGCAAGCAAATGTGGAGAGAGTACCTATTCCTTCATGCTTGCGCTGTGTGTGTGTTCGGGCTGAGGATGCTATGATGAATAGTAATGAATAGAATGACTGCTGGATTCTGTCAGCATCAAAAAAAGCACTAGGCTCACCCAGTTCCCTTTCAGCTAAAAGTAAACCAACCTACGCTTTCACTTACTCACTGACAATAAGTCATTAGTCACAGAGTGCCTCTTATTTCCCAGTATTAACTTTGACAATACGCATTTTCCATAGACAAGTAGTGTTGGTAAAACAAAACAAAATGAATATAATTAAAAGCTGTATGATTGCTATTTTAATGTGTTTCCCCTATTACTTCCGCTGAGTCATTTTGGCAACAGAACTGGTGTTGTCTGAAAAATGGTATTTGGTTTGCAGAGGACAAGTTGTGTCTGTAATAATAATCTTCTGACATCCCTAAATGGGATATGACAGATGCAAACATCTCCAGCAATAAATGTAATAGGACTGAATGACTTATGACTGTATTGAAGCCCGAACATACAACAAAGTAGTTTCTTCTGTCTACATACTGTAGGAAGCACACGTTAATATATCTGCATATAGCTCCAAGTCGGTAACATCAAAATTTAATAATATATGGGAGCTCAGCGTTTTCAAACCACAGAGGAGGGAAAGGAATCTCATAATTGACAGAGACAGCAGCGACTTGTAAAGTCCCAGAAAACCTTGTCAAATCTACAATTACAGATTTCCGTAATGAGCCTCCTATTTAGCTAGCAGCTCTTGCCACTGAGCAGAAGAGCCCTTTATACCTGAAAATCTGCCCACCATAGCTGTCAAGACCAGCAATGAGAGAGAAATGGAGTAAGGGAAATAGATCAAGGTGAAATGTACAGATAGATGCATTTTCAAATACTGTAGTAGATGATGACAAACTATATACCCTTGTTTGTGTTTGAATAGGCTAATATACACAAAATAATCCTGTTTTTTACGAATGTAATATCCTCATATAGTGGATCATGTATTAATATGGAATGTAATGTCCCCATAATTGAAGTAGTGGATTATGTATGAATATGGAATCGTTCTGTGATAATAAAATCCAAGCAGTGACATAACTTGTTCACCATATGAAAAAAACATCTCAGGAGTGATGACTGCCTGACTAACCAATTTATAGCACACGTTCTCAAACCCAGTCCCCAGGACCCCAAACAATGCATGTTTTCCAGGTCTCCTCACAGAATGACAAGTGAAATTAGCAGCTCCCCCTGTGGCTCTTTTAAAATGTGTCAGTGAGTAATGAATACACATGTGCCCCTGCTGGGTGACCTCGAAAATGAGAGCTGTGTGAGGACAGAGTATGAGAACCACTGATTTATAGGATACAGATAAATCCAAATTACAGACTGTACAACTGATGTAGGAATAATAGTGAATGAGCACTGACACATACCTGATAGGAGCGCCTTTGGCCTGTGCAGGTCTAAGCAGCACAGTGATGGTGGTGGCTGTTTCATTAAGGAATGCATCAACACCTTCATAGTCAGGTAATGTTGGAGCTATGGATACATACAGACACAAAAAAACAGTTACAGGCAAATAATGGATACAAAATATACATGTATTTGGAGGAGAGACTGATGTGAATAAAGCAATATAGTCTGTAGCAAGCTGAGGAATGTGTGTGCCCTGTATAAATAACTGTTAATAAATGTATAATGAAAAATTGTCCAAAGTTCAGAGTAACAGGTACACTACTATGAGGTGATTTAACTTCCAATAAGGTAACATTAATATTTAAAATGATGAGGTCAACTTGGCAATAAAGCTGTGTACACACTAGCAGATATATCGCTCGATTGAAAGTCGAACAATATAACGGTAGTGCAGGACCGGCTCCAGGGGTAGCCACGCCCCGTGCATACGACCGAAAATGGGTGTGTGGTCAAATTACCATGGACCACGCCGCCTAAGTGACCCCATGGCACACCTCCCATGTAACGTCAGGCTGGGGGAGAGCCCAGCACTCTGTCACTAGCTGTGCTTCCCCCAGCCCTCTCCCAATATCCATTCAGCTACTCTGGGGTCTGGCACCGCCACGGCGGCGCCCAACCTCCCGATTTGACCGGAGAATAGAACGGATGTGTACTTGCGCACTGAGACGGGAGGGAAATGGAGAACTGCGAATAATTGGAAAAAGCAAGCTGCCGTATGGCATAGCTGACTCTATCCCTAAAGTATATGAAGCAAGAAATAGGTATACTGAGCTCAGCTGTTAGTAATGTGTGTTCTGTTTATAAACAGATAAACGTGTGGTGACAATAGTGTATGTTCTTGTTACAATCTAGAATGAGCAACGGTTATATTGGAGATAAAAGGCTTAAGAGGATGCCATTTGTGTTGATAATATAACAACAACCCTTAAACACTAAAATAGTGTATATTGACAAAATTTAAGATGGATGAATTTATAAGTACCGTTAGCGATAACCTTAATGCAGATGGTTATTGATATACACACATGTGGAAAGATATATAACCAAAGAAAATTTCAGTAACTGAAATATTGTGCTTAAACAAAGAAAACAGATAGCCTTAATGCAGAAGGTTATAGTAATATGCAGCCATGTAAAAGACTCCAACAAGTCAAAAGATATACACAGTACACAAGAAAATGTTTATTACCTAAAAGATGTGCTAACCCAGAAAAATACAGAAAACCTGCACATGCAACAGCTTGATCATAAACTCTGATCAAGTGTCTGTGTATCAACATGAAAGATGGGGGACTTACTGATGGAAAGTCAGAATCTAGTATTCAAAATGTGACAGAATATCCAGAGTCCTTATGTCCACATTAAGGGACAGAAGTATGGGTAATTAGTACCAGTGGCGTCCCGCTGGTACTAAGGGGGTGACGAGGGCGCGGAGATGGGGTGCCCGGGATGGTCTTCTCGGGGCTAGGAGTACGGTAGTCCGATTAGGTGGAGGCTGTCTCCTGACAGAATGTCTCCCACTATCGGCAGCAGTGCAGGTCGTAAGCCTGAATGAACAGGCGAACGCCGGCAGCGTGCAGTGATGTGGACGCTTCCGTCTAAAGAGGAGATGTCACGGCAAAACCGCTCGCTGAAGCCGTATATGCTGTCTATCTCCTCCTGAGGAAGGGAACTTACCTCTCACCCTAGAGGGCACCGCTCCTTCCCCTGCCAGCTCTGTTACCCACTTCTCGCTTCCTGCGACCACCCACGGGACACTTCGACCCATGGGTGGAACAGTGCAGTCCAGCTGAAATTGGGATGTTGGGAGGGGGTGCGCCCTCTATGTGGTGGCGCCCCTGTTCGACCGCACTGGTCGAACAGCTCAAGAGCCGGCCCTGCAGTAGTTGATCGACAGGTGTGCACACGTGATATGTCTGTGAATGACGTTGTTAACAGACATATAAGGTCGGCACCTGCAGCACAGCAGAAATATCATGCAGACCATACTTGCCAACTCTCCCTCATTGTCAGGGAGTCTCACTGAATTAGTAGCAATCTTTCTGTCTCCCTGAAGAGTCTAGCAATTTCCCTGATTGCGCCTTACCCCCATTATGTACCGGTTATATACATTCAAATATTATCATTAGCATAATTTCATTGCATTGGTTAAAAGGCACAATGATCCCTATGGCTATTTGCATTTTCTGAAAAGTGTTAGTGTGTTTTCATTATCAAATAGATCTTGCTAACTACTTTGAGGCTCATTTACTTTTGGATGTAAGGTAATGTAATGACACGCCTCTCAGATTTAACAGTGCATGTCCATTTTAACGCCTTCACAATCTCACTGAAATGCTTTTTCAAAAGTAGGCAAGTATGATGCAGATATATCAGTACATATGCATGCATATGACCCGCTGACCACCTGTACACTGGACTGCAGGGACCAACACTGCCATCACAATTGGGTGGGAAAATTTAAATACCCACCCACTTGTGACATCTGGCCAAACATATTGAGTGGCCAATTGAGAAGTGTGTATAGCTTACAAAATTGGCCGCTGAGCTGACACGATGGTTGATTGCAGCAAGTCAGGTAAGTGTGTACCAATACCCAGTCTAATGAAAACAAGACTGGACGTCTCTTGCTCCCCACTTAATTTTACCATAGTAAGGCTGCCACGAGAGGTCAGGCCAATAACAGGCAAAAGCGATGACAGCATGGGACATCAGGTCACTTTGGGCGATTGTCCTGGCACCCTTACCATTATCTGGATTGCAGCATTTGACATCGGAGAGAGCAAAGAGTTGTCAGCTGCTTAGACAGAGTGACCATTTCATCATGTAAAAGCCTTATTTAACCAAAACTTTCTACTTTAGCAGACTACAATCACAAAGACATGTCCTTCCCGATAGACA
Source organism: Taudactylus pleione (assembly GCA_031769625.1). NCBI lineage: Eukaryota > Metazoa > Chordata > Amphibia > Anura > Myobatrachidae > Taudactylus > Taudactylus pleione. The sequence goes on along the minus strand of JAUIMM010000006.1, from coordinate 2,852,183 downwards.
GTGATGTTTTGGAGCGGATATCAAATTAATGTGGTAGTGAGTTTCTCTCAAGTGGGACTATGGAGGGATTGTATGAAACCTTCAAAAGAGTGGAGAAGTTGCCCATAGCAACCAATCAGCTACTAGCTATAATTTATCAAGTACATTCTATAAATGCGAGGTAAAAGCAGATTGGTTGCTATGGAAAATTTTTCCACTCTTCAGAATGTTTGAAACATATTTCTAAGGGGCTTATTTAATATTTACTAATTATCGGGTCCTAAACCCAATAATTATCATTTCTTATTGCTGCAAAGAAATTAAGTATCGCCTAAATGTATCATAGTTCACATGCATCGACAGGGATACCAATAGGAGCCTGTCCATGCAATGTGTTACATTTCTAGGGTTACTGCGCAGGTGGATTGCTGGGGAGGGAACCGAAGAATCCATCTCCCGGTACCTTTTGCAACATGTAGCCTACAGGCTATAATGGCCAAGCTCTGGAATTTTTCACTTCGGCAAGAAAGCAGCAATATCTGCTGCGGTCACTTGTAGATACATTTGGAGGATACTTCTAAGTCATGACGTCTCTCGTCTCTCCCATAGTGCAGAGCAGGCCGCGAGGAACGGACAGCGGCAGGAGCGGGGATTCAGGTAATATATATGTATATATATATATATATATATATATATATATGGTACTTAACAGGGGGGCCACTACTGAGGACACTGCATAGGAGGGGGGGACTACTACTGGGGGCACTGCATAAGGGGGGCCACTACTGGGCACACTGCATTCGGAGGCCATTACTGGGGGCACTGCATGGGGGGGGGGGGAGACCAGTACAGGGGGCACTGCATAGGGGGGGGACCAGTACAGGGGGCACTGCATAGGGGGGGGACCAGTACAGGGGGCACTGCATAGGGGGGGGACCAGTACAGGGGGCACTGCATAGGGGGGGGACCAGTACTGGGGGCACTGCATAGGGGGGGGACCAGTACTGGGGGCACTGCATAGGGGGGGGACCAGTACTGGGGGCACTGCATAGGGGGGGACCAATACTGGGTGCACTGCATAGGGGGGGACCAATACTGGGTGCACTGCATAGGGGGGGACCAGTACTGGGGGCACTGCATAGGGGGGGGGACCACTACTGGGGGCACTGCATAGGGGGGGACCACTACTGGGGGCACTGCATAGGGGGGGACCACTACTGGGGGCACTGCATAGGGGGGGACCACTACTGGGGGCACTGCATAGGGGGGGACCACTACTGGGGGCACTGCATAGGGGGGGACCACTACTGGGGGCACTGCATAGGGGGGGGGGGGCAGTACTGGGGGCACTGCAAAGGGGGGAGCAGGACTGGGGGCACTGCATAGGGGGGGACCAGTACTGGGGGTACTGTGTAAGGGGCACTACTACTGGGGACATTGCATAAGTGGCACTACTACAGTGGGCATTGCAAGAGGGGAACTACTACTGGGGGGAATTAAGGTGCATGTAGAATGGAAAGGAATATTCCAAGAGTGAGGAGAAACGGTGGTGTGTCATGTTGACACGCCCTCATTTTCCAGTGGCCAGAGCCCTAGTGACATGTGACCACATCCACTTTTTCGGCACGCGCATTAGTTCGGGGTGGGGGGGGTCCTCATTTTTTAACTTGCCCTAGTTCTGTCAATGCCCGTGACAAATGTTGTCTTAGGCACATGCTTAATTTGCTTGTACAGTATAGCAAACACAATATAATGTTTTGATGATAATGTAATTTTCTAATAAGGTGGCTTTTATCCTTATAGGACATATCGGTGCACAACACATCCACGATGGATGACCCACAATATCAAAAATACATGTAATACAGTAGGTTACACAATTCAAATAGTTTTGAAAAGTGGTTAATGTACTATGAAATACCAAAACACAGTGTTTATATAAAGAAATGCAGATGTAAAAAGAACATTGAGATATTCACACATATAGATAATGAAAACCAGCTTCTAGGTACCAGAAAAATAAAATGTTTTACAAAGCCACCATTTAGAAGCATAAATATCCAGCAAACTACAATACAGAACTAATTCATTAAATAATATATGTCTATAACATGTGCTCCAACTACTGGCTTGGGCATAAACCAGAAGGACACCACACCTCCCAATAAAGGCACTAAAAATAAAGGCGCGGTCATCCACTTAAATGTCGTAAGGGTCAATAGTCTAAATTTGATTGAATGGAAATATCCTTAATGTTCCAACCGGTTACAGGTTATAGGAGAAAATTTATAAAATATATTATAAAAAGTATGTATTAACAAATGTTCAACACCAAGGCACCTGAATTGTGTGTTAGTGCATAAGCATGCAAACTTGTAAAGTCCCACTACCTGGATGGATGACTTCTCTGTGTGTACCCAGTTGGAGCAGTTAGAATATTTCCATTGTTATATTTGGACTACTGACCCTCACAATATTTAAGTGGATGACAGCGCTAAGTGTCCTAAAAACTATCTGAAAATACTGTATGATAATAAAGCTCTTTCAATGTGATTTCCTTGAATCACTGCTAGATGAACCCATTCAGGCTTCATACTTATGAAAACATCATTAACCAAGTACTGTACATTTGTATCATAGCTTAACTTCTGGGTCATAATTTAATGTGCATGTACTGTAAACTTTATTACCTGATATATTGGTGGTAACGTTAATAGCTGTTGCCGGACCAAATCCCTTCATAGTACTAGCCCTTATAAGAAATTGGTAGGTAGTGCCCGGATGCAGCTGAGAGAAAACATGGTGTGTGCTATTCCAAAGTTTGGAAACCGTCTGAGGAGGGCCAGACACAGGAACGGCAGGATCAAAAGACCGGATACTGTTGTACTTAACCTGACAAAAGAAACAATCTTGTGAATTAGCAGATTACTGTCACAATACTATAGTACATGCTTTATAACAACATAATGCACATAGGGCTCTTCAAATGACAATCTGAAACCAAAATGAAATAAGTTTGCAGATTTTTTTTTCCTTATAGCAAATCACTAATGATCATGTGTTCTGTAATTTATTACAGGATGCACAATGTGACCAGCACAGACTGTTCAGCACCTGTCCATGAGTTTCTCTAGTCTCATCACTACTGTGACCTTCATGACAGTCCAATAACCTCAAGGTGCTAGGGAGCTTTCAAACGACAATCTGTAGAACCCAACATGATTAATTATGGCTATTATTTTAACAAAGACATTTCACCAGATGTTTCAGGGGTACCTCGTATTGAGTGATAACTCCATTTGGCTCCGTAGGCTCCTTCCAATTCAGGAAGATCTTGTCTTCAAATGGTGTGCCCTTCAGTGAACTGAACGGCACAAGTCCAGGTACTGCAAAATAAAAATATACATTTTTAACAGGGAATTAATTGTACTGCTTTTACAACATTAGAATCCAGTATACATTCACAGTAAACAAAAAATAAATTGTACAGTTCACACTTTGGCGTATTAATGCATTAGCAGCTCTCTCTTACCTCCTGTCGGTGGCACCTTCTTCCCAATGAAATTTATACATAGAAGTTACAGTAGCAAAGGCTCTGGCACAGTGCCAAATTATTTGCTATTGCTACGCAGTGCCACCTTTCCAAAGACATCACCTGAAAGATGGCACTGCAAGCACTTTACATAGGGGGTGCAACTGCACAGAACCTGTAATGTAAGGTGCGGAGCCCCCCTACACTCAATACAGATTAGTCCCTGAGTTCACAACATGCTTAAAGCATACTTGCCTACTTTTGAAAAAGCATTTCAGGGAGATAGTGAAAACAACACATATGAGCATGCGTTAAAGTGGGCGTGTACTGCTACATCTAAGAGGCGTGTCATAAAATTGATTTATAGCCAAATGTAAATGAGCCCGAAAGCAGTTAGTAAGATCTACATGTTGATGAAAAACACACTGATACCTTTCAGAAAATGCATGTAGCCATAGGGATCATTGTGCCTTATAATCAATGCAGGGAAATGATACCGATAATCCCATCTGAATATTTGTATAATATAATATAATATTATATATATATATATATATATATATATATATATATATAATCTGCTCCATAATGCGGGTAAGGTGCAATCAGGGAGATAGCTAGACTCTTCAGAGAGCCAGGGAGATTGCTACTATTTGAGGGAGTCTCCCTGACAATTAGGAAGAGTTGGCAAGTATGGCCTAAAGTCTATCCACTGTCTTCATGTGGTGGTGGTGGTGGTGGTATCATACTTGCCTACTTTTATTTTCTCCTCCCCAGGAGAAGCAGGTGGGTTGCAATGGGGGCGTGGCCTGACGGGTATCGTCATTAAGTCCCACCCACTTCACGTGAAATTGACATTTAAACAGGGGCGGGGCTTTATGACATGATTCACGAAGAATCGTGTCATTAAGCCCTGCCCCCTACAAGGAGACCCACGATTGCCGCGTAAATTCTCCCCAATCTGTCCACTTCACTAGGAAGTGGGCAGAATGCAGGAGAAGTGCCTAACTTTCCTGGGGTGTGGGGGGGGTTACCCAGAAAATCAAGAGCCTCCCGCGAATTCCGGGAGGGTAAGCATGTATGGGTGTTATTCATTGCGTAAGTTAAATTGATGATCATGTAGCCAATTACATAAAAAGTAAAGAAGAGATAACAGACTCTCAGGAGTTGTTGGCACCAAAGTGTGAAGTCTGATAAGGATACACTAAGTCAAGACGCTGGTGGCAGTAGTTCTGCAATTAGTGTTACACAAATGAGCATTGCCAGTGGCCAAAAGAATTGGACACATTTCAGTTCGTGGGGAGTCCCATGTAATTGTATGAATTAGCTGGACTGTCAGAGAGAAAAAAAAAATAGCAACACACTACAGAGCCAAAGAAGCAGAAGGGACAGGAACCACTGCATTGCTAAGGACACTAGTACTAGCCTGACCCTTTGACAGGAGTGTCTCATCACCCTTTAACATAATTTCTGTTGGATGCCAGTAAAGTCTTGCAGGACTCATTGGCTCCCCTGTGAAGAACCACAGACATCAGCAGCAGTGTCACAAATGAAGAAATGCTAAGCACAGGGAAGGATATCACCCACATAATAGGGTGAATTCAATTCAACACAATGGATGCAATTTGCTGTTCAGGAATGATTAGTGTTACCACCCTTTGTGCTTCGCCTGTAACTTTGGGGCCTATGTATTAAGCCTTGAAGAGAGATAAAGTGGATGGAGATAAATTACCAACCAAGTAGCTCCTAACTGTCACTTTACAGACTGTGGAGATGTATCAAACCTTGGAGAGAGATAAAGTATCAGCCAATCAGCTCTTAACTGTCATGTCACAGGCTGTGTTTGAAAAATGACAGGAGCTGGTTGACAGGTACTTTCTCCGTCCACTTTATCTCCATCCAAGGTTTAGTAAATAGACCTCTTTGTTTGAAAAAAAAAAAAATGCCAGTTACGGGCTGATTTGTTGGTACTTTATCTCCAACGCTTAGTACATAGACCCCTTTGTACTAGTCTGAAATTAATTCCTGTGCGGTTAAGGTCACAGCCCAGCGTCTCCAGTACACTTTAAACGGGATGCACCAAAATACAAAGTGAATTTGCGTTGTTTAACGGCGCCATTCACCACTGTAATGTTCTTTTTTTCGTTCGTATGCAGCAAACCTCTCTTTCCAGAGAGGCTGTCGAGATGACTGGATACTCCTGCAATGTTTTTTTTCAGCCGCCTGTAACTGTAATGACAGTGGCTGTGCGAGGCCGTTGTTGTGACATGTGCAGTAGAGGGACGCTTTCCTATTGAGTTCCCACAACCGCCAGCTAGCAAATGCCATTGTTATGCTCCGCCTCCTGACAATGACACATATCCGGAAGAAGGACACGCCATTAGGCTCAATGGAGTCTTTTCACGCTGATGCCTGCGATCGATAAGGAAGGGTGTGTGGTCATTACAGACAACGTGACCATGCTTAAGAGGTATGCTGCATATGCGGAGTCTGCTTTTGGTGAGAAATAAGTGCCATGATGCGAAATTATCAATGGTGCATCTCGCCCTTTGAGTGATGTTTTTCTGTGCCTGTGATTAAGATGAACCATTTGAAGAAAAAGACGGTACGTACGCTACACCTCTCGGAGCGGCCCGGAGTATGAAGATATCTGCAGGTAGAAGTCATCCTTTTCATATGACAAACTATAGGGCTACATTAATGTTTGATAATGGAATAGTGGTTGGTAAAATTGGAAATCCATAATGGAAGTGTATACGCAGCTTTGGGGGGTTTACAGTTAAAACTGTTGATTTGTTTCAGCATTTTCTATGGGGATGTTCGTACTGTGTTTAATAAGAAAGAGTAGAAACAGTTTATAAATATGTCATAGATGTAGCCCTGAGGGAGAATCACATCAAGAGGGGATGGACCAAACTTCAGTAATGTTTAAAGCAGTCTGGAAGCCAGAAAAGTAGTGGTAAGTACAGGACCATCTGCATTTACTATGTGGAAAAGATAATACATGTGTACAGTACCATATCAATAACATGATTATAAAGGCATGTCTACAAAAATTGTACATGAAAAATAAAATTATTACTTAAAATAAAAACAACAACAATTAGCAAGTTGATGTGGGTCATATAAGGCTTTTTTCAGCGTTGTTAAAAGATGTTGATACATCCTGAGATCCTTCAACACACTACACCCTGGAAATAAGTGAGGTGACAGAAGAGATGAAAGTGTTCCTAAACCAGGATAGGACATGTGACATGCCTCCTCCTTCAGACAGATGAGCTGTCAGCTGGGGCTCAGGGTGAAGAGGAGAAAAGCGTTGCCTTGTCCTCTCCTTGCTTGACATGCGAATGTAGAGCGCTAGAGGCCGGTGCACAATGACAGGCTGTGCGTGTCATACATTGATTAGACTCATGCTGCCATGGGCTGTTCTGTCCTGATGGGATTTTCTCAGAGAGCAATGGTATAGCTCATATATTCAATGATGCAAATTCCCACAAAGCGCCAACCAAATACAATTTGTCAGATGTCCAAAATCACTGAACTAGCCCGATTGCTTTATATGCTATAAATAAGGGAAGCTCTTTATTACTTCTACGTATCGCAATAAGGACTATTAAATATTATCACTGGTAAGCTTAGCTTTTATAAGGGCATAGAGGGCCTCTAACTTGTCTTGTTGAAAGTATTGCTCCCACTGAGCCTGTGTAGATAATCTATAGCAAGAGAAACATTTCTAATCACCCTTTTATTACTCTCACTTAAATCACTGTGGCAGGGTCAGCTTATTGATTTTACATTACTGAGAATCTTTTGCCGCCCTGAACAGTAATATTCTAATATATCTGAGCCGTGATCGGATTGTGCTAAGTGGTTCTTTTTCTTGGAGGTTTTTTATATTATTATTATTTTTTTAATTATTGATTCATAAGCTAGCAAAATTATTTTTCTCTTTCTTCGCTCATGCAGTCTGCAACTAGCTCCGGCATACAGTACATTAGGTTTGAACAAGCTATTATACTGCAGATGACGAAAAATGAAACCTGGCCATCCATGAAACATAAAGCACAACCAGAATAAAATGACATTACAATTAGAGATGTGCGGTTGTCCTGAAAAACTAAAAACACGCCCGAAAATTTGGGGTACTGAGTCGAAACCCGGCTCAGATAACTTTTGGGGTTCAGAGTAGAACCTTGTCCCGGCTCTGGTCTGCTGTAAGTACGAAACTTGGATCTAAAAACTGAATCTCAGGTTTGGATTGCATGTAAAACTAGTCCAAATTACATGATGCTAGCTGTTTTTATCAATTTTAAAGAAATCCAAAGCCAAAACCGAACCCAAAATATTTAAGGGTGGTTTTGCCAAAACCAAAACACGCGCACATCTATTTAAATTGTGCCAAACAAAGAATCATACTTTAACCACTTGCCTGGCACGGTCGTATCAGATAAGACCATACCAGACTCTGCTTTCCCTGACATGGTCGTATCTGATACGACCAATCAGAAATGGCCATTAGGCGGCTATGGGAGGTTAATCTTCCCACTGCCGCCTACATCAGAGGGACCTTCTGGTCCCTCTACACCCGCGGCTCCCCCTCCTTTGTGTCCCGATCACTGGTGGCCACAGTGATTGGGCAACGTCAGCACCCCTCTCCCGGCGAACTTCCATAGAGGAAGCAGCCAGGGCTCATGTAGCCTCGGCTGCTGCTGTGGCCCGATCACTGTGACCAGCAGTGATCGAGCAGCCCGGCAGGCCCCACCCCCTTCAGTGAGAAGCAGCAGCGGCGGCACTGGTTGCCGCCGCTGCTGCTATGTATCGGAGCTGCCAGCGGAACACCCTCCTGCTGCGGCTCCAGGAACACACAGTGATCAGTGTGATCACTGTGTAGAAGCAGCAGCGGCGGCTCTGGTAGCTGCCGCTGCTAAGTATACGGGCCGCGAGCGGGACACCCTCCCGCTGCGGCTCCAGCACAACAGTGAGTGATCACTGGCTGAGTAGAAGCAGCAGCGGCGGCGGCTCTAGTAGCCGCCGCTGTACTATGTGTCCCGGCCGCCAGCGGGACACCCTCCTGCTGCGGCAGTGATCACTGAATGTGTAGAGACAGCAGCGGCGGCTCTGGTAGCCGCCGCTGTTCTAGGTATCCGGGCCACTCCCTCCGGCCTCAGCTGCTCCTCCTCTTCCTTCTCCCCCATGATGCCAATTTTTATAAGGGCTAGGCAATAATTATATATATGCTTGTATATATATATATATATATATATATATATATATACATATACATATATATACATATACATATATATATATACATACACACACATATATATTTAGGTAATCCGCACGGCTGCAGTCCGGATTAAACGAGGTACACACGGCTGATTAGGGAGAGAGAGAGAGGGAGAAGGGGAGAGGGAGAAGGGGAGAGGGAGAAGGGGAGAGGGAGAAGGGGAGAGGGAGAAGGGGAGAGGGGGAGAGAGAGGGAGAGGGAGAGGGAGAGGGAGAGAGAGAGAGAGAATTCTTGGGGCGCCAGACATTCGTAGATGTCTTATTTATTATTTTTGTCTGAGTTTGTTACTTGTTTTTATATTGTATGTACACTATATATGTCCCTTTTACACTCTATTAAATATATTTATATATTTTACCACATCTGTCTCCTATAAAGTTAATGACTATATATGATAAGTCATTGTATTACTTTTTACGATAGAGTTTCTTTGTGATAAGTCATTTACACTATGGACCTCATTCAGAGGCGGTTGTAAGCGGCCACTCGGTCGCACGCCTAACGACCGAGAAACTGAAAAAGGAAACAATTGCATGGCCAGTCGGTCGCAACCAAAGTGACGCCCATACGTGAACAATACACCTGCTCTAGCTAACAAGTGATAGCAGTTAGCGATCTAGTCAATCGTTGTCAGTCGCTGTATGTTAATTTTCTCTTCTGATGGTTGCGGCCGTTTGTGCTGTGTTGATGCCCACAAATTTTTTTTAAAAAAAGCATAGAATAAGCCATCCCCATGAAATTTATTCTTATTATACGCTCATGCAAACGCAGCTGAATCAATTACAAGCCAATTAGCAGTGTTATTAGCTTAATCAATCGATTATTAGCTGCTTGCATTGTGTGGCTCAAAATAGAAACATCAATCCTAACATCAGTTACGTTTGATACTATCGATTGTACTTTGCAGCTTGCGGGAGCTCCTACCCTACCTTAAGCTGTACGATCAGCCAGCCCTCTAACCTGCTCGCAGAGTGACGTTTTACTACTTCCGGCCTTCTATGTCGGTCGTAGCAAGTAATTTACGTACGCCCCTAAAACACCCTCAAAACGCTGAGGCACGCCTGCGTTTTTAGACCACCACCCCCGTCAACACCCACAAACGGCCTTTCATGTCAATCAACTCTCGGAAGCCACTTCCTGCTCGTAAGTCGTACGATCTACAGCATTTTGGATCGCATCTGTGTGTGTGTGTGTAAGCAAGAGCAGTTATATATATATATATATATACACATACACACACACATATATCTATCTATATAGATAGATATCGCAGAGCCTCTGATTAGGGATGGCAACCGACCATCAATAGTTTGAAAACCATCGATGGTCTGACTGAAAACAAGTGGTTTGCCATTGTTGGTGGGCATCAATGTTGCACCATCGATGGCAACCCTCAATCGATATTTAGTAAACATCGGCAGTTGGAGATCTGTGTAGACCACCTCGACCAATCGCTAAACAATTGATGGCTTCTAACGATGATTGAACCATCGATGATACAGCTGTCAATGGCCATCACTACAGTATAACATAAAAATTGCTATTTTTATGGTATACTGTGTTTTAAAAAAATTTATATTTTTTTCAAATAAAATAGTGATGGATACGTTTAAAATTATGTTCTTGACTTAATTCAATCATAAAAGTTTTTGGAAAAAGAACTAGTCAGTTAAGTGGTTAATTTGGTTTGTGCCTTTTTACTCAATTAACACCAGAGGATTACAGCTCTGACCTGGTAGCCACAGTCATAAAACCACCGAGAAGCTGCGCTGGACTCGCTGCAGCCATCTGGAACAAGATAAGTCACTGCTGGGCCACAAGGGACGATATGTCAAAATGTTATCACGGTCTACATGATGAATGTCGACATATCATGCCACACCTAAATGGGGAGCCATATCAACCCTTCTAAAGAGGACAAGTGGAGTAGCTGCCCATATAGAAACAAATCAGATCCTAGCTGTTATTTTATATAATGTACTAAGTAAATGACAACTAAAAGCGGATTGGTTGCAGTGTATAAAACCTCCTCATGACTGCAGAACAGGCAGTGCAATGCAGCATCATTTTCCGCCATTACGTTTTCAAAGGTTGAAACAAACATTATTCTAAACAAGTTGTGGGGATCCCATCTTCCCTGTTGCTAAAGTGTCAAGAGATAAAACACAAACCTGACCACTAAAAGGCAAAGGATGTCTCACACATTATGCACTATAGCACATTCGTTGTTCTGGCTATTTTTATTTATTTTTTAGTTTTAAAGTGGGTGGAAGGGTTGCAGTGAATGGTGTACTCGGGGAGTATGGGAGTGTAGATTAGCAAAGGGGAGTGGGTAGTCCAGGGCTTGGCGATGTGAATCTCATCATTGTGGCCTCCAATCCCGCTGTCACAAATCACAGTATACTGCCATGGTGTGGGGCTACAGTAACGATCTTCTCAGTGCCACTACTCCTGCACCTCCTTTCAGCTCCCAGAGTAGATAAGTAATGATGATCACACCTAATGTAAAGCTTCTGTATATGTTGGTGAATCACAAGACTCTAACATTAAAAGTGCATACACACGTAACGATTTTTGAACGATTTAACTACAACGTTGTTATCGTTCAATCGTTGAAAAAAATTGTTCAGTTTCTGAGTTATAACGATGAACGATTATCGTTCATGCGCTTTCCGGTTTGTAGTTCATTCTGACTGACCAACTGAACGATTTTCATTAAGGGAAGTTACAAAAATTGTTTGTAGTTCAAAAAATCGTTCATTACACTTTAAAAAAATCTGACAGATAATCGTTCATAAAATCGTTGTGTGTGTATGCAGCTTAAAACATTATTTTAACATTAAGTAAAGATAGTGTAGCTGTATGTACTTACCATCTTCATCAGTTTGGATAATAGTTTCTTCGCTTTCCTTTCGACCCTCTGGATTGGTTAAAATCATCTTTAGACTGACATTTGTGTAAGGTGGGAGATGGTCCACCACATGTTGCGGAGCTTTGGGGTCCATGTCCAAGCAATCGACTTTTTTCATATTATGGCCTTGATAATAGTGATAGCAAATGGTGACATTAAAAGTATGGCAGCGAGTTATGTTGTAGCCCAGTGATTCCCAATCAACAGCAATACGTCTGGACTGTATTTCTGCGATCTTCAGGGTTTTGGGTGTCCTCATGGGTTCTACAAATACAGAACACAATACACAATGAGGACTGCATACTTTACAAATAATTAGCGAACTAGCAATTACAAACTTTGCATCATATGAACAATATAGTTATATTGAAAGAATGACTTATATAATTGAAATCATGCACTTGTCTAATATACTCCATATCTTTCAGCAAGCATACATGCGTCTGATGTGCTCAAAAAGCAAATTCATGAATCACTGACCATCTGAAATATCAACAGCTGTGAGAATAGGAGAAATCCTATGCGTAAAGGGTTATTACACAATGTTTTTTGTAAACCCCTGCAAAACGGATTTATTCTAGCATAATTTAGTGCAAAGCAGCTATTGTATTCATGTTCATTATCCCTTAATATACACTTTGCCTTGAGAGGGGAATAAAAGAACATTAGATGAATGACAGATGACATTTTCTATATGATTTTATCAACTATGACAGGAATACCTAATATTCTAAAATATTAGGCACATAATAAAGATATGAAGTTTAGACTTCTTAGCACTCTTCCCAAGCCTATCAATATTTCTTCCAAGTTTTACTCCAACAAGTTGTAAAGCCATTTTCCACTTTCAAAAGACTTTCATTTCTGGGTCTGTGTGTAACATTTCACAACATTTACTAAGCACCTCACTTTTTTATCCCCCAGCTTTAAGCTGGCCACACACTAGACCAACTTTCATCCAACCAGCCAACTAGTTGATTGGTTGGAATGAAAATCTGGCATTTGGGAGCAAATTGCTGATTGTCATTTGCTTTCATACCTTACCAGATTTTCATTCCAACCAATCAACTAGTTGGATGTAAGTTGGTCTAGTGTGTGGCCAGCTAAAGTCTGTGCTTTTCAGCCTCATTTTTCTATCTTTGGCAGAACAGTAAATTGATGGTAGTAGGATCAGGGCCGCCAAGAGCCAAGGCGGGCCCCGGTAATAGGGGGCGTGGCCTAATCTCAGGAGGCGTGGCCGCGCCCCTTTGCTGAAAAAATAAAAATGATTTGCAGCGCCGTGAGGCCGCGCTGCGCGCCGGGGAGGGGGGTGCTCTGAGCCCCCTCAGCCCAGCGCAAAGCCAGGGGGGGCGTGATCAGTGTGATCGCTCCCCCGCACAGGCATAGGAGACTGCTGTGGCTGCTGCTCACGAGCAGTCTCTAACTCCAGCTCGGCACACACTGTGTGCTGGGCTGCTGTGAGGGAGGGGGGGGCGGCGTCGGACCCGGGCCCCCGCCGGGCCCCTCAGGAAGCCCGGGCCCAGGTAATCTGTACGCGCCCCCCCACCCTCTCGGCGCCCCTGAGTAGGATACAATTATCCAATACCAGAAAAACAGTTGTGCAATGCATACAGAGCAAAAGAACCACGCAGAAAAATAAAATAACTCTGACAAAATAGACATAGAAAACAATGGCAGGAGACAGAAATATAAAGTAATACATTTAGTAAATGTTGCAAGAGATGTGGCTAAGAAAAATTACAAGTACATAAAAAGAAACTAGAATCGTCTGTGATGCAGGGAGAGAGAAATCACAAAGCTTCCTGCAGGTGAGGACCAATCACTCACAGCTGCAGCCCTGACAGGATGCTCCCCTAAAGGTATAACACCATAGCTGTTTTGTGTCATCCCCTGCCGTTCTGAGATCTTCCCTGTGGGTTTTTAATCAATGTTTAAGATTCAACGACATTAAAGAGGAAATGTTAATTAATAGCATGATCCATTTTAATAGTGCTTGGAGCAGATGCATGGGGATGCGATGAGAAGACCATGCAGCTGTCACATTTCTTCCTTTTTTTTTTTTTTAAGGTTGCAAATTAGCCAATACATCATACTAGAAAAGCATCAATATACCATGGATTGTGACAAATCCTCCTTCATCTCCATTCAGCCTGCTAATTGACCTGATTGCTTAGTTAAATTAACAGTCTCAGAGATGACGCAGATTTTAATGGTCATTTACTGTTGTTCATAGCCAGTCTTATGGCATCAAAAAAGCACAGAGGATTTAATTGTTAAAGATGCAATCTGCAGAAACAGCCAATAACCGTTGTATACACACACACACATTATATATATATATATATATATATATATACACATATATATACATACACACATACATATACACATACATAGACACACATACACATACAGTAGTCAAAGTAGGAATTTTGAAGTGGGGGTATGGAAAATCTAAGGTTGTACTAATGCGCGCACGATGGAAAAAGGGTGTGGTCACTCAAAAAGGGGCATGTCCTTAAGGTATGCTCCTTTTTCATCAGTGTAGAGTACCAAACCATAGTACCCCTTATAATCATTATGCCACACAAGTGTAGTGCCCCCTATGCAACGCCCATAGTAGTAGTGCCCATTATACAATGCCAACAGTAGTGGTGCCTCCTATGCAATGCCCACAGCAGTGGTACAACATTGTCATCATACCGTCGTTCCTCTTCCCCTGCAGTGCCTACACTGAACGATCAGTCGTTCAGTGTAGGAACCCTCCCTCATCCCTGGACATGGCCAATCTGTCGTTATCGGCAGATTGACCAGCATGCTCAGGCGATGATTGATGTCGGAAAAGAGCGCGCATCGCTGGTTGTTTCCGACATTTTCATGCCCGATTTTTGCACGATTAATGAGCGACTGAACGATATCGTTATCGTTCAATCGCTCATTTTAATCGGCAAGTGGATACCCGCCATCACACATAATGACTTACAAACAACTTACTTAGCTCAAGCCCCACTCCTGCCGCCGTCCGACAGCTTCTCGCTCCGCACTGTGGGAAAGACGTCATGACGTCTCTCCCAACACCCACTGCTGGAGCGGAAGGCGGAGCTCAAGAGTGAGGGAGGGAGGTGCCAGGCGCCCGCTGGTAACAACATGTAAGTGGGCAGACGGCATATGAACAAGGCAGCGGCGGCGCCTTCTCCATACGCCTCTCCAGATGTTCCGGCGGGTGGCTCAGTGCTTGAAGTGCTGGTTTCTTCCAACACTCCAAAAATACTGGTATATATTTGGCTCCCAACAAAAATTTACCCTAGCGTGTATGTGATTGTACATGCGATAGGGAATATAGATTGTACGGAATGGCCAGATATTCTCTGGAAAGTGTTGTGGAATATGTGTGCGCTATATAAATAACTGGTAATAAATGAAACTTTTTTATATAATATATATATATATATATATATATACACAAACACACACACGCACATTGACTCCCTGCCGCGCCCTGGGGTATCATTTTTAATTCTTATAACTTGCCAAGTTATTGTTGGAACCATTTCAGAAATGAATAAAATAAGCATCGGAATACTTATCCATAGTTTGGAAACTACTATAAATCTGTAGCATTAGGCAAGGACTCCACTGAAAAAAAAGCACTGCAGATAAATACAAAATGAAAAACAAATTATCAAACATCAAAAGAATTGTAAAAAAGATTTCAAAAAAAGCAGCCATGAAAAAAACAACACTCAGATTTCAAAGCTGCAATTTATCATCTCAAACATCACACAAGTTCTCGATGGTCTTAATCTGTGTAAGAATTAAGTGGATCCCCTGTTGTAAATATCCATTTTTCTCTGTGAGGTTCTATAGTACATCGTGGCAGAGACTTCCAAGTAACAAAAAAAGTAAAATCAGGATGAAAGATCATTTTAAACATCTCAGAAATAGGATTAGAGAGAGGTACAAATCCCACAAAGAGTACAAGTCCAAACATTGAACATCTCATGGAGCTCAGTGCAGTCCCCAGTATATAAAGAGGTAGTAGCCAAAATCAGCCAACAGTTGCTGGACTAGAAGGACACTTATCACAGGAGCTACTGCAAAGCCAACTGTGACACTGAACAATCTAGCTGTTGTAATAGAATACTATGTACATTGGTCAACAATATCCAAGTCAATCCAAAAATATTGATTTTATGGAAGACACACAAGGGTGAGTTCTCTCCTGGACTCCAAGTAGAGCAAACCACACTTCCAAATCCCAACTGCACACTGGTACCATAATGAGGAAATGCCACATGACCTGCACGTTCCCCATGGACCTCCCACCAATATCTCCAGGAGGGGAGGTCAAGGATGCCCTGCATGTATGATCACTAGGAAGAATCCCTGACTGAAAAAATAATATCAGATAAATTGCCTATAGAGAGTCTTTGCTCAACACTAATAGGAGAAAAAGCAGAGATGTAAGAAATCATTTGGCGAGACAAAGTTAATTAAAACCTTTGCAAAGAGTGCTTTTGGGCCAATTAAGACAAGGGGACATTAGGGCCTAAAGAGAAAAGCTCAGAGTCATCATTCATGAAAGAAAGGGGTAAACAGTAAAGACCAATTCCATCATAAAATAAATATTGAACTTGCATCAAATACAACTATGCAAAACTTACTTTTTTTTTTTATACAGTATATATTAGGGGTGAGCAGGTTCAGATATCTGAAATCCGAGCCCCCACCGATCCGAGGCCGATCCGAGTCAGACTGGACTTTTCCCGCCTGACTCGGATCTGAAATCGAGGCAAAACGTCATCATCCCGTCTTCCGGGTCTCGCGGGTTTTGGATTCTATATAAGATACCCGCGTCGGCGCCATTTTCTCACTCGGCTGTGGAGTAGTGAAGAGGGAGGGCGGGAGTTAGAGCTGGCTGGGCTGTGTAGTGTAGTATAGTGCAGTGTAGTGTTGTGCTGTGCTGCTGTTGTCCATAGGGGCTGTGTCCACTCCTCCAGTCCAAAGTCCATAGGGACTGGCTGGACTTTGTTGTGCAGTCAGTTGTCCATAGGGGCTGTGTCCACTCCAAAGTCGTGTGCAGTGTCCCAGTCCAAAAGGGGTGCTGTAGTGTTGTCCAGGGGGTGCTCTGTCCACAGGGGTGCTCCCCCCAAGTGCAAAAAAAAAAAATTTTTTTGTGTTTGTGAATTGTGTGCGCAGTAGCCGTACCTGCATCAACAAAGTAGCACCAAGCGTGCGCCTGTGTCATAGGTAAAGGGCCGGCTGGCTTGACCGTTAAAGGGTGCTGTAACCCCAAAAGTGCACTCCAAACAAAATAAAAAAATATTTTCTGTGTTTGTGAATTGTGTGCACTGTGGCTGCACGTGCATCAACAAAGGAGCAGCGCCAAGCTTGCGCCTGTGTCCCATAAGTCTGTTAAAGGGTGGTGTAACCCCCAAAGTGCTCCAAAAAGGAAAAAAATTTTTTTTTTTCTGTTTGTGACTTGTGTGCGATGTAGCCGCACGTGCATCAACACAGTAGCAGCGCCAAGCATGCGCCTGTGGCATAAGTCAAGGGCCGGTTTGGACATCTGGTCCGGACTGAAGGACGTGCCAACAATTTCTGACAAGTCTACTGTCACTGCATATGATACTGTCCTCAAAGCAGCAGCGACAAGCGTGTGTCTGTCTGTTAAAGGGTGGTGTTACCCCCAAAGTGCGCTCCAAGAAAATAAAATAATCTTTTTTTTTGTGTTTGTGTGTGAAATGTATGCGCAGTAGCCGCACCTGCATCCTCAAAGCAGCAGCGCCAAGCGTGCGTCTTTCTGTTAAAGGGTGGTGTAACCCCCAAAGTGCGCTCCAACCAAAATAAAATAATCTTTTTTTTCTGTGTTTGTGTGTGAAATGTATGCGCACCTGCATCCTCAAAGCAGCAGCAACAAGCGTGCGTCTGTCTGTTAAAGGATTACATCGGTGACAGCATCCAAGTAGGCATGTCAGACAGTGCGTACCTGTACTGGCAGGAAAAAGAGGCAATTTGGATGCCCCTGTACAAACTGGCTCTATTTTACCTGAGTTGCCCCCCCTCCAGTGTGTACTCCGAAAGAGTGTTTAGTGCAGCCGGGAACCTTGTCAGCGAAAGGCGTAGGAGGTTGTTTCCACAAAATGTGGAGAAGATGATGTTCATAAAAAAAAATTATCAACTCTTCCAGGGAGACCAGCCTCCATTACGTACAAAGGGACCTGTGGTGGTGGATTCCAGAGGGGACGAATTAATACTCTGTGAGGATGAGGATGTACACAACACTGAAGAGGGTGAGGAATCGGTGAATGAGGAGGATGAGGACGACATCTTGCCTCCGTAAAGCCAGTTTGTGCAGGGACAGATTATTTGCCAGCTTGTTTTGTGGGGGCCCAAACGAACCAATCATTTCAGCCACAGTTGTGTGGCAGACCCTGGCGCTGAAATGATTGGTTTGTTAAAGTGTGCATGTCCTGTTTATACAACATAAGGGTGGGTGGGAGGGCCCAAGGACAATTCCATCTTGCACCTCTTTTTTTTCTTTGCATTATGTACTGTTTGCAGCCTAGTTTTTCAAACTGCCATCCTGTCTGCCACTGCAGTGTCACTCCTAGATGGGCCACGTGTTTGTGCCGCCCACCCGTGTCGCTTAGCATAGTCATCCATCTACCTCGGTGCAACCTTTTGGACATAAAAACACTATTGTGAGGTGTTCAGAATAGACTGGAAATAAGTGGAAATTAAGGTTATTGAGGTTAATAATAGCATAGGAGCAGAAAAATCAACACATTCTGTGATTTTAGCTGTTTTTATGCTTTTTTAAAAAAAAATACAGATCCAAAACACAAATCCCAGAACCCAAAACACCGAAGGGTGGTTTTGGCAAAACCAATCCAGATCCAAAACACGAAAAGTGGCCGGTGCACACCCCTAGTATATATATGATTACATTTGCACTATTGTTGCTGTGTTCACAAATCAGAACTGACTTGCAGGCTGTCGGTGTGAGTGACAGACATAATAAATAAATAAATAAATATATATATATATATATATATATATATATATATATATATATATATATTAGTTAATGTGATGGAGATTGTTTTCAAACGTTTTCGGCAAGTCTCAAAATTAACTCCGGTTTATTCCATTTATTTTCAGGAAAGGGGGTGTGGCCTAACCTCGGGAGGCGTGGCCCCACCCCCTTTACGGAAAATTAACACCACAGCTCTCGGTGGCCTGCGTGTGCCCAGCCGTTATTTGTCGGCCGACAGGTCAACATATCGGATCCAGGGTACACATCAGAACGATGTCATGAACAACGGAACAATCCCTTGTTGTGTTCTTCATTAACATGCATGGAGCCAAAAGCGATATTGGCAAGTTTGTTGTGCAGCACATGAAACTTGTTGACGTATGCAACCGCGGGACCGTTCATATACACTGCACGATATGTCGTTACGATTTGGTCAAATTGTAACATTGTCTCAGTGTACCCAGCTTAATAAAACAGTTCCTTGAATCCCCTGCAGATGGAGCTCATGTTGGCTGTAACTGCTCCAGTGCTGGATAACAATGACAAGGTTTATCAGTAAAGCTAGGTACACACCGGTACAATAGTAGAACAGTTCTTTCAATTCCTGACACATACATGAGATGGATGAATAATTAAAGTTAGATTTTAACACACTTTTCATTACACATGAGTGTCCCATAAAAAGAGCCTTCTTTCTCATTTTTCTATACATATCTACTAGTGGCTCTAGGGAGCACCACCAGCTCGAGTGATTATTACACCCTGAACTGGGTAACTATATGCGTTTACATGTTGGGAATCAACCCATGATCGTCAGTTATATATTTCTTCTATGTGGATATACAAAAAAACTTTCTATAAACATACATGAGATCTTAATAGTGTGTACACACACCTTCGATCCTGTTTTCTCTGAATAAAACTGGTCGCATTAGAAGATCAGATTTTATGGGATGCTAATATTCATCAAATGCGATGGCTCAATATCGGACAAAATATGACGTGTTTGTGCACTCATTACCATTCTGTCTGATGAATTTGCAGATGCTCCTCCAGCAACAGCACCGCCTTTTTGGAGGCGTTAATAATCAAATGTCTAATGTGGCTTGCTACCTGCCCTCATTAAAGCGTACCAATATCAGCGCTTGGAACACAGCATTGTGTTTACATTCCGGCCTGTTTACAGTGTATATGCCTTGTTTCAATTTGTATGCTGCTATATATATATATATATATATATATATATACACACACACACACACATATATATATATATATATCTCTCAAACTTTTCAAAATGCACCTACTCTACATTACAATAACATAACAAAGAGCAGTGGTACAGAACTTTTGAGCACTACAGTATAATAAGATAAGGTCATGACCACTGTACCCATGCAATATGTTTTCATACAAACGATATGATTTTGTCACCATAGCGACAATACAACAAGAACAAGCTGTTTTTTTTTTTTTTTTTTAAACTCATGAAGGAGGAGTCTACACTCAGCACTACTGTAAGAAAGTGGCACTGCTTCCAGTTCTCCTCCTGTATGTTTGTGTGTTGTTAGTTCCAGCCATTTTTCAGACCATTATGCTAATTGTGTTTACATCTGGCAGCAGCGTAGCCAGAAATCTGTAGTGCGTGTTTGGAGTCACAACCTTTTCAGCAGATATTTTAGACAGATGGGTTTCATGGATTGCAAGTTAGATTTTAAAGGTATGTACACACGAATCAGCACTTTAATCGATACTTCCGCTCATAAGTGTAAGCTAAAGTAAAATCGCAACAAAAGTATGATTCAAGTGTGTACCTAGCTTTAGTCAGTTGTGTCTCAATTGTGCTAGTCATGAGGACATTTTCCAAATTCAGAGTCAAAGCCAAATACTATATTGAAAACAAACAGTACATGTTATTAGTTATCTTAATCAAATACCTCAAATGCATCTGTTTGTTGCAGAGAAAATCTGTACAGTAGGTCTTATTTTTTTTTTACTAAAGCTCAATTAGTTAATGCAACGAATTTCCACTCAGCTGGAAAACACCAGTTAAATAAGAAACTCCAAAGGCTGCCATCAATCTCCGTCTCCCCAGTGGCATCATCACTCATGGAAGAATAACTTTCTCAGTGTAACATAATTAAATTATTACAGTGGAAGGCGATGGCCGTGACCATAGGTATCAGACACAAATTTTTTTTAACCGTGCTGGGAGTGCGATTAACTAGAATAGGTCACATAATAGTTATTTTACCCTAACACAGATGCCAAATTGAATGGCTGCATTTACAACACAGAGGGGTATTCAATATGAAAGGTTAACTTCCCTGGCAAAGTTAACGTTTCATATCGGAGGTTTTTTCTGGTGCGCACTCCCGCTTATCCCCGTATTCAAAATAAAATTAACGAAAACAGGAAACTCCGAAGTTGGATTTGCGTAAAGTTATGAATTTTTCCTTAAAATAATTGTAAGACCCCCCCATAAGTTGTAAAAACATGGGGGAACACTATGGGTACCCCCGTTTTAGCCTTTAATTGAAAATCGGGGATTTAAATAGCCGCAGCAGGTGTTTTTTTTCAGACATTGAAGAAGTGATGCAGAAGAGCACTTAGGTTATTTTTTTCGTTTTTTTTAAGTGGTCCCATCAAATTTGGGGTATATGAAAATGGGTACTAGCATATTTTGGTGTCCCTAAAGTAATTTTTAAAAAATTCTGCATTTGTGCACCTGCCGCTATAATTCTATTCTAGAAAACATCTGCTGCATACTTGCAGAATAGCCCTGAACCTATTTCCCTATTGTTTAACAATTTTTTCCAATTTTTTTTTTTTTGCACACCAATTTTTAAATTAATTTTTTGGGGTGTCTATTTTTATTTTTTTTTTATTTTTTCACACAGTTCTTTTTTAAATGTTAATCTCAGGGGTGCAGGCTATTTTTTTTAAGCCTGCACCCCTAAACCCCAATTCTGCACTTTTTTTCGACACCTATTCAATGGTGAAAAGTTATCACCATTTTTTATCAAAGACTTTTCAAAACTGCGATAAGTCTTTGAAATTGAATACGGTGTAAAACTAAAACAAGTGATATTAACGCAAAAACGTTAAAAAGTGCGATATTAACGCAAAAAACAATGTTATCGCACCCATATTGAATACCCCTAATAGACATCACGGCTTGGCAAGATGTAATGTGTACATTCTTATTTAGAAAGCAAGCAAATTGGCCTCAGTATTAACACCCAAAATAAGCATTTTCAATGGGATTTATAAAGTGACTCATATTTAGGTTGCAATAACTGTGTGTAATGTAATCTCTCACGAGCAGGGCCCTCTTCTCTCATGTGCTTCTCCTTATACTTTCTACTACTCCTTACTCCCCACAAGGGCATCTAACACTTGATTGCTGACTCCCTGCTGCTTATTTTGAGCGTTATAATCGTTAATGCCACAATGTGTATAAACCATGTCCTTGTTCTGCATTGTACTGTACTGTAAGTCACTGGTTTCTTGTTCACTTATTTGCCTATGTACTTTGTAAGGAGCTGCGTAAAGCTGCATACACACGTAAAGATCTGTCCAACAATCCAACTAGTTGATTGGTTGGAATGAAAATCTGGTAAGGTATGAAAGCAAATGACAATCAGCAATTTGCTCCCAAACGCCGGAAAATGGACAA
The DNA here is from genome assembly GCA_031769625.1 of Taudactylus pleione. Taxonomy (NCBI): domain Eukaryota; kingdom Metazoa; phylum Chordata; class Amphibia; order Anura; family Myobatrachidae; genus Taudactylus; species Taudactylus pleione. The sequence continues at coordinate 2,829,753 of JAUIMM010000006.1, read as the reverse complement.
AAACTGTTGTTTGAACAATTTGTTTAGATCAAACATTCAACAAACTTGTCTGAACGACCATTTTCATCTGTTTTCTGGCATTTAGGAGCAAATTACTGATCAAAATTTACTTCCATACGTTACCAGATTTTCATTCCAATCAATCAATTAGTTGGATGGCTGGACAGAAAATCTTTACATGTGTATGCAACTTAACACTTGTGGCGTCATATTAATAAAGGCTAATGATAATTTTACTGTACGTGGTCTACACACAGAGCTACAATACATTTTCCATTTGATTGGAAATTACAGAGATTTGTAAAGGTCTCGCGCACACCTACTTAATGAAACTGCTTCCTGCGAAGCATATAGACTTGCTTAACAAGGTCCTCACATTGACTTATTGCAGCAAAGATGTGTAACACAGTCCCAATAATTAGCATCCACATGTGGATATACTGATTAAAAGTTTAGACAGACAATTAGCATTGTCTATTTAAAATTAGTTCAGCACTGTTCTTAAGGTTTAAACCATTAAAAATTATGTGGCTGGACAATATCGCCACCCAACTTGTTTATTTGTAAGCTAGAGATGTCATGGTATAATCATGCACACACATACCAATATATTACTGAAGTGGGAGAAACAAATAAAAAAATCTCTTCTGTTTACAAATAAACAAGTAGGGAAGTGCACTTATTTTCTGAACTGTATTGGGTATTGAGGGAATCTCTCTTCTTAAGCTATAGCTGTCCAGTTGGAAAAAAAAACAAAAACAAGTTGTAAGGGTTTTTGTGTCAAGAGTGATTTGCATCACGTAATGATTTGATATACAAATCAAAATAATCAATATTACATGTACACCAAGTCTAATTGACATTTCACAGATTTTTTTTTTTAAAACATTAACTAATGCCTTGCTTAGGGTCCTATTAGATTATATTACTGGTGTCTAAATGATACCCCTTTTCAACCTAAATTACGGGTCTGCCCCGGAGTTGGAACAAAGTTCCTATCCGGATCAGACCCGGAATTTTGCCGGCACCAACTCGGGATATTCCCGAGTCGGCGCCGCTCACACCGGAGTCGGGTCTGCATAGACCCAGCTTTTCCGGAGTGAAAGTTGACACTTGGAGATGACGTCATCTCCAAGCGCCACTGAAGCCGGACCAATCAGCCGGCTAGCAGCGCACTCCAGGTCATCGTGACCCGGAGTGCGCTGTTCTCACAGCAGGGTTTCACGGGCTACGCCCGTGTTAAACCCTAATTACCTGGGTTGGATTGCCGGGTCTCTCGACCCGGCGATCCAACCCTCTCCCCTTTTACACCAGGGAGCTGCCCGGGTTAACCCTGCAATAACCCAGGTTCTGGCTCCGGTGTAAAAGGGGTATCAGTGATATGGCACAGGCACTGCTCGAGGTGGGCAGACATATTCCACTCTATTCCTCTTCTGCTAAGCAATTCATGGATGGCAATGGCTTTTCCCATGTTATCCTCCAGCTGTTTTTTGTTTGTGATTTTTAATTTAAATAGCTTTAAAACAGCAAGCCTGAATAGCAGTGCCATAACTAGGATATTTGGAGCCCAGGGCAAGTAAAAAATGGAGCCCGCCCCAGCCCCCAAATATGTGTGTGCGGTAAAAAAATGTCCGTGGCCATTCGAAAATGGGGGCGTCAACATGACACACCACCATTTGTAGTCACTCTGGGAACATTCCGTTCCATTCCATATGCACCTTAATGCCCCCAGTAGTAGTGTCCCTCTTGCAATGCCCCTTATGCAGTGTCCCCAGTTGCAGTGCCCCTTATACAGTGCCCCCAGTAGCGGTACCCCTTATACAGTGCCCCCGGTAGTGGTCCTTATACAGTGCCCCCAGTAGTGGTCCTCAAATGCAGTGCCCCCAGTAGTGGTCCCTTCCTATGCAGTGCCCCCAGTAGTGGTCCCTCCTATGCAGTGCCCCCTTATACAGGGACCCCAGTAGTCCCCCCTATGCAGTGCTCCCAGTAGTGCTCCTTATACAGTGGTCCCAGTAGTGGTCCCCCCTATCCCCTATGCAGTGCCCCTTAAACAGTGCCCCCAGTAGTGGTCCCCCTAATACAGTGCCCCCAGTAGTGGTGCCCCTTATAGAGAGACCCCAGTATAGTTCTCCCCTATGCAGTGCCCCCAGTAGTGGTACCAGTAGGCAGTGCCCCCAGTAGTGGTACCAGTAGGCAGTGCCCCTTACATATATAGAACAAAGACAAAAAAAAAAACACTTACCGGAATCCCTGCTCCTCCATCCTCCTGCTCGGCACTATGGGAAAGAAGTCATGACGTCTCTCCCATAACCCACTGCGGGAGCCGGAATTCATGAGTGATCGCTGGCCGTAGGTGCAGCAGCCAATGAGAGACTGTCTGACTCTTATTGGCTGCTATAACAAACACACTGCACTACACTGACTTGAAACTACTGTCCTGGACCGCGGACGGCAGCACCTCCCCCACACTGGCCGTCGGCACCCAGGATACATGCCTCGGCCGACCCCCCTAGTTACGCCACTGCTGCATAGGTTTCTTTTTACCTAACAAGTACATTTTAAGCATGTCATGTGATGATGGGTCATGTCATGTCATGTCATGTCATGTGATGAGGGGAGAGAAGGGAAAGTATTATACAGACTGTGAGATATGCATTCCAAAGGCTCTCTGGGGCTGATTCAGACCTGCTCGCAAGGGGGTCGATGTTTACCCCCTGCACATGCGCCGCCTCCAGCGTGCGCATGTGCAAGACCCGGCCAGCGATTGGCGCTCCGTCGCTACGGGTCTCGCACCAAAACGGGGCGGCCGTCGATTGTGATTGACAGCTCGCCCCGTTTTGTAGGCGGGCAGGGGGGTGGCTGGACAAACGGCGTTTGTGGGCGGCCCTACTGACATTACTAGTGATGTCAGTAGGTGGACTTCCTGCTCTATTAGAGCAGGAAGTCCACTGGGGCTTGCGATGGACGAGACCCTAACACAAGGGTCTCGTCGCAAGCCCGATGGTTGCGACCATCACCTGGCCGCTCGCAAAAGCTGTGGGTGGTCACCCACAGCTTAGCGAGTGGCCAGGAGGCCGGCTCAAAAAAAAAATGCTGCCCTGATTCAGAGCGAGCACTCTGAAAGAGCTTCCGGCTCTGAATCAGGGCCTCTGCTCACTACATAATTTCTTGTGACTGTGTGGTTGCCATGGAATTCACATGACACTGTGCAAATGGTAAATCATTAAAAGCAGTCTGAAGAGACAAACTAAAGAGAAATGTTAATTAATGGGATTCATCTTAAAGTCTGCCACATTGATTTTAGGTAACATCATGAATACAAAAAAGTAAAATCTAATTTGTTCATGGATTGCTGCTTTACTAGATAAAACAAATAAAACCAACAGTATTTAATGGAAGTATACTTCAACTATTGTTTGTTCAGATGCTAAAGTAAGGAAATAAAATGCATTCTGTTCAGGTAATAAAGATAATCTCATTAATTGACGTAAGATTTATTAGTGATGGAGCACAGAATACAGGATAAATCCTGTTATCACAGTAAACCTTAGTTTTCATTACTGGTAAAGGAAAACAATAGCTGAACAGGTTTCCCTTGGAGCACGTCTTAAAGATAAAACTTATTATCCAGCTGTCAGATGCAGGGGAATCTAGAGAGATGTCCCAAAAGCTTTTGACATAAAGCCATTTCCAAAGATGTGAGTTCAACTACAACTTTGCAGAATGACAATCTGTTTCTCTGCTGTCTTTCAGCAAAAGCTGGAAGTGTAGATTGCAATGCCCCGTTCAATTTAAGCTGCCTGTGAAAATGAGAGCATCAATTCCTTGACCTCTTGGGAAAACACACTTGTCCGCATGAAACTGGATGCAATGACATCTCACAGCTCACCAGATATCTCCCACCATTAAACCTTTCAGTGCTGGAGAGCACCCATGGAATATTAAATCTTGAGCTATCATAAGTTAACAAAATACATCACAGCAACATCATTACCAGCCAGGCCCATTTCTTGGGAGCATTGCACGCTATGTAAAGTCTTTCTGACACCTGCTTATTGTTGCTTTCTCCTGTCAAAGGCTTTGGTACAAACTGAATACCTTGCATAAATGTCTGTGCAGCCGCCTGAATAATGATCACTGTGTATGTGTGTGCAGGGGAAGAATATGCTCCCACACAATGCTGCACACCTCAGCAGGCCTGCTGCCCACAGTAGTAGTGTTTTCACAATACACTTATTTAATTATCAGATTTCCTTTTAGTCATGGTCACATTTGCAGTCACCAAAGAAAGATACACTGCTGTTAAGGGTTAGTAATTTGAGCAGCATATGTAATGTAAAATTAAAATAAGAATAATGTAGTTCAAAATGTGATGCAATGTGTACAAAAAAAGAAAATCTGTAAATCAGGCTCCAAGTGGACATTCAGCTCTAGTTCTAACTACCATTAGTCATATAGCAACCTTCCAAGACTCTGACATACAGCTTCTTTTTCATATATATATATATATATATATACATACACACACCAGTTTGCAAGCTCTGCCATATATAGTTGGGCCCTGAATAAGTAGGAATCTGATTACATTCCATAACAAATATTACATTTAAGTTTGTGGTCTCTTATTTAAACCATGTATTTATCTTTAAAGCATGAATCGGATAGTCATTACTCTCATCTATCTACCTACAAATCAGTATCTCATTTTCAATGCCTTTCTGGATGGCAAACAAGTATGGCTGGCAGCAGGTCACAGCCCTGAGTATGTCATATGATGACAGAGGGGGAAGGTTTTGGTGGGAGAGGAGAGAATCACAGGGACAGACAACACATTGGAGGGAATGTGATTTGTTATGAGTAGAGATGTGCGCTAACCCCCATGTTGTGGTTTTGGATCCAGATTAATCTTCGTGTTTTGGTTTTGCAAAACCATCCTCACATGTTTTGGATCTGTATTTGTCATTTTGTTTTAAAACAGCTAAAATTACATAATTTTTAGCTGTTTACATGCAATCCAAAACCAGAGTTCCGAACTGCTGGAAGTTCTGAACCAGGTCTCTTTTCAAATCGATACCCCAAAGTGATTCCAAAGTCTGGGCCCGATTCAGGTTGGATCGCGGCTGCGATTACACATGCAGTCTCACTGCGAAGGTATGCTAATCCACTGCAATCGCTATGCCGTCACAGCACAACCTAAGGATGCCCTCCTTACCTTACACACATCTGTAATACTTTGCAAGACTTGCATGCATACTTGCACAAGAGGTTGCTAACATTCCGGTATGCAGTTAGAGCTCAAGGTACGTATGCCATCGCAATGGATAATTTATGCATGCCCGTGCAACGGCGCTCAAATGTACTGGCACGTTTGCGTTTCCCCAACCCCCCTCGTCACCTCCCACAAATGGTACTTCCTGTCAATCATTCTGCAATGGGTCAGCATAGTCACTGCAATCTCAGTCCCGATCACAGGGACTGGTTTGTGCACTGGTTCATACGCATGCGCAGAACACAACAATCAGTCACAAGTGTGTTTAATCGCAGTTGCGATCCAACCTGAATCAGGCCCCCTAACTCTGTTCGACTCAGAACCCATAAAATCGGTTGTTGGTTCTCCGAGAATCCGTCCCGCACATCTCTAATTATGAGTTTGCAAATGTAAAGATTTTTCCGAAATTTTTTCTTAGAAAGGTTAAATTTTAAAGTAGATTTTTTTTTAATCTTGCTGCAAACTGGTAACCTTTTACATTCCCACACTGTCTATACCTCCCAACTGTCCTTATTTTAGTGTGATAGACCTGATGCATAAACAGCTAAAGGGACGGGCTTACACAATAATGTAGCTGCAGATCAGACAATAGATTTTGTACAGAAATGTTCTATCTATAAAACGCCATCAATTATAAGTTTATACATACTTTTTTATCTTTACTTACAAAATTTTGATCATAGTGTTCATTTAAAAATGCCAGCTAAACATTAATGCAAAAATTTAATAATTCACTTATAGTCTTAGGATTTTAGCGTAAACATTTGCTTTACAATGATTAATAAATGCTATGTATACACATTTCCTGTAACATTGTCGACTGCCAATTTTCTACTAAATTCCATATGGCTGTGATGAACGCATATCCTCACAATTATTATAAAGTGACAGTGTTACTCTTCATTTCAAGAATTATCATCATCATGATTAACATATTACATAGCAATTTACATACAAATTGTTATAACTGACATCAATCACAGTCTAAATTCTCTACCACACACTGCTAACCACATTGCCACCATATGAGAAACAATGCATATTACTTTGGCATGGATGTTGGCTAGCTTCAAGCCTGAACCACAGCTGCTTATTTAAGTGTATTAGAAGTTACTTTTAAACTAAACTACACCAGCATACATCTTTATCATCTACATGTTTATCTCAAAATATCTCTCTGCTTTACTCCTCTGCTCTGCATAAGATCTGCGTCTCTCATCCTGCTCCCATTCACGGTTATAAGACGTATTTGGGCTGCATCCACTCTGTGGAATGTCCTCCCAAGAGCAAGACTTTCCTCTAGTCTTCAAACCATCAAGCATTCCCTGAAAACTCATTTCTTCAGGCAAGTTTATTAAATTCCAGAACCACACACATACCCTCCATAAGATAACCTAATTACATCTCCTCTATACAGTCCACACATAACTTTACATATTTTCTCTTTCACATCCCGCCGACCCTAGGCCAACATTCCTGTGTGACTGGATCGTACAGTCTACCAAGAGGATCTGCAGTCTGGCTAGACCTATATGCAATATACTGTATATCACTTGTAGTTGTGTATCAACTTGTAGTTGTGTATTTCCATGCAGATCGTGAACTTGCAAGCAGGGCCCTCTTACCTCTATGTATGTCTATTACCCGGTCTTATTCTATTACTGTTTGCTCCCAATTGTAAAGAGCAAGCAATATGACGGCGCTATATAAGGATAATAATTATCCTCATTTAATAGAAAAGAACATTTTATAGAACATTTCACAAATGGGGCACTGTGCGTGAGTATAGAACCTGGTCCCAGGACCATATAATATTTTATTTTTTTTTCTTTATCCTTTACAAACATTGCAAATGTAGCCTTTCTTTAATGAGTTAATTTTACTATTTCTGCTGGATGAAACATATCAGTGCAGGAGTCAATATTCTCTAGTGGAATTGGAGATTGCTCCCACACATAATAAAATTCTTAGTATCTAGCTCCAGATATATTTTTTTTACTGGTTGCTCCTAACATACGGCAATAATAAGAAATTAGTCATGTTGCATTCCTGGCTAAGAGAAGTAAGAGGAGACAGTAATAAATGCTCCACCAACAATTACCTGTCCATTTGCTTTGATACCATATTTATTCTATTGCTCCCATGAATGATTAACTGTTTGTGTATCCTTCATGTGTAATCAATATCTGGGAAGACTAGCATTAGCTTTACAGATTAGACATACCACAGTAATAAATTCCATCGATCCTGGGCGCTGACCTGCAAAAATCTTAGTATATTTCTCAGAGTTTAAATTAAAATCAGATATATGGTCGCTCAGAGAAAAATGTCACTGTGATTAGAAGGTGTCACCCTCTTCAGTGCCCTTCTCGGCAAAAGTTTATGACCCCTACCCACCCTCCCTGATCCTTTATAATGAAACATGAAGCAGTGGTGTCAACAAGCATCAAGATATACACAGGCAAATGGAAGCAAAGTGTCAGAGCACATTACCAGGCAGCAAAAAGGATCTATCCGAGAACATAATTAAAAACAGGGGCAGCGAGGGGGATTAATTATTAGAATCAATTTGCAAAATTAAAACACTGACACAGATATAACAAATGAACTCCCAGTATTACAACAAGTGGTAGTGATATTTTATCTTCATTTCTGTTTTAATGAACAAAATAAAAACCCCAAACAAACCACCGTGAAGTTCAAGAGGGATACAGCCCATATACTTTACTGTATGAGGTCTAACCAAGATTTTATTCTAAAGGTTTTTTCATCTCTAGAATCAAAAGGCTGTCATTGCAGCTGCCAGAATGAAATGGCTAATTGAAGCAGAGAACTGCTGAAAATATGAATATATAATGGATATCACAGCTAGTTATGCTGCACACATTGTAGCTTGCAAGAGCACGGTGTACTTGACAAAATGGTTATGTATAATTCAGAACCCAAAACATGAAGCTCCATAGGTGTCACTCAGAATAACTATGGGGTATCAAAAATTAAAAATGCTGCATGGTTGAGACTTTCTTCATGTATTAGATTGTCTATAACCATAGTATAGTCTCTATTTTACCTGTGTAAGAGGATTTTTCTGGGCCTTGTTCCGACTACACCCCCTGAGCGCATTACTTATTACGGAGAGGGTAGGAACGGCAGTGCCAAGAATTAAAGCTCTGCCAGGAGCTGCAGTAGGCACATCTGGAGCAAGGGTGGCACTGCCTGCAGGGTGCCGTTCCAGGGGCTGTGGGTTTCCTCCAAAAGCTACTTTTTACTATAACAGTCCGAAGTCAATTGGTTGTGACAAAATACACCCTAGCATGTATGTGGGTAAATAATTTAGATGGTAAACTCCAAAGGGGCATAGACTGATGTGAATAATTAAATAGTCTCAGTACAACACTGAGTAACTTGATTGGTGCTATATACAGATGTGTCCTCATACACCAAGCCCCTATACACCATGCGGCTTGAAATACCTGGTGCGAACGAGCAGCACACAGCAGTATATCATAGTGACTCTCTATATATGAGTTGATTTATTAAGTTACTATTTCCTGCCTGTGAGAGCTTGAACCAGCTTGGCCATTTCAGTTGACTGCTCTCATGTCTACAAGCCCACAGAACTGCTACTCACTGGAAAATTTGTGTATTGTTTAATGTACACTCCAGTGCACATGTATTCCAACTTGCAGCCCTCCAGCTACTGTGGAACTACACATTCCAGTATGTCCTGCCACAGTTTTGCAATAGATGCTGAAAAAGAGACAAGACATGCTGAGATGTGCAGGGGCGTAGAGAGCCACGCCGGGCCATGGTAAAAGGGGGGGCGTGGCCTAATCGCTGCAAGCAATCTCCCACTGCAGCCCACCACACAGGAAGTGAGGGGGGAGCGGCGCCGGACCCGGGCCCCTCTGGAAGCCCGGGCAAACTGTACCCGCTCCCCCCCCCTCTCGGCGCCCCTGGAGATGTGTAGTTCCACAGCAGCTGGAGGGCCGTATGTTAAATACCCCTGCTTTAGAGATTATAGTGCATGAAAATCCCAGGAAATAAGCGGTTTCTGAAATACTCTGTCCTCCCTTGTCTGGTACCAACAATCAGTCCCAGGCCAAAGTCACTTAGATGACATTTCCACCTCATTCTGGAGTCTTTGGTCTGAACCTCTTGACCATGTGTTTATGTTTTTATGCAGAATAGCAGATTCTATGCGTGTCAACAGATATGATGTAGACATGTTAAAATACTGTGAGTATTTCTCCCCTAACCCTAATTGCTGCTCCTAACCCTCTCTCTAGTGCCTAATCCTAGCCTCCCCCCACCACAGCCTAACCCTTACCTCCCCGAGCAGCCTAACACCAATGTCGACATTCTGAGATCATCAACATTTCCTCGTCAACATTCTGAGAATGACGACAGATTGCTTGCTGACATTTTAACAATGTCAGCATCAAAACTGTCTAAATATATAGAATCTGCTATTCTGCATAAAAACATAAATACATGGTCAAGAGGTTCAGACCAAAGACTCCAGAATGAGACTAAGTGTCAGAGTTGAGCATAGTAGAACTAGATAAAATAGTGTGCATTTAATATAGTAAGAAAAAACAGCATGCCATTTATGTGTTCTTTATCCAGCATCTTATGTATCTGTATGTAACTATGTTGTACAGCCCAAAACTCGTAGCATCTAGAGACCCATTATCCATCACATTGCACAGTTCAAGTTGTGCTGTACATAAGCTCATATCTTCAGTTCTCTCAAATGTATAGAACAGTGGTTCTCAATTCCAATCCTCAAGTACCCTTAACAGGTCAAATTTCTGGATTTCTTTCATCATGCACAGTTCAGGTAATCTATAGTATTTCGCTGGTTCAGTAATTATCCTCCCTGTGAGTACAAATAGAAGTCAGGGAGACATGACCTTTTAGGATTAATGAGGGGGCTGGAGTAGAGAACTACTGGTCTAGAATGGGATGCGGTCATTATCCAGACCACCAGAATTCCGAAGGTAAGGAGTGGGGCTAGGGGGTTGGGTTAGCATTAGGCACTAGGGGGAGAATTAGGGTTAGGCACTAAGGGAGGAGGTTTAGTGTGCAGGGAGGGTAGGGAGTTAGGTTTAGGCACCATGGGGCGGGGGGTTAGGTTCAGGTACCGGGGAGGATTAGGGTAGGATTTTGATACTGTCGGGATGCCGGCGTCGGGATTTCTGACAGTCAGGATACCGAGCGCCGGCATCCCCTACCCAACCAGTCTAGAACGTCACGTATATATTACCTCAACCAGCTCATTGTAAGCACCTATTGTTCCTGCACACTACAACAAATGCTGTTCAGCACATTACATGCAATCTTTAAATTCCAAGGCATATTATTTATCCCCCCAATTGCCCAGTGAATAAATAATAACCACAGATTATCTAGCACACTACATTAGCCCAGTTGTTACACCAGCACATTGCACATACTGTGGCGGCATGATTCATGGGACAAGTAGTTTGAAAGCAAGTCACAGAAAGCTACTTTTGCTGTGATTAATAGTGTTGTTTCCTTCTTCTACAGTGAAGTCAGGCAGACAATCAGAGCTCACTGTAAGAGACTAACCAATCACAGTGAAGGTAACTTTCAGTTTCTATGTATGCAGCAAATGACTTTTTTGCTGATACTGTGCTCCAATCACTGACTGGATGAATGTGTCACAGACCCAAACTGTGTCACAGAGTGAATCCATGCAAGTTGGCAGATCTGCTTCATTATATTTTACCATCCTTGTCCTTAAGATTCTGCTTATTCTGTTGTAACAATAAAAGGGGGGGGGGGAATCAGTGGAAAGCAGTATATTTTTGCTGAAACTGTCATACATCAAATATAAATGGTGGACAACTTTAAGTGTTTGGGATCTTTATTCTCATTAATGTAGCTTGTAGCTCCATACACCATACCTTTTATGCTGCGTTTTCTGACAGATATTTTCTATTGTAGGACCTGTCCAATGACAAGTATGGTGTTCTTACTGCAACACTCACAACCGGAACTAGAAATGCTACTATTTCAAATGGGTTTTACAATGGTGAATTATTATTAAATTGGATAGCTGTAAATAGGAAACCAGACTAAGCACCTCAACACCACAAATACTTTAACAAAATAAACATACAGTAGTACAGATGTGTAAGTTAGGACACATCACTACTACTATATAATAGAATCGCATCATCAGGGGCGCCGAGAGGGGGGGGGGAGCGGGTACTAATTACTTGGGCCCGGGCTGTTGGAGGGGCCTGGGTCCGGCACTGCTCCCCCTCCCTCTTACGTCACAGCAGCCCAGCTGTGTGCTGGGCTGCACTGGAAGACTGCTCACGGCTGCTAAAGCAGCAGCCGGAGCAGTCTCCTATGCCTAGGGCCTGGGCCTGGTGCGGCTGTCAGTGGCCCTGCGCATCATTAGGCCCCACCCCCTACTCATGGACCCATCGATTGGCATGAACATCCTCCCCATTCTGCCCACTTCACTAGGAAGTGGGTAGAATGCGGGAGAAGTGTCTACTTTCCCGGGGGTGCGGGGGGTTAGCTGTAAAATCGGGAGCCTCCCGCAGGTCACGGGAGGGTAGGCAAGTATGGCATAAAGCCACTCACTGTGTACCAGACACACTAGCCTGCAATTTAATAACACATGAATCGGTTTTAAACACGTACAAAGTCGCAGATGAAGCACATCAGAACCTGACTTGAGGAAAGATGTGGCTATTTGCAAAAAATCAGTGTAAGCTAGCAATGTAGTTTTGTTGCTTTTATGACTTTTACATTATGCAAAAAAGATGCCCATTTTTAGCTAAAAAGACAACTGGCGTGGCAAGGTGCACGGGACCTGGCGCGACTTTAGCAACATTTGTATTTGCCCATTTATAATTGATCAGATGACATACATTATATATATATATATATATATATATATATATATCTATCTCGCCACAGAAAATATGTTTCCTGCCGGGTGGCATCAATAACTTGCCAGGTGGGGGCCTTCGCAATAATAAAATGTTATAAACCCTGACCTTATAGTGATTTAAGCACTTGAAAAAACATTTTATATATTAACTCTCCTCTTCCTATTAGAGGCCCAGTTGTCTGATTATGAAAAAGCTGCAAAGTCTGTAGGATCTGGTCCTTTTTATACAGCTCCCAGATACTGTCCCCACTTGCAGGCTCCCAAAGTGCCGTGGGTGCACCCGCAAAAAACAGCCTGTGGAGAACACACATATACATATATATATATATATATATATATATATATATATATATATATATATATTTCAGTTTCAGACAGATATATATATATATATATATATATATATATCTCTCAGTCTGAAACTGCTTAAACTGCATTACTAACTTGTAAATGCCTTTTGCTACTTATTGAGTGAAGATAGAAGGTAGGTGGTTTTTGGGCGTTTGTTATTTCCTTTGCTGCACGGTTTTATTCCCTGCTGTAAACGTATGTTTTATTTTATTCTATATTTTATTACATAACCACCCACCATTTTTAGGGGCAGCGCCCAAAAACCACCTACCTTTTATCTTCATTCTATAGGTTTCTTGGTTCTTTTTGATGAAAGGACCCAAGGGGTTTTAGGCTGCTAGATATATATATCCATTTTCCCATAGGAGCGCCATATCCCAATCCCACCCACATTACTTGCCTTTTTGTACTTGGTAGTACCATTTTACGAAGAACTAAAGTTTTGTTAATATCACCTTTTCAAGCACTTTTCTTCCCTGGAAAAATGTTGTCTGCTTAGACATTCTACAGGAAAACCGTTATTAAAGTCAATAGCAGCATTACTGAGCAACTGTCAATGTAGAATAGAAAATTATTTCCATTCTCAGGGTTCTCTATGTGGCAGATTCAATTAGCGCATGGTAATTGTCAGCCCTGGACTATTCAATTAAGTGTCATATCTCCAAGAAGTGTTGCATCTCCTAGCATTAAGCCCATGCATCGCAGTGCGCGAACTAGCTATTGCGATCAGGACTGTGATCACAGAGGCTACGCAGACCCCTCACAGAGTGATTGACCGGAAGTGCCGTTTGTGGGTGGTGACTGGGGTTGGGGAAATGCAGGTGTGCCAGTGTGTTCGCACGCCGTTGCAGGGGCATGCATAAATTAGCCACTGCGATAGCCTATGCAGTGTGAGGCCTCATAGCATGCTTGTAAGTTAACAATTTCTGAGTAAGGTCTGGGCTTGTGCAAGTGTGCGTACGGGTCCAATGTTACTCGATGTTAACAATTATTTGCTATGTTGCTAAAGTATACAGATGTAAGGGAAAGTGGGCGTTCTTATGTTAAGGTGCGATCAAAATGCAAAAGTAATCATTTGCATATCACTGCTCATGTTAGTAAAGTGCGTTGTGTGCGTATTAGCAGAATAGCGATCCTTGCTGAATCAGGCCCTAACTCCCTTCCCTCCATTAAAATTCTTATACCAGGTCTGAATCCAAACCATATCACAGATCTGATTCCCCCCAATGTTTGTGAAGCTTCACCAAATATGTTAAAATAAAAAAATTCTTAAATGCAATCCGCCCCTTCCCCCTTTAAACTCCTCTCTCCCAGTATAATCTAATTAAATATACATTTATTTTATACAATGTGAACCAGACCACAGATCTGTGGGGTGACCCAATTACATAACTTACCCTACCTTCCTGCGGTCTGTCTGCCTCTTCAATTACCACACTCTGATTGGAGCCCTCCCATCACTGTGATTGGTGAAGGGTCAATGCTATTCACCAATCAGCATTCTAATAGTGCAGCCAGGCACTCACTCCCTATGTGGATCGTTGATATGACAAGCAGCTGGAAGGCAGAAAGGTTGCAGCCACAACAAATCAGCCCACAACGGTTATGAGCGCTGATAAACCGGAAATCAAACTGCTTTGTAATCACAGGCAGATGCAAGAAGCAGTTCACTTCACGGGGGTGTGTGTGTGTGTAGGGGGGGGGGGGGGAAATCACCTGCACTCTGAGGGCCCCCCTCTGAGCCCGGGCCTGGTACATTAGTACCAGCAGTACCCCCCCCTGATAGTGGCCCTGAAGTGGCCACTATCATACTTACCTACTTTTGAATAAGCATTTCAGTGAGATTTTGAAAACATCACCTATGGGTGCGCGTTAAAGTGGACGTGTACTGCTACATCTGAGAGGCGTGTCATAACATTGGAATGTAAAAAGCCAAAAACCAGTTAGCAAGATCTATTTGTTGATGAAAATACCCTGATACTTTCCAAAAAATGTAGCCATAAGAATCATTGTGCCTTATAACCAATGCAGGGAAATAATTTTTGAATGTACTGTATATATCTCTGTTTTCAATATAACAGCTATATAATGGGGGTAAGGTGCTATCAGGGAGATTGCTACTATTTCAGGTACTCTTACTGACAATGAGGGAGAGTTGGCAAGTATGGTACACATGGTAAACAGGCCTCTGGATATGGATTTGGTTCATGATTGGGGGAAGGTTGTGATAAATGCAATTATCTATGGAGAGAAAGATTGTGGCTTGTGATTCATAGCCATACGAATAGGTTATTCTAGACACCCTTCTGGGTGACAGAGTAGGTGTATAGTCAAGACAATTCCTGCAATCTTATTTCCATTATGTTATATTATGTAATATACAATACCTTACAGTTAGCGAAAATGCCAGTGAAGACTTTCAGCCAACATTTGTGCTTCCATTAAGCATGTGTATGAGACAGGTCATTGTGTCTACTTATAATCACTGTAAAAATGCCTTTCAAGTAAACGCTGTATTTTGTGTACTTCGTTATTACTTAGAGTGCCAGAGCAATTCCATGTTTCAGAAATGATCTTGAAAGTGTCACAAGTAAGATGCTTACAGTCAACCATCTATATATCTAGCCTAAAAAGCTGAAAGTTTTCCTGTGGCCATCAATCCATATTAAAGCACACTGAAGATGATTGATGAAAGCTTCCTTTGAAATAACTGATTCATAATCATTCCAGTTTCAGGATGGGCAGTTTTTATTTCCTATGTGATTAACTTACTATAAACACTTATACAGAACAGATGGTTCTTCCATTAAATGCAAAAGCAACAAAATGCAAGTGTGAGGCTAAAAATTAAAAATGTAACCAATTTAACAATTACATCCACTAACAACAATGAATAAAACAGTTTCAATAACATGTCCAGCTATCCGCCATCCAGTTAAACAAGTAGAATCTAACATGTAGCAAAACCCTATGTCAACATATGTTGTCACATACAGAACCATTTTTGTTTATTAACTTGTGTTAACAAAATCTGAGAAGCATTGTTAAATAGCAACCTCCTCTCAGGCAGCTTGACGAAATAACTTCTAAAGAGATTACAAATTTCAAGGATGTAGAGACAACTTCGATGCATGTATTTAAAACAATTGATACTTAGTCGACTACAGATCAAGTGCCCAGTAGTAGTTAATATTAAATCACAAACTATTAAACATAAATGCCTTAAGCTACAGTCAATGAACAACATATTGCGTAGTGCATCTGTCCGTGTGAAAAGAAAATATGTCTGTGAATGACATTGTTCAAAGACATATCAGGATGGCCGTGTAGCACAGCAGACGCAGATTTATTTTGCAGCTATACCAGTACATAGGCCAGAGTGTATGGGCTACACGCCTAAAACTCGTACTCTCATGGTTGGACTGGACTACAGGGGTACAGGGTAAATCCCCAGTGAGCACCACTGCCTGAGGGCCTCAACACTTGCAGTCTGGAAAGTCAGGATCCAGACTGTGCACTCAAAGTATACATTGTTACTCTATTATAGGGTCAGTTACATGGTCTCTAATGTCTGTCCAAGCCTCTGTGGGGGCTAGTCTCATCCCCTGTAATAATTGACCACACTCCAAAGCATGGGCCCCTACCACTGTATTTCCCCAGTGGGCCCTTCATGGTATAGTCCGACACTGCATACACTGGCCGCAGGAAGTGCCGACACTGACATCACAACTGAGTGGGCAAATTTAAATGCCCGTCCAGTTGTGATGCATGGCCAGACATATAGCGCAGCCGATTAGTAAGTGTGTGTAACTTATCAAAATCAGCAACTCTGATGGTGGGGTGGTAGGTGGTAAATTTCACCTACTTTTGTAGAAATGAAGGGATAAGAAATAGACCACTATGTGTAGGAAGAATATAGTAGCCCATCAAGTTCTACCATTTTGAAAACTAGAAAACCTACCGCATTTTTTTTCTTGACGCAAGATGGGGGAGATACACACTCTTCATCCCCCCATCTGTGGAAAATTGTGTACGGTTTTAGTTATTGTCTGGTGATTACCTGACAATTGCTATTAAGGGGGCACATTGTTTGAAAGAGGAGACACTCCTCTTTCAAGACAGGGTGCCCCCATGTGTGTACGGTCCAGTATGGGGGAGACAGGAGGAGAGAATATTGTTCCCTATCTATGGAAAAGTAATTTTTTTCCATAGCGCTGGGTGATATTGTCTGATAATCAGAGGTGATCAGACAAAGGGCGGGATGCATGACAAAACGCAATTTGCATGCGATGCATTCCGCCAGTCTTCGCATGCATGCTGGCATTACGGAAAACACAAAGTACAGCTCTCCCGGCAAGAGCTGTTCTTAATGAAAGAGGGACTTCCAGGTCTACACCTTTACACCATTCACTTACGTATCACCCATTAACAGAGTTTTTGCTTTATTCTTATTAACCCATACTAACACATTAGTCTCTAACTAGTGTGCTTCACTGGGGTGGCTGGCCTTCGCCGGCTTTTTTGGGGTTCTGCATTCCATACTCTGACCAAGTGATAGGGACCTCCGGTATCAGAGAAGCCATGACATGGACCAGAAGCTTAGCCATAATTTTGCAAATATATGCAACTGAGATCTCTGAATTATCTATCACCATGTAGTTTTTCAAATCTTATTGCTGATTTCATTCTGAGTGCTGGGGGATTACTTTTTTGTTTCTTGTATAGACTAACCCCTCCCTTACATGCACCGGAGTGATATTACTGAAGCGATTGAGCAGCTACCAAAATCTATTGCTATATTGAGAGGCATAGATAGGACCAGCGTTTGGAGGGCATACTGGTTCTTGCAGTGCCATTAGGAGGACTTAGGGGTGACTCCAAGGTAAGCTGGCTCTCAATTCAGGTATATTTGTATTTGTCATTATTATGTGGCCTTATATTGGGCAATTATATGACCCAAATTGGATTTAGTCATCCGTTTTGGGGATGAGTTTGGGTGCAGTGCCCCTTGGAGTTGGTATGGCTGGGCTGCTTTGGGGTGGCACACTTTAACACTTTATTTAGCACTTCAACACATTGAAATTATTTTTTTTTTCTCTTATTGTATATTTATTTTCATTTTTTCTTAGCATTTTAATTACACCTTTCACTTATGTATCACCTATTAACACATAGTATGTGTTAATAATAATAAAGCAAAAACTAACACTTGAGTCTCTCACTGGTGTGCTTCACTGGGGTGGCTGGCCTTCGCCGGCTTTTTTGAGGTTTTGCACCCCAGACTCTGACCAAGTGATAGGGACCTCCAGTATCAGAGACGCCATTACATGGCCCAGTGGCTTAGCCATAATTTTGCAAATATATCCAACTGACATCTCTGAATTATCTACCACCATGTAGTTTTTCAAATCTTATTGCCGATTTCATTCTGAGTGCTGGGGGAATACTTTTTTTTGTTTCTTGTATAGACTAACCCCTTCCTTACATGCACCTGAGTGATATTACTGAAGTGAATGAGCAGTATCATCACAAGTTAGTTGGATTTTATTTTTGCAATGCCCCTCGCTGCAGAGGATGAGTAGGATTCAACCTCCATAGTCTCAAGGTGCCTACACACATGGCGATATTTTACCCAATCTGGCCGATTCCGATGCATCGGAAGGACAGATCGTGTAAAATATGCCCAAATCTTGAGTCCCCACTCACGATCACAGGTCATATATCGCATCTTCAGATCTGCTGTGCTGTAGGGCAGATCTGACAATCTCAAGTCACGATGCACTGGATAGTTTAGGAGGCACGATAGATCGTGTGTCAAATTGGCAGCTTTGTCAGACCAAATCGTGCCCACAACTGCCGGGAAGCTCCCGGGGAGAGTTCAGGGGGAAATCATACACATCGTGGAATTGTGAGCACATCGCTGTGTGTGTAGGCACCATTACTGTATCTCCGGATGATGAGCCCCATACATCCTCTGCAGCAAAGACGTTAAAGCAACAAAGTATTTTTTTGCCTTCACTCATTTCAGTTTTAAGAAAGTTTATGCACAATGGTCAATTCGAGCTGTTCAATTTGTCATAGATCCAATCATTCAGTTGCTTGCACACAATAAACTATGCATGCAATACCGTTTACAACAGTGTTTCCCAACAGTTATTACAGATAAAATCAAACTGTCACTAGAGATCAGTAGATTTTTTATGGTCATTACTATTTAATGCGCAGATGTACCAGATTAATAATTTATGGGTTTGTGAACATCTAGTGCCCTTCAAATCATGTTATGATATACCAAAGAAATCCCAATCTTTAAATAAAAAATAAATAAAAATAGCCTATTAACATAAAACTACAATTCATGGGCATGTACTCCCTTAAGTTTAGAGAAAAGTACTGTAAAATATTTGCCCATGAAGTATACAATTTAGTCACAGTGTGCTAGAAATAATAGCTCTATAGAGGGTGAAGACATGTCATTTTTATCAATGTGAATATAATGAACCTTTCATGCTTTTAAAATGCTACACATGTGAAAATATTGCCTACCACTTGACATAACTTAATACCATACTGTATATCAAAGGAAGAGGCGTTACTAAGGTTGGTGTCACCCGATGCTGTAACTCATGGTGTCACCCCCCCCACCACCACAAAAAAAAAACCAAACAATCAAAATCAAATACAGGGGTAAACGCAGGATTTGTATGGGAGGTACACACACACAGTGTTAAAGTGGTCCTAGAGACATGGTGGAACGCACTCCCCCCACCCATCCTCGGCACCCCCAGACCATAAATATATAAATTTTGCTTTTTTTTTTTTAATAAAGTGACAGAGCACACCATACAAAGGGGCGTGGTCTCAAACGAAAGTGGTGTGGTCACATAATAGTATCCCCAATTTAATTTACACCACACAGTAGCAGAGTCTTATTCACACTACACCGCATAGTTCCCCTGATTCACACCACATAGTAGTGTCCCCTTATTCAGATTATGACTCACAGTAGTGCCCCTTTTATATAATGCCCACAGCAGTGCCCTTAACACAATGCCCACAGCAGTAGTGCCCTTTAAGCAATGCCCACTGTAGTGGTGCCCCTTATGCAATGCCCACTGTAGTAATACCCCCATTAGTAGTGCCCCCAGTAGTAATGTCCCCATTAGTAGTGCCCCAGTGGTAATACCCCCATTAGTTGTGCCCCCAGCCCCAATTAGTAGTGCCCCTTATGGGCACTTTGGGCAGCAGTGCTGGTGAGCAGCACACAGCAGGGCAGACGGCAGTCATAGCAGAAAGCCAGCCGCCGTGCCGCAGGCAGTGACTTTCAAACAAAACAGCACACAATGCCACAATCACTTAATTAGGCAGCGCAGATGCGGCTGCCTGTACTTACTCTTTCACAGTCTCAATCACGTCAGGTGTGTGTCCGCCCGAACAAGGCGGGTGTGCCAGCCAGGAAAGGTGGGCAGGCCGGCTGGGCCCGCCTAGCCAATAGTATCCTATTATAACCAAAATTACTTTATTACAAATATAACATACTTCAGATTCATTCTACTACATATGTTGATAAAATGCCACTTAGCAATGACCAGAACCGTAAGGTAATGACAGAGTGGGTGTAAGCCGTGGGTGTACATATTTTTATTGTATGGAGGGCAGCGTGTTTCCCGGACATACATGTCAATGTATGAAAAGCATGATCTTTGGCAGTGTGTTCCCAGGCACAAAGGGCACACATGCATTTCAGTATATATGGATGGCAGTGGATTCCCTGGTATTTGTCAGTATATGGAAGGCACACATGGGTTGGGTATGATATACCGGTGGCTGAAAAGCTGCCAGTTCAAATCCCGATGCCGGAAGCTCAATGGAGTGAAATCCTGACAGGGGCAGTAAGTATCCTAAATGAGGCCCCATGTTCTTTGGGCACATTTGTCAGTATATTTGGGGCAGTATGTTACCGGGCACATTCCAGTATATGGAGGGCAAACTGTTACTGGGGCACACATCAGTGTATGGGGCAGCGTGTTCTCGGGCACACGTCAGTGTATATATGAGGCAGCCTATTCCCAGGGCACACGTCAGTGTACGGGGGCAACGTGTTCCCCGAGTGCCAGCAGCATATGTAGACACTGTAGGAGATAATGAGTGTGCGCGCAGTGATAGATCTGCAGCTGCTTCTCCCAAGTGAACTGAAATAGCTCCAGCTCCATCCTGCAACCTCACCCAAGTCAAGTGTGGCACGGAATGGGCCTTTAATAGTAGGTGCAGAACGGAGCTCTCATAGTGACAAGCAGCCAGCCGCAGGTTTGTAGCTGACAGTTTAGAGGCCAGGAAAGGTGGGCGGACGGAGGCGGAACTGGTTCCCCTTCCAATTAGAACTGACGGAACGTAGTTCTGTTCCGGACCACTTTAACCCCTGACCCGCATATAGACATACACACACATTCATGTCACACAAACCTCACATACACGCGACCACACACATATGGGGTGGGGCCAAATTATGCGATTCTAATTGAATCGTGTCATATTGGCTCAACCTCCTCCATATTGAATCGCGAATCACAACAATTTGCCAAGAGGGACGGGGCTTAAGAAAATGCTGCTGGCCTGGAGTGCACTCTAGTCTGGCTGCAGAAGGGGCTTTGCAGTAGTGTGTGCGGATGTTGGTGTCACCCCCTTGGTGGGTAACACCCGATGCAGCCCGCACCCCGATAGTAAGGCCACTGATCAACGGTTCCCAAAACTCTGCCATTACAGTCCAGGTTTTAAGGATATCCAGATGGTTAAATCAAACTGACTGAGCTACTAATTAAGTCACCTGCGCTCAAGCATGAATATCCTTAAAACGTGGACCATAATGAAGGCGTTTGGGAATCTCTGCCATATTCTGTAAGTTTTTTTTAAACTTACTTTACTTTAATGGTCTGAGTGTAAATTAAATGAAATTGTTAAAACTTGTCCTGCAGTACACCAAAAACAAATCTCCATTCGGATCTTGGAACCCACTGAAAACACCACAGGTTGTCAAAATATGTTTTGCGGAAATATATAGCACAATATCAACAGGTAGAATATATTTCCTTAGTTAGGTATGGTTTCTTACTAAATCACATATTTCACGGACCACCACGCTGACCAAAACCAGGGAAGAGTTCCAACCACATTGCCCTGGACAACTCACTGAAACAAAAATAAAAGACTTTTCTGCAGCTTATGGGCCCTAGGTATACTTTCTGATTATTACGGAGGGGGCAGCCGTGTTGGCGCAGAAGTGTTGTGGCGGCGTAATAGGTGGGCAGTGCGGGGCATCGCATTCGCATCAATACATCCCTGCTTGCAGCAGAGATTACCGCCATTGCAAAGCAGGGGGCGGTATGACAACGCGATTCAGTGTCATCGGCCCCTACTGGATCGCACATTTTCAAGCAGTAAGCACGTGGGGGGGGGGGGCGTTGGGAGAGGTGGCTGGACCAAAAAACTTGCCCGCTCCTGTAAGGGGCAGGGAGCGCCAGCCAATTTTCGGGAGCCTCTCAGCCATTGCGGGAGAGTTGGCAATGGCAAGTGTGGCCCAAGGTGACCTACCAATTTTTAACACCAAGCACCAACTCAAATCAGAACTCAACAAGCCTAATGACAACTGTTCTCAGTTCTTAATACAGATGCAAGATAAAACATGTTCTAGCAGCAGTCTGTTCAATATGGCTTATGGCTGTAGCTATACATATGTCAATCAACACCTGGGGCTATATTTTCTAAGTGGCATTGTTCAAAGATGACAATTTCCAGCAGTTTTGCCAATGGGATTTAAAAACAGAAATAATATTTAATGCAAATCCATTTAATATATATTTAAAAAAAAAAAAAAAACAGCCTTAAAAACTGCTTAGTAAATATAGCCCTTTAATGGGCCTAGAGACTCACTGCAAGCTATGCTTTAAATCTACTCAGAAAATAGCTGTGGTCAAACTTTCTTTCCAGCTTATATAAATTTTGGGAAAAACAACAGACAGATGGTATGCAGCTCATGTCCCCTAAGTGGTTCTATTGGTTTGCTAATTCCTGAAACAAGAGGCAGTAGCCAGAGTGAGTTGTCTAGTAGAACTGAGCCAAATAAAAATATTTCAGCATAAATGTAACAAAGTAGAGTAGATATAAGTACAAATTTGTACTTTTTGCAGCTTAGAAATTTGCTAACTTAACAACAATGATCTCAAAAGCTGTAGTTAGTTCTTACTGTAAATGCCACCTTCAACTCTAATAGTCCAAAACAGATTCTAAGGTGTATTTATTAGTGGAGTTGTTGCCTTTAGCAACCAATCAAATTCTACTTCTAAGTTATCTAGCACATTCCTAATAGCTAGAATCTGAATTGGTTGCTATGGGCAACAACTCCACTTCTAAAAACCTGCACTTTAGTAAATATACCTCTAAGACAGGTTTCCCAAACGCGGTCCACAAGGCTCGCATAACAGTTAAGGTTTTAGAGATATCCATGGTTGAGCACAGGTGACATAATTAGTACCTCAGTCAATTTTATTTAACCACCTGTGCTCAAGCATGAATATCTCTAAAACCTGACCTGTAGCAGAGTCTTGAGGACTACGTTTGGGAACCTCTGCTCTAAGAGAATGAACGGATACATACATACTTTCTAACCAATATTCACTTTGTGGTCACAATGCTGTCTGCAGCATTTACAAACATTAATGCTTGCTACATTTATATAATGGGGATACTAAGATAGAATTTATTCATTCATGTACAGTGTATTGCTATGCTGCATGAGGGTTTCAGAAGAGGCTTACATTAAAAGTACAAGATCAAAGAGTTAATTTTGGAATAGTATAACAAAGGTTTCCAAACTCTGTCCTCAAAGCACCTTAACGGTCCAGGTTTTAAGGATAACCATGTTTCGGCACAGATGACAAATTAGTAACTCAGTCATTTGATTTAACCATCTGTGCTCAACCATGGATATCCTTAAAACCTGGACCGTTAGGGTGCCTTGAAAACAGAGTTTGTGAACCTCTGGTATAACTTGTTTGTGCTAGAGAATGCATTCCTAAAATTCTGTAACAACTGCATTTACCCTTGACAGATACTTTTAGCCTCTTCTAAGTAATGGGAGGGACTGTCCTGGGAAATATCATCACAGGTAGGGATGGTAGAGGACTAAACCAAGGCAATTAATTCTAAAATACTAAGGGGCTTATTTCATCATCTGGGCCCGGACAGCCCTCGAATGATTAAGTATCTAACTCACCATATGTAATAATAATTCAGCAATTCTCTGGGGCGGGGACAGTTGCTTTGAAAAGCAAAACAAATTGCTTAACAGTTTATGGGTAGGGTTAGGATACTTACCGACAGGTGTCAGTAGCCTAATCCTGTCGGGATGCTGGCGTCAGGATTATGACTGCCTGCATCCCATTATCAACCCCTTATCACTTAGCTAAAAACTTTACCAAACTATAAATTACTAGAACTAGTGACAAAAATGCCCCCCACAGTAGTTACAATATTTAGCCTTTGGATTATATTTGCTTACTCTAATGAAGTGTATGGGAAATTAACACATTTTTGAGCAGGTCATCCTGCACCATGCAGCCAGCTACCGTATAGTGTGTGCGTCTGCTTGCATGTACACAAGGGTTGTTCAAGGCATCATCCTATCTGCTGTTCTGCACGTCAGATGGGATGATGCAATAAACGACGCCATGCAGCATGTAAGCATGCATCGCGCCATCGTACACCAGATAGAGCAATGTGTACAGCACCCGCGATGTAGTGTTACATTACATCGTTCCGTCGTTAGGCCCAGGAGCCAATTGGCAATTACCTACAGTTGGAAGATTCCCGGTGGGCCGCTTGTCATCTGTGGCCCCATCCCCCTTAGCACGTCACCTGGTCAAGGCTTTCTTTATTGACAGGCAGCATACCGGCTGCCTGTCAGAGCTAGTAGTGCCACGGCCAACTGATATTGTGAGAAAGAGGCTCCGTCCCCATCCAGCTGCAAGAGGTTACGTGCGCCACAAACACCGGCTAGTGATGCCACACACCTCGGAGGCAGAGCAGGTCTGGAACCGGCAGGAGTAGCGAAAAGGAGGTGGGTTGGGGAGAGAGAAAAAAAATGCTGCTGATTGGTGGCTGGTCCTAGGGGACTGGCCAGCCACCAAAGCCCGGGCCAAATAGACAGATTATTGAAAACAAGGATGAGCCAGACGGCCCCAGGCACTGTAGTGACTGCTACCGGCAGAAGCCGCACTGCGCACATTATGGGGTGGCGCCCATGTGCGGCCACACTGGTGAAACGTGCCTCGAGCCGTCCTGCACAAAATATTATTTATATTTTATTATATTTAAGTACCTTCATGAGGGGGACCCAACTGAAGTTTTTATTACAAACAATTTGCAGACCTATATCCATAATAACAGATCTGGAGGAGTTGGGTACAGGATGTTGGCGCTCGGGTTTCTGACGGTCAGAATCCAGATGCCAGCATCCAGACACCTGATAGTAAGTATCCTAACCCAACTCCTAAACCTAACCCTCCCCGCAGCCTAAACGGAACCGGTATGTATTACAGCCGGACCTAAGCCCGGCGGATGAAATACCGACGCTGGAAGGCCGGCAGATGAAGCTCCCGACTAAGTTAAGTAAGTACCCTAACCCACCACTTTCCCCCCCCCCCCTCCGTAACCCTCCCTTAGGGGTGCCTAACCCTAACTTCCCCCCCTGTGGTGCCTGACTCTAACACTCCCTTCTCCTAGCCTAACCCTCCCGGGGATGCCTAACCCTAAGTCCCCCCAGGAGTCCCTAAACACCCCCCCACCTGCGGCTCTGAGCTCCCGACCGGCTTACCTACGTTGGGTATTTCGGGCGTCGAGATTTCGGCGTGGGGCTAATGATAGGCGTCGGTATTTAGACGCCTATCATTAGTCCCATGCCGGGCTTTCACTGTCGAGAAGCCAGCAGTCGGCATTTTGACCGCTGGCTTCCTGATTATATCCCGCCTAAACCTAACCACCCCCCCCCAAGTGCCTAAACCTTACCCCTCCCTCTAACCCCACCACTTACCGTCAGGATACAGACTCCGGGATTCTGACTAGTGTCGGTATTCCGGCGCCGGCATTCTGACGGCTGCTGTTTAAACTACATCCAGTCTGGATTCGCCAGAGACTTATATTTCAAACAGTGGGAATAAGTGCATACTGTGCAGCAGCAGGAAGTATGACAAAACACAAACTGTAATTTGGCTTGAGATCTTGGGGAGATGTACTGAGTGAGTGGGAATCTGGCAATAACTTAGCAACTTACTATGAGCTTAAGAGCTAAAAAAAACAAAAAATAAAAAAACAAGTTGACCTCCACTCAGCATTTCCTATATCCTTATGCCATGCCCGATTCCTTCTGCGCCAAAGCTAACCCCAAACCTCACAGGTCATTAACTCACTGCACCTATATGCCCAATTGCTCTTAGCTCGAAGCAAGTAGATACTCTCACTTTCTGCCCTTACCAACAAAATCTGTTAAATTTACAAATTTGAGCATAATCACCAGCATTACCCATGACCGCCCTAATCAATTTCTTTGTATTGGGAATGATTGGTCTGAACATTTTGAGATCAATTGTACCACCTAAATGCAAAGTGATTTTTTTTTTCTCTCATTATTTTTGTTTTCACATATCTCTGACTCTAGTCTCTCTCTTTATTCTTCCCCCTACAGCAACACCTCCCTGTACTAATAACACTGTACAACAAATTAATACTTTTAATTTGTTTCCTTTCTAAAAATAGTCATACATTACTAATTTGAGGTCCAGAAAAACTAAAATGATTTCAGAATGTTTTTACTAGCTCTATTTTTTGAGCTACACTACTTGCACTATACTGTATGAACATTAGTAATATAATTATAGTGAAAAGCGATTTTAAAATAATCTGATATTTTCTTTATAGAAAATAAATAATAGTTGTTTTAATTCAATTACAAATAAGAACACAAAACGAAACAAACATACAGCATACGAAACAAACATACAGCATACGAAATTACTATCTAATATAGTGGCCTATTCATGGGGGTGCTTTCTCTTTGCTTGTCGCTTGTACTCCTCAGTAGTGATTCACCTACCCTGATATCTTTGTTCCACTGCTGAAATGTCTTGGTGGAATCGCTCACTATGCTTGTCACTTAGTGCACCACAGTTATCTTGTGTGGGCAATCCTGTGAATCACATATATTTGAATAGGGGAGGGGACAAATAACTGATTCATTTAATTGGGTCATTAGGCCCCACCCCCTCTGCGGGGAACGCAGATTGCTGGTAAGATTCTCTCCATTCTGCCCACTTCACTAGGAATACCCCTACATCGTCATAAATGGGCTATATCTCGGAATTCAGAGCTAACTGAGAGTTTTAAATGTCATATTCATTCTTTGCATGCTGAAATCAATTAGATTTAACTATTTTCACATCTGAAACATTTTCATTGTTGTGTAGTGTAACGCCCCCCCTACTTCTCCACATGGGATGCTTTTTATATATATGGGGGACACTATCTGTTCATTACAGGACTTCACTTACTGACTTGCTGTAACCTCTACAATCTAAGGTACCACCTTCCCCTCACAAACCCCTTTTATTTCTCTTCTGTAACCCCCTCCCATTGAATACTTGCTGGAAACAACGAATTGTATTAAAACAAAAACAGCCCCAACTCTCTCATTATATACAGCCATGGCCAAATATTTTGAGAATGACAAGTATTGGGTTTCACAAAGTTTGCTGCTTCAGTGTTTTTAGACCTTTTTGTCAGATGTTAATATAGTATACTGAAGTAACATTACAAGCATTTCATAAGTGTCAAAGGCTTTTATTTACAAGTACATTAAGTTTATTCAAAGAGTCAATATTTGCAGTGTTAACCCTTCTCTCTCCAGACCTCTGCAACATGCCCTGGCATGCTGTCAATCAAATTATGGACCACATACTGACTGATGGCCGCCCATTCTTACCTAATCAATGCTTGGAGTTTGTCAAAATTTGTCGGATTTTTTTTGGCCACTTGCCTCTTGAGGATTGACCACAAGTTCTCAATGGGATTAAGGTCTGAGGAGTTTCCTGGCCATGGACCCAAAATTTTGATGTTTGTTCCCCGAGCCACTTAGTTATCACTTTTGCCTTATGGCAAGGTGCTCCATGCTGGAAAAGGCATTGTTTGTCACCAAACTGTTCTTGGATGGTTGGGAGAAGTTGCTCTTGGAGGATGTTTTGATACCATTCTTTATTCACGGCTGTGTTCTTAGACAAGGGAGTGGGCTCACTCACAATTTTGCCTGAGAAGCAACCCCACACATGAATGGTCTCAGGATGCTTTACTGTTGGTATGACACAGGACTGTTTTTCCAGAAAATAACTTTTCCCCAGTCCTCAACAGTCCAAACCCTGTACATTTTGCAGAATATCAGTCTGTCCCTGATGTTTTTCCTGGAGAGAAGTGGCTTCTTTGCTGCCCTTCTTGACACCAGGCCATCCTCCAAAAGTCTTCGCCTCACTGTGCGTGAAGATGCACTCACACCTGCCTGCTGCCATTCCTGAGCAAGCTTTGCATTGGTGGTGCCCCGATCCCGCAGCTGAATCAACTTTAGGAGACGGACCTGGCGCTTGCTGGACATTCTTGGGCGCCCTGAAGCATTCTTTACAACTATTGCACCTCTCTCCTTGAATTTCTTGATTATCCGATAAATGGTTTATTTCGGTGCAATCTTACTAGCAGCAATATCCTTGCCTGTGAAGCCCTTTTTGTCAAAGAAATGATGACTGCACGTGTTTCCTTGCAGGTAACCATGGTTAACAGAGGAAGAACAATGATTTCAAGTTCCACCCTCCTTTTAAAGCTTCCAGTCTGTTATTCTAACTCAATCAGCATGACAGAGTGATCTCCAGCCTTGTCCTCGTCAACACTCTCACCTGTGTTAACGAGACAATTACTGACATGATGTCAGCTGGTCCTTTTGTGGCTGGGCTGAAATGCAGTGGAAATGTTTTTGGGATTAAGTTCATTGTGATGGCAAAGAGGGACTTTGCAATTAATTGCAATTCATCTTATCAATCTTCATGAGATTCTGGAGTATATGCAAATTGCCATCATAAAAACTGAAGCAGCAGACTTTGTGAAAACCAATACTTGTGTCATTCTCAAAACTCTTGGCCATGGCTGTACTGCACAGGGAGACCTAACAAGAATGAATTGGATTGTATCACCACAGTCATAGGGCTAAGCACTGACTCAAAAGGCTGCCATGTAAACTGCAATACTGAGGAGTTTGTACGAGTGAATAGAATGGTCTTATAGGGGGGGGGGTGTATCAAGCATTTTAAACAGTGAAGAAGTGGATATGCATCCAATAGCAACCAATCAGCTTCTGCCTATTATTTTTTATAATTCACTTGATAAATTCTAGCTAGCAGCTGACTGGTTGCTATGAGCAACTTCTCCATTTGTCCACTTCTTCACTCTTTGGGAGGCTTGAAACATCTCCTTAAAAAGTCTAAGAAAAAAAAATGCTCATCTATTATAGCCGGCAAATATTTGACATTATTTTGGGAAAACATGGTTACAAATTACTTTGATACAACTTTCAAAAAATAAAAATCCTCTTCTTAGCAGATGTTTAATTCATAATTCTGCAAATCACACGTATGACTTAAAAAAATAAAATAAACCATCTCTATTATTGCCATTATTGAAAATACACCCTGGTGTATGGCGTCTTATACTCACACACTTCCATAATAGCAGAGTTTACGAATGTGTCAAAACATGCTTCTAATGTGAACTTGACGAGTGCTTCAAGAAGAAGAAAATCCAAGGCGTAATTAACAGAAAACCGTCAGTTAAAGCAATACACAGAGGATCGTGGAAACTCGCCGCCTCGGTGTAATGCCAATCACTCTGTGAACCCTGGCTCAAATTCAAGGTTCTACAATACAAACAAGTATTTATGAAATGGGCAGGTTTCCAACTTTTTGTTGTTTCAAACAAGAAAATTAAAACTTGTGAAGACAGAAGAGAAACTTTTGAACAGTGTAGAAATGTGATTAATTATTACAAAATTAAAATGCTTCATCATCATAATCAAGTTAATTACACATGACTGTTAGGTCAATTGGCTTGTTGGGTGGTCCCCATCTAGTTATTTAGACAGCAAATAAAACATCTTTAATAGAATTTGGCTATTTCACGGATAAAGCATATTTACTTTACACAGAAATTAGTATTTACCTGAAGGTTTATTTCTGCATGTTGTATGTTTTATATAAAGTTTAAATAAACAAAAACCTAAAGATAATGGACAATTCTTTTCATGTATTTAGTGAGACAATTATTTTCACCGAGATTCAATTGGGAAATCGGCTGACGTAAGCCCGACAGCCGGCTTCCCGATTGCTTTATCCCGGCGAGGGTTTAATGACAGGCGTCTAAATCTAGACTCCTGTAATTTTTCTGACGCCGAGAGACCGGCGGCCGGCACCCCGAGCGTAGGGATGGCGGGCGCTGCGAGCGGACAGCCGCGGGGGGGGGGGGGATGAGTGTTAGGTTTAGGGTTAGGCACCCCCCCAGGGAGTTAGGGTTCGGCTAGGGGAAGAGGGGGTTAGAGTTAGGCACCCTTGGGGGGGAGGGGGAGGTTAGGGGGACTTAGGTTTAGGCAGCGTGGAAGGGGGAGGTAGGTTTAGGCACTTAGAGGGGGGATTAGGGTTAAGCACAGGGGTGGAGCTTAGGGTTAGGCACCCCTAAGGAGGGTTAGGGTTAGGGGGGGTTAGGTTAGTTTGTACTTACCTAGGGGCGATCAGGATTTCCAGCGCTGTCGGGCTGCCGCTGCCGGGAATCGAACTGCCGGCCATGCGTCAGCCGGTGTTTCATACCGAATGCATTTTCAACCAAATGTGCTGATGAGCAGCCACATTTCGATAAATATACTCTTTATATAGCAGGACAACTTATTAAACCCTGGCAGGCAAGTTCAATGTTGTACAAATAAAACAATTTAATCACATGAACTGTAGAAATTGTACATTGCTTATACTGCTTTTAGTTTGTTAGCAAGTTTTAAAAAAAAAAAAAAAATAAGTAAGGTTTAGGAATTATATTTTCAATATGGAGTGAAAAACACTAATATATTGCTACATAGCATAGTCGCTCAAAACACAATTTTACTTCTAGTCTCAAGAAACAATAATATAAACAGATTACATCTTTCACTATAAAGCCATATAACTATATATATGCATATACCGATGACAGGGAGGTACAAGGGGGACACTTGTACCGAGCCCCAAGACTCCGAGGACTGCCCGAAAGAAGATCAGCACAGCAGGTAAGTGTTAGCTGTGCTGGGCTAGAGACACAGATGGATGGTGCAGGGCTGCAGATGAAGCAGTGAGGCCGGGGTGGAGCTGAAGCAATGAGGCCGGGGTGGAGCTGAAGCAATGAGGCCGGGGTGGAGCTGAAGCAATGAGGCCGAGGTGGAGCTGAAGGAATGAGGCCGAGACACACAGGGACTGGAAAATGAGACTGGGCCATGGGTGACAACATGGACTTGGGAGACAGAAGGGCTGGGGAATGATTAAACAGAGGGACAGAAAGATTGGGGGATAATTAGGCTGGGGAGATACACAGAGGCTGGGGGATGAGTAAACTGACAGAAAGAAGGACTGGGGGATGAATAAGGTGAGAGACAGGGGGGCTGGGGTATAATTAAACTGTGAGACGGAGGGGCAGGGGGATGATTAAGCTGGGAGACAGAGGGGAGATGAGTGGATGGCGGGAGAGATACGGATGAGGCTGGTGCAACAAAGGTGAGGTTAAGGCTGAGAGACACAGGGGATGAGCCAGTGGCCAACCTGCAAATATGTACTAGAAGGAGATAGGGGCCCCCAAAAAATGTGTGCCGGACCCCAGGATTTCTTTTGACGCCCTGCATATACTTATATGTATACATACATATGGTATATAAGTAGGGCTGCTAGGAGCTGTAACGGCCCACTGCGCAATGAGGATTTTGGCTATGCCCTAGCCTCATGTTATATACAGTCCCAAATCTAGGGTTGCTAGATTTTAAAAATAAAAAACTAGGACACACTGAGGATGTGGCCAAATCAGGGAGGCGTGGCCATGACCCTCCCACAAAAAGTAAAAAAAAAATACAGTATGCAGCGCGGCAAACTCAGCACAGAAGCAGCTCTGGGGCCTCTATGCAAGCCCCCAGTGCCTATCTGCCACTAAAAGGGGGGACTGGGGCTAATTGCCCACCCATTCAGCAGGGGTTCAGGCTATTGTCTGCTTACCATAGGGCATATAAAAGTGACCTGGGCCTAATGCCCAGAGTCACTTATACTTGTGGCACATGCCCTCTGCCCACCTAACATGCCCCACCGGCCTGTGTCCTGATTGCGTAGCAGAACTGAAGGCTCAGCTTGGCGGCGTCTGATGACAGACACTGTGTGTGGGAGGAGCAATGATGCGACGAGCCGTGATTGGCTTGCCACATCTGCTTCTGATTGGCTGTCGGCCCAATTTAAAATGCTGCCGCCGCCTGACCACACGCCATATGATCTTGTGGTAAGAAATATTTAATATGATGTGAAGCGGTTATAAATTGTTGTCTTTGTTACATAAATGA